>CM070818.1:17410679-18010679 GCA_036326025.1 Chrosomus eos | reverse complement strand
CGGTTTGTATGTAGGGACCCTGATTATGCTACCGTGTTAGTGTTGGGCTATTTTGAGCCTTGTTAGTGGTATTAACTAGCGATTTTTATTTGTCATTACTCTATGCCCCATATACTAGCGTTATACTAGTGTTATAGGCTTAACTGTAAACTGAGATAAAAGTATTTACATTTGATAATCATGAAAACAAATCTCAGATAACAGTTGACTAGGTAACAATGTGTAATTAGACCAAATTTTATTTTGCGCCGGAGTTCTCCTTTAATGAGTCCCTATAGCTGCTTTCCCGTTTTGCTAATTTTCCCACCGTGTTTGGGTCTGGCGTTTGTGCCACATAGCTTTACCAGACCCTTCATTTCTTCTCATTTGGAAGGGGACCATCTGGAACTAGCCAGCAGAGTTAGCAAAACTGGATTGGAAAGCAGCTCAGTCCTTACCATCCTCTCCCTGACTTGAGATCCTCCAGATTTTCCTGTAGCTGTTGTTTTTCACTGTGAATTCAGGTGCACCTTTGTTACTCCCAACCTAAGCCCTTGCCAATGGTGCTTTCCTTCCCAATGCCTTACCACACTAACATTAGGGAAGACACGCTAGCTTACTTACACGGCACTAACAGTCACGACCATTAGAAGGGCTGCCTCACTTGAATGTCTACAAACTAGACGTACCAGGTTAAGTACGTTGTTCTAATTCAAAGGTGTGGTCACATTCGCTGAGCTCCGAAACACGGTCCATTGATAAATGAAGAGAAGCATGAAGCGCTCACATAGAAGTCAGTGAGAAACCACAAGGCTTTCTGTTGGTCAACATGGTGTATTTGTGTGACAAACTTTAACGCAGAAATCTTTTGATTCATATTAAATGTGACCGCACCTTAACACTATTGCAGTTCTAAGCACTTCTAAAATATGAACTCACATGCCCAACATAAAGTAGATTTACAAGTCTTGCAAATGGTGATGTCAGAAACCCAGCTGCGCAGAATGTTCCCTGGTACGTTCCTTTAAACGGCACGTTCTACCGAGGCTTTTGTACAGTATCTAGGGTGAAAACAGAATGTTAGCTGAATGTAACTTTTTACTGCTTTGGCTACCAGAACAATGTAGCTTTTTTTGGTGCTACACTTGTCAGAAATGAAGAACACCAAAGATGAAATGTGATGGTTTTGCATGTTCTTTGACTTTGGTGTGAATCTTGTGGAATGAATTTGAAACCGCTGAGTAAAAGATGCGAGTCTCGTTAAGGCAAGAAATTCACAAGTGTCTTGAACATTTTTGTCAACATTATCATCTGTTTGTGGTGAACTGCTACCAGATTTGTTGCTTGGACACATGGTGTGACTGTTAAAAACATCCCTAATTCTTTCAATTGACCTGAATCTATTGAATCTACATTTCTGGGTATTATATGGTGGATGTTTAGTTTGCAAGGATCTCTGGGCTCTCTGGTGTCGTTTGGCCAGTATAGTTGCAATTTTGTCAAAACAAGGGTGTATGTGCTGAACTGTACAGATATGCATGTTTTGGATTTTAGCTGTAGATAAAGTTTTTTTTCTTGTGTACTGGGTTTATTTATGAACTTGAGACATGTGAAATTGGAGAAATTGGAAATGAAGTTTCTGAAGTGTCTTGATTTGCACTGCCAGTTTAGTTATTGCATCACGATACTGCCACTGATCAGATTGTAATGCTCGGCTTTAACGTGAACCAGAAATATTGACCTTCATCACAGTTTTCATCAGTGCCTACTAATCTGATGAAAACACAATTAATTACACAGATATCAACTGGCAATCATATTCTAAACATTGTAATATTCAAATTTAATACAATTTCACTCTGTATTGCACTGGTTATACTTGGTGGTAAAAGATCAGCATAAAGAAACCCAATAATAAACAGTTTATCTCGTCTTTGATTCCTTTGGTTATTTATTTTTCTTAAATTCAGGATGCAAGTTTTTGGAGTCGTGTTTTTTTTTCCCTTTACATGTAGAAAGAATAACCAGGGCTGCACAAATACAAAAATACACTCATAAAAGAAAGAAAAAAAAATACATAATAAATTCAGTTTTTAAAATATTACATGTAATTGGCTTTTAAAAAATATGTTCCTCTGCTCAAATGATCAGGGCTGTGTATAGACCATTGGTGGAAATCTACTCACAGACAAAACATTTCTTTGCACTCAGATTATCAAACATGAGTATATAACAAAAAAATCAACAGGGGGTTAATATCAGGTGGTCCTTTTTTACCTTGTAAACGTACATTTCAGAAGTACAACAGTAGTGCAATATTAGGATGTGCACATAAAAACTTTCATACTAACATAAAAACAAAGACCTATGCAATATGTGGTTCCAAAATGGCAGTATCACAATGGCAGAACCCAAAAATTAATTAGTAAAACCTAATGAAATAATATTAAAACTTAAACAATGAGTACAAGACACAAAATGAGTTCATAGGTAGGGAAATACATTTTATGTAAGATTTTTTTTTTAAATGACTAAAGTGATGTTAAAGGTTGTAGAGGTATTGGCACAAAGGCAGGCAAAGCTGAGGCAGTAAAGAAAAACTATTAGACAAAAACAGAAAATGACAGTCACAAAGAAACACTGATTAAAATAGAAAAATTAAATACTTAAGTATATTTACAAGTCAAGTTAAAATACTGGCCTATTTTTCAGAAACTGAATCACAATCAAAAGGTTCTCTGTTTTAAAGGAAGTCTACACTTTCTAAATAAACCGAAATTAAACTAAATTGTGTGAGAGACTGTCCTCCCATGTATATACGCCGGCCCTCAATACATCTTGCCAAAAGCATTATCCAGGGAGAAATGACAGATACATTTAAATATCACATTATCATGTTTACTGTAACCTATAGATTCCTACCACACATTCTGTTAATAATGAATCCTCTCTAACTTGAGCATTTTATGCATGTATGTTACACAGAGGAGTGTAGTGGTGTACCGCCATGTGAGGGAGAATACGCATGCTCTGATGAAGAGGAGATTGAGCGTGATGAAGATGCTTCTTTCTGTAACTCATCCACCTTCCTCTGTAGCTCTGCACGCAGATACAGCAACTCCTTCAGGTTCTGGTGTACAGGCACCTGAACACAAGTCAACACACAACATTTCAGTTCCCTCAGTGTCAGTTATAAAAGCTCTAGTTGTTTTAGCCAACAAGCATCACAAGACCATCCTAATTGTTTAAATGCCTGACATATGTAGTGGTTGCCCATATTAAGTTTGTTTTCTGGCTATTTCTTGGAACAGAATAAATAAATAAGGGCCAAAAATGTAGGTTCAGGGAAGAATAAGTCAAATGACCTTTATATAGCGCTTTATACAATCCAGGTTGTTTTCATAGCAGCTTCACGGTAATAAATGGGAAAGTAACGGTCAATGATGCAAACTTCATCAAAAATGAAACCAATTCTGCTGTAAATCAGCTCTACTGAAGACAATAGTGTCTTTATTCAGCTTTATTCATTTAGTGTTGATTATAATTCAGTTCAATAAGTGTTGATGCTGCAAAATTCGTCAATTATATAAAAAATTGTTAATCAGCTATAAAGCAGCTCTACAGAAAACAGTGATGTCATCATCCAGCTCAATTCAGTTGAAGTTTTGTTCTCATCATATAGTGTCAGTGCAGTCAAATCTAAGCAAGCCAGGAACCCAATCTTAGGGGGTTTACATGACACTGTTTTCAACTAAAAACTGAAGTTTTGGCCATTAATTTACACGACAACAGCATTTTGGGGGTTTGAAAATGCAATCTACGGCTGTTGCGGTGAAGGAATTTGCCTTGTGGTGATTGTGAGTGGCTCAATATCGCAATATGCGATATTACTGCCTTTTTATTAATATTTTGCTATATAAATAAGTGTTATGATATGGTCAGCAGACACAAGGAAAAAGGAGAAAACAAAACCGGCTTTATTAATAATTCTAATACTCTGAATGAAAATGCAGGAGAATAACAAAACCACACAATGCATAAATGAGAACTGACCAAAAACAACTGAAACACAGGGTTATATAAACGGGTAGAACAAAGGAAAGTAAACTAGACATGTGAAACTAATACACAACTATTGCAACAAACAAGGACGTAATCTGTAACCAATGAAACCGAAACTAACCAATAGGGAAACAGGAATTAAAGGAAACAGAACAGAATGTCAAAATAAGGGTCCAGATGACAGAACATAAACCTGACAATAAAGCAGCACGATTCTGGATAAATTAAGAAACATGATTTTTTTGTTTCAAATAGATCATGATTCTGAACAGACAAAATAAAAAATAAAAATTTACTAGAGGTTCTGACAAATGTTAATTGGTGCAGTCTATTTAAAATGTTTGATGATTCAATGACTCATAAATTGGGTACTTCATTATTTCATTATACTGGATGAATCAAAGTTTTTTTGAAAGAATCTCTTGAGTGAATGATTCAATGACAAATCTTTTTTTTAAGGCACTTGTCGCCACCTACTGGTGCAACAATATAATCGAAACAATCGTTATTTGAAACACCATGTTACTTTAAAATGGTGCTTTGCTTAATTTTGATCGCTACTGTAGACATCAGTGTTTATATCCGAAGTATAAACTTTTATCTCAGTACTTCTGTGACAATTTGAATTACTGTAAGACAGAAATAATGATACTGTGTGGTTGAAAAGAAGCCATTTCATACCTAAACATGGTAACTGTTCTAAAATTCAACGTTTTTGAAAACGGTGACGTCATGCGAATTACGTGTTTAGTCTGTAGGCGCATAGTGTTTCTTGACAAATTGACATCGCCAACTACTGGCCTGGCTGGCATAATACAGTGTTTTTAATCATTTTCGTGGATCTGTGTGAACGGAGATCGTTTTGACATAGGGTGGCCATACGTCCGGATTTTGGCCGGACAGTCCGGATTTTAAGCCCCGTGTCCGGCGTCCGGCGCAGCCTCAAGCCGGACACTCATTTGTCCTCCTTTTTGGAGTCGCGCTGAATTGTTGAAAAAAATTAACGATTAAAAAGCCCGCATAATGATAGCGGCTCTCTGATGCCCGTAAATTAGTTAAAATCTCTTGGAATCTAGAGCCGCGCATGCGAGACAAAACTGTATGTGCTCCAAACCGTGCAGCGCGCGGCAGAGACCGGGAGACCTTGCGTGCCCTCAGCGCACAACCCCCCCCCCCCCCCCCCCCCCCCCCACGTCAACAAAACCAACGATCACCCCCCCCCCCCCCCCCAAATGGCCACCCTATTTTGACAACGTTGTGTATGCGAAAAACGCAAAAGAGAAAACTTTTCCGTTATTAGTACAAACGTACGCTCAAAGTAACCCTTAAATTTGCTAAAATGTTTTGCACCTGTGGTCTCATGCGGGGGTTCCAGCGAACGTAGTATCCAGCCCACAGCTCCAAATGTCTTAGACCGGCCAAGGGATACAGCACATGGTTTTCATAGTCTACATAGAAGGGGTTGGTGAAGTCCTCTGGCTGGCTATTGATGTAGGACCACAAAGACACCGTCTTACTGTTCACTTCCTGAAAAAAACATAGTTAAAAAAAATTCAGCAATGAAACATGTACGTCACCAAAACTCCACCCTCCCCCTGAATTGGCACAATGGTACATGCCTTTTCCACTCGCTCCTGTTCACTGTTGTAAAGGAATGTACCAAATAGGCAGCTGTAGAGGTGATCCAGGATGGTGACGAGGAAGAGCTCATTAAACTCAAAGGCAGTGGGAAACTGAGAACACATCAGAAAGACAGCCACAGTGAGTTCTAAAACATCAGTATCCATTTCATGTGAATTCATAGGGATTTGGCTCAATGATAAATCACACACAACATTGTAAATAATATTTCATTATAAATTAAAATAGCTAGTGATTAGATAGCAATAAAGGTATAGCTTACCTGTCTCATAATTTGCCAAACACAGTCCATGAACTGCACAAATAGAGGCGAGCGCTCAGAGTTTGCATGATTTTCATCTCCATGTCCAACACGCTGTGATAGAGAGATGAGAGTAAGATTTTTCTTTTTAAAGAAATCAATATTTCTATTCAGCAAGGACATATTCAATTGATCATAAGTGCCAGTAAAAACATTTGTTACGTAATATTTATATTTCGAATGTTATTTTGAACTTTCTATTTAAAGTGTATCCAGGTTTCCACAAAATATTAAGCAGCGCAAGGTTTTCATCATTGATAATAATAATAAGAAATGTTATTGAGCACCAAATCAGCATATATTTCTGAAGGATCACGTGACACTGAAGACTGGAGTAATGATGATGAAAACTATTAAAAATATTAAAACAGAAAACAATTTTTAGTTGCCATAATATTTCACAATATTACTGTTTTTACTGTATTTTTGATCAAATAAATAAGTTGAATAATAATAATAATAATTCGTTACATTTATATAGCGCTTTTTCTGGGACCTCAAAGCGCTTTACATGGAAGAGGGGAATCTCCTCAACCACCACCAATGTGCAGCATCCACCTGGATGATGCGACGGCAGCCATATTGCGCCAGAACGCCCACCACACACCAGCTTACTGGTGGAGAGGAGACAGTGATGAAGCCAATCAGTATATGGGGATGATAGGCCATGATGGAGAGAGGCCAATGGGCAAATTTGGCCAGGACACCCCTACTCTTTATCGAAGGACATCCTGGGATTTTTTAATGACCACAGAGAGTCAGGACCTCGGTTTAACGTCTCATCCGAAGGACGGTGCTTTTTAACAGTACAGTGTCCCTGTCACTATACTGGGGCGTTAGGACCCACACAGACCACAGGGTGAGCACCCCCTGCTGGCCTCTCTAACACCTCTTCCAGCAGCAATGAATAGAATTCATTGAATAAATGAATAATAGGATTCATTAAATAAATGAATAAATGAGTGAGCATAAGAGACTTATGTCAAGAACATTAAACAAATCGTTCAATTATATTACATAATATAAATACAATATTATAGAACTCCTTACACACTCAGGCACAGTTTACATATCACTATGCTCTTCTCTCTAGTAATTTGGCTCATAGTCTTAGAGATAAAACATGACAATCTGGGGCTCAGGTCAGGAAGCAGACAAACTGGCTAAACCGACCGTCTGCTAGCGGCCTCACGTCACCAAGGTCAGATAAATCTCATCACATAGAGACTCTTTCACCTAGATATCATCATATAGAGACTGTGTCTGTTCCCCGAATTTGGAAATCCAAAAAACTGCCAAACCTTTCTAAGGTTAAAAATCTAATTGATGTTCAACAAATAAAAAACAGATATAATACAGATGAGCAAACGATAAAGCTTGGGTTGCTGAATATTCGATCCCTTAATTCAAAATCGCTCATAGTTAATGATAAGATTAAAGACTATAACCTAGATGTGCTGTGTTTGACAGAAACCTGGCTAAAACCAAACGATTACATTACTTTAAATGAGTCCACTCCGCAAGATTATTGTTATAAACATGAGCCTCGTCCGAAAGGCAAAGGGGGAGGTGTTGCTGTAATTTATAGTAATATTCTCAAAACCACTAAGAAATCTAGTTTTAAATATACTTCTTTTGAAGTGTTGGTGCTTAATGTAAAAATTTATAGTGTAAACAATAAATCACGTTTGAGAATTCTGCTGGCTACTGTATACAGGCCACCAGGGCACCATAAAGATTTTATCAAAGAATTTGCTGACTTTCTATCAGAATTAGTATTGGCTGCAGATAAAGTCCTAATTGTTGGTGATTTTAATATACATGTAGATAATGAAAAAGATGCATTGGGATTGGCATTTAAAGACATTATAAACTCAATTGGAGTGAGACAACACGTGTCAGGACCTACTCATTGTCGTAATCATACTCTTGATCTAATATTATCACATGGAATAGATGTTGATGGCGTTGAAATTCTGCAGCAGAGCGACGACATCTCCGATCACTATCTAGTCTCGTGTAAATTACATTTAGCCAAGGCTGCAAAGCCGACTCCATGTTATAAATATGTTAGACCTATCACTTCTGCCACTAAAGATTGCTTTATCAATAATCTTCCAAATCAGTTTCATAATCTCAGCATCCCAGATAGCTTAGAAGAACTTGATATTGCAACAGAAACTTTTAACTCTCTCTTTTCCAGCACTTTAGACACAGTTGCTCCGCTGCGCTTAAAGAAGATCAAAGAAAATAGTCCAACGCCGTGGTACAATGAGCACACCCGGGCCCTTAAGAGAGCAGCCAGAAAAATGGAGCGAAACTGGAAGAAAACAAAACTAGAGGTATTTCGGATTTCATGGAAGGAGAGCTCGATTGCTTACAGAGAGGCCTTAAAAGATGCTAGAACTAATTATTTTTCAACCCTATTAGAAGAAAATAAACATAATCCTAGGTATTTATTTGAACAAGTGACTAAACTAACGAAAAAGAAAGCTTCAAGCCCAGAAGTTTATAAGAAACACAGCAGTAATGACTTTATGAACTTCTTCACTTATAAGATTGATAATATCAGGGACAAAATTATAACTATGCAACCCTCTACTACAGTATCGCATCAGGGAGTATATTGTAGTCTCTGTGAGGAACATTTTGATTCATTTGTTGCTATAGGAGAGGAAGAATTTTGCAAAATTGTTAATTCATCTAAATCGACAACTTGTATGCTAGACCCTATACCGACTAAGCTACTGAAAGAGATGCTTCCAGAGGTCATAGATCCTCTTCTAGATATCATTAATTCATCTTTGTCATTAGGATACGTACCAAAAACCTTTAAGCTGGCTATGATTAAACCGCTTGTTAAAAAACCGCAACTTGATCCTACAGAATTAGTCAATTACAGGCCGATCTCGAATCTGCCTTTTCTGTCAAAGATACTAGAAAAAGCAGTATCCTCACAACTGTGTTCCTTTTTAGAAAGAAATAATATCTGCGAGGATTTTCAGTCCGGATTTAGACCGTACCATAGTACTGAGACTGCTCTCATTAAAGTCACAAATGATTTGCTCCTATCATCCGATCGTGGTTGTATCTCTCTATTAGTGTTACTTGATCTTAGTGCTGCATTTGATACTATCGACCACAACATTCTTTTAAATAGACTAGAAAACTATGTTGGCATTAGCGGAATTGCACTAGCATGGTTTAAATCATACTTATCTGACCGATATCAGTTTGTAGCAGTAAATGAAGAGATGTCTTATCGATCACAAGTTCAGTATGGCGTACCACAAGGCTCAGTACTAGGACCGCTGCTCTTCACTCTGTACATGCTACCATTAGGAGATATAATTAGGAAATATGGAATTAGCTTTCACTGTTATGCTGATGATACTCAGCTGTATATTTCTTCAAAACCTAACGAAACTTACCAATTCACAAAATTAACGGAATGCATAGCTGATATAAAAAATTGGATGACCAGTAATTTCCTATTACTAAATTCTGAAAAAACAGAGATTCTAATCATTGGACAAAAAACTTCCTCACCTAATAACCTAGAATACTGTCTAACACTTGATGGCTGCTCTGTTAAGTCTTCGACGTTAGTTAGGAACCTGGGTGTGCTCTTTGATACCAATCTTTCATTTGAAAGTCACGTGTCTAGTATCTGTAAAACCGCATTTTTCCATCTTAAAAATATATCTAAATTACGTCATATGCTCTCACTGACAAATGCGGAACAATTAGTTCATGCGTTCATGACCTCAAGGCTAGATTATTGTAATGCTCTACTGGGTGGTTGCCCTGCACGCTTATTAAACAAACTACAGCTAGTTCAAAATGCAGCCGCTAGAGTTCTTACCAGAACCAGGAAGTATGACCATATTAGCCCGGTTCTGTCAACACTGCATTGGCTGCCTATTAAACATCGTATAAATTTTTAAAATATTGCTGATTACTTACAAAGCACTAAATGGTTTAGCTCCCCAGTACTTGAGCGAGCTCTTAACGCATTATAGTCCTTCACGTCTATTGCGATCTCAAAATTCTGGCCAGTTGATAATACCTAGAATATCAAAATCGACTGCTGGCGGTAGATCCTTTTCCTATTTAGCACCAAAACTTTGGAACAATCTTCCTAACACGGTCCGGGAAGCAGATACAGTCTGTCAGTTTAAATCTAGACTAAAAACACATCTCTTTGGCTTAGCATACACATAACACATTATAGATTTCTATAATTCAATGTTAGGCTGCATAGATTAGATCAGCCGGAACCGGGAACACTTCCCATAATTCCTGATGTACTTTGTACATCATAAGAAGGATGGCGTCTACGCTAATATTAGTCTCTCTGTTTATCCCGAGGTTTACCGCAGACCGCCGGATCCAGGGCATATCCAGATCTGATGAAGGACCATCACATGGACACGTCGACACGCATTATCAGGGCTGTGAAGGTCCATGGACACCTCACCACTCATCTCCTCACCGGCCGGATGACCCAACCCAACCAGATGAACTGGATAATATCGTGAAAGTTCTGATCCCATCTGACTCCTGACATTATGCTGCCTAACTCATAACCATACACTGTTCATTCGTTGGCCAAAGGAGGACTGGCCCCCCGACTGAGCCTGGGTTCTCCCAAGGTTTTTTTCTCCATTCTGTCACCTGATGGAGTTTTGGTTCCTTGCCACTGTTGCCTTCGCCTTTTGGCTTGCTTAGTTGGGGACATTTAATTTTCAATTGAACAATACTATTACAACATTGTTTTCCTGTTATCTCTGTAAAGCTGCTTTGAAACAATTTGTATTGTAAAAAGCGCTATATAAATAAAGGTGACTTGACTTGAATCACAGATCTAATTGGCTAAATTTGATTTTTTACCCCCATACATACATTAGGTTCTATTTCACTGACACACTCAGCATCCCTCACCGCAGCAAACTTGTGTCCGAAGCCGATCCATTCCTGTTCCAGCAGCACCTGGAAGCCCCTGAGAGTCCTGTAGTAGGAGTCCAGCATCAGCATGGACAAAGAGGTGAGCTGAGCTGTGCGGTCCCAGCCATCACTGCAGTGCACCACCACAGAGCTCTTACTCGACTCAACCTTATCTGCAATCCGCACTGCACCTGCAAGCAAGAGCTATAGAAGAGAGAGAGAGTCAACTGCTTAAAAAGCATCTAATTGTCTTGCTTTCTGATTCTGACTCTTCTGGGATACTCATAAACTTCGAGCGAAACTGACTTTATACATCTGCTAAATCCACTCTGTAAAAATGGAAGGGCTCAGAAAAGTTCTCACACTGTGTACACCAGATGCGAGCGGCTATGACAAAACCCAATAGAATTCATTATAATCAGTGATGATGTCTAGACTGGATGCGGTGCAGCACGACTGACGCCCGGTTCCATTTCTGATCTACTTCAAGTGCTCGTGCTAATTCTGACACAAACGACAAATGGATTTGCAACGGTCGCTTTGTTGTGTTCAGTGTGGACATTTACATGGACTGTTGTGGCGAGTGCGACAACGGGCGTGTCTGGTGTAGAAACGGTGTCAGAAAGGTCTTGCATCACTTGTGCGCTAAATATCAGATATGCTGTTTACCCGTATGTACTCCAGCCAGTGTGTGGCATCTAGGCCGAATGCCAGCGAGGTTCATCGATGGTGGGGTAGACCACTTCCTTCAGCTTACGCAGAGACTCTCTCATAACATGAATGTTTGGGATCTCCAGGAAAATCAGCTCCATGCTGGGGTAGAAATTTTTATTCTCATAACCTCCATCTTTAGCCTGAGGCATAAAAGAGCAGAAAATAGGTAGAGAAGATTCATGGCTTCCATTTTCATTTCCTGACTAGCACAGATGGCTACTGAATAATTCAAATTACATTTTTGGAAAACCAATGTGCGTTATGTGTGATAGAGATGCTTAACAATCTTTTTCCTGCATTTCCATTCCCTCTGCAACATTGATAAACTGAACTGGAAAAAACATCAGACAAGGAAATCACTTTTACCTTGTGATTATCCGCCACGGTGTTCTGCCGAGCATCAAATATGGTGAGTTTATGGGACTGTGCATTGGCATCCATGATGGTCTGGAGGTAATGCTCATCCTCCTTACACCGGCGGTCTGTCGGGCCCACCATAGGCTGACTACAGCGCACTATCGTGGCCTGGGTTTCTGGGTGGATCCATGACAGGACCTGAAAGAGGACATGAGGTACAGAAGTCCAGAATGCTTTTAAATACTCAAGTGCCAATAATTTAAATAATTTTTAGGCTTCTTCTTCTATTGTTGAGTTTTTCTCCCCAGTGTCTCTGTTTTTTACCTGATACACAGGTATAAGATATCTGAAAAACTTCCAGCTTTGTTGACTTCATTTAGATCTTTGTTCTATTGTTGTTTGTTTTTCTGCTTGCAATTAGCTTCTTTGTTCTTCATGTTACTATTGACCACTTGAATAATTACTGAGAAAATTTCACCTGTATTAATATCGACTGGCATCGGAAAATAACCAGGGCTCAGGGCAAAAATGCTACGAAAGTGAAAAGAAATTCCCCACAGGTCCTTGTACTGCCACAGTGACCGGTAAGATTGGTAATCGGTAAGATTTTTAAAAAATGTCATTTATTTGATCAAAAATACAGTAAATCATTAAAGGTGAACTAAGTAACTTTTTTACCTTAACCGAACAGCTTTGGAGTCATTGTAATGTTTATATTACTGATTTTGTGTTGAATGGTGGTCGTCACGCCCCCCCACATTAGTTTGGTTTCAGTCGGAAATGCATTGTAAAGCTTTGAACGTCGGTTCGACGGCCCCACATTTTAGAAATTACTGAACGGTTCTCGGAGTGTAAGATTGCATCACGCAGAGTTGCTTGAGCATCAAACGCAGAAATAACCCGGCCGTGTGTCGGATGTGCGTCCGCTGCCGAGTTCTCAGGTCGCGAGTTTAAATGAGAACTCTTTTTCAACGCTCTTAGTCTCTTTAATCGATGAAAGGTCCTGGTTACATGGGGAGGGCAGCGTGAGTTCAGAGACATCTTACGTTGCTGTGTATTTTGACGAAGTACATGTTCCAAGGACTACTAGGAGTCACTGATTTAACAAAAACAGTAAATCTGCATAAGTGCTACTTTAATTATTGTGAATATTATGTAATGTTTTTTAAATTATTATTTATATATAATAACATATCTTGTTGCAAACTTTTTCAGATTGTTATTCATGTCTAATGTAGTATCATTATAAATTATTTCTAATATATTTATTTTATTGCTAAAAATATTTCTTATTAGCTTTCTTCTCAATTTTTGTATAAACATTTTCAGGATTTACATGAATAGAAATCAAAAGGAACCAGCATTTTTTGAAGTTATCAAATTGGTAATCATATAAATGTTTATTTAAAACTTCTTTATAAAACAAATATTTTACAGGTATACTATAGTTTATTAAATGAAAGAGATTGAACTTTTTGTACACCACATACAAACCACTGAATCGGTTGATAAATCTAAAAAAAAGTTTTTGTTTTTATCCAGAAAAAAACGCAGCTCACCCTTGATTACAGTGCAGTCTTGCCCTCCGCAAAATGGCGGACCCGTTGACGTATCGCAGCAACGTTCCAAAGCGGCCAATAGGGCGTCTATATGTATTATATTATGTCTATGGGTCCGCCGGCCGCAGCATCAGGAAGTGTCACGTGATATCAGGTCTCGCGAGGTAACGAATTGCTTTACGGCAAGAAAGATCTGCTAAAATGAGCATCAAACAGAAATAACCCGGCGCCGTGTTCGAGGCGTACAATACAGACTGCCGACAGTTCATCAGGGCGCGCACAGCTCTTAAAGGGGCCACACCTTATTTCCACTCCTTACAGCTTTCATCCGACTGAACAGGTACCGGTGTACAGGGGGAGGGGATCAGGCCGTGAGTGCAGAGACCATAGACATAATATAATACATAGACGCCCTATTGGCCGCTGGAGCGCACGTCAACGGCGCCGCCATATTGGGGATGGCAACTTTCCCATACCTCTCATACTGGGAATGAGAAAAATGCCTGTTTTGTGCGCTGCTTGGGGCTGTACAAATCGCCACACAATTGAAAAAAAGTTTTCGAGGAATTATCTTTCACAGGCAAGACTGAACGTTTGTTTTTGGTTGTATTTGGTCATTATTTAATTAGTAATAGTAACGTTCAGAGGATAAATGAAAAAATACTACTGTTATTGTGTCACGAAATGTAGTTTTAATAGTTTTTCAGTCGACAATGTAGTTGTTTAAAGCTTAAATATGTGGTTTGTTTATAAAGATAGCGCCTATTTAAAATTTGATCTGACGGTTTCGGAGTTGTACGACGCGATCACCGGGCGCTCGGCGCTCATTAAGCCCGCAGAGGACAGCCTTACCTCGGCCAGAGCGTCTGAAGTTTGCCGCCGGCTCGGATGTCTCTAGTCTAGTGATTAAACATGAGATATTATTCGTCTTGTGTATATCTAACGGGCAATCTTTGGTCTCATTAATCTATAAATGGTTCCCTGGTAAATCGTTTTGGCTGAGGGCAAAGTGAAGTTTCATAACTTTATATTTAGGCTTTTTTAACGTTGTATCCTGCTGTATGTTTGACTGAAGCTACTTCTGCTATTACTGATCAATAAAACTGAAATTTAACAAAAGAGTTAAATATTAAATATAAGTCACTATTTAACTTATTTTTTATTTGTGTATATTCTGTAATTGATATTTCTTATTCTATTGCTATTATTATAGTATTATTAATAAACCATATGCTATTATCAATATTTTTGTGATTGTATTATTGTATGATATTATATAATTATACTATTCATTACTATTTTATTTGCTGTATACTATTTGTTTATGTTATTGACTAAACTATTTACTATTACTTCTCACAAATGTTAGTTGTACCATAACATATGTATTAGCATGGATCCATCAGTTATCTTTGTTATTGCTCAAATCTGGTCAATCACAGAAAATGCTTTTTCCACAATAAGAAAACTTAAATTATATCTCAGTATGGGGGTCTTCATCATTCTTATCCAAGAATAAAAAGCCAGATACATGACAAGTCTGAGCTTTGACCATTCTTTATTAAAACAAATATTTTACAAGTGTAACTATTGAGATTTTAAATAACTAGAGATGGAACTTTTTGTACACCACATACAAACCACTGAAATCGGTTGATAAATATAAAAACAGTTTTTGTTTTTATCCAGAAAAAAACGCAGCTCACCCTTGATTACAGTGCAGTCTTGCCCTCCGCAAAATGGCGGACCCGTTGACGTATCGCAGCAACGTTCCAAAGCGGCCAATAGGGCGTCTATGTATTATATTATGTCTATGGCAGAGACATCTCTGCGTGCGTGATATTTACGACAGTACAAGTGTCCCACAGCGACTCTAGGGGTCACTGTTTGACAAAAACAGAAATCCTGCATAGTGCTACTTTAATATTGAAATATTATTACAGTTTAAAATATATTTTATTATAATTTATTCCTGTGATGGCAAAGCGTTTTCAGCATCATTATTCCAGTCTTCAGTGTCACGTGATCCTTCAGAAATCATTCTAATATGATGATTTGATGCTCAAGAAACATTTCTTCTTGTGCTTATTCTAATTTTTGTGAAAACAATTTTCAGGATTTAATGAATAGAAAGCTCAAAAGAACAGCATTTATTTGAAGTTAAAATATTTTGTAACATTATAAATGTTATTTAAATGTCTTGCTGACATAGCCCACAGACACACACGCTCACTTACCGGTATACGATGTTTCATTCTGAAAGAGGCTACTCGTTTGATTTCATCCTCTATAATACTTTTTGGGGTAACAAGCAGAGCAGGGTAAGTGTCACACACTTCATAATTACTGTTGATCTTACTGATCGTCCAGCTCTCATTGGGCAAACCCTGCAGACAGTGTGGAGAAAGAAAAATGAGAAAAAAGATCTACACCACGGCTGAACGAAGCAGTATTAATCTGACTTCAAGTTTTCAATCAGACCACTCTAATCTTTTTTTTTTAGCAAAGTGCAAATCTCACCATTCTTTTATACTCTGCCACTGGATCATAAACCTTCCATCCATCCTCTGGAAATTGCTCTTTGTATTGGAATGCGAATAGGGACTGGAAGAGAAAAAGGAGCAAATGGATTTGTGGAGACATGAACCAACAGTACTGGAAGCAATCACTGCTTTGACTGGAGCAATGACGTACCAGCTCATTGGTCAGGGGGAAGGCATGCTTTGTCAACGCTTCTAAAATCTCCACATTATTTTGTTCCTCCTTTTTATAAGCAAACCTGGGACTCCTCATATCCTATTAAGACAGATCACAGATCATTAGCATGGAGAAAATACAGTTTTGAAATCAGACTAAATTGTAAATCAGATCTATATTTGGCGGTTTCGGCGATGGCTTGCATTCCTCTGCGGTTAGCTTGTCAGTATCGCGGAATTACAATATTGAGGTTATTGCGAAAGCCCTACCATGAATCAGCTAAGGCAATAATTACCCCTATAGACCGTCTGTGTTTAATCCAAACACTGTGGGTGGATGTTTACTATAAGTGGAACAGACCAGCA
This sequence comes from Chrosomus eos, assembly GCA_036326025.1. Lineage (NCBI taxonomy): Eukaryota > Metazoa > Chordata > Actinopteri > Cypriniformes > Leuciscidae > Chrosomus > Chrosomus eos. Next base: position 17,994,057 of record CM070818.1, on the reverse strand, counting down.
TGTGGGTGGACGGTGGTGCATCTGACCTTACAGACGATCTCCATGCCACTAGTATTCTCCCATGACTCTGTACACCGATAGTCTCCAACCTGCTGATGGCACCCAGGTTCACATCCAATATGAAAGGAAGTCCTGCATGAATGGAATAAGACATCTGCTTAACTTTCCTGTTTAATTTCATTGTGTGGCCATATTACAAAATATCAAGACACTACATTGATCTTGAAATAGACAAAAAGATTAAAAAAAATGTATTTTCCACTCTTTTGAGACGTACCCGTTCTAGACTGACAAAGTAGAGTTTGTAGTCTGTGACTGTGAGTGTGCCGGTCACAGCTCCAGTAAAAGGACAGATATACATCACGTCTTTAACTGCAGAGAAAGAAGAAAACAAATGTCACCCGACACTATGACACGAGCAGATACAGGAAACAAGAGTCAACACGAATGATCCGACATACCAGTGGTTTTGATTGTCTCTCCAGGGACAAGTGGGACTTCATCCATGGGCGCTTGTTTTTGTGCATCCCTGAATACTTGCTACAGGGTAAAAAGACACCAAAATGTCTCAAAACACAAATAGCCCTCATTTTATTACGCTAAATATTAGGTTCATACATAACCATTCGAAAGGTTGTGGTTAGCAATATTTTGTTTATGTTTTTGAAAGAAGTCTTTAATGTGCACCAAGGCTGTATTTATTTGATCAAAAATACAGTTCAACAATAAAATTGTGAAATATTATTACAATTTAAAATAACTGTTTTTCTATTTTAAAATACTTAAACATGTAATTTATTACTCAGTGTCACATGATCCTTTAGAAATCATCCTAATATGCTGATTTGATGCTCAGGAAACATTTCTATTTATCACAGTTGAAAACGGTTGTACTGCTTAATATTTTTGTGGAAAAACTTCAAACAAACAGTATTTATTTGAAATAGTCAATATGCCAATAAAATAGTCAATAGTCAATAAGAGTCAATTTTTACATGGTTACAAATCAATTGATCAATTTAATACATCCTTATTTTATAAACTTTTGAACGGTAGTGTATGTTTTATCACATTAAAATAGCTGATACCATGAAGTCTAGGCTGATGTAAGGGCTTGACAGAAGAGAGGAGGAGGAGAAGAGTGAGAGTAAGCAAGTAGAGCTGAAGCGAGAGAAACTTGCCGTAGTGTGAGACGGCAGTTCAATGTCGCTGTCAAACTGACAGCCATCTTCACCAGAGTCCTGAGACTGAGCAGAGGCCGCAGGAGAAATACAGAATATGTGACGAAGAGAAAAAAGTTTGTTTAAAAGTTCCTGCAGTTTATAAAGAATATGAGGAACAGAAAGAGAAAGAATGCAACAGAGATAATAGTTGCTCTTTAGGGTTGATAGGTCACATCCTCACACAGAGGCAGGAAGTGTGATTTGAGGAGGCAGAGAACACAGAAACAAATACAGCCGCTCAGCCATCACTGCTACACTAGTACATCTGTGCTAAGGCCAACTAAATAATTCAAATGCATGTTCTGATGTGTTTCTGTGCAGATCTCAGACTCCTGATCTTGAGCCTTACCCTTAAGTTTGTCCTCCTTGACACCTGGAGATCACACATGGACATCAGACAAAAATGAGTTACAAACACACAGACTTTCATGAACATGTAGGCACAAAAGCACGCAGACTTAACACACATTAGACTTAATCTAAGCGAAAATATCATATTTTACTCCAAAATCAGAAGTAAAAAATGTGATTTTGCAGGGAAAAAAATTAAGCTTATTTTAGGACCATTAATGTGTATTGAGTAACATATAATGGAAAAAAAATCGAAGTAATGTGTTAAAAATCATATATTTTTTTAACTGTCAAGTGCATTTGTAAAGAGCTAACGTGCATTACTGTATAAAAGCGTTGAACTTTAAAAGAATAATACTTTTATTCAATGTTGCATTAAATTGATTCAAAAGTGACAGTAAAGGATCTTTTTTGTGAGCAGCTATGCATATTATTACATTTGATAAAAAAATATTTACATTAGAAAAGAGCAAAAAATTGTCTATGGCAGGCGGCAACAGTTGCATCCTAAAACAGGCTTCATTTTCTATGCAAATTATTAGGTTTTTTTCTTTTGAATATGGTGTGAAATATGACGAGACATTTCTTCATTTAATAAATGGGATGCTGGATAAAGCATAAACAAGGGCTTATGAACAGAGGACAAACACTTAACTGTACAAAAAGACAGTGTGCAGAAAACACTAAGGCAAACATACTAAAACTAAAGCAAGTGTGCACAAACAGTAGTTCTATATTTATGGTGTTATGTATAATCTCTAATTTATAAGTCAAAGCAGGGCAGAGCAGTGGTCCTGTTAAAGCAAACTGACAAACACCCCACTACCATCACCCTTACCCTGAAATCTATCTTCTTCCCAACCTGTCAATCAAAAACACAATATCATAATGGCTCACTCTGAGACAAAACACTTAACAAAAATTGTCCACGTTCATTCTGAATACCATGTTTCCAATCTTAAAATTAATCTACTACACAGTAAGACAATAAAATCTAATCTTTTTTCATTTTAACACAACTCAAAATGTAACTTCCATTCCATATGTTTATTTATTAAGCAATAGTGTAATAAGTGAGATCATGTACAGTCAGCTGGTCATTATCACAAAATAAACCCATTCATGGTTCCTTATTAACACAAAATAAACCTCTACGGTGTGAAAAGAACATCTAAAAGGCAGCTTTAACTTATGTATATATATATAACTTAAGACTCAATTATACTGTGAAAAGTAATCATTAAAAATATGTGTAAAATATTATTCTGAAAATATTTAGTTTTTTTTCTTTTCTACTTACTATAGAGCATTATTTATTTGGTAACTTTAAGGTCTCATTCGTTAACATCAGTTAACAAACTAACAATGAGCAAATATTCTTACAGCATTTGTTAACCTTTGTCGTTAGTTCACAGTGCATTGACTACCGTTAACAGATACAACCTTTGATCTTAAAAATGTATTAGTAAATGTTGAGAATCTAATCTATATCACCATTTTATTTCAATTTTTTATTTATTTTTCTCTTATTAATTTCTATTTTGTATTATTTATTTTATTTATTAAAATTATGTTAATATATATATATATCTCGGACACATGTTTTAGTGTCCAAGTGCATTATTTCATTTTTAAATAATTTGTAAAAATCATGAAATACAGTACATCACTTTATTCTATAAAACCTATTTAGTTTGAATTCATTTTAAGTACATTTAAATAATACATATTGTTTTGATATTTGAAACCCCCAAAATGCCAGGTGATGCAACTGTCCAAACAAATGTACAGACTAAGAAAACAATTTAAAATGGTGTCTTAATAATAAGAAATTAAAAACTAAATACTATGGCATATAATTTTTTTAGGTTTGAAATATTTCATATAATTTTATAATTTCATATATTAGAGTAAATATCAGTAGTTTTAAAGCTGTTGAGATAGCTGAAAAACGTTTTGTCCAGCAATTTGTATATTCTCAAATGTCAGGGTGGCAAACATGGCTCTTTCATTATGAATTGACAAGGTAATATAACAGTAAATATGATAAAGCATTATCCAGAGGACCCCAACTGATTCTTGTGGCAGAGTGAAAAGGTTTGTAGAGCTCTCAAATAGTGGTACAAACTGCTCATTTTAAGTGTGGGTAGGTTTGTACATTTTCCATGTCATGTGGTTCAACTATACATCTATTTGGTTGTATTGCCTGACAACAGTCACTTCCTTGTGCCCCCCTGGGGGAACCCATTTTGAAAACCCATGTTCTAGACAATTTGGGTCTGATTTAAAGTGAAAATCCTTAAAACACCCTAAAGTGAAAAACACACCTTGCATTCACGGGTAATGGCTTCTGGAGGGACACCGCCAGAGATCTGGCTGGAGATAGTGGCCGCTATCAGCTGTTTACACCATTCCACATGAGATCCAGATGGACTGTACGATGAAAAACAAGTAACACATAACGCACTTAAGCAAGCACTTCAGTCAATGCATTATCTGTGATGATGAGAAACTACAGACTCCATACTGGCATAGTTAGATGCATTAATGTGCAGAGCTGACTGACATCCTGTGGTCTGTAGACTAAAGATGACAGATGGTGCATGAGGTCAGAGAAATGTGTCACACAGTCTGATCTTTTAAAGCTGAACAATTAAACGACATACATTGCACTTCTTCTACCCAGGCTTTAAAAATGTTTTGCTTATTAGTTACAATGTATCACTTCTTGGTAGCAAAAGCAATAACCTTAAAACGATGATGGGAAGATGCATGCTGTTTCGGATGGATATAGCATTCACAGTTTTAATAAACATTGTTTTGATTCTAGTATTATTTGAGCAGAAATTAACTATAATGTACTACAGCATAGGGCAATATTTTAACAATAGGCATTTGGGGCTCATCTGCCCATCACAACAGGCGTGCCTGTATAACGCGCGTGCACACCGTAAATCGCTTTTTTAACGAAAAGTTCACATATAATCGCACATTTGAGGATAAAACCAAGACGTGCACCTGTCTAATGAATCCTCGCTGCCTTGTCGAGATGCAGGGATTCCTACTCCGAGGATTTGAGGTTTTCGCGCCACCGGCGGCAGCACCGGACTGTCCGAACCCGACGAATGATGCTGTTTCTCCATTTCCCAGCTTCCCGAGCTCCGTTTAGTAAGATGTGACTGTCTTTTAGCTTCCTCCAGTCCGAGAGCTGAATTTCTGTGTTTAGGAAGTCATCTCTATGTGTCTGTACGTGTGCAGAAGTCTGTGGTTGTCTTTCTGCTTCCTGCTCTGATGCTGCCGCTCGCTGACAAATAGCGTTTCTCTTTATTTATGTCAAGGAAGCAGCCATGACGAAACCCCCTCCCGCCATAACCCATTTTTAGATCACAAGCATATCGCATACAGTGCTGGGTAGTAACGGATTACTTGTAATCTGGAATGGATTACGTAATCAGAATCCAAAAATTAAGTAGGCTACTTGTCATTAGATATTACATTTTTTTTTTAAATACTCGTAATCAGACTGCAGTTACTTATTGATTACATGTTATTCTCACAATCAATGGCAGTAAATTTAATATTTCTTTATAAAAAAAAAAACATTGTATATATGCCTATTCTTACCAGCCACGAGCCGATCACTGAAAGATGAGCCACAACATTTGATCACTGCATTTCAGAAATAATTTCCATTATAGGAAGTGTTTTCTCAACATTTCATATTTAATCAACTCCAAACAAACTGCATGTATTGATAATGAGTCGAGCACTCTGCAAAGTCTTCTCTAACACATCCCAAAGACTTTTAATGAATTTAAGGTATCGATTCAGAGGTGCCAATTCATGTGTGTAAATGACTCTTGCTCATGCTCCCTCCCAACCATTCTTTTACAATTTGAGCCTGATGAATCTTGACATTGTCATCCTGGAATATGGCCATGATGTGTCTTCCTACATGGTTGTTTACAAATGAAAATTTTTACACTTCCATTAGTTAGGGTTAAAAGAACTGTTTCAACATAAGATGCTAGAAATATAATTGCTGCAATCACATGACTGCCTACAAAGATATTCTGGACTGATATAAGTTGAGGTCTTGAGGAAAGGTTAAGGACAGAGAGGAAATTAAACTGGTGTGAGTTTGAAACAAAAACTACTGAAGAACATTTCCTTCCATTACTTGCTGATATGGTATTGCATCGTCGGTTAAAAACAGACAACTCACTTCTTGTACATTTTGTGATTTAAAAAAAAAAAAAAAACATTGTAATAAATGATGTGACATGTACGTCATTAATATATAACCCAGTAAACATGTTTATTTTTTTAGCTCAGGCTTGTCTTTATAAAACCATCTTTATAACTATGTATTCAGATCACTGCCATAGATATAATGATTAATTTGGTGATTAGAGTATGCATTTTCATCGCATGCTTGCAGGTCTTGAATAACCTTTTTAAATGTTATCAGATTCACAATAGGAAAAATAAATAAATAGCAACGGGTGGTTTTAACAATTGAAGTATTATAGCGTTTTATAGCACTGTAAGCAACCTTTAAACAGGCCGCTATGTCACAATAAGAAGGCCTGGGAGTACAATAATCAGCATACAGTCTTTTCCATGTGAACTCTTTAAATTAATTTAATCAGCATTATGTACAGAACAATAGCTGGCCAACAAATAAAGGATACATGTGGGAATACAAAACACAAATAGATCCCTTTAAACTATTATGTCTAACTTAAGATAATGTCAGGACAAAAAAAGAAAAGAAAATCAGAGTGCAGCTTTCCTTCACCCAATCTCATGCACTGAGCAATACGACTGAGAAAAAAAGATTTCCCTACTACAGAATCAGATCGTTTTCAGATCTTTAAAATGTTACAAAGCAAAATTAAATGCCCATTAAAAAAAAGAACATATATGAATGAGAGGATGTTCAACAATTTACCTACAATTACCAAAACCAACCAAAAAAATTTTTTTTTCTAATTACTTTCCTTTTTATAAAACTGTCAAATTTTACACTGAATAAAATAACTATATTTTACAACAATAGAACTTTCAACAGTAAAATAGGTTTTTGTTTGAGGTAATTACATAGTTCTGGTACTTGTACAAAATAAAAAATAGATCATTTCTGTCTTATTCCCCCCCTAAAAACAACCAACCGCAAACGGTTTGTTTGTTTATTGAACTTTTGTCTTCTCTGCACACTACGGTTTAAACTTCATATCCTCATTGAGGTCAAAGTCTTTAGAAGTTCAGTTTTCCGAGGCAGCATAATCAATGACTCTCCTCTATTCCCCCCGTGTCAGTCACAACTCTCTTCCTCAAGAAAAGACTGAATTTGGAACAGCACAAACACACTCATTTATATCACAACCACTCCGTCTTTCCCAAAAGACTATGCTACGTCTCGTTGGGAGCAATACTGTCAGCTCCATCAGAAACAAAATATTTGCTTTCCGTGGCAACTTCATGCCGTTTTAAGGGGTATAACCCAAAGCCACTAACATGTAGGGCCTAAAATTGTTCAACTCCCAAACCTCAGCAGGGGAGGAAACAACCGGTCGCTCAAACGCACAGTGGATGATGCTGCCATAAAGGAAAAAAAACAATGTTTCTCTATAAAATATACACCTGAAAACCTCAAATATGAGTAAAGGCACCGAAAAGGTATCTGTGTCGCTCGCTTAAAAAAACCCTGGTTCTGTTATTAATGTTAAATTAATGTTAATCACTTCAAAACATTTTCCTCCCATATAGTACACTCACGTGAGCAGCGAATGACCTTTACGGAGAGGAAAAATAAGATATTTAGACAACATATTTGCTTCCTTTACCTTATGAGGTCCGCCATTTGAGTCAAGCAGTTAAACCTCGCATAGTGACTATTGAAATGATTGCTCTACCAAAGGTTGAAGACCCTGCTTGATACTAGATTGACTGGACACAAAGTTTACAACTCCGTAAACAATACCATCACTCTTTGAATACCTTTTAAACAAGCTTACCACTGCTCAACATTCAGAAATGTTCTCCACTCAGATCTAGACACTCTAGAACCCTAATAACACACATAATGCAACGCATATCACATACATCCGTCTGACTTGATTGCTTTCATTCGTCACATGACCATTCCAAACAGTATCCAAGTGGTTTCTGGCACACACACACACACACACACTAATTGACTCACTTTCATCCATGGTGTGCGGCACGAAAAAACAGCACTGTCATTTAAGGCTTCTCTTTTCGTTTAACTTATGTTTTTGCGCAATAAAGGCCGTACTGTGGTTTATTGCATAATTGGTTTGTTACTCGTTATCGCCGACATCACTACTAATCGTGTTACCATAATTATCACTATTGCTATGTACAAATGTCCAATGTCTGTAACAGGTTGCGAGTGTGATCAAAACGGTGTCTGTAAGTGTGTGATGTGCTGATTGGGCGTTGCAGCATTGGGGGCGGAGCTGTTTGTCAAGTGGGTGGAGGAAGGGGCGGAGTCTGGGAGCTGTAGCTCCTCCAGTTTCTTCAGGTACTGATCCCTCAACGCCAGTAGCTCCTTATAGCGCTGCTCCACAGGACTCTGTTGCTGATAGGCACATATACACAAACATTCATACATGTGAAGTGACATCTGTGTGGAAAATCCACCAGAGGGCATCAAAAACACTCTTTGACTTTAAATAAGGAAAACCAATCACATCTGCATCACAAAACATTTTTGATGCTAACAAGATGTTGGAATACTAGTTCTCAGACAAGCATTTTTCTATTAATCTATAATTTGCTGGATAATTATGATAAAAATATGCAATTTAATACTCAAAAAAGGCACTTTGGTCTGTACACATTACATTTGTATGTTTTCATTGGTCTATTGTTTTTGTCGCATTTAATTTGTATGCTGGTAAACAACATTAATCATTGTTATGACTAATGTGGCAAAATTCTTATGCATGCCAATGCTGGAGCGGCTTCTGCAAAACCACTGTGATAGAATGCATGCGTGTGTGTGTGTGTGCGTGTGGACTGTGTTGTGTGTGTGTGTGTGTGGTGATAAGGACAGTTTGAGTGACAGTTCACTGCGTTGCCAGAACGTAATTAAACTGGAGAGAGAGGATTTTCTGCACCGCTGAATCGAGTGCGCACACACACAGATAAACACTCAATCCCACCCAGAGGCAAAAACACCCACTATAAAAAAGATGCACATGCTTTTTCTTCCCCTTTCCAAGATCGTTTTGTATAAATATATACTCCAAATATGTCAGCTTAAATAATGCTTACCATCATACAAAAGCTAAAGAAACTACAACCTGATTGTGAAATGTATGTCCATACCTGGTGTTGTATGCGAGGGTTCCACCGGATGTAATAGGTCACCCACAGCTCTAGGTGGCGCATGCTGGCTACAGGGTAAAGCACGCGACTTGACTCTGGTGTGTAGAAGGGGTTTATATACAAGGATGTGTCACTATTGATCAAAGACCACAGAGACACCGTCTTCACCCGAACATTCTGGTGAAACAATACGGACAAAAGAAAAATCACAAAGTTGGTATTTTTAATACATTTGAATAATACACATACCCACATTAAAGTACATGTGATTTAATATACTGGTAACTAAGAATCAGCTGTTAAGATGTTGAATATATTAGTAATACAAATGGTAAGGTGTCAAATCCTTTGTTAAGCAGGAGATAATGTGGGACTGTCTGTGCACCCTAACATTGTTGTTGCGGTGGACGGCTCTAGAGGGCCACCAGAATGAATGTTTCATCTCCCCAAAGTGCGCTCTACTCCAACAGAGTCAGTCAAGCATCCCTTTTACTCATGCTCTACTTCACACAATGAGCGCAGAGAGAAATAAAAAGCAGTGTGTGCATGCGGGAGAAAGAAAGCAAAGGCCAGTATACTATCCTACTGATGACAAGTGGCCTCCACTAGGCAGTGAAGAAGATAGGATTCCAGAGATTAAGAGACAAAGGTGTTAAGTTAAAGAAAGAGTAGTACAGTGGGGCACAATTTAATAGATCTACAATGCATGTATCAGTGATAGATCAATATAGAGTGAGGTTTAAAATCTCAGATTAAAACTTTGCAGGATGTTTTCACTCTTTTAGAGCTATGTTACACACTACAATAAAAAGGTCATTTTCAAAAATCCATAATAGGGGCACTTTATAATATTGAATGTGGATTATTTCAAAAACACGGTTTGAATGATTGATTCAACGACCCGCTCATAAATACTTCCCCTGTTTCATTACGGGATGAATCAGCATTTTTTTAACTAATCTCTTGAATTAATGATTCAATGACAAATGTTTTATTTGCTATATTTTTATAGCTTCCATAGACCCATAGCTGTCCATAGTTTCATACCTACACATGATAAATGCTTTGTCTGGGTCAGAGGCAGCGCCAACACAGATCTGAATGTTCTGGTGTGATTTTGCCAAAGGTTTAACAGACGGGCGAATCATTGTCATTTAGGAATGAGATCAGATGGGTGTTTGAATCGAGATTGCGATCTTTTAACGATTGATCGTGCAGCTCTACACATTATGGTCCAGTTTGTATTAAAGATAAGGGAAGTTCAGGGCTTGTATATCAATGTGTATCAATGATGTGTGTTTGTTATTTCTTACATTGCTTTCACGAGCGCTCTCACAGTTGTAGAGGAACGTGCCAAAGCGGCAACTGTACAGGTGATCCAAGATTACTACCAGGAGACGTTCATTAAACTCAAACGCTGTTGGGAACTGCAGATGTGGGAGAGGGATAAAAGTTAAACAGATTTACTCGCATTAAACTCTAAACAGCTGTAAACTCTGAAGAACAAAACACAAACTGTATTCCAAATCTGTATGATTTGTTTTCTTTTGCTGTACACAAAAATAGATATTTAAAATTAAATAGCTGACACTTAAGATGCTGTTTTCCATGAATGAAAGTAGCTCCAAAAACACCAAACAGTACCATACAAGTACTTAATAATACTGCTGGAGACATGATCGAATGTTAATTAATCAGTTAAATCTCATTCAACGTTACATATATTAAACAATGCCACATAAAACTTTGCTGTGCGTATATCGGGGTCTTAGCGTCAGTATCCACATTGTTTAGATGGAAAACAGCAGCTGAAAAATAGCCCCTTTTGTGTTTCACAGATCCCCCCCCCCCCCCCCCCCACAAAAAAAAAACAAGGTTTGCAGAAACAAGACATGGTTAGAAATTTAGAACCATACCTGTTTAGTCATTTGCCACACGCAGTCAATGAATTGCAAAAAGATAGGTGACCTGTCCTGATCTGCATGGTTTTTGTCTCCATGGCCGATTCTCTACACACAAACACACACACAAGTATGACATAAATACCAACTCACAACAATTCTTTTTTTCTTTTTTTTACACAATACAAAATCTAACACAGAGGTTGTAGTTCACCCTTAATTATACAACTCTATCAAAGCAATCACCCTGATATCATGGCTGATAGAACTCAAACTCCATCACTACATTTTGCAGATACAAGACTTTGAAATTCAGTTAAAACTCACTGAGGCGAACTTGTGTCCGAAGCCGATCCATTCCTTCTCCAGAAGCACCTGGAAGCCACCGAGAGTCCTGTAGTAGGAGTCCAGCATCAGCATGGACAAAGAGGTGAGCTGAGCTGTGCGGTCCCAGCCATCACTGCAGTGCACCATCACAGAGTTCCCAGAAGACACCTTATCAGCCACCTGGATGGCCCCTGATAGCACCAACTAGAGCAGGAAGGTAGATAGCTACGTGAGATGATATTAAGTTTTATAATATATACATTGGTATGCATGAAAAAAGCAAACCTTAATATGCTCTAGCCAGTGGGTGGACTCCAGGCTGGAAAGCCAATGAGACTCCTCCACATTGGGGTAGACAATGTCCTTTAGCTTCTTCAGTGACTCTCTCATAACATGGATATTATGGATGTCTAGAAAGACCAGCTCAGCGTTCTGATAGGCATCGTCGCCCTCGTAACCCCCACCCGTGGCCTGGAGGGTAAAGGTAGAAAGGTCTACCGGTTATGATATGTGATCACGTAAACGAGAAATTCTGCACACTTGCATTCACACTTCATGTACCAAAACACATTGTGCAAGAGAAATTATTGGATCAATAATGCCATTTCAAAATGCTCTGTCAGCAGTGTTTAGCTTGGCAAAGCACCTCTGTGGTGGTCCACTATGGGTCCACTTTCTGATTTGAATTAGTCTGGCAACACACAAAAACTGAAAACATACTCATGCAAGCACAACGTTTTGTTTATTTAATACAAACCAAGAGTCCAAGTCTGACTGGGAAACAGTAACCAGCCAATACCTTCAGTGGATAAGGCCATATGTTAGAAATTAGGTGAACAAAAAGTTCTCTATATTCAAATACTCTCAAGAACTTTTGGAGATGAATTTGAATATCTTAGGTCGTCTGCCAATGATCCCCATTTATTAGTGACCTTCTGGAACCTAACCTTGTTTGCCACAGCGTTGACGTTGGGCCTGGCGTCATAGATGGTGAGTTTGATAGTGCCATTGGTCTCTCGGATGATGTCCAAATATCTTTCATCATCTTTGTTGCGCTTGCCGCTCATGCCCACTAAAGGCTGGCTACACCGCGTGATCACAGCATGGTTCTCTTTATGGAACCACGACAACACCTGAGAGTGGAAGGAAACCCATCATCATCATCATCATCATCATCACCACCACAGATGGTAAGGTCATCACTGAACATAATAAAAAAAATATTTTAAGAATCTCTAAAAAATTAGAAGACAAGAAAAATTAAAGAACGTTACCAACATCTAGGGATGCACAATATGTATCTGTACCATATCGGTTTATTTACCAATATAAAAAATTTTACTTATTGGTATTTGTCGATATTGTATATTGCCCATATTTAATTGTGTATGCTTACATCCTAATTTTAACATTTAATTTACCTTTAACATTTTTCAGGTACATGTAATGTGTAAATTCACTTGTAACATTTAAAACGACTGACTGCAGCTTTTAGTGTTTTATTTTTAGATTATTTAGACAAAATAGCATAGAATTTTAATATCTGCCATTTATTGGTTACAGTCATAACATGAAAATAATTATTGGCTTATTGTATCAGCCAGACGTGTAATATTAGTGCATCTATGATGTTCATCATACAGAGATATAGAAATATCCAACCACACATCGCAGTCTTTTTTATGTGCAAAAAGCTGACATTCTCCACAACACAGCCTTTTCCTTATGCAACAGAAGCTTGAATTTGACCTTCCAACAAAAATCCCACACCATTATTCTGACCTTTCATACTGCTCATCTGTAAAAGAGCTCACCGGAATGCGGCAGCGGGAACGGAAGGTAGCGACTCTTCTAAGATCTTCGTCTGTGGCCTTGTATGGAACAACAAGAATTGTGGGATAAGTGTCACACAGCTCGTAGTTCTTATTGATGAAAGTGACCCTCCACTCACTATTGGGTAGACCCTGACAAAGAGAACAACAGCAACATATTTAATACAAGTAGATTTTGCACTATGTATTGTCTTATGCAATTACATTAGCAACATATATCATTATCATATCATATATATATATCATATCAATAGCAATTGTAAGTGAATGGTGAGTGTGTGTGAGAGGGATGCACAAGGGCAGCACGACCCTTTCTAAATCAGCACAAGTCCTGACATCTGGTCCTCACCTGCCTCCTGTACTCTTCCAAAGGCTCATAAACTTTCCAGCCATTCTCCTCATACTTTTCCTGACTCAGAAAGGCAAAGAGTTGCTGTAAGAGTCAAAGAAAGAGAAAAAAAGTGAAAGAGTCAGTTATACCCATATTTCATACATTCAGCTACTGATGAAAGCCAGTTGTGAAATGCTAAAACATTGACACAACACTTAATCGCACTGTATAAAACGCAAAGATTAATGTTGTTTCAAATAATTTTAAATGAGTGTGAAATGTTGCATTTGAGAATCAAGTTAAACACTGACCATTCCATGAGACAGTGGGAAAGCATATTTGAAAAGAATCTCAAATATGTCTCGTCGACTGTGGCCTTCTTGCTTCAGTGCAAATCGCAGGTTCCTCATGTCCTGATAAACACACACAAACAAAATGATTTGAAAATGTCAAATTTCATACTTTCAAAAAGGGGACGCTTGTCTTGCTCAAGGCAAACCTGATACATGTTTTTTTCAGGATTCTTTGATAAATAGAAAGTTCAAAAGAACAGCATTACTTTTAACTATATAAATCTTTATTTCGTTAGAAATATTGGTAACACTTTACAATAAGGTTCATTAGTTAACATTAGTTAATTCATTAGTTCATTGTAGTTCATTGTTTGGTCGTTTAGTTCACAGTGCATTAACTAATGTTAACAAGATTTTAATAAAGTATAAGTAAATATCGAAATTAACCAACAAAGATTAATAAATGCTGTACAAGTGCAGTTCATTATTAGTTCATGCTAACTAATGTAGTTAACTAATTAATGAACCTCATTATAAAGTGTTACCCAGTGCTTTAAGTGGCCCAAAAGAGGTGCCGGTACTCTATTATTATTGTTACTTAGTGGCCAAAGGTACTCATTATTATTTTATTATTATTATTATTATTTTTTGCTGACTCCCCTCCTCCCCTGAGGTAACAACGACTATATTAAAGGGGTTTTATATACAGCAGTCAACAGACGACAACTGGGACAAATATTGAGCCCTGGCACTGTAGCCACATAAGCCCACATTACCCCCCACCCCCCACAGCCATGTGCATTTAAATGGTAGGCAGTTAGGGGGGTTCTGGGGCATGCTCCCCCGAGAAAATTTTGATTTCTCTGACCTACATATGTGCAATTTAAGACTTTTTAAGGCCCAAAAATGAATAATGAGTCTTTTCATTTTCGTCTGTGTCAGTGAAGAAATTTGATGAGTTTTATGAATCATTTTCTATAAGTTAATTACTCAAGGCTACCAGATCAGCATTGCCAATAGGAACCTTCTACAAGCTTTGTAATTTGAAAAGTAATTTTAAATAATACAAATTATAGGCTACGTTTAATGCAGTTGGTGGAATTGGCAGACGTTCCCTTAGGCACGTGCTGTGGAAACGCGTCAAAGCATTCTCAGATATAAATGCAGCATTATTGCACGTAGGTGATTTTGAACGAATATTTAATGTCGATAATGGTTACATACTGTTAAAACTAATCCTGCTATTGATCTAAGACTGCCGACCCGTGCCGAACAGTGGCAAGGGAAAACAAATGTCCTGCGAAATATCGAACCTAAAACTAATTTTACCGCGCTCAACCACTTTGAGTGCATTTCACGCATTTGTAATAGCTCGCGTTCAGTGGGGAGGAATGTAATGTATATGGGTAATGTAGTCTCTGCTCTCGGTGGGACGAATTAGGAAGCGTGCGTTGTGAAGGGCGCTCTGAAAAGCGTCAGCGCAGCCAAAGGATTAAAACAGATGTGCAAATGAGCGATATTTGGAAGTGGCGGTACTGAGTACCGGCGCGTACCGGCCCACTTAAAGCACTGGTGTTACCGAAATGTCTTTAACTTTTGATCAATTTAATGCATCCTTGCTGAATACAAATTATTTATTTAAAAACCAATCTTACTGACCCCAAACTTTTAAGCAGTAGTGTGGTAATAAACCTAAAACATTTTAAATGCTTTCTTTAACATTAGCTGTTATGAAATGTGTCTTTCTTAGGCCTTGTGTGAGCGTTACCTTGCAGGTGATTTCTAACCCGTAGGAGTTTCTCTCCTCGACTGGAGGCTCCGCCCATCTTCTCTACGCGACTTATGACACCTAAAGGCACGTTCAGGGTAACTGGTGTCTCCTTAAGACAGGAAGTGACAGAAAGACAAAATATCAACAATCTTACGCTCATGTACGTACTATAAACAACTCAGAAATAACGCTTTCCATTCAACACAATTATAGCAAAAGACCTGATACATATCACACCAGGCCCGGTTTCAGAATCAAATCACTGAGGGTGCTTGTGAAATTGATGAGGGTACTCTAGTAAAGTGCTGATGTAATGTGTAAGCAACGGCTCCACCATAACAAGGATAGCAAGGTACAGTCCCCCTTGTAGTCAATAATTGTATCCCTTAAAACTCTTTGATCCAAAATGACTAATTCCTGTGATTATTTTTTATTCATGCCTTAAAATAGCTTGAATGTAACTACACCCTTACTTCATTTAGTATATCAACA
Organism: Chrosomus eos; assembly: GCA_036326025.1. Taxonomy (NCBI): domain Eukaryota; kingdom Metazoa; phylum Chordata; class Actinopteri; order Cypriniformes; family Leuciscidae; genus Chrosomus; species Chrosomus eos. The sequence continues at coordinate 17,978,177 of CM070818.1, read as the reverse complement.
CTTGTATGAAATGAATAACTTTTGTATACCACCAACTTTCTTCCTTGCCCTCACTTTGCCAAGCTGACAGATCATGGCAACGGACCCCGGCAACGGTCAAACGTCCACAAAACAGGGCTGCAGGTGCTCGCTACCATGTGCCAAACAAGGACAGAGCCAGAAACAAGATGAAAGCCTTTCTCTAAAATGATGTGATACAAAATCCCTACTTCCTGTCCTCTCATATCCCACTCTTTTCTCTGGTAACACAGACTAATAGATGTGTACTATAACTAAGGAAGACACTAAAATTGCATTCAAATAAAGAATGCAGAAAAAAGCCTTTAAAAAGACAAAATGAGGAGGAAAACTGAAAGAAAAAAGGAAATGAATAAGATGGTTTTAAACAGAGGAGCACCTGGCATGGTCTCAGAATTACTGTGCCTGAACACTTAGAGAACGAATGCGTTGATTTTGAAAAATTAAAATGAAATTTTCTCTTACTGAGTCAGTGTTCTTGAAGTAGAGTCTGTAGTTGGTGATAGACACTTTTCCTTTGACTGCAGAATTAAAGGGGCAGATATAGATGATCTCTTTATCTGAAGAGTAAAATAGAGAGGGAAAGACAAAATTCACATGAGATCAAAGTCAAAGCTATATAACAAAAGGGTGGTCCCCCTCATGGGGGCTGCCATTTTGAGATCACTTGACCAGCATAGTACTTTCATTTTATAGCTCCCTATTATTTATTATTATTAAATACAACTGTGTGATGCGGCATTATTGCCAATATGTTTGCCCCATTTCCGCCACTTACTGGTCTGGAGTGTGAAGCAATGGATGTCTCCCAAATGAACAACAAAGCAATGAGAAACAAAACTGCAATGTAACAACTTTACTATGTTAAAAAAAAAATAACTACTTTTAAAGCCATACTGAATAGAGTTTTGGCAACATTACATTTTAAAGGGCAAAACTGCAAATATTAAAATGGTCATTTTAAAACACAAAAAGATTACAAAAAAAGGCTAATGAAGATAACAATCATATTCATTTTTAGTCAACGAGAGCCCAAAAACACAAACAATCACACTCACCGATCACTCGCTCTTCTCCCGGCAACATGGCAACATCTGCCAGCGGCTCCATCTTTAGGCTCTCTCTGGACGCCTGTCAACACATGCAGGAACATTGAGTTGACGCGGGTGCATCCCTCACACATACACACACGCTCTCAAATAAGGAGGATCATAACTGCTTCTTCAACATTAATACACATGTCTTAGCAGACAGAACTGTACTCTGATAGGAGGAAAAAATAACTGCAGAGAAAAATCTGAAAGTGGCAGGAAGTAATGGAAGAGGAAGTAGTGAAGAGAGGAAAATAAAGAGTCACTGTCCTCTTTCACCCTCTGCCTGTGAACACCAGTCTAAAGCTTTATGTGTGTGTGTGTGAGATCAGGGATCCTTTCCCTGGGCTATTTTCCTGCTGCCAGTTGAAGGTTAGTGAACTGGAATGCGAGCTAAAAGTGCCATTCGCTGCGTGTAGTCGTTTATTCTGTTGGCCTTTTGCTGCTGTTCAGTGTTTTGCACGTCGCAACCCTATGGGCAAATTGAAGCAAGGGCTTCTGGGTAATGGTCTAGTCCGTGTTCTTGAGATGACAAATGGAGCAGCCAAAACACACACAAATACAGTGATCCTAGCTGGGAAACTAACCTGGTTTACACAAATAAGAGGTAGTTGGGTAAACGGATGACAGACGAGGAAGGGGGAGAGATAACAGGGTTCCTGCACACTTTTTAAAGTCAAATTTAAGTCTTTTTAAGACCTTTTAAAGACCTGAAGAAATCAAAATTAATACCATAAATTAGGGGTGTGCAATATTAACAAAAATATATCTCGATATTTTCAACGTTTTGTTGATAATAATTAGATGATTTTTACTGATTGTGTTTTTCTGCTGGTGCCATGGCTGGTTTAGGCCTGTTGTTGACAGCTGACTCACGAAGATATTAATATTTTTCATATTCTATGCAGTGGTCAGTTCACAGCAGTGACAGAAATGATTAATTAATATGCAATATTTGCAAACTTAAATTGACTTCCAGGGGCATTTTCACCTATATATGGACATTCTTTCTAAACCTATTTAGAGTTATGCATCACCTTTTATGTCAAATACTAACATTCAAATTATTAAAATTAAATTATACAGTAATTATACTTATTTATACAGTAATACTTAATTACACAATTATACAGTACCACCGTTACCAGTCAAATTAAATCATTCAATCAAAATCCATCTTTGCAGAGCAGAGGTGACAGAAGCAGCATCAGAAGTGGCATTAATATTTACACTCCATGCTATGAGAGAGTTTAAAAAATAAATAAATAAAATATTCAATATTCAATATTTAAATGATTTCTAATTTTAACGTTTTAATTAAAGGGTACTTTAAATATGAAACTAAAACCGCCAGTAGGTGGTGGCAAGTCACTGTCTTAATAAGCGAGTTGAGAGAACCATTCATTCAACCGATTCGTTCAAACGGCTGATTCATTCGGGGAAGAAAGTGATTGTTCATTGAATCGTTAAAATGACTCGTTCAAAACGCGGATTTCAGTCAAGAAATCATCGCTGTCTGTGGCATTGAGACTCTGACTGCTACTACGGATTCATTTTGAAATTCTAGTCGGCGAAATAAAGGGAAAACAAACAATATTGTGTCTAAAAAGTAACTCACAATGTTAATTTATTTTTAATTTAACTATTGTATATCATAAACATTGCACTTGTGCACGGGAAAACGGCACTCACTGATGTGATATTCTAATATAAGAAAAACATAATATGATGTAAATATAAGACAAAAACTAATTTGGGGACATAGCCTACCTTTAACTGCACACATCACGCACACGCAGTGAAAGCACGAGAGACAAATGCGATGTCAGCTCACAGTGCCTCATACATCGTTAAAACAATGATTATTACAATATCATATTAGACAATACACATCGCACACCCCTACCCACATAAAGAATGAACTTACGACTGAACTGACAGTGACACTCGCCAACTTTCTCCTTCTCTCCTCTCTCGCGTGCAGGAGACAGACGTTATGCTGCCGCCAATGTGATGCGAATTGTCACGTGACCAAGCAAATCCACAAAGATAATAATAAAAAAATACTACGCTAATTAGTTTTAATTTGTAAAACATTTATATATGTCTAAGTCGAAGTGTCATCTAAAATTTAAGACCTTTCATAAGTAAAAATAAGACTTTATAAGACTTTTTATGGCCTTAAATTTTAAAAATCTAATTTAAGACTTTTTAAGACTTTTTAAGGACCCGCGGGAACCCTGGATAAAAAACAGCCAGTGTTTGGGGTCCAGCTGACCCCACTGGACTTTTCCTTCATTTTTAAAAAGTGTTACCTTCATCTCAGGGGCATGAAACTCTGTGACTTTTCCTAAATAATCCATCTATCTAAACACGCACAAAAAATCTAGACTTAATTTGGTTGTTCTAAAAGGGGGGGTGAAATGCTGTTTCGTGCATAGTGAGTTTTTTACACTGTTGAAGAGTTGGATTACCATGGTAAACATGGACAAAGTTTCAAAAATGAAGTTGTAAGTTTGATGGAGTATTTCTGTTCCAAAAATACTCCTTCCGGTTTGTCACAAGTTTCGGAAAGTTTTTTTCGAATACGTAACTACGTGACGTCAGAGTGTGCGGAATTTCCTTATACGGGTCTTAAGGGCACTTCTCCCGGAAGGGCGCGCGCAGCTGTAGCCTAGAGCGTACGAGAGCGTCCATCAGAGCGCTGGGCTCTGCTGCGCTGCAATCAAAACAATGGCACCAAAAGGTGTGTTTTTGGTTGCCAGGGCAAGACAACACTGCACAAATGTCCAAAAAACCCAGAGTTAAGGGACCTGTGGGTCTCTGCGGTGAGTAAAACTGCTTCAAATGTCTGTATGTTGTTAACTATCGGCGTGCAAGTTAAGCACAGCAAGTAAACAACATGATCACGTACAGTTAATGTATCGATGGAGCATGCGATGTATGGTGTGTGTTTGTGTGTTTAAATACAGTTGTTTATTTATTTATTTTATTTATTTATTTGGGTCCCCATTAGCTTCCACAATGTGGTTGCTAGTCTTCCTGGGGCCCATAAAAGTACTAAAACATATGTACAGTTAAAATACACACATATAACATACATAAATATAACATTCATATAACATTACCACATGTATACATTTATCCACATATTCACATTCACACTCATACAGCATTTGACAATATCAGTACCCACAAACAGTCACAAATTAACTGATGTAATACTATTAATTGTGATCTGTTTTAGAATCTTCTTAAAATGACATATGTTGGATATACGCCTTGTTTTTAAATCTAGTTTATTCCAAGCAGATGACGATCTAAATAATACTGTTCTTGCCATACAATTGGACCTTGCAGATGGAACCACTAACACACCTGAGCTCACCTGTGCGTAACATGTCCGTGACAATATCCACTAAAAACTAATTTATCTACAAAAGATTTTGGATTGTTTTTAAATAGAGCATTGTGCATATAACTGAGAAGACTTATATTTAGTTTGTCCGCCACCTTTAGCCAGCCCAAACAGGTGGCGTGTTTAGCTGGCCACTGTAGGTGTCAGTTTGTTTATTGTAAAACTAAATCATGTCCTTATAAACCACGAGTCTGTCTGTTTACAACACATGCAAAAGCTTCGCGCGCTCCCGCCCACACGGCACGCCTCCACCCGCTCGGGTTTTTCCGGAAAGACTCGGTACAGCCTATCTTTCTCTTATAAAATATAATAAAACTAAAGACTTTTTGGAGATATGAAGGATGCAATACTACTCTATAGGTACTCAAGATTAACATGAGATTGAGTGAAACTGAGTATTTCACCCCCCTTAAAGGTATGTAAAAATGTTTTTACCATTTAGGATGTTTGGGGTCAGATTTGAGACCCCACATTGAAAATGAATGAAAAAAACAAAAAAACTTTTTATTTTGTTTGTCAAAAAAAGGAGTAATACTAGAGAACACAACACACTCTAGTGTTTGTGCACAATTCTGTTTATGAGGCAATTTATGGCGTAGTTAAAAAATTGTGCAGTAAATAGGTAAAAAAGTACCAAATATCCACACAAACACAGCATAAATGTATAGCTGAGAACTAAAAAAAAAAAAAAAAAAAAAAATAAAAAAATATATATATATATATATATATATTTATGTAATAAAAAATATTATCTCCTTATGTAATCGCTCTGTTAAAGTTTGGGGTCTATCTGACCCCAACACCAAAAACGTAAAACCTACTTAAGCACTGATTAATTCAAAGAAACACTGTTGAAGACATCTTAAAGGTACAGTGTGTATTTTCTGCAACATTCATCAGCAATTGCTCACAGTCTTCTGGGAATTGGGAAATCAAGCCCAAATGGATTAGTTACAGTTGTTTGCGAAAGAAAAGAAAGAAAGAAAGAAAGAAAGAAAGAAAGAAAGAAAGAAAGAAAGAAAGAAAGAAAGAAGAAGAAAGAAAGAAAAGAAAGAAAGAAAGAAAGAAAGAAAGAAAAAGGAAAGAAAGAAGAGAAAGAAAGAAAGAAAAGAAAGAAAGAAAGGCAATCACAGAGACAGATGGACGGTCCTTTGTACAAAATCTCTAGCTGTCCTCAGGGACCCAAAAAAAACGGCGTCGGGTTCTGCTGCCTATCACCTGCCAGGTGTTACAGCTCCACTAACATATGTATGGAGCAGCAGTCTCCTGGCTTAAGCCCCAGCGAAGTGCCAACTCCCTGTCTGCCTGGAATCCCTCTGCCCAGAGAGGTTACATGTGCCAAACCAGACACTGCATATGCATGTGTTCACGTAGGGAGGGGCGCTCTCCTTTTAAAGGAAACAATCTATTTTGTTTGAACCACTATTACAAGTTCCCATTTGAATTACATGCTTTTTAAACATTTAGCAACATGCAATATTTGAGCTGTGCTTGTGAACTTGACAGCCGCTCCACCGCGGTTGTACACCAAAACACTTTTTTTTTTTGCTTGTGAATGCCGTTTTGACGTGAATATTACGACACGAGTGAAGCAGCACAAAGCTTTGTAAACAAAATAAATCATAGGTTAGCAATTAAATGTTACATCGCAAAAATGGAAATATTTGGATTTGTGTCGAATGAGAGGTACATAAATTTAAACCATTTGTCGTCTTTGAATTCCATTTGGCGATCAGGTCACCATTGTTTTCCACGAATTTAACAATATTAGGCTACATGTGTTATTCCACTGGACATGGAATCTCGTTTCTTTTCTCACCTTCACTCTCGTCTCAGCCATTTTCACAGGGTATTATAAATGTTTTTTCCTTTAATTCCTATATTCAGGATCCTTTACTGTGGTAAAAAAATGAAAACACTGCAGGACAGATACATTTATACTTCACTTATCAAATTCTATTTAATACTGTAAAAAAGACAGTTTTATGGTCTGATAAAACAGAATTTTTTTATTTTATTTTTTTACCACGGACCACCTACCACATCCCCCACTGCCGGCTGCCTCTGTTACAGCCCTATGCAATATGCATATTATTATTATTATCATCATCATCTCTATAAATGTACTGAATAGCTACGCAGACTGAATGCACTTTCTGGTCTTAAAATAGCCTAGTTCAGTTGGATAGCTGACAAATAACGTGAATATCAACTTTCTTTTTTAACATCATGACCATATGTAAAAAGAATAATAAAAAAAAAACTGTTTTCTTTTTTGCAGTTCACTTAAATAGTCCTGCGTGTGATGTTAGTCACCTTATTAGTGCAATTATATAAATGCAGTTTAAAAGAGTTTAAATGTAAAATGAGTGGTGTAAAATAAAATAATAATAAGGCAGCATTTAACAATAATTTTTTATTTATATAGCACCTTTCCAACACCCAATATCGCTTCACAAAGATAAAGCTACTGATAAAGCACATAATGCTATCAATGTCTCTATGTTCTATAGCATCTATCTGGTTGCTTAATTCTATAGGAAAGCAGAGCAAAGGGCAGCTCTATTGACACCAGTGAAGTATATTATTTATTCATGCAGAAGCCGAAAGTCAAACCCTCCAACAATAGCATTGCACACGTATAGGATAATGTAGTTTGAAAAGCAAAGAGGTGAAAATGAGAAACATTCTGTTACAGTCGTAGGACATGAGGACGGCACAATTACAGCACATCTGCACACAGGCGTCACTCACGTTTTGGCTGGAGCTGTTCCCCAGAGGACTGGAGTTGTAAGGTGCTATAGGAGCCGAGGCCATCACTGGGTTTGCTTCTTCCACCGCTACTGAAAGACACAAGAGAAATGTCATTTTTCATTTCAGCTCAACAATCAGGACTTTTTTCTGTTGGCTGGTAGTTCAGATGTGTACATCTACAGTAGACTCACCCTAAAAAAAGAATGTTTAGATGTAAATAAATATATATACATATATTTTAAATTCATTTTCAAATTTTCTTAAAAGAAAATAGGTTAAACAACTTGTATTAAGTTTTTAATTATGACTTGAAATTACACCGCTATAATGAAACTCCACAACAGCAACAGATTACTGGACAATAATGGTACACAGACTTTTTTTTAAAAGAAGTCTCTTATGCTCACCAAGAAGACTGCATTTATTTTAACAGATATACAATAGAAAAAGTAATATTGTGAAATAAGCCATGTAAGCCATTAAATATCTTTAAAGTAACACTAAGTAACAATTTTAACCTTCATAATATATTTTCAAGACTCTTGTGATGGTACATCGACTTAAAATAAGTTAAATGACTCGTCTGCCATAGCCTGACGGGGTCTGTATCGCTTTTACTGGCACTATGTAACTTCGGGTTTCGGGTAGGAACCCGTGCACAAAAAGAACTACACAATTCGACTGCTTTACGTCAAGCGCTACAATAGTCATTATTTCGTTTTTCTTCGTTTCTGATGTCACAATACATCATCCTTTCATGAAATCATGTAACATACTCTACCTTGTCTGTGGACATCGTTCATTCTAAGCCGGTGCTGGTAAACAGCGAGTGTGCGTGCGACGGTAGGCTAGATTATTTACGACAGCGGCAATGGACAATTTCGTTTCCAACCAGTACGGCGACCAAAGAGGAAAAATCCTTAGTGTTACTTTAACACGGCAACAATTAAATTAGCATAATTTACAACACATAACTGTAGGGCTGTGCTTGTCAACTTGACTACTGCCCCACTGGCAATGACACACCAAAACACGTTTTTTTTTATATGTAAATGCTGTTTTACGAGAATTTTACGACACAAGGGAAGAATAAAGCTTTGTTTACAATACATACAAAAGAAATAATAGGTTACATTAGCATTTAAATGTTACATCACAACCATGGAAACATTTGGATTCATGTTGAATGAGAGAGGTCAATTTAAGCCATGTCTTTTTCTTGCAATCTGGTCACCCGATTTTCCACAAATTTAACAATATTCCATGTATTCCACTGGACACTGGGTTTCTTTTCCCAAATCTTCACTCACATCTGACCCATTTTCGCAGGGGATTATAAACTTTTCTTCCTTTTGTTCACTTTTAATTACTATATTCGCATCCTTTACTGTGGTAAAGTAGAATAACGCTGTAGGTCAGATACCTATTTACTTGCACATCAAATTATTTTTAACACTGTTTGAGCTTGTTAAGACTTGGTAAAGCACGTCAAGTTTATTTGTATAGCGCATTTCATACACGCCAGTAATACAGTTTAGCTTTCTCTGGCAGCGAATATAACCTAAATGGTCTTGCACCTGTGGAAGATTAATTTTTCTCTTCAGTTCAGACATTTTACAACAAGTGTCAGATGCCTTGGAACATCAGGAGAAGACATGAAGATTTCAGTCAAGAGCAGCTCTGTCCTGCTCGTGTCCCACATCCCTCTCAAGCAGAGCGGCATGTGTGGAAATATAATTCAACTTTGCTTTAGTGCCAAAATGTCATGTAATGTCTCTCGTTTTCCATGTTCAAGGACTTTGTAGGACTTTAAAAGTTTGAATAACATTATTACAAGCAGAATTTCTGTATTACGTCTTATTTGACACGGTCACAGCCCTATAACACAGACAACCAAATGTTTAAGTCTAAAAAAATATTTAAAAAAACATGCATGATCAAATAAAATAAGAGAGCTGGTGTCAACTGACTATCCGTATTGTTGAGCTTTGTGTAGACTTGATGAAGCAGTACGACAGGCAGCAAAGAAAAGGGAGAGAGAAGGGGAATATGGTTGGAAAGTGAAGCTGGTCACACGCAAACTAAAGCACCAACTGACACGTCATTAAAACCTTGTCTTTTCTATGAACCCTGATGTTTTTAAGAAGCACAGTTGCTGTTTCTACAGTCATCTTCATATATTTTTAGCAGAAACTACCACAGATGTGTCAGTAAGTGGAAGTGAGAGAAAACATGAAACGTACATTCGATCGACAGCATTAAAATTAGGCTAGCGATTAATTCACTCAAAGAGAAGGAACCATCCTGTCAAGTGATGCATTGAGGGACATATACTGTATGTTGACAAGAGTTTACTTGATTAAATATGTCTGAACATTTTGAACCACAATCCTTTGGGCAGAAATTCTTTCAATTGTCATTTATATCAGTTATATTAATATAAATAAATAATGTGAATTATTTGTTTAATACACTTTTTAAATACAAATACAAAACATTTTTGTTTAATAAAAGCAATACAAAAACACAATCATACCATAGCTATTAGTGTGACATCCATAAACCTTCAACATATCTGATCCACATCCTGATCTCAGAGCATTAATCAATATTAATATATCAATCGGATGAACTGATGTAACAACAAAAAACCAATCTATTCATTTGTGGGGCAAAAATTAAGCTAAGTTCAAATGAACACCTAGGCATATCATCGTTATGTGTCAAGTATAGAGATTAAATGATTATAGCACCAGTCGAAGATACGGATAGAGAGATGAGAGTAGAGAGAGAGAGGATAGATGCTAGTAGAGAGAGAGATATTTATAACGATGTCAGGAAGACTGAGTGTTTAAAGTTGTATACACTTTAACATAGCTTAAAGTCGTATACAAATTGATTAGCTATAAATTATTAATCAGATAGAGAATAAAACATTATCTAGTTTCACTTACACTAAATAATCTCATCAGGCGTTTCATCTCCGATCAATCATGAAACTATCTACTATACTATTTCACTAACTTGTTGATGATGTATGGAAATCATGATCATATTAATCTGGCCATATTATACTATCCACTTCCATTCATGTGTCAAACATGACATAAGGACTAGACATCGAATAAGGTTCGCAAGTGTCAAAAACTCACTTTCATATCTCTAGCGTCTTTCGAGTGATGCATCTATCTGTGAATGTATTCACACAACTTACCAGGAAACTAGCTCGGGCCTATCTCTACGGCAGCTCTCATCTACATTTACCGTATCCCTCAGCACCTAATCAGACAATCTTCCGAAATCATAACGTGCAACCGACAATATTGGTATTCAATTATTATACTTATCCAGAAACGAGCAATTACTCGTTCCTCAGATCGCCAGTCTGTTTTCACACCTCAGACGCTCAGCCCGATCACGTGACAGCGTCACGGCTATTGGCTACTTGTCAAATCATGTAGCTACTCAAGGATTTTAGAGTTTATTTTTATAGAGCTATCCTATCATGCTTATCCTGATAATACTAATACCTATCTTTTATATACCAATCTATCTTATTATTATGTCGTTCAAAAACTATATTATCTTATCATCTATCTATCTATCTATCTATCATCTATCTCATCACATCTATCTCTATACTATCTATCTATCCATCATATCACTATCATATATCACTATCTATCATCTATCGTATCTATTATCTATCTATCTATCTATCTAATCTATCTTATTCCATCTATTATCTATCTATCTATCTATCTATCTATCTACATTATCTATCTATTATTCCATCCTATCTATCTATCTATTATCTATCTATCTATCTATCTATTATCTATCTTATCTAATCTATCATCATCTATCATATAAACACCCTAATCACCAACAATATTCATTCAACACACAAAATTATTTCATAATCTACACCTCTCTGTTCATATTTATTATAAAAATTCATAATCAAATGATATTTAAACTAACATTTTATTACTCTATCTCTTCTTATTTATAATAATTCATATACATATCATTCACTTTACTACTATACACTATTACATATATCTTCACTTCATATCCTATTATATTTACCCTCACTCCTTATTCCCTTACTCATTACACCCATATCCATCTTCTCTTATTACACTCACCACCCTCACACCCATCATCTTCACATTTTCATTTTTCTAACTCTCTCTATCTCTTTTCTTATATTAATCCTATCACTCATATATTATTTTATCACTAATACTACATCTAACTTATTCACATCATAAATTTATAATCACCTCATATTAATTTTATTTAATATCACACTCATACTATTATTATTAAATATCATCTATCTATTTACATCTTCTTTAATTCTAATCACCTACTCTCTCTCTATTACATTTCACTATTTCTCATTCTCTCTCACATACTTCTACATCTTCTTATTATCACTACTCTATTACATCTTCCATATATCACCTCACATATATCTATCTTTCTATATTTTTTTCTATTCTATCACACACTCTACCTCCCATCTTACCTATCCATCTCTCTACATATCTATCTCTCTCTTCACTCTCTTCTCTATCACACTTCTCTTCTCACTCCATATCTCTATCTATTTCATCATCTCTTCTTCATCTATACTCTCTAATCTATATACTTATCTTTATCTATCTTCACTATCATTATATACTTCTTCTATCTACTCTCTAATCATCTACTCACCTCTCATATCTCATCATATCTATCTACTCATCATCATCATCTATATCCATCTATAATTTCATCAATCATAATTACTATCATCACTTCTACTATACACATCATCATCTCACTTCTATCATCATATTCTCTATCTACATCATCCTATCTCTATCTATCTATCTATCTATTATCTATCTATCTATCTATCTATCTATCTATCTATCTATCTATCTATCTATCTATCTATCTATCTATCTATCTATCTATCTATCTATCTATCTATCTATCTATCTACTATCTTCTATCTATCTATCTATCTATCTATCTATCTATCTATCTTATCCTATCTATCTATCATCTTCTATCTATCTATCCATCCATCATCTATCTATCATCTATCTATCTATCTATCTATCTATTATCTATCTATCTATCTATCTCTATCCTATCTTCTATCTATCTATCTATCTATCTATCATCTATCTATCTATCTATCTATCTATCTATCTATCTATCTATCTATCTATCTATCTTATCATCTATCTATCTATCTATCTATTCTATCTATCTATCTATCTATCTATCTATCTATCTATCTATCTATCTATCTATCTATCTATCTATCTATCTATCCTATCTATTCATCTATCTCTATCTATCTATCTATCTATCTATCATCCTATCTCTATCTATCTCTATCTATTATCTATCTATCTATCTATCTATCTAATCTATCTATCTATCTATCTATCATCTATTCTATATCTATCTATCTATTATCTATCTATCTATCTATCTTCTATCTATCTCATCTATCTAATCTATTACTCTATCTATCATCATCTATCTATCTATCTATCTATCTCTATCTATACTATCTACTATCATCTATCTATCTATTATCTAATCTATCTATCTATCTAAATCTCTATTCTATACATCTATCTATCTATCTTATCTATCTATCACATCACCTATCTCCATCTATCTATCACAACTACTATCTATCTATCTATCTATCATCTATCTATCTATCTATATATCTATCTATCTACTATCTATCTATCTATCTATTATCTATCTATCTATCTATCTATCTATCACTATCATCTATCTATCTCATCTATCTATCTATCTATCTATCTATTATATCTATCTATCTATTCTATCTATCATCTATCTATCTATCTATTATCTATCTATCTACCATCATCTCTCTATCTATCTATCTATCTATCTTCTATCTATAACTATCATCCTATTCACTATCTATCAAATCTATCTATCTCTATCATCTATCTTCTATCTATCTATCTATCTATCTATCTTATCATCTATCTATCATCTCTATCTATCTATCTATCTATCTATCTATCTATCTATCTATCTACTACTATCCATTCTTCTATCATCATCATCCTATCTATCTATCTATCTATCTATCTATCTATCATCTATCTATCTATCTATCTATCTATCTATCTCTATCAATCTATCCATCATCCTATTTCTATCTATCTATCTATCTATCTATCTATCCTATCTATCCTATCTATCTATCTATCTATCTATCTATCTATCCTCTATTTCTATTATCTATTATCTATCTATCTATCACTATCCTATCTATCTATCTATCTCATCCATCTACTATCCTATCTATCATCTATCTATCTATCTATATCTATCTATCTATCTATCTATCTATCTATTCTCTATCATCTATCTATCTATCTATCTATCTATCTATCTATCTATTATCTATCTATCTATCTATCTATTAATCTATATCTATCATCATCTATCTATCTATCTATCTATCATCTATCTATCTATCTATCTATCTATCTAATCTATCTATCTATCTATCTATCTATCTATCTATCTATCTATCTATCTATCTATCTATCTATCTATCTATCTAATCTATCTATCTATCTATCTATCTATCTATCTATCTATATCTATCTATCTCATCATCTATCTATTCTATCTATCTATCTATCATCCATCTATCTCATCTATCTATTTCTATCTATCATCTATCTATCTATCTATCTATCTAATCTATCTCTATCTATCTATCTATCTAACAATTCTATCTATCTATCTATCTATCTATCTATCTATCTATCTATCTATCTATCTATCTTCATCAATATATAAGACAAATTCCAATTCTGCTGCAAAGCAGCTCTAAAATATAGTGTCATTATTCAGCTCAAGCCAGTTCAACTTGTCAGTCAACATGGCTTGGAAAAAAGGGCCAGAATTAGGGGATTTGGACAAACAGCTTACTTCTGTTTCCATTGATGCCTGATGAACAAACTACTTTTTTAGTGGGCTCAATCTTGTTGCCCATTTCTGTCAAAGCTGCCTAACAGTGCCCCACACCATCTTCCCAGTTTATCTCCTTAAAAAATGCAGCGCAGAAAACCGCAGCCCTAGAGATTTTATTTTCCTAAATAATGCCAGATCACACACATAACTCTTTACTCCTTTCACAAATTTGATTTTACTATTACCAGTCATTAATATTTGACACATAATTAATGCACTCATTTTCTTGCATATTAAGCTCTCTGTATTCATTAACGGCACTAAACTGGTAGTGCCTATCATAAAAATGCAAACTAAAGAGTCTTGCTCAGAGAGGTCTATAGCTGAATGCCGTGCAATCTGCCTCCTGCAGTGTCAATCATTCCACCAGTTCTTACAGATGGCAGTTAACAGTTCTTCATTAGTGCCTGTCCACCCAGCATTTTGTGGAAATTAATGGCTCTGGGATGGATCACACAGTTACACACAAGTTTTTTTTGTTCTATATTGCATTACTTAAGTTGTGACTTTTGGATTGTGGATTATCAAGTATGTTGTGCAATAGCTTTGATCCATAACTGCATGATACATGAACCTACAGAAGCGGAGGTTCATTTGTTAAACCACCAGCTCCTGGTGCAAAAACATTATATGCAGAAGCAAAACTGCTGATCTAAAAATGTAACAGGCACAACCATAAAAGACCATTAAGAGGAACTGTACCAAAATAAATGCTAAATTTGTAAGGAATTCAAAAGAAGAGAAACTGTAAATTAATCTTTAACCTACCAGAAATAAAATATTTGAAAGAAGTGTTTTATATAGAGAACATTAATGTGTGGTTCCTGGATGACGTCACTGTCTTCTAACTGTGTGGTAAATATAATCTATTTTGCATTTATTCAAAAAATGTTTGGACCTCTAATACAAGTGTGAAACAAAGTTTTAACAAGACGATAACTGTAAGAATATTATGCTTTCCGAAATTGGAGAAACTTTATTTTTCATAATGAACTTTCTCATATTACCTCTAGATAAGAAAATAGTGATTTCATTCCCCACACTAAAGACCAACACTGAAGATAATTATAAAGAAATAAGTTCAGCTGTGTCGTGGAAAACACCACCATGCGAGGAATCATAAAATCTTGACAGGAAAGAGAAATCCTTCCGTGCAAACTCCATTTTCCTCTATAGCTTAAGCCAAAGATGTAAATTAACCTCTTTACCATAATAATCAAAACATAAAGAAATAATAATAAATTCAGCCCCAATAAAGACCATTTTGTATGATTGTTCAAAACAGACTAGAACAGAAATGAAAGTGAGAAGTAGTAAAAAAATAGATTAAGAGCATATTTCCTCACTTGAATCAATGTCTCAAATATTTTCACTTTATTCCTGCCTCGTCTTTATAAGGAGCCACAAAGCGATATACTGGCCCTGTTATTCCTATAGATATATATAGATCAGTCTATCAAGCATCTGGACACTAATTGAGGTGTGGTGCTAATATTTTTTTCTGTAGAGTCACACCACCAGTGAAAATGGAAGTAGGATATACTGTAAGAAGAACAAGTATAAAAAAAGGAGACGTGTTTGATTTTATACAGTTTATTTTCCAATCTAAAAATATGAAGACAAAATATAATAAATCACAATTAATCACAAATCAGAATGTCTTAAAGTTCATGGCATTAACTACATGGTCATGAACTACTGGAAACCCAAGACTCTGGCACAAAGGACTGTGGGTTTTATGCACTTACTGTGACAGGTGTTGCTGTTGTATTACTGTAGATAATAGGTGGTGTGTGATCATATATTGTTGTCCCTCTGCTACTCTGAGGCTGCTGTTTCAGTGTGCACTCACAAAAAGACATTCCTAGAAATGCTGAAAAGTGTCCTTGGTCCAGAAAACGTCAAGATCCTCATTTTGTTTGCTGGAACAGATTATTACAAAGACACTAGTGTCTAGTGTAAAATGTATTATGCTATGGCAATATGACACAATTTAGAGAAGCTCTAGACCGTGCAATTGATGTCAGAATGAAATGCTGTGAGAAACATTATACTCCAAAGCTCACAATTTAAAAACACAAAACAAATAACCCTCTTAAGCCAGACTGGAGTACCAGAAGTCCAGTTATGTCAAAAACATAACAAATTTTTCACCATTTTAATACATAGTATTACTCCAAAACTAACCATACCGTTTTGCATAATACAAATTACAATAGAGTTTCCTAGTGTAAAATATTTCATTTGCAATTTTAATGTGACACTCATTTCTTTACATCATTGCATTTTTGTTTTATTTATTCTTTTGATAATTATTTACAAAGAAATTCTGAAGAATTCATCAGCAGAAAAGAAGCATAAATATGTGTACTTCTCTTTTGTATGTTACAGTTTAAGAAACCATATTTTACAAAATACTTTATGTACAGGACAAGCCCCTTTTGAAATACCCTCAAATAGTTCGTCGTCACAGAAATGATTTCATATACTTTTCAAATAGCAAGAATAAAAAGCTGGGCACATTTGTTTGGTCTGGCATGAGACTGCCAACAATACTGTTATCACGCTGCATTTAAAGGGATTGGTCAACAAAAAATTACAATTCTGTCATCATTTTATTCAACCCCCACGTAAAGTATTAAATACAATGAATGTCGGTGTTGTTTTAGACCCAATTAAATTTCATTCCAGGGACAAAAATAGTCTTCAAAATATCTTCTTTTGTGTTTCACAGAAGATTTGGAACGACTTGAGGGTGAGTAAACAATGACAGAATTTTCATTTTTGGGTGAACTCCCTTTAACTGAATGAGAACTTTCTTGACACTGCTGGGGAAAGCCCATGTTTTCATAAAACAGTTTTTCACTCCATATTAAAATACAGTCCAAAGAGCACTGGAAGAACCACCTTTGAGAAAAGAATGGGGCATCTTATAATATAAGCACGTTTTCTTGGCCGCCAAAAGCCATTTCAGGGGGCTCAGCAGTGCGTCATTTCAGCAGTGCGATACATTCTCACTTAAGATAGCCACGAAAAAATGCTTTATGACCTTAAGGCCTGTTCACACCAAAGACCATAACTATGAAGTTTTAATAATTGGTCTAATTATTTGAGCAGTGGGAAGTCTACACTATAACTAGAACGATAACGACACAGAAGAGCAATATCTTTGGAATCACTCTTGAATATTTTTTTTTCTCCGCCCAGTTTAAAGACCTTGTGCATTTAAAGTAGCAGACATCATAACTGCGTGCACACTTATAATAAACAGAATATTATCTTCCATTTCCATTGGTGTGGACAATATAGTTGTCGTTACAGTTATCGTTCTTGGTGTGTACGTGCCTTTGCAGAATGACGGACCCACGACCTCGTTCTGGTGCTGTGTGTGTGTAGTGATTTTCAAACCTAGGAAGCTTTTGATCGGTCCCTATGAGTTTTGCTCAAGGTATTCATCAATCATGGTGAGATTGTTCAGCCAGTCTTCGTTGTTTCCCACCAGAGTGTCAATGAAGTCCACCTCCGCACCGCCACCTCCCCCGGGTCCTTGCAGCCCTCCAGTTATCGCCCCATTGCTCTGATGCTGTGACGTGTAGTCATAAGAGGGCAGCTTATGTCCGGGGTTGTAGCCCTGTGGTGAACAGTGTTTCCCTGCGGAAGCAGTCTGGTAGCTAGGAGGAGCCATGCCATGAGCTGGGTGCATCATGGATGGAGCTCCTGGTTTCATAACAGCTAGAGCGGAAAGTGGACCTCGCATTCTGAGGCTCTGTTGGGGCATGGAGGAAAGAGGCTGGGCGGTGGGAATCTTCTGGTCCGGTCTGCCAACCAAACCAGGGGGTATTTGATTAGGAGGTAGACGGGAACCAGGGAAGTTGGCTGGCATACCGGTCATTCGCTGTGGAAACTGAGGACCCCCGCATCCAGGTGGGGCTCCTCCAGCGGGGAAGGGATGTTGGTGGTTCGCAGGGTCGATATGCGGTTGCACCCCTTGCTGGTGCTGCCAAAGCTGGGACTGTGACGTGGGCTGCTGCTGGGAAGGGAACATCATGCGTGACGGAAGAGCTCCGGCTTGGTGCAGCGCTTGCCGCAGGTGGTGGGTCGGCACGGGAACACCGGTTAGGTTGGGACACGGCATTCCTGGTCGCGTCACACTGTGAGCCGGGTGTAGCGGTTGACGTGGAGGGCCGCCCATTCCCATCATGCTCTGGCCCGGCTGCATCGCCATTCCGAAGTCTTGAGATGGGTGGCAGAGTGTTTGTTTAGAACTTTTGCTGCACATGTATCCTCCAACCGACGGGCCCATCTGGGAGACCGAGCTGGAGGAAAGACCCATTCGGTTTGTGGGTAAAGGGCCGCTATGGGAGAGCATTGTTGAATTCGACTGTTGAGAAGCCCCCATAGGATAACCACCACACTCCGGAGGGAGAGGTCGACCTGGACCTGCAAGACAGAAAGCAAAAATGAAGTGACTTTGAGCACGCCTTTGAGTATTCCTCTGTTCAAAAGTTTGTGGTCGGTACGATTTTTTAAAGTCTCTTATGCTCACCAAGGCTGTTGTTAAAAAAAGCTAAATATTATTACAATTTAAAATAACTGTTTTTTATTTTAATATATTTTAAAATATAATTTATTTGTGTGATGGTAAAACTGAATTTTCAGCAGCCATTACTCACTTACTATGTCACATGATCCTTCAGAAATCATTCTAATATGCTGATCTGCTCAAAAAACATTTATTATTCATTCTTTTATCATTGCTAAAAAAAACAGTTATGCTGCTTAATATTTTTGTGGAAACCATGCTACTTTATTTTCAGGATTTTTAATAAATGGAAAGTTCATAGGAATATTTTGTAACAGTTACTGTCACTTTTAATCATTTTAATGCATCCTTACTCAATAAAAATATAATTTTCTTTCAAACAAAAAGAAAATCTTGCTAACCCCAAACCTAATCCTGTATGTGTGCACATACAAATGTACCATAATGTCCACTAATACGTGGGAACACGGCTAGTAATTTGCATAAAACATGCCCAAACTTAATCCACATAAGGGATTCTGTAAAAAATATTTTAAAATATCATATATATGTTATTTATTTCTAGAGTCAGTGGTTTCAATTGGTTGTTAATTCTATCATAAATTTAGACTCACATTTTTGTGCAAACTTACTGATAAATTATGATTTCTCTATGAAAGTAAATGTATGCATTCAAAACTGAATGAGACCCAATATTTATGGAAAATGACTTCTTGTAAGTGATGTTACTGTACCTTGAAATGGTGCCACCTGATGGCAGTCTGTGATATGCCCTCCATTCATTTGCTCCATTTGCCTTTGCTTTTCCTTGAATAAATAGACAATAATTTATTAACATTTTTAAAGCAAATAAATTCTACCTCTAAAGTAGTGCAAATAAAAACGTATTCAGAAACCAAAACTGCACTCTAAGAGAATGATACATTGAACAAGGAGTTTGAGCACTGACTTGTTGAAGATGTTTGTTTAATAGCTGATTCTTAAGCATCATGTTGTAATTGCTGTTCTGGGGCTGCCGTGGCACTGCTGACGGGGCGTCCTGAAGATGAGGCACCATTCCTGCACCTTGATCCTAAGACAGACAGATAAAGAAAGATCACTGTTAAACCTGTATTCAGTTTCAAACTTTTCAAATGAAAACGTGTCAAAACAATGGCCATCATATCCACACAGACATGATCTCACCTTCACTTGACCCACACAAACAACTGTAACTAACTACACATAATCTCACCGTGATCAAAGACATGAAGCCATTCAGTGTAACTCAACACCGCTAAAAAGGTCATCTCAACCAAGCCCACATGTTCTAACAGGGCTTCTTTCCCAGCGCAGTCTCATCCCAAGAAGTCATATACTGACGTCTTGGGACGTCTTTTGACCATACGTCAATATCTGCCTTTTTAGGGTAGCCTACCCTTAAACGTCGGTTAGATGACGTTATCGGATCCTAACTCTACCCCAGACCTAAACCTACCCTAAACCTACCCCGTCACCTACTGACGTTAAAGGTAAAGCGTCAGTTGTATGACGTCCCAGGATCGTCATTTACCAACGTTTAAGGGTACCCTAAAAAGGCGGATATTGACGTATGGTCAAAAGACGTCCCAAGACGTCAATATATGACTTCTTGGGATGAGACTGTGTTATCTTTCCTTAGCAAAGTCGTAAACATCTGTAAATAACCACAGAGGATTCAGACCAGACCCTGCCTTCCCAGAGCCATGGACATTTGTTTTTGTTGGCTTTGTCTAAATGCACCCCTCCGCCCGAACAGTTCAGCTAGGCATTCCATATTCCTATTCCCACAGAAGAAATGCTCCCCACCCTCTTCCCTCCCTACTCCCATCCAAATCCTGAAAACACCTCGCACTCATGCGTAACCGGAGTAGAACATTAATCATAGACTATTATGAAGACGTTGAGAGATAACTACAAACCGTCCATGGCAGAACAAAATGATCTGCTTCACGTCATAAAGACACAAACATAAACACAAAATGAAATTACTGGGTTTATTATGTTGTGTGAATTAAATTAAATCTTAAACTACATATGCTTAGCATCACAGATAGCTAATATCAAGCTGGAGAACAAGCAGAGGTAATCTGAGGCACTAACAGACACGCCTAGCATGAATCTGGTGTAATCATCTTTGCTTGTAGCAGGCAGAGTGATGAAACGCCTTCCCAAGGGGAATATCGTGGTGCTTTGCAGTGGAAATGAATGGCTTGTCTGCAGCACTAGTGCTGGTAATGGATATTGATCCAGCACTTGGGTATGTGCAGCAGGAATGAAAAGCTGGTTTTAGATGCTTTTGTTGGTTGTGCTGTGTTAGGGCTGTGCCTCTGAATTGTCAATGCATGATTCTGTTTGTCATTAAGAGCTAAAACGTCTAATGATCATTAAGAAAACTGGCATCTGTTACTTCTTAAAGTGACAGTTCACCCAAAACTGAACATTCTAATAATTTACTCAGCTTTGTTCACCATTCACTTAAGTTCATATATGTGACCCTGGATGACAAAACCAGTCTTATGGGTCATTTTTTTGAAATTGAGATTTATGCATCACATGAAAGCTGAATAAATAAGCTTTCCATTGATGTATGGTTTGTTAGGATAGGACAATATTTGTCCGAGATACAACTATTTGAAAATCTGGAATCTGAGGGTGCAAAAAAATCGAAACATTGAGAAAATCTCCTTTAAAGTTGTGCATTTATGTTCGCAATTGTGCAGCATTCACTCACAAAAACAAATGTTTTGTACATTTACGGTAGGAAATTTACAAATTATCTTCATGGAACATGATCTTTACATAATATCCTAATGATTTTTGGCATAAAAGAAAAATTGATAATTTTGACCCATACAATGTATTGTTGGCTATTCCCACAAATATACTCGTGCTACTTAAGACTGGTTTTGTGATCCAGGGTCACATATGGGTTTGGAACAATAAATGGTGAGTAAATGATGCCAGAACATTCTTTCTGGGCAAGCTGTTCCTTAAAATCGTATGAGTAGCCTAATGGTTAAACATTATTTAAACAATTTCTGTTTCATCAGCCGCTCAAATACCTGCAAAAAACAAGGCAAGAAAACAATAAGTTGATTACTATAATAATCAGCGCCTCTTTCAAAAATCCGAAAGAGATACGAGTAAAAAAAATGGATTTTTCACTAAGCGAACGCTAGATGGCGCATGCGCACTCTCACAGTCCTAAACAAAATTCAGCTCCGTGCGTTAAACCGCTTGATCCTCCTCAAGAGTTTACACTGAGCTCCTCTGTCGCTTGTCTTTATCGATCTCTTTATTGAAAAAAACACACCAGTCTGCTCTCTATCCAATCAGACTAGTGTATTGATAGCCTACATATAAATTATTAGTGTGCTCATTAAGTAGTGACGACACGTTTTAGTCTGTCAGGAGGACGCAGCTTGCGCTCTATCCGGTCAAGCTCGCCAAGTTAAACAGCGTTTCCGATGGTGCCCTCGATAAGTCTTTATTTATTTATTTATTTATTTTTCTTCTGTCCTGAGCTACACCCCAACACCTCACAAGCTGTCAAGAGCATCCAGCCACACACACACGTTTCAAGTAAAGCAGTCCGTCAAGCCGCTTCCCCTTTCCGTTCCGCGCGCTCACTCAGCTTTTCATGCAACTCGCATTTCAGCGTGCATTTAATAGATTAGATATCACAGCAGCAGAGGTTATCAAAGCAATCCGCTGCCTTTGTTGTCGAACAGAATGCAACCGTTCCTGTGCGTACAAGACGGTAACAAAGAAAGAGATATGTTTAACCCTGTGACCTGTCAAATCCATCGGGGTGGAAAGAAAGATGTAAATTTGGATTCTCTCTCTCTCTCTCCTCTCTCTCTCTCTCTCTCTCTCTCTCTCTCTCTCTTGCAGTATTGTAGCCTATTTGCATTGCAAAATAAGTACAATAGCAATAGAGTGAAGTGATAGTAGCATATTAACAAATAAAATTAAGCAAAAGTATGAAATAAAACAGAATATAATTCGAAATGCGAAATATAATTTAGGCCGTGTAAATGTAGGCAAAAAGATGAAGGCATTAATTACAAGGTATTTTAAAGGATACCAATGAAAAACAGCACTAAATATGCCCTAAACCACAAAAAAGAGATATAATTACCCATATCAAATGAACAAGAGAAATAAAAACCAATTATGCATCTGCGTGCTGCAGAGCATGAAAGGGTGTTCTATCACTTAACCCAGAGCATGCATGTTTGACCTTGCTTTTGTAATCTAAACAAGGGTTATTAGTTAAAACTGAACTATACTTTTTTAAAATATATATAAAAAATATAACATATAGCCAGGTGTTCCAATTTCATACCTGCTCCAAAACCTCACATACAGAAAGTGAACTATGCTGGTTGTTTTACCATTTTACATTTAATCATTTAGCAGACTTTTATCCAAAGCGACTTTCAAAGTAGGAGAGCCAATCAATCAAACCAACAATAGGGCAACACTAGAAGTGCTGTCACTAGTCCCAGTTAGTCTAGCACTGTTTTTTTTTTAAAATAGGCTAGATATGAAGACTTCAGATGCAAAAGCCTCTAAGGCCATCTAACGTTTTTCTTTATTAACATTTTTATCAGGCTGCAGTTTCTACCTAAGTACTGACATTTCTGAATGGGCTGAGGCTGGGTTTTAGTGAGTTTGAAGTGAAAGTATTTGATGAACGAATACTATGTGCGGAGAGCATTCACTCAATATTATTATCTCATTTTTGACATAGTTGGCTTTTAGAGGCTTTTGCATCAGAGGTCTTCATATATAGAATAGTAAGTGTTAGTGGGTCAAGTGTTGACGATAAAGATGTGTCTTCAGCCATTTCTTGAAAAATGGCTAAAGACTCAACAGCTCGGGTTGAGATACGCAGGTCATTCCACTAGCATGGAACAGTACTAGGTAAAGGTTTGTGAAAGTGATTTTGTGGGATGGCACCACAAGGCGCCGTTCACTTACAGAACACAAGTTTCTGGAGGGCACATAGTGAGTTAGGGTACAGGGGTGCAAAGCCAGTGGTTGTTCTGTAGGCAAATATCAGTGCCTTGAATTTGATGCGAGTGGCAATTGGCAACCAGTGCAATTTTATGAGGAGAGGTGTGACATGCGCTCTCTTTGATTGCTGCTGTATTCTGGATCAGTTGCAGAGGTTTGACAGTTGATGCTGGAAGGCTTACCAAGAGAGCATTACAATACTCCAGTCTGGATAGAACAACAGCCTGGGCAAGGAGTTGCGTAGCATGCTCCAATAGGAACGGCCTGATCTTCTTAATGTTGTATAAACAGGCACATCTGCAGGACCAGGCAGTTCTGTGAAGTTTAACTGATCATCAATCACAACTCCAAGGTTCCTGCTGTCCTGAACAGAGTTATGGTTTACGAACATAACTCAATGGAGAAGTTGTGATGTTGGGTTGAAACAATTTACCATTGATACTCATTCATAAACTGTTCCACCAATCTTGGACTTTTGGTTACATCCTTAGATTGAGATCCGATATTAAAGACCAAGTAAGATTTTATTTGCAAAAAACAAGTGAAAAGTCAAATATATCTATATTTAGATCCATTTTCCAGGCTTTAGATAATTGTCATGGGAAAATGACTGAGAAGCAGTAGTGCAGGACTACAGGAAGGGAAGGGAAGGAGAGAGAGAGAGAGAGAGAGAGAGAGAGAGAGAGAGAGAGAGAGAGAGAGAGAGAGAGAGAGAGAGAGAGAGAGAGGGGTTGTTGCTGAATGTCAGTGAAGTCGCTTCGTCATGCAACTCCAAGTGACCTTGCTAAGAGTAGAGAGGGGGAGGGACAGAAAAAGAGGGAAAGCTTATGACTGCAAGAGTTAGGAAAGAATGAGACAAGGATGAATGGAGTGGGCAGAAAGCGAGGAAGGAGACGACATAAGAGGAGAGAAAGGGACTGACTCAGGCACACAACTTTTGCAAAGCAGGTAGAATTAGAAAGTGGAGTGGATAATGGAAGAGGGAGCGAGATAGAGAGAGAGAGTGCATGCGAGGAAAGTGTGCGAAAGAAAGTGGGACAGAGTTGTGTAGAGCGCTCCGCTGTGCCGTTCTGGCAGAAGTCCAGTCGTCCAGAGAGCTGGCAGACACTAAGTACTGATTTTATCTCCACGGTAACCAAGTTTGTTTACGTCTATTGCCTTGATGGTGGGGTTTAAAGCGCTATGATGACCGACACAATGTACCAATTTCTTTTTTTTTTTTTTTTTTTACAAATTCATGCTGAATATAAGCATCTGCCTTGAATTGATAAGCTCTGATAATATTTAATATGCAAGTTATGCGTGCCCTGATTTATGCGTGTGCACACACAGCGAGATGTACATGTGTGTGTGTGTGATAGTGGGAGCGGCTCACATCATTGGGCATGAGAAGAGGATGTTAATGAATGTGACGCCTGACCTACTTCCACAACAACACATATCAGCTCTCTCTTTCTGTCTCTCCCTCTCTATTTGTGTGGCTCGGAGACAAGAGCCAGCCTTCATGCCAGCCTGGTTAACCACATTGTGCCATGCCTACCATATACACCCCATCACAAAACATCCTTGGGGCACTGAGGATATCCACATGTTTTGTTCAGACATGTAAAAATAGATTTTAGGTAGAAAATAAAAAAATAAATCCCATTATTGAGGGGGGAAAGCGAATAAAAATTGTAGGTGTGTGGGTGGATGGATGTGAAGGAGAGAACAAGCTCCAGTCTTGCTGCTTTGAAGCCTGCTAACTATCCTGGGACCCTTTGAAACACCGCCTCAAATTCTCGAACTGTTCCTGGCACGCACTTCTGCGCACACACACACACACACACACACACACACACACACACACACACACACACACACACACACACACACACACACACACACACACACACACACACACACACACACACACACACACACACACACACACACACACACACACACACACACACACACACACACACACACACACACACACACACCCATCCCCCTACCAGTGCCAGACACTGGAAAGAGTAAGATGTGCGCGCGCGCACACACACACGCACGCACGCACACTTGTGTGATAAAGCATGCAAACATACTGCATTCGCACAAAACATATTTACACAATAAAAATGTTCTCACACATACAGTGCACACATTCACACACACACCTGGGCTTGGAGGGAAAGAGCCTCTGCCAGGCTAGTGTTAACTTGGCAGAATGCTTAATTTATTCAGCATTCATTCCTGCCGCAGCTGGGCTCTGTGTCCTCAACCTTGCAGAACCACAGAACCGCATGGGGATACGTCGAAACCTTCCCATCCGATATCGTCTGCACAGCTCTCCACACCTTCGGCCCTGGCGGACCGTTCTAATTATTACTTAGTAAATTCTTGAATTGCTTTACTTTAACTTGGCTGTCTTCAAAGATCCATCTCAGCAGTTCTATAACAATGCGGCTCTCTTTCTCTGTGCTGGCTGAAGAGGCTTATTTATTTGCGTTTGTCCAAGCTAGGCCCCTCCGAAATACCCTGGAACCATATTCTCCACCATCTGTGTACACCCCCACCCAACCCCACTTCTGTCCACCCTCCTCCCTCCATTCCACCTCAGGGCAAGGTCACTCGGGACGGGCTCTGCTTAGCCGATACACTACAACACAAAGACAACACGGTCGGCCTTCAACTGCATCTGACTGTTTTATTAAGCCATTTTACTGTTATTGTGTCTTACACTGTTAGCACGAATACCTCCACACTGTTTAAACCTCTTTCTGAACTCTGAAGAAAAATGTTAACTGAACAGTCAATTATTCTAATTATTGACATCTAGCACAAAAAGCAGCTCTATAAAAACGTAATCAATCATAATTATCAATGCAACCAGGAGGATGAATCACAATCAAATAATTTTTAGATTGTTATATTGGTTGGCCAACATGCTCAATGTATAATGCATATTTTCACATGTTTTAATGAATTAATTTAAGATTAAATTTAAACATTTTTAAATACTACACTAAGTTTGTTCATTTAATTACATTAATTAATTACAAATATTTCAATATAATTTAAATTAATATATTAAACAAATGATAGAGGTTAGTACAATTCAACATTACAAAAATACAGACAACAATTGCTTATTTAACTACTTATTTATAGGTATACATTTGCATATTATTATACTATAACCAATCATATACTTTATATGAAATTCTATTTTTAAATTAAAGTAATAAATTATTACATTTAGATATGTTGCATTTAATTATTGCATTTAAGTAAATTAATTAACAAATATAAAAGATAATAGAGGTATGTACAATTGAATGAAAAAAATAATATATATATATATTTATATTAGGGCTGTCAAACGATTAATCGCGATTAATCGCATCCAAAATAAAAGTTTGTGTTTACATAATATATGTGTCTGTAGTGTGTATAATTATTTTGTATATATAAATACACACACATGCATGTATATATTTAAGAAATATTTGCATGTATATATTTTATATACATTTATACATAATTAATATTATATATAAATCTAAATATTTTATATATTAATAACACATTTTTGTTAAATATATACATGCATGTGTGTGTATTTATATATACAAAATAATTATACACACTACACACACATATATTATGTAAACACAAAACTTTTATTTTGGATGCGATTAATCGCGATTAATCGTTTGACAGCCCTAATATATATATAATATAATATATATATATATATATATATATAAAAGAGAATAAATAGCAAAACCAAGAATAAAAGAAATCTGCATTACACCAGAAAGCAGGTCACCCACCTCTCTAGTTATCGGTAAGTGAGTTGAAAATGTAACAATGGTTGACTACTTGTTCACATGATGCATTTACAAAGTGTCTTCCACTTTCTCCATGAAAAACACAAGCTCCTGTAACTGTCTGCTCGCTGCCCTGATGTCTTACAGTCCCTGATGGGGGACAGACCTCTGGCATTTCTTCTTTTTTGATCTGCTCACATGTTCTGCCTTTGCGTTTCTCATCTACTGGGCAAACACAGTGTCTGTTTGACTACACAGACAGGAGGGCTTTGTTTCCGATGTGAACTGTTTACAGGGGGAGAGAAAGTTTGATTCCCATGTAGTTCTCCTATCCTGATACCTTGCAGGTGTATATGTATGAGTGCGGTGCAGAATGCCAAGCACACACAGGTCTGCCGGCTCATATAATAATGAGGGAGAGATTATAGGAAACGAAGAGCAGTGTGTGTTGCTACAATGTACCATTATCCCTCACCTATTTGAAGACATTTTCTGCAATTAAAACACACACACACCTTGTTATATCATAGTTTAGAATTTTTATTGACTTCTATTGTTTTAGACCGAGCTAATTATATTTTGTGAACATTATTTGATGTATCAACTATTATTAAGTAACAATGAGCAATACATTTGCTACAGTAATTGTTATTCTATATTATTAGTTTGTTGTTCATTGTTAGTTAATTTTATCTCCATTAAATACTATTGACTACTATTGATACAACAGGCACAATTTTTGATTTAAATAATGTATTTATAAACGTAGAAATTAACATTAACTAAGATTAAAAAATGTTTGTTTTTGTTTGTAACTAATGTTAACTAATGTTGACAAATGAAACCTTGTTTGTATACATTTACACACCCTCACGTCATTCTAAACCTGAATGCCTTTCTTTTTTCTGTAGAACATAAAAGAAGATATTTTGTGAAATATATTTTTTGCCCATACACAACATCGTATCCCACTAAAGGTACAAATTTTGCCCATCTTTTTTGAGAATCTACAATGAAACTCAAATGGTAACCAAAACTGCTACCAGCATTGTTCAAAATATCTTCTTTTGTGCTTCGCAGGAACGACATGATGGTGAATAAATGATGACAGATTTGTGGGTGAGCTAACCATTTACTGCTTTATTTTGTATATTTCTTTAGCTTTTAACTACTGGCTAGTCTGCAAAAAGCAAGTACAATCTTTCTTACAAGAAAGTAATTGGGAACAGTTGTTAATTCGCTCTATAAAACAGATATGTGAGGATGGAATCTCCCTATGAGCCTTCCCCACATCAAAAAACACACAATATTAAGCAACAAAACTTTCCAGCAGGTTCAGTCAGTATCCTCTGGGACTGGGACACACATGATAATGCAAAATATCCACATTTTAGTTTAAAAAGCAGTGAAGCACAAAAACATGTTTTAAACGAGCACTTCTTCAGCAGCACATCAAACAGCGTATGTGCAGTTATTAGTGAACTTAGCTGAGTTTTTAATAATTCATCCCCAGTTTAGAGGCAGAAAAAGAGTTGTTTGCAATACCACAGTGGTCTGAGAGATCTCAGCGAACATGCTGCTTCTCCTCTGGCTTTCACTTTGCAAGAACAGTCAACAGCACACCAGAACTTCCTTCCTGTAGACCACAAGTGTGTGTGTGTGTGTGTGCAAAGAGGGATGAATATCAGGCAGTGCTACTTCTGTCTGAGCACCAGAATAACACCTTCCCTAGAGGTTATTCACGCAGACACACACACTTCCTTCATACCCCGGTCATTATGAGACTCTTTTATAATTTAACTCTCTCTCACTCCATCCCTATTCATTCTGCACACACACACACACACACACACACACACACACACACACACACACACACACACACACACACACACACACACACACACACACACACACACACACACACACACACACACACACACACACACACACACACACACACACACACACACACACACACACACAGGGATCGTGGGGGGATTACTGCTGTCAGGATAGATCAGCTGCTTAGACCACTCACCCTTGTCTAAATCAGAGTGGTATAAGCTACATGAAACAGGCAATCCCTTACAAACACTTTATAAACACCTCAGACACTCTTTCTAAACCTGTAATCGTAGCTTATTAGCCTCTAAGACCCTCCACAAAGCTACCATGACAGGTTGTCGCCCTAAAATAACACTCATTTCTGTAGGGCTTTATCTTCCTCTAAGCACACAAATGTTTTTGTAATGTACTTAAGTTTTGGTTTCCATTTCAGAACAGAATGGTGAAACACGCATGCAAGAAATTCTGTAATAGAAAGAAACAATTTAAATCTTTGAGTTGATTTAGCATAGAGCTGAACCATAAACCTTGGATATTGGCTAAAACCTCATGAAACTGGTACACACACTGACAGGGTGCTCAGGACTGTTTACTTTATCTTTTCATGAATAAAAAAGAAAATGAAATTCACCAAGGCTGCAAAAAATTATTACCGTTTTCATTTTGAATATATTTTAAAGTGTATTTTATCCCTGAAATGGTAAAGTTGAATTTTCAACATCATTACTCCAGTCTTTAATGTCACATGATCCTTCAGATCCTTCTAATATTCTGATTTGGTGCTCAAGTAACATTTCTTATTATTCTCAATGTTGAAAATGTTCTGCAAATTTGTTTGTGGAAATCATGATTCTTTTATTTTTATTCAGGATTCAGAATAAAAATAAACATTTTGTAACATTATAAATGTAAACAATTTAATGAATCATAATGAATCCTATATAAAAGTATTAATTTCTTTATAACAATCTTAAAACAAATCTTACTGACCCGAAACATTTGAATGGTACTGTATGACAATAATAAACACATTACTTTGAAGAAATATACAATTCCAGTTTATCGACGCCAGCATGCTAAGATTGAGCAATCAGAATCAAGTATTTCAAAGAGATGTGTAATCAATAATCATAATAATAATATGTGAGTTATGTGTGTTTCATGACACTTGCAGCCAGTTCAAGGTATTCTGTCATCCTTATTGGAGAGAGACCTTGGGATCCACCGATTCTTGGCTTTCCTTGTGCAAGCTTAGCAATTTAAATCCACTGATAACATGTGCAAAAAAGACACACACACACACACACACACACGCACGCACGCACGCACGCACGCACGCACGCACGCACGCACGCACGCACGCACGCACGCACGCACGCACGCACGCACGCACGCACGCACGCACGCACGCACACACCACACACACACACACACACACACACACACACACACACACACACACACACAACATGTCCTTGAGCACATTCTCCCTTCTATTTAAACAGTATTTCAGTTTCACTCCCATCCCAATGTGAGAGGATCTTATATATGTATATAACACACACACACACACACACACACACACACACACACACACACACACACACACACACACACACACACACACACACACACACACACACACACACACACACACACACACACACACACACACACACCACACACACACACACACACACACACGTTTTTATGTGGTTGCTCTTTCTACTCCTTTTCCCTCTTATGACAACCAGAGCTTCAGTTTGATCAGGAAGGGGAGGAGTCACCAGAAAAATGTGGAGATCCTTCAAGGGGCCATTCACACAGAATGCACTTTTGCTTTGAAAACGCAAATGGTGCCATGGAGATAAAAAACACAAATGCACTTTTTAAAAGTTGAACTTCTTTTAACGTGTGTGCCACAATTTTAGAATGCAGTGTCATGATGTTTGAGACGCTGCAAAAGATACGAGACGTGAGCGAAAAGGTCAAACACGTCCATCTAGCGTGTGTGAAAAACTAGCACAGTGGAATGGTAAAATGCACTCTGTGTGAACCGACCCTAAATCCACTAAACAATCAAAACATCAAAAACTATAATAGTGGTTAGTATAATAAATAGCCTATCACTTATTTTTGATCAATCAGATATCAAAATCAATAGCAACACCTTAACTGATACATTTACATCACTTGGCATTAACATGCGACCTGTAGGCTATTCGGATGTTGTCCACATACACATTGGAAAGACAAGTGTAAACGCGCTTCTGATCAGAATGTTATCCAGGTTCGGAGGTAGTCGAGGACGCATTGTGATCGGATCTCAGTGTAATCTAAACGCAATCCAGCCATCGTGTCTGCATTCACAGGTGGACGTGACCTCACAGAAACCCCGCCCACTGTCATTATTCCCCCTCCTCAGGAATTGACCCTTTGCAAAGACCCGCCCTCCTTAGTTACTGTCGCTATGTTCCGACAAGCTATGCTGCTCTCATGCTCTCACCATGTTCTCACGCAGTGAAAAATACATCGCGGAGCAGAGAGGAGACTGACAACACGCGGACAGACAGGACAGACTAGGTTACTTTTCGGTTACTTTTGATATTAAACATATTAAACAAAGTCTCAGCTTTCAAATGTGGTCATTTTTTGAAAGAAATTTAAACAATAAATACCGTTTTGGGGCTCTTTAATGTGCCGTGACAGATCGCTGTAGAGCATCCGTTAAAGCTGCTCGTGATCCGATCATCTCTTCCTTCTAGTTCATTTATAGCATCAAATAAACATGAACGAACATAAGAAGTAATGTTGTTTTAACCGCGGAAAGGCGTCAGTATATTCATTTTACCAAGTTAAAATCCTCCTAACTCTACTGGCTGCTTTTTCGGACAAAATGGCGGATGGCGAAGTATGATTGGTTAGAACACCTGTCAATCAAGCTCCACGCGAAGGGTCAATTGCTGCACGTAGCGGTGTGGTTTTACAATACAGTCGAGTGCGAAGTACATTGCAAATATACTGAAATGTTTGCCTTCGCACCCTAAAGTTGCAGAACCAATCATTTTCTGTAAAGAACGCGCCTTTTTCCCACCACAGCTGGTAACGTTCTCGGACCCATACGTTTCTCTTTACCGTTTTATACCGTTATTATTTGTAGGCTACTTGCAGCCTTTTCATCCTCCTCATTTTGCGAGATTTGTAAAATTTCCCTCGACTGAAAACTGTTTTTAAAAGAAACCCCACCACTTTGGTTGACTTTGAACCAAAGCCTTTCTTTTCTTTCTTCTCCACGGGAATGCGAGATCCGATCTTTTATCCAGATACAGAACCCACTTGATGTGGACAGGTGTAAACGCACCGTGTCCTGATTGGCAAAGTACATCGGATCACGATGATCACATGTTAATGCCATCAAGTGTAAACGCAGCAAAGTGATTTCTTAGGTAGAGTTGCTATTGTAAATGCTGCAAAACCCTAATAACCTAAGAAAATTTTCATATTTAGCTTGTTTTTTATTGATGTGTATGAAATAAAATGAAGCATTTCTTGACAAGTGCATTTTTTCACTTTGAAGCTTATATTACATCAACGTTCTTAATAAATAGTAGGTTAGTGTCAAAACACATTTTTAATGCAGAATCAACCTCAGATACAGATATTTCAGGATCGATCTGCCCTCCTCTCTTCAACTCATTCTCAATCTCTTATTCTGTCTTAGTTTCTCGAGCCTCTTCTCTTGTTTTCACTCTCTTTTACCCTCCGTTGTTCCTTTAATAAAGCATCCTAATCCTGGATGAATGAATTAGGTTAATGCCAGGGAACAGGTCACATAAACAATATTCTCTCTCTCTCTCTTTTCATTTCACTCTCATGCTCAGTAAGCATGGACTGTTCTTTTAAGCACTGCACACACCGGTTTCAT
This sequence comes from Chrosomus eos, assembly GCA_036326025.1. NCBI lineage: Eukaryota > Metazoa > Chordata > Actinopteri > Cypriniformes > Leuciscidae > Chrosomus > Chrosomus eos. Next base: position 17,944,678 of record CM070818.1, on the reverse strand, counting down.
TTGGTAAATTGATTGGGAGATTTGTGTGCTGAGTGGAAGATAAAGCCCCATGGGATGAGTGGAGGAGCCACCACTATTAAAACTGACAGATGTCAAACACGGAAACACCAATCACGCTAAGGGGCCACAGTGGCATAGCATTACGTTTATTTATTGCTATTTAAAGAAGGAAACTTGAACGAAGCTTCTTTATTCGACATCTTACTCAGTCATTTGCTACTTGTATTAAGAGCCGAAACACAGCCAAGTATCTCATGTGCAATTTAAAAGGCATTATACAGAGTACTTGACTCTTGTACAGCAATTTAATGATTCAAAGGAAAGTCTCGATGAGCAATTCTTAAAGTTATGAGAACAAACCATGCTGGAAAAAATAAATGAGGCAGAATTAGAATTTTTTTAAACAAATCGGTGTTAACATGTTATTGGAGGATCTGTTTAATTATGCATGCCACATTCTCGCCCATATGTTCCTCTGCAAGAGTGCGACAGAGGAGGCAGGAATGAAGAACGTGTGTGATGATCCCATGTTGGGGAGGGAATAAAAAGGGATAGAAATGTAGGAGATGGATTCACTTTCGGAACATTTGCTGAAATGCCAACTTTAATCCGGGTTTTTAATCTTGTCTAAATGATTCTGTAAAGTATGTTATTGCAAAATGTTAGTGTTACACTGTAATATTTGACATGTAGATTCATCCACCATAACCATAAACTACCAGTTTAAGAAAAAAAAGAGACATACACTACCATTCAAAAGTTTGGAGTCAGTAATTCATTTATTAATTAGTAATTCATTTAGCAAGGATGAATTAAATTGATCAAAATAACTTTCGTAATGTTACAAAACATTATTTCATAGAAATGCTGTTGTTTTTAACTTTCTATATATAAAAAAATACTATATTAATACTAAAAAAAATATTACAGTCCAAACTTTTTAAAGAGTCAAAAACTAATCTAACTAAAATAATCTGGTCTTTAAGAATCTTTAAGAAAGTCTAAGTATCTACAACTACACACCTTTTTTTTTACCCACATAGGCCTACCGTATAATGAATATTTCTTTACGCAGGTCAAGCCGAGAGAGGTTTTTAAGTAACGTCAGTCTACGTCAGTCACACACACACGCGCACACACGCCTCTTTTACTGTCTATGACACACGCATGCACGTGCACACAGGAACAAACACAAATGTGGGCATAATGTCTACAAGTGATCAACAGCTTAGTTGACCACTGCCACGCCACTCAGTGTGTTTCTCAGCCAATGGGAGTAAAGGATTGGGTGTGACAGTGACAGTGAGTCTGCTCATGTTAATGATCAGTGGATTTACAATGACCTTTTCCGTTATCTGTGGTTAGAAGATATGAAATTTTAAAAAAATAATTTCAATTTGTTAATGAATCGTCAATCAAATTGTGAACCACTTTGACTGATTCATTCAAAAGAATTACTCAAAGCAAAGGTTTGTAATGTTCAGACATCACTATGCGAACACATTTTACTCTACAGAAGACTAATATCTAGCTGATTAAATATTTAGAGCAGAGCGCAACTACAAAATGCATCTTCACTACCGAAATTTCCATGACATTCCATTGCTTTTACTCTTGTGTATGGTTGAAAAACCTATTTTAAATTCCCAGCTACTTCCAAAATAGCCTGAAATTACTTTTTCGATCTAAAATAAGGATATACGTTGAAATATAATGCTGCACCATGATATGATGCTCTGATATTAGCCACTCAAACATTTGTTTCATACTAGCACCAGTAAATGATCGCAATTTTATAGATGCTTTGTGATTGTTGTATTCTACACCCTTATAATAATATATTTATAGCTGGGAGTGCATTACTGGAACAGATGAGATGGATGGGGAAGGCTGAGAGAGAGAGAGAGAGAGAGAGAGAGAGAGAGAGAGAGAGAGAGAGAGAGAGAGAAGAGAGAGAGAGAGAGAAGAGAGAGAGAGAGAGAGAGAGAGAGAGAGAGAGAGAGAGAGATCAATTAGTGACACACTTCAACTTGACTGATGTCTTTAACCTGCTCAAGACAACATGTCCTTATTAAAGCTAAAGCACACATTTAAATGCACAAATCAGACTCAGATCTGGTCATTCTGTAACCGCACCGCAGCATTTTTCATTCCTGCTTAACATAAAAGTAGAACAAAGGCTCAAACGCTCAACGCTAGTTTTACGCCATCACTCTCTTTTTTTCCCTCTCCCTCCTCGTCATTTTCTCCCTCTTCTGTATTCTCCTGTATTCTCCTTCATCACTCTCTCCACAGGGTGTCTGGAAGAGGGCGAGGAAAAGACAACAACAAACGACTGCATGTCAGACAGAATGAATGAAGAGAGAGAGAGAGAGAGAGAGAGAGAGAGAGAGAGAGAGGAGAGAGAGAGAGAGAGAGAGAGAGAGAGAGAGAGAGAGAGAGAGAGAGAGAGAGAGAGAGAGAGAGAGAGAGAGAGAGAGAGAGAGAGAGAGAGAGAGAGAGAGCAGGAGCAGGAAGGCGCTGAGAGGAGAAAAGACTGAATCAGCATCCACCACAGCAAGAGCTGCTGTCTAGATCACTGCTTCTCAACTGCTTTGGCTTCAGGCTCAGATTTTATATCAGAACATAGAAGTGGTGACCCAACACAGACCCAAAATTGCGCATAAGTAAACCAAAATGTCCTAAAATCCAACATTAAATGGTATTAAGCTTAACTACAAATGGATAATTTGTAATATATTCAGATTAGACTGACAACAGGCTTGTTCTTCTTTATAGTTTTGAGTGTTTGGTGTGTTTCTAAATGTCTCTTGAACTTTGATAGCACTCTAAACTTTTGACTTTCATGCTCTTAGCAGACAATAATTCTCTAAACAAAGCACGTCCTCACTGAAAGTAAACCCGTACCAGTGTTTAATGTTGTCTGGGTCATATTTTCTTTTAGCTTGTGTGGTATTGTTTATGATTTCTGAGGATGAGGATGTCAGTCTATTTAAATATGGACTCATGAGCCTTCAACAGCCAACTATAATAAAAAAAATTTTTTATATATATATATAAAAAATGTACCATATCTGGCAAGCAAATACACTAGAGCTGTCAAACAGCCAGTCATCACTGTCAGCACATGGCTCCATCACTGTCAACACAAGGCCGCGTTAGACTCAATCTGACATTTTTATAACCCGCTTTAACACAAACACAGTGTCTAACCAAATTCAAAAGTCATCACACACGCGACTGGTTGTGTAGCCTAGTTTGTATAAACTGATGTTAAATATACAAAGAAAGCAGTGTAGCAACTTCAGCCCGGAATTATAGACTAAACAGGAATTTACAGTATGACGATACAGAGAGAAACGCTCTTTCCCGTTGAGGCACTGCTTGGCTTTTCCTGTGTTCAAAGACTGACTAGAACACAAGTCAATTACATTTGAGCATGGGATTACTGGGACTCGAATCGGGGCTGAATGAAGCATCTCATTCTTGAACGAGGAGATGACTCCTAGTAGGTTTGCAACGCAAATGATACAAAGGATAATAATACTTGTTTTCGGTAGTGAACAATGATTGACGCATCAATGAGAAATTGTTTCACTGACTAAAAGCACTCAAACAGACACTTGTCGTCGCCACCTACTGGCACAACGATGTAACTTGCAAGAAAGGGCACCTAAACTAATCTTTTTGGTGAATGGTATTGCATTACTATGGAAGCCCATTTCCACCACATACTGTAAGAAAAAAAATGCTTTGGTAAATCATATGACATGAAAAGTCATAATTATAAAACAAAAAAGTCATAATTATGAGAAGTTGAAATTCTAACATGCTCAGCCAATTAAGGAATAAAAAGTTGAAAGTACGAAAGTAAAAATTCTAAATTAAGTCATAAAAAGTCATAATTACGCAGATTATGACAAAAAAGGTCATTTTCTGGTAAATTTAGGCTAGTCAATTATGATTTTTATGTTTGTCATAATTATGACTTTTTATCTCAGAATTATGACTTAGTATCTCATAATTTCATCTTTTTAAGTCATAACTACCATACATTACATGCTCTCATTTTGGCTTTTAATCCTAGCACAGACTGAGCATGCAGTATGTCTATTGTTTTTAAGACTTAATTTAAATGCTTGAAAAGTGTGCTCATGCTGGCTTTCTTTAAGATAAACGTAATTCGCTATGACAAACCTTCATACTGTAACTGAACAAATCCGGAAGAAAATAACAAGAACAGAGACGCTGTTTTTGCCTCGGTCCTGAATAAATCTGAGCTAGTCCATTGATATTAAACAATCAGAGTTCTTGTGTAGGTGGATTTATTTAGAAAGTGTGTATATTATTTAGATAATCTTAGAGCGTGTGTGTGTTTGTGTTTGTGTGTGTGTGTGTGCAGAGCAGCTCCCAGAACTCAGTCGCCAAGTCTGTCTCACTCTGTCTGCCTCCTGTCTGTCTCTCCCTTTCCGCCTCCACTTTCTCTGTCCCTCCTTCTTTCTCTCTCTCTCTCTTCTTCCCTCACCACTAAACTCGCATACTCTGTCTTTCCCAGCGACGCTCACACACTATGCTTTTTCTGTATGTCTGCCTCATTCTCCTGTCTGGAGTCAGACTCTCTCAGTGTCTCTATGCTGACAATTTCTCTCTCTCTCTCTCTCTCTCTCTCTCTCTCTCTCTCTCTCTCTCTCTCTCTCTCTCTCTCTCTCTCTCTCTCTCTTTTCTCTCTCTTTCTCTCTCTCTCTCTCTTCTCTCTCTCTCTCTCTCTCTCTCTCTCTCTCTCTCTCTCTCTCTCTCTCTCTCTCTCTCTCTCTCTCTCATCCACCCCCCCCCCCTCCCACCCCACAGTAAGATGAAAAAATGAGAGAATTAAACATGAGCTGCCTTTGAACAGACAGAGAGTGAGCATTTGGTGCAGATGGATTTAATCGTTGCTGTTCTTGCTAAAACAGCAACATAACAAGAACACACAAACACACATACACACACAAAACAGAAACAGAGAGGATAGGTAAATGTGTTTGACATTGACTGAGAGTACGTCTGTAGATCCTGTCAGCTGGAAATGTGAGTATGAAGAGCAGGAATATGCATTTGTATGTGTAGAAAGCAGGTCTCGGCTGCAAAACCCTTTCGTTCTCTTAATAAAATACTGATGAGGGGTTGGATTGCTGAATGTCCTCTCTATCTCTGTCTCTCTTTTCTGTCTCCTCTGGGCACAAAGCACAGAAGCTGACACAACAAGGCTTCTTTCTTGCACACACTGAATAAAATTAAAGGAGGCATTTAGTCTAAGACCTCCTTGTCAGTTTCATTACAATAAATCAAGATAACATTTGTGTCCTTAATATGAACTCTTCAGTAAGGGCTGGGCTGTAAGACATAACGGTACTTGGTTAGTTGATGCATCAGGAGACTAGACTAAAATAAAATATAAAATAAAATAAAATGTGAGCCATTAGATCCAAAATTTTAACTTTTAAGAGCCAAATGACTTGCTTCAGTCAGCTCACATCTTACTTTAGCTTTTAACAACAGTCACTGCTGAGTGCTATGATGATGAGGTGATGCTTTGGTATATGATTTAAGTTATATAAACTATAGGGCGGTTTTCTAGTTGTATTTAGTATAAATTAGCTCCAATTTGATGTTGTCACTCTAATCATCCTGATTGTGTTTGTACCATTTAAATATAACTCGAAAAAGTTTTGATTATAGCTTATTACTGTTAAACAATAACCAACAGGCCTAATGTTTTAGTAAATAATTTCACTTTTCCTTTAGAACACTATTGTTTATAATAAAATATAATAATTCATTTGTACACCAAAACTCTAAGGTGTATGATAGTACCAATAACAGAATTGGTTCAGAAGAGTCATTAGTTCACGAATCGTAGTTTTACATGGACTATTCATCACACCGAATGGCACATCAACTTTCTAAAAGTATTTAAATGTAAACTACCAAAGAACAAACATAAGCATGGTACAAACTCCTATTGATAAAACGTAAGCAAATGTGTTCATGTGGCAGCAGTGACCTGTTCTCCCTTTGTCTATCTGTCTCGTATTTCTCTCAGACACATTTATGTACAGCTGACCCACTTAGAGCTTTTAAAAATGGTTAAAATCAGTGAACGTGCCCAAGCAGAAGAGAGGCGCAAAACAAGGTTAGACTCTCCACACCCTGCTGGGAAGATCGCTGTGGATGTGTGTGTGTGTGTGTGTGTGTGTGTGTGTGTGTGTGGTACTGGCATGAAATATTCTCTCCTGTGTACGTAGCCAACCCCCCCACCACTTCAGCCTTGAAGGAAGGACATGAACACACAGACAAACAAGAGAGAGAGAAGACAGCGATTCATACATACCAACAGGGCTGAGTGGCGATCAGTGTTGTTATTGTTTACTGAAACTAAAACTATTCAAATTCATTTTCGCTAATTGAAATAAAGTCGAGATAAAATCAATGAATTAATTAAATAATTGTAATGGTGGAAGAGAAGCTGTTTATGTTCATGAATACATGCTATAAAGAGGGTACAATCAATACCCAGTCCTAACATAACCCTTAAAAAACACCCCATGCACTCATCATTTCAATTGTTTCTCACATAACAATGAGATTAAATGGAGAGTTTTTGCAAGGCATTTCATATCAACAATACGTGCATTTAAACGCACTTTTAAAGTTTTGGTCAGACTAAAATAGCAATTTGTCATACAAACACTCTAGTCAGACTAAAATCATACCAGCCTGGTTTTTACGAACTAAGACTAGTCGAACTAACAGACCTAGATAACATAACTGCTTTGAAGCTTGTTTACACGTTAATCAGACCACAACTGACTTCAGTGCTATGTGCTTGCTCTGAAAGATGTATATTTATTCCTATAAACTTTAATTATGCATTGCGCCATGTACTTGCACAGAGAGATAAACACTTTAGCTTAAGTATGCAAAACGCTGCTATAGTGCCATTATGCACATGTAAACGTACTTATTTGTGGTCAAGTCTGCAATCAAAAGTCTCAACATGAACTTTTCCAAAACAAAAGTCTCAACATTCAACATTAAATTCTTCAAAAACCAAATAAACTGAGTGTCAACAACTACCTCATTTGTTTCTATTTAATTTCTCCTAAGGACTTTTAGGATACATCAAAGTTGATACAGTAACAGTGTAGACAGCACAAGTCCAAACTGAACCCTTATCAATTCAACTCTTCAGAAAACCACGTCTCCACCGCGCCTCCTTCTGACCTCAGATTTACTGAGTCACTTCAACATCAATCTGGCACTAGGGAAACGGCATCAAAACGTCTCTAGTCATATGAACCATTCAGCTCAAAGCTACACCTGGGTTTCTCCAGAAAGCACTTAAACACCCAGAGAGGCGGATAGAAGCAGCCATGCTTCTGACATCACACGCACGCACGCACGCACGCACGCACGCACGCACGCACCACACACACACACCTATCATTAAGAGGAATCTCCATAGGCGTAATGATTTTTATACTGTACAAACTGTATATTCTATCCCCCTACACTAACCCTACCCATAAGCTTACACATCACAGAAAACTTTCCGCATTTTTAAATGTTTTTAAAGAATGTTTAGCATGTCTTTAAAGCCTGTTTCATTACAAGGACCCAGGAAATGTCCTCATAAACCATGTTTACATTGTAATACCAGTGTAATACCCATGCCATTATACAAATTTGTGTCCTCATAAATCATACGCACACACGCACACGCACACGCACACGCACACGCACACGCACACACACACACACACACACACCTCTAGTGTTATCCAATCTGTCACACCAAGTCACAGAGGAGAGCAAAAGGGGGGGGGGAGAAAAGAAGCACAAAGAGATAGACTGAAACAAAAAATTTGTGTCACTGATGTCAAAAAGGCAACTAGAGAAAGGGATAAAAGTTTTTTCCACGTCTAGATAATTGGAACTGACTACAAACAGACATGAAAATCTCACACAGATATGTAATATCTCGATATTTAACCGCCCCTGCCACTCTCCACTCTCTCTATTGCTTCTTCTTGGTTTACAATTATTATTTCTGGGCTTTTTACAATAAAGTAATCGCTCTGAAGCTTCTTTCTTACTTTCTCTAATTGAGGAGTGTCAGCGAGGTTACAAAGATAAAAAGAAAAAGACAATCTTACTTCTGCTTTTAAACACACAGGCAAACAGACTTCCTCCACAAACTGTAAGCATGACAGAGAGAGAGAGAGAGAGAGAGAGAGAGAGGAGAGAGAGAGAGAGAGAGAGAGAGAGAGAGAGAGAGAGAGAGAGAGAGAGAGAGAGAGAGAGAGAGAGAGATGTGTCAGTAGGAGGAGGGAATCCCCACTTGAGTCAACGACTATATGAGAAAGCTACTCCTGCTGGGAAAATACCTGTGTTGCTGTTGGGTTCTTGTGAATCATGAGATAATAATCTAATTTTTGTTTTCTACTTGTTTGTGCTCCTAAAGGAAACAAAGGTACGTATTCAGTTCATAACAAGAAGCGTTACAACGTTTTACCTAACTTTCCTATTAAGCATTTCTTGTGCTTAATGCATTTGAGTGTGTGTGAGTGTGAGTCAGTTTGGGGGATAGGTTTGAGTCCCTCTTTAGTTTGCAACCATGCATGCCAAGAGACTAAAGAAACTGGCCCCCTTTTCTCTTTCTTCCTCAAATCTCCCTCTCCTCTAAAATTCATTATCTTTTATTGGTGTGATGAAAGAGGACTACTGGGCTCAAAGAGGGGGACTCTGTCTTCAAACAGACCGCCACGCAGGGAGACAGAATGCACAGCGGTACTTTGAAACTCTATAGGCACACATTTACACACACTGTCTTTATCTCTTTAGCATGGACACACACACACCACACACACACACACACACACACACACACACACACACACACACACACACACACACACACACACACACACACACACACACACACACACACACACACACACACACACCACACACACACACACACACACACACACACACACACACACACACACACACACACACACACACACACACACACACACGAAAAGTCTTTTCTCTTCACTGCGTAAACAAACTCACACAAACTCTCTAACTTCAGAGCAAACAAAGTTTTCTCTCAGTTAGTACAAAACAAAACTTAAAATGTGCCTATTTTTCTTCTCTTTCTTTCCACTAAAATACATAAACTGAAATCATCAGACATCAAACACCAACTAGATAATTATAAAAACAGTAATTTCAGCCCTATACTAATTAACAGAGATGGGCTGAGCATGTTCAGCCTCTTAGCATGAATGCTACTCGTACAAAGACTCACATTCCTTCACTCTATGTTCAGCCTGTCCATTCAATTAACCTTTGGAGCTTCCTAACTGCCCCCCTTATACACACATCAGAGTTGGAACACCCACTCCCCTCCCTTCCCATGGCACACACACCACAGGGTGCCCACTCCACTCCACCTTTTAGAAACAGTCTATAAAGTGAGCATACCCAAAGCTCCACAAGCTAGTGGAAAAACACAGGACTGTACTTCCCCCATCTTATATCTTGGGATTTTTAATAATGTAATTCTAGAAGCCCTGACTAAAACATCTTTTGTTTCCTTTCCAATGCACTAAATCATCTGTAGACAATTTTAGACACTTTGCAGTCTGTGAAAATAACAGCTACAAAAGTCATCTATTGCACTGCACTGTTACAGGCACAAAAATAGTCTCCTTCCACCCTGCTCCTGTCTGCTCCTGTAGTTTTGCCCTAAACTCACACAACAGCCAGAAAATGACATGGTGGATAACTCGTACAAAAAGAGTAATGTTTTGAAATAATCTAAGTCTACAAAGTTTACAGTTTGGAAAGTAAACTCAAGAACAGCTTAATTTCATTTGTTTCTGTACATTAACCTGGGATAGAAAGAGAAAATATTTTAACAGTGAAAAATGTACCTGCCCCACCTATACACTATCCTAAAACTTGAATAAACTACCAGACACTGTTTTCTTTCTCAATTTTTAAAAACAACTCAAATTACATATTGGGAAACCACTAATACTCAAGGTTACAAAACTCCTAAAGCTCATACTAAAAGTTAACTTTAATACAACCTGTCTGATATTATTTGCGAAATATGTTTTGAAATATATGACATTCCACACATCAGTTTAACAATGGTACTTACATCTCTGCAGTGAGGCACGATCCCAACAGTCGGCATCCCCCTTTGCATGCGCTGTGGCAGAAGATGTCCATGTCCTGTGGCCGATGTGGGCGTTGTGGGCTGCATGCTAGCATTGCGGTATCCTCCCACAGCTAAAGGACCCAGTTTGGCCACAGAGGGATCGGGGTCAAAATGTCGTAATGGCTTGGTGTTATTGAAGGAGTACGGTTCTGCACCCATACCAGCTGTGGAGGTCTTGTTTAGTTGCAACTGTGCGGGTTTTCCCTGCGCCTGCATGAGGAGCTTGAGGCTACTGGGTGGTGGCTGGTTGGATGTGATGGCCTTGAACAGCTGACTAGACATTGCAGGTGCTTGATTATTTTGTGAGTTGAAAAGATGTCCTTGTGTGGGAGGTTGTGTTCCTGGTTGACATTGCCCAGCTGGGCTGGGATGTTTATCTGGTCTGTAAGGAGGTGATGGTCGAGTGCTGTTTGATGTTGGGGCCACGCCAGGAAGATAACTTGCCTGAGAACCTTGGATTGTAGTGCCTGAAACTCCTGGTGGGGCATTTCCAGACAGAAGGCTGTTCTGGGGGCTAAAAGGGGGCTGAGCAATTGCTGGGCTGGCAAGCTTTTCTGGTCTGTAGGGTGGTGAAGGTCCGGTGGATGGGGCTGGAGCCATGCTAGAGATTAGAGAGCTCTGAGGGCTCTGAATATTACCTGCTGGGCTGAAGGGCTGCTGATGAGGTGATGAATTAGGCAGTTTATCCCCTGGCCGGTAGGGAGGAGAGGGACCAGCCCAGGAAGTACTCTGCTGGCCCAATCCAGACAACCCCGACTGTGTAGGTTGGGGACCAGCACTGTTGTTAGAATGGTGCTTACTATTTGACGCCATCTGCTGAAGCTGTTGGGCCCGGGACACCTCATGCCAGTTGGACCCAGCACGACTTGATAGGGCGGCAGAAAGCATGGGTGATCGTGCTTGATTTTGCCCTTGTGAGGAGGATGAGGATAGGGGTGATGCTGAGAGTGGAGACGGAACTGGTTTGGAAGGGTGTGGTAGCGTATATGGTGCCCCAGCAGGACTTGGACCCACTTGAGGGGAACCAGCTTGAGAGAAACTAGGGGATTGAGTGAGGTGGGCCTCCAGGTGCGACTGTCTCTGTGGGGATCGTTTAGGGGTGCCGTTACCTTCCCGGTGGACAAAACCTCCAGCACTACTTGCCTGGTCATCACTTTCTTTTCCTAGGATCTTGTCAATGTCAAGCTCTGGTAAAGAGGGATCAGGATTCTTTGTAAGTTCATCTAAAATCTCCTGCAATTCCTGTTCCACTGAAGGTGTGGCAGAACTCCCATTTGGGTTGAAGCCTACAGAGCCTCCCCCAGTCCCCGGAGTTGATCCAGGACTAGTGTTCGGGGGTACGGAATACGGAGAGCCCAAATTGTTGTTGTTACTGTTCAGTCGATTAGCTTCCAGAACACCCCCCTGGTTGCCCATCCCAGAGGGGAACGGTGGCTGAGGGTAGCTGGGGCCCATTGCCAGGGTGACATCCTCCAGACATAGTCGTTTGCCACCTCCCTGGGTCATAGACGTGTCAGAGACCCCGTTTAGCGATGCAGAACTCTCGACGGCCCCAGTCAATTTCCTCTTCAGGGATCCTGGCAGCTGTGGAGAAACAGAAAGACACAGGCTTGTTATCACTGCAAGTTGCTGCAAGGAGAACAGAATGATGAACGTCACAATAAAAAACATCAACAAAGGATTGCCAATCAACCAGAATTGTGTAACATAAGCTGATGGTATGTGACAACATTTACTAACAGTCTAAATCTGGACATTCGTTACATTTCTCAAGTATATATTTAGGGTTTTTGGCAACAACTTAATTGTGTTACTATGAGCCGACTGGTCTGTTACTGCCCACAAATGGTCTGTAGGGATCTCAGGGCTCTATCTTTCAAACATTACCAGTATGAATGCCTGTTTCCAAAATTGGCTTTTTTGGGTCTGAGCCTTCCAAGGGCCCAGCTGTTTTCCAATGGTGCCAGAAGTGGATCATTCAGCAGACCGTTTCCATTAGTACATGGGTCAAAACCCTGAACGCCTTCTCTCTTACCCCATCCTCCCAATTCCAATGCCCTCTGGAAAGCCCTCTTAGCAGATTAAGACTAAAGAGCCGCCAATCAAAAGCACCTCATTCGCATTCAGAATAAATATGTTTGCAAACTCGCAAATCAGAGTCGAATATTTTTTTAGGTGTGTGGTCTCCAAGGAATTCCTATTATCAAAGCAAAGCATTGAATAAAACTAAAATAGAATACTGGTAAGCTCAAATAAAGAGTGTTCATTCTGGTCTTAGAAAATACACTAGTAGAAAGTGCAGGTAATAGCTATTTCAGTTCATGAGAGCAACACATTTTTTTATGAAAACCACTTTTTTGTATAAGAGACTAGTAGACTACCACCATTGAGGGACAAAAAGACTTAGAAAGAGAGAGTGGTAGTGGTGCTGCTGCTGCTGCTGCTGGTGGTGGGGGGTTAGCTGGAATGAGTGTAGTGGATTTTTGTCCCAGTGCAGCTAGAAATTCTGTGTTCCATGCCACTTTTAACCTTATAGATGATTGAGAAAGAGAGAGAGACGAATGAAGAGAGACCTCCTAAGAAACAGATTCTTGATGGGATGAATAATTTAATGTAACATTCCAGCTGCAGAAGAATGTGCAGTATTTTTTCCATTTTTGTTTCTTCTTCTGCATTCTCTCTCTTTTATGTGGATTTTGACACCATTATCCATTTTAAAGCTCTTTCTAAGACTTGTAAAAGCCATTGGGAAAACCATTACAGAATATTGCCTTGTACATATCATATAGAAAAAACATTCTTGACAGCTCCCTACATTGTATCCGCTTAGATACGATACAGGAATAAATAAACACTACACCTCACGCCATTCCCAAGAAGCTGGCTTATGGACACTGCTAGTCCACTTCCTACAAAAGCACTCTTTCCTCCTTTCTCTTCCTTCATCCCCCCATTCCCCACCCCCTTTTTATCTAGGAGGTTTTCCCACATAGATTCCTCTCCGTCTAGAACAATGGAACTCTGGAGACACACCTTCCCCGGCATCGCCAAGCTGTCTGCGCAGTCCACCCTGCCGTGCGTATGTGTGTCTGTGTTTGAAAAAGAGACAGTGTGAACACGTGACGTAAAGGAAGAGTGTCTGTGCATGTGTAACAGAATATGAATTAATGCAGCCTTCATTTTAGAGCCTGTATTCTCACTGACACACACGCACACACAATCCTCTCTCTAATGGATGCCAATTTCACCCTGAGTAAACACATCAATACAGACACATCGACTGTCTCTCTCCCTCTCTCTCTCTCTCTCTCTCTCTCTCTCTCTGCTGGAGGGACGCCTTTCATTCGGTAGCGATCGGATTTGTCCCATTATGACTGACACAACCATCTGTCAGCACAGAGAGCGCTGGCAAAAGAGAGAGAGAGAGGGAGCAGACCTATCATCCACACTGCTGTGCATATTCCTCATAATTATGGCTGCTAAGGCATACATCTGATTGCATTGTTCTGATTCTCATTAAAGCTACACTGCATACACAACACATACACACACACACACACACACACACACACACACACACACACACACCACACACACACACACACACACACACACACACACACACACACACACACACACACACACGCTAAACAAACAGAATGGTACAGTGATTAGAGGGGATTAATAAATTAGTGCAGTCTGAGTGTGTGTAATGGTAGATGTCAATAATTGGGATGATGCATTTGTTGGGTATTGAGATTAAAATAAAAGTCATCAAATAGTACCCGAGACCAAAGTGTCAATTAGCACAATGCCCAGAACAAATACTACCGCTACCACCACCAAAACTAAGAGAATTTACATTTTAGGATTACACGATACAACAGACCACCACTACTACTATGTAACCAATAAACACCAACAAAAAATACCAAAATGCACACTGGTATATTTATTGGACATGAAACCATGACATCAGGTGATATGAATGACATTTGGTTCCGTCAATGCATACTGTACAAATTCTATCAGAGTTCCCTGATTTACTTATTCAGTAGCACGGCAACACCGCAACAGAACCTACAGCACGACCAGGGGTGCGTTTCCCGAAAGCATCGTTAGCCAACTATGGTCGCAAGTTCCGTAGTTACCAATAGAGTTCAATGGAAATTGCGACCAACTAGCGACCATAGTTGGCTAACGATGCTTTAGGGAAATGCACCCCAGTTTAGTTCGATTTAAAATAATTGATTCATTTTGATTCACCAAAAAGAATCAGTTCAGTAGAGTAATTTGTTCTGTAGTGAATCAATAACATACAGCTCAACCAGTTTAGTCTGATTCCCAAACAAATGGCTAAGCAGTTGGTTCTTTATAGCAAATCCAACACATAGCACAACCAAACAACATAACTCTGCTTAACTACCACAGTACGATGCATTTTGGAGAAATTAACTAGTCACATTATTTCCCAGAACTGTAGTAACGGTCACACATCGGTCATTCAACAATATAGAATCAATATTTTGTTCTCCATTGTTTTGCTTTATTATCAGATTTTGATTTAATTGCGGATCCTTTCTAATATTCTGCCAGGGTTCTTGAGCACTTATGCACATGCACACACTTCAAAAACGGCTCTTTCATTCTCTTGACAAACTTAACGACAGAATGAAATTCCATACATATACACAATATTTTGTGCATATGCTGCTTTGAATTAAAAAGTATATGTAAAATTATTATTGGCACCACTGATGATCTTATACTCCAACTACTCAACTACCCAGTTCTGCATGTCCTTCGATGCTGTACTATGATATCTGTCTCTTCACCGTTCATTCCTCTTGTGTCTAGACCTGGCTGTCATGTCCACACACACAGCTTTCCATGACGGCTGCTATCGATCAACCTCTGCAACTGCTGATTATTCAACCATGGTGTCCCTGTCTGTGCAGTCATCTGAAACGAATCAATGATTCAGAAGCTTTTCACAGATGCCAAAACAAAGTTATGGAATCTTTGACACGATATTATTTGAAATGATTCACTCAGTAATTCATACAGAGACAAAATGATTGATTTATAAAAAGTTAGTTTAACCAACAGCTTCATCCACGACCATTAATCAACTAACTAGATTTCACAGGCCGAAATTCTACATTTATTTTATGTTATTTTATAACATTCACCATTACTGAATATGGAGTGACTAATTAGAAAAAATAAATTTGACTCATTGAACATTGCTGGCTCCAAAAATATCCACTTTTAGTTTGAGGGTGCAGAAGGTTATCTGAGCAATGAAGATTTTGAGAAAAGCTACTGTTACCCTTACGTTTCACTTTCAAATTCAGGTTAATTAAGGACAGTCCCTCTTGTTAGAGAACACAGAAACAGGATGAGTGTGTGTGTGAGAGAGAAAGATAGAGATACAGAGTAGGGAAGGGAGAGGGTTTGTGCCAAGAGAAACAAAATGGGAGGGGTCTGGAGACACTTTTTTGCACATGAACAGAGTTTCGTCTCATAGACCAACATAAACACGCCTAATGTGTGTGTGTGCACCGGAAAACACAGTCAACCTCTCATACGCTCACCAAGACAAACACCCTCAAAGAGGTGCTGAGATAGGCAGATGTAGATGGGGAAATTAAACCCAAAAATGTCATTGTTTAGTCAACTTTATTTCTTCCGTGGAACACAAAAGAGGACTTTTTGATGAATATCCTGACCATTCATTTCAATATAACAAAAAAGTGAATGTGGATTGGGGCTTAAAACTCAAAAATGATTAAAAAAAAGCCCCATAAAAGTAGTCCATATGACTTGAGAAACAAACTGACGTTTAAGTTGTTTTTCACTGAAAATCTTGTTATCTGCACTTGTTTGTTATCTTGGCACTTTATTGAGATTTCATGAGAGAAGCAGTGATAGCAGATTTGTGACCAAATTGTTCTTCTGAGTCAGATATTTTCAATGAATCATTTGATACAGTTCACATCACATCACATTCACAGCCATAGGGGTTAAACAGCTCAATGGAGATGACGATTATCTGTGAATATTCTAAAAAACGACTTCAATCTCAGTACGTTCCTCACCAAACTCCTATCCCATGACATGAAATATAGGCCATGTACAATATGGATCACCTAAAGCAAACGTTGATGTTCTTTTTTTTTGGTCATTTTGTAGCTTAAAAGCCCCAGTTCTCATTCATTTCTGTTATTTACACTATCGTTCAAATATTTAAGGTTGGTAAAAAAAAAAAAAAAAGTAATATACACCGAAATACATTTCTTTTTCATTATTTTTTGAAGAATCGAAAGTTGAAAATAACTGTATTTATTTAAAATAGAAAATTTTGTAACAATTTTTATGTTTTTAATATGTCCTTGAATAGAAGTTGCTGCTGGCAACTAACAACCAACTCTTGCTTGTATACTCTCCTGTATGTTCATTTTGATTCGTTTGTCATCTTCGCTTTTTTTTCCGCGGAGCATTCTTTTGCTTTGCTTCAGCTATGATAAAGAGACATCCACGCATTGAGTGTTTGTGCATTTTAAGGGCGGAGGAACGGTGGGAGGGGTGTGTTTGTTTGGGCCGACTTCAAATATCAACAGTGTTTCTCAGAAATCGCTTACTGCACCTTTATGTCAATAACATTTCAGTAACAAATGAGAGGATTTTCAATTGGACCTTTGACATTTCATGCTAGCACTGTATTGCGCTTAAAGGAAAAGTCATAAATACTCAGGGAGCAAAAACAGACTTTTAGCATGCAATTTAACAAGCGTTTTAAAGGGAAGAGAGGTGATACAGGGTGAAAGAAAACTCCTCCTTTCTGAATAAGCCATCTCAAAGAAATCAGTGTGCTTGTGTGACAGGGAGGGGAAAGGAAAACAAGCAACTTCCCAGCGCAAGTAAACGAGTTTGTGCATATTTACACACAGGCGAACAAGAGAGCAAACTTACACGTGCACACCTACGCACAGACCCGCATGCACACAGAGGTAGTAGCCCTACTGAGATTAAAAGAGCTAGCTTTCTTCATTTATCTCTCTTCCCACTGCACTCTTTTTCTCTTTCTCCCTCCCTCCTTCCCTGTGGCATGTAATGGTATGCCAATCATCATTACTGTTTCCATTGTTGTGCCCTTAATTACCGCTGCCTCTGCGATGCCACTGTCATCTAGATATGCTAATAAACAAAGAATAGCCCGCCAGCCATGCGCCACTGCGCTAGTGTGAGCGTGCGCCGTGTGTATGTGTGTGTTAGTGTCTTCTGCTCGGCTCTGGTGATGGTTTCTGCCTCCAACTCTGTCTTTTGCAGCACAAACATAAACACTCATCTTGTACGCACACAAGCAAGATGACCTTGCAAATAAGCATTTGTTCAGATGTGACATGTCTAGTTAGATAAATGTTAACTAAGAACTCAACTATTTTTGTTACTATATTAATGATAGTTTGCCAAATAAAGTGTTAAACGTTACATTCGTTTGCATTCAGCAGATGCTATTGTCCAAAGCGACAATCAAGATGTACATCTGATCAAAACTGGACTTGTGATATTAGCATCGCTAGCGCCACTGCCTGAGTTAAAGTAGCCTACATAAACTTGAAATGCTAATATCTTTCAATCAATAAAATGATTCAGCTACAATAGACGTAATGAAAAGTAGAGTTTCTGTATTATATTTGACACATGAAGCTGGGAATATAATACAGCTTGATTAGTAATTAATCTCAACAAAGAGAAATAAATCCAACTCTCCGCAAATAAATGGAGGTTTCACATAGAGAGGACCACACTAATTTCGTTGAAGCTTTTTAAAAAGGAGGCAAAATGAGTAAAATGTAATTTTGTACTACATTGTAATAATAAATTACAATTATTACAATGAATCATAATAAATCTCAGCAAACATAATATGAAAATCATAATGGAACCGTGAAACTTTTATTTGCAGGATTATTTGATGAATAGAACGTTTAAAGGAAAGGAATTTATTTGAAACAATTATTATTATTTTTATACATTACAAAAGTTTTTTACTGACACTTTTGATCAAATGAATGCATCCTTGCTGTATAAAAGTATTTAATTTCCTCCATAAAAAATCTTACTGACCCTAAACTACTGACCTGTAGTGTAAATGCCAAATTTGCATTTAAACAATTTATGTATATAAACTCTGTATTGCCAAAGTACGTTTCTAAAGGGATAAGATAAGGATCCCTTTAGAAATATGAACATTTTGGCCGATACAATAACCGATAACTCCTTATATTTGAAAGCCGATAACTGATATATTGGCCGATAAATCTAAATCCAAATTTTTATAGCATTTGTAAGAGCCTGATTCCAAAAACCAAAAAGTCTCACCATTAAAATCCATGTCCCAAGCGCACAATTATAATGCTCTCATCATAAATTTTATGTAGCCTATATGAC
Organism: Chrosomus eos; assembly: GCA_036326025.1. Taxonomy (NCBI): domain Eukaryota; kingdom Metazoa; phylum Chordata; class Actinopteri; order Cypriniformes; family Leuciscidae; genus Chrosomus; species Chrosomus eos. The sequence continues at coordinate 17,925,945 of CM070818.1, read as the reverse complement.
AGACTTGCGCTGCACATGTTGCCCTTAACTCTATTTTATTTTTGAAGGGAATCAAATTTCAAGCAATTCAAAAACATCATGGAGAACAGTGAGATCTGAAAGTGTCTCAGCTGAAGGATATAATCCATTATTTATAGGCTTTAAAAATATCTGCCAAATTCTCTTATCGGGCCGATAACGATAACATAAAACAATTATTGGCCAATACCAATATGGTGGCCGATATATCGTAACAATACCTAACAATCACTTATTAATACAGTCATTTTAGCAGACATTTTCTCACCCAAAGTGACTAACAGGACATTTATTGCAGGGATTCTTCCCTCCAGAGTAGCCCAGGGTTAAGTGCCATCGCTCAAGGGCACACTGGTGATGGGGGATCCCAGTAATTCTGCAGTTCATGAACCACTAACCGACGGATTACTAGCCCTGATCTCAAATCTCTAAGCTACCATCACCCCCATAACACACAGAAACCCGCATTGCTGTTTAAATCTTAATTAGAAAGCGATAATTGTGTGGATAATTGAATAAAGAGATAAACTGATTACAATTTCTGTGCAGACATTTATCTCGAATCTAATCTAAACACTATAGTGTGACTGATTTAGCAACTGTCTACCATACGATTGAATATTACACCATATTAGGATAATTGTCTCAAGCATTTCATATTTGTAGCCTATTTGCAATCAGCTTTTATTTATTCCTACTACCATTTGACAACTATGTATATTATATCTCTAAATCGTTCCTATATATGACAGTGTAGAATTTATATGTATAAATATAACAGCCTGGACTCCTAACAAACCACGTTTTGTATAAACAGGTTTGTACATACATCGTACCAAGTGTAGTATGTACGTCTGTAGCCGAAATTTATGTTAACAGTCATAGATAATGTGTGTGTGTGTGTCCAGATGTGTAACGACAGGTGGGATAGGTTTCAGACAGGATAAAGCGGATTAGGAGAGTGGGGAGTGAGCCCTTCCCCAACACCCCAAAGAGTGAGAAAGAGAGGAAATCACCATTAAAACAAATTATTTTTTGTTCTGTCTATCACACTAAAAAAATGTCCAAAAAGTGAATGAATAGAGACATGTTCACCCCTCTCGCACTTGAATATCACCTTAAAATAATACAATCCCACATCCTTGATATTGATTAGTCAAGACATTAGTTGGCCTACAGGTCATATTGACCATATGACCAAATCACACTCTGCTCATTTCTCGTTCACTCCCACCGTTCAGAAAAAGGCGATGTCTGTATATTACAGGCTTGAAATGAGCACGCAGCAGTAGGGCGACACATACAAGCTCATGTGTGAGAAGAAGTCCTTGAATTCTCATCAGGAGGGAGAGAGAGTGAGATTTAGATAACTGGGGCACTTTTACTCTGAGTCACCGCTTGTTTTTCTTTCCTTTCTCAATAATCACTCTCATACCACTCTCGTACGTGTGAATGTTTGTTTGTGCGCCTTTAGGATGTTTTTCCGGTTTTGATTTCAGTAAATGACGAGCAACAAGTGACAGAGAGATCAGACTGAGGGAATACCCTAAACGCTCTTTCCGCTCACTTTCTCTACACTGTCGTAATGAGAATCTTTGTCCTGCTTTCCAGTAAAAATATCTAAACATTCATAAAACAAGATTCATTCACCTGATAAGTGACACTGCATATGCTTTAGGGCTATTGTAAAAAATTACTGCCAAAAAGCTAAATATCCTTTGAGCATCTTTGATATATTTTTCAACAAAAATATCTTCAAAATAGAAAAAGTTAAATTCACCTGACAAGTAACACTGCTGCATAAGATGTAAAAATGCAACAATTCTTGTTTTTTTTTTTCAGTAAAATCATCTTTTGAGCAGATAAAAAAAGGTAAATTCACCTGATAAAGAACCTTGTAATATATTAATGATAAAAAATATTAGTGGCATTCTCCAGCAAAAAAAATAATAGAATTTCTCTGGCATGCTTTCTAGTAAAATCATATGTTTATAAGTTAAATTGACTGATAAGCAACACAGCATAAAATATTAAGGCTCGTTTAAAATATATATATATAAATTTAAGCATAAGAAAGTGAAAAACTAGCAAAATGTTTTGCCACCTCAAGCAATGCAATCTCTAAAAAGTTTTAATATCTTGCACGGATTTGTTTATTAGGTGAATTTATCTTGTTTATTGTGTAAAAAAATATGTTTTCACTGAAAAACAAGACAAAATACTCATTAAAATGAACATTTTACCGTTTAAACACGTTGACACCAAACCAAGCCGTTCCATCTGTTATTTTTCTCTAAGAAAAGCATGACTGTGATTTAATTTACTTATTGATACAGAATAACAATCCTAATCACAGAGCTAGAGCGATGAACACACACACACACACACACACACACACACACACACACACACACACACACACACACACACACACACACACACACACACACACACACACACACACACACACACACACACACACACACACACACACACACACACACACACACACACACACACACACACACACACACACACACACTCACAAACGCACGCACACACACACACACACACACACACACACAGTCTCTGAGTGCCGGAAGGTCTGAGCGCTCGTTGCTGTGTTCAATGAATGTCAATGAACTTCCGAGGAACGAGCGAGTGAGACAGATGCACAGCCTTTTCATAGTGAAAGATAAACGTAGGACAAAGACAAAAGGAAACGGGAGAGAAAATAAATGCAAGACAGCCCGTCTTTGTTTGGATATGCGTGCATGTAGGCACATCTGTGTTCACGCAGATAGGAAGTGTTCATTCAGTGTGTGCATTTGTTAGTCATCTTGACCAAACGTACAGCGATCTCCGTTGTCTTCCTCAGCCCGTTTTAACGTCCATCCGAGCACTTTTATTAATAAAACAGGAGAAAGATAGTGCGTGAGAAAGTGTGTGTGGCTATATATAAGAGCAGCTGTAGGGTAGGGCTAATTTAGCAGCTCTGCTAGTCTCACTGGACACTCCAGCTGCGTCAAAGCAACGACACACACACACACACACACACACACACACACACACACACACACACACACACACACACACACACACACACACACACACACACACACACACACACACACACACACACCTCAGATTCCTGTGTTTTCCCTTTATTGACCACATGAAGATGAGCTCTAACACAACTACAAACATAGGGGACCTACTATTACACAGAACATTTCAGGCAGTATACAGCCAGAGGAAGGAAACTGGAATCGCTTTTCGATTCAGTTTCAATTCGATTGGATTGTGTTCTTCTAATGGTCATCTCGCTCTGCTAATGCTGTAAATCACCCATTGCAGTGTTTTAGACTAATTAAATTCCTGTATAGCTCAAACAGTAAAGCTTGGCGCTAGCAACACCATCAGGGTCATGGGTTTTATTCCCAGGGGAATGCATTAACTGATAAAATGCATAATGCAATGTGGATAAAACAAAAGCATCTGCCAAATTCATAAATCTAGGTGTGAATTCAAACAGATTATTCAAACTATTAATTTAAAGATCCAGCTCATTAATTTCTGTTAATTTTCTACACTGGTCGCACTGTATGTTTTTGATTTACAAAAAGTAATTGACTCATAAGTGTTGGATTACACTAGTCATGCTGCACGTTTTTGATTCATTAAAATAACACGCTCATAAGAACCATTTGGCTCACTGCTTGCCATTTTACGGCATCAATACTGTCAGTTTACCGTCTATTGACTAAAATGGCAACATTCACAACTCAATTCTGAACAATGAGTGGGTGTTTTTGAGGTGTAGCCTAATTGTGGGAGGTCAGACTCAGAGAGACAGTGTTTCTGTAATCACAGGTCAAACGAGTCTTTTTTGAACATGAACCATTCAAGCAAATATATTCACTAAAATGAAGTTAACTTACCCATATGACAGTGGATTGTGTTTGGTTCTTGGATCTGCGTTGTTACAATAGCCTACATTTTGAAAACATACTGGTTAAACTATAGTGTTGCAACTTGTAAGAGATTAACTCCTGAACACTGGTGTGCATGAGATCGTGTGCATGTTGTGTATTTGTGTAAATTTGGATTGGACATGTGTGAAGAAAAATACCTAAAAGGCACCACAGGCACAGTAAATTTGAAGGAATCAGTACTTAAGAAAATATCAATATATTTCTTCCTCACCCTCTCTGTAAGGGCATTAACCCTCTGACATTTTGACCTCATGACCCTGTAATCCAAAAATCTCAACCAATCTCCTTACACCTTGCCTTTACAGTAGTTTCATTCTCTCTCTCTCTCACACACACACACAACACACACACACACACACACACACACACACACACACACACACACACACACACACACACACACACACACACACACACACACACACACACACACACACACACACACACACACACCCCACACACACACACACACACACACACACACACACACACACACACACACACACACACACACACACACACACACACACACACACACACACACACACACACACACACACACACACACACACACACACACACACACACACACACACACACACACATGCTTTTTCCCCCTGAGCAGGAGAGAAAGAGCAAATAGACTTAAAGGCAGACACTCAGTTTTGTATGTCTTCCTCAGATAAGAAAAGGCTTAAAGAGAATCAACTCACTAAATCTTCAGAATCTAGTCTTCAAAACACACAAAGGAGAGAGAGAGATGGAGAGAGAGAGGGAGGAACAGAGGGAGTGAACAGATACTGTATTCATTTCACACTTGTCAGCTGCGAGAGCAGAATCAAAATGAATACAAGGCTGAATGAAGAATGACAGACAATCTGAAAGCAGTAAGAGAGAGAGAGATAGAGAGAGAGAGAGGATGGGAAGGGAGGGGAAACCGCTGATCCTGCTGAAGAAAAAAAAAAACACTCTTCCAAAATAATAAGCAACCATTCATATTCAGCAGGTAACCAAAGCCATAGTTTAATATTTTCCCTTTTGTATCATTGTATTTTTTCCCTTTATGTCCACAGAATGTTTGTCAATATTTTTTAAAGCAAAAATTTGTCTCTTTGACCCTGATAATTAAATGGGCCATTTTTGGCCATTTGTCTTTTTGCTGCTGTGCCTTTAATGTTTCATGAAATCAAAATTGACCATCTTTTAAATGGAATATCACAATATTTATTATAAATGATTTATCTGTGCAAACCATTATTATTTTTCAATTCATCTGTCCTCATCAAAATGACTTCCCTTTCCTCTTCTCATCATCACCTCTCCTCTTCTCTGATGATGCGTTTACTGGCACGAGGGCGGGACAACCTGTCACTCACATGACATCACAGCAAACCACAACCATCCAACAATCCAAGCAATTCCTGATAGACAAAATCAAGCCCCGCACTACACTGTAAAAAAAAAGTTGGATGAACTTAAAAAGTAAGTTACCTGGTTGCCTTAAAATTTTGAGTTAATTGAAATTAAAACTTTGAGTTAATACAACAAAGGAGATTAGTTTAATAAATAGAAACTCAAAATATTATGTTATCTGAACTACATTAATTATCTAAGTTGATTTGACAAAATATAAAAAGTTGTGATAACAAATCATGAAAATAATTTTTACAGTGTACATGTTTTCTTGTTCGAGAAGCGTGTCACAGTAGGGAAGAAAAGACAATTGCAACTTTTGTTTCATGCCGCCTTTAAGATTTTAAGCCTTCAGAGCTTGTGAAATGACTGAAATGATCAGGGCCCATAAACACAGACTTTCTCACATATTACTCTTAACATTAGTCCTTCTTTCTTATTTCCTTTTTACTTCACAGTGACTGGGTGGGCAAAGTTTCTGAACAAAGAATGAACGTTGTTGACGTCTAAATGTTGGCGGTCACGTGCTGATGCATCTGTTTGACATTAGAAAGCTGCAGAAGTTTCAATAGAAGAACTAAAGTTGCATCCTATACACTGTACAGTATGTTTTCTGCCACAGAGTATACATTTTGGATGACATGCTGTCACAAAAGGAACATGAACACTTGTCCCAGTAATTATACTGCAAAATGCCGTAGTAGACCATTCAAAAGTTGAGTGTCATTAAGATGTTTTTATTTTTTGTGAAAGAAGTCACTTTAAAATACTCAGCAAGGCTACATTTATTTGATCAAAATATTTTAAATTTCACAATTTTACTGTATTTAAAAAAAATAAATTATGTTATGGCAAAGCTGAAATTTCAGGAGCCATTACACCAGTCTTCAGTGTCTTCAGTTCTGATTTGGTGCTCAAGAAACATTTCTTATTATTATTATCTGTGTTGAAAACTGATGCTTAAAATTTTTGTGAAAACTGATTTGTTGTCATGATTCTTTGATGAATAGAAAGTTCAAGAGAACAGGATTTATTTGAGATAAAGATCTTTTTGTAACATAAACGTCTTTCACTTTTGATCAATTTAGTTAATCCCTGCTGAATAAAAGTGTTCAAAATGACCACAAACTTTACAATGGCAACGTATGTGAAATGGGATTGAATAAATGGCACAGCACAGTGCAACATTTTCCCTCAGCTAACCTGCTATCCTTTTTTATCAAATGAGTGAACCCAGAACTGCATGTGAAACCAAACATAAAAGGTCAAAGGTCATGACCTTTTAAACTCCATAATGTGCTACTACACCAAATGCTCTCATTCACAAATGGTAGTCAGTGTATTCAGGCACAACATAGCGATTTTAGCGAGCGAGTGTGTGTCTATGCCCAGCTGCTGTACTGTAAGCCCGGCCCTCTGGGAAGGCCCTTGAGTGTGACTGCCCACCCCTACCTCAATCTCTATCTCTAACCCTCTCCCTCTCTCTCTCTTCCTGCAGTAATGGTTTAATGGCAGATTACAGAGCCTCTGAGGGCTGAATGGAAGAGTAATAAAATAAATGGCTTTGTAAGGGCCCTTCCCCCACAGAGAGCAGACCATCGCTGAACTCGACAGTCTCGAGGATCCCTGCAGGACTGCCCAACATCTACAAACCTCTGCAGATAAGCACACAAACACATATGCCTCTTTTTCTTTTAAACTCATTCAAATGGATAGGCCCGCTAATATTTTTTATGTCTCATTTATCAGTTACTATTGCACTTCCGGATCCATTTTCATAATCCGCCGACTGTCCACCAGCTCTCAGCCTTAGAAATTCAATTATTTTCAGCCTGCACGCTACCAGAAATGCACTAAAGTGTATCAAAAATGTTTGCTATGGTAATGCTATGTTTTTGGTGCTAGTATTTGAATTGATTAAAAAATGGAATATGAATATGGTATTTATTCAGAAATTATATATATATATATATATATATATATATATATTATATATATATATATATATATATATATATATATATATATATATATATATATATATATATATATATATATATATATATATATACACAGTGTATGCATATACACAACTACATATAATGCATGGCGGCTTTATTTACCCTTGAGCATTCTGTATGTAATAAAAAACACCCAATATGATATGCTTGTTGATTGAAGACACTCAAATTCTCACAATAGGCTAACAGGGATTTGCTTCATAAATATTTAGTTGCTTCAACACCTGGTGGATCTTTATCATCTCTAAACATAAGTGTCACAATCGCAAACTGAACTGACTGAGTAAACTCAAGCGGGCCATTGTTCTATAGTGGTCAACGCGTTGGAACATAGATAATGTCTTATGGATCAGCAACATTTTTTGGTCCAGATTTAATAATTTATTCACACGCTCACACATGTAATTCATATGTACAACTTAAATACACCTCCTGTATGTTTAACATAAAAATCAAAATCATATTGAAGAAAAAAGCCTCATTATAAAAGGAAGTTTAAAAAGAAAATATTAAGCAAGCAGTAATATGTGTTGAAGCAGTTTTGTTTAAATATTTTTTTTAAATTTAAGACACTCTTATTAACTCGCATTATTTACTCGCTTATGGGAAGAATGGGGAAAAGTGAGAGTCTGTTTAGAAAACTCATGGTTTGTTCCAGATGTCAGGATATTAGCAGGGCGGATCGGCTTGACCGGAGGAAACTCTCTTTCATAAAGAGCTCATTCATGCCCATGAAACACTATAGTGCAGGGTGGTTGCGTGCGTGTTCTATCGTTCACAGCCAACAAAAGTGCACACACCAACACATGCACAAACAGTAAACACATACAGACACTGAAAACAGATGCATATTCACACTTTTACCCAACCATGAGTCACCTTGAGGGACTTTTAGGGGGGAGGGTGGGGTTTTTAAAGGAGAAGTTCAAATAAAAGAAGAGTGAGACAGGTGATCTACCTAATTTTTTTTTTTTTTTTTTTTGCTAAATCCTCAATCGTTTATTTTAAACACCTGTCTTTTTGATCTGCGATCATATTGTGCTCACCTATCAGGTGTCAAGCTGCTAATCATCTGAGACAGGAAGAGACGTATAGAGGTGTTATGAAAGTGTCCCGTGTTTAGTGACTAACAGCACCTAGGTGGAACAATGCAGCCACTCCTCTCAACTGTTGCATAAACACACGAACCTGAACTAACCTGCACTGAGCCAATTACAGTAGCCTGTATGTGTCAGTGTGTGTCAGTGTGTGTGTGTGTGTGTGTGTGTGTCCAGAACAGGTGTACGGGTGACTTAATCTCCTGTGCAGTTGAAGCCAGTGTCACACCATGATCAAAAGACAGCATTGAAATAAGGGTAAAAAAAACCTTTTCTTTCTCTCACTCAGACAAGCTTGAGCACAAACTCATTTTCTGCATGGCTGGAAAACGGACGGCGATATTGGCAAGAAGTGAAAAGGCAGGGTGAGCAAGAAAGACAGAGACGCTCAGACTGAGTGTCTTTTGTCTGATGAAGTCCCACCTGCAGCACTACGGCCACAGAGATGCGGCTGCTCTCCTTTCCCTCTTCTTCCCTTTGATTCTGTCCATTATCCCAGGCTCTTCCTATGCTTATTGATCCCCTCTGCATCCCCTATTCTTATTATTTTCAGTTTTTGGGATTGTAGCTTTAAAGGGGCAGTCACACTATACTTCTCGTTCTATTGACTTCCATTCATACGTATGCGAATGCGGGAGAGTGGAAACACAACCTCATGTGCATTTAAGTTTTTCATTATACTTTCTTAATTGCTAAGGGTCTGTTTACACAACACTTAAAAATAAGTATTCACCTAAAAACGGAAAACTTCATGCTTTTGGCTGTTAATGTACACAACAACTGCGTTTTGGGGGTCTGAAAAAACTCTTGAAAACAGGATTCAAAGTGCAAGTTTTTAAAAACCGATACCGTTATCGTCTCTCTGTACACTACAAAAACACTTATTTGTGAAAACGGTGATGCCATGCGCATGCGTATTACGTGTTCAGTCTATAGGCGCATCGTTTTTCTTTACAAAGTGACATCGCCAGCTACTGGCCTGGCATGTATAATACAGCGTTTTAGTAGTTTCATTGACTTCCAAAGTAGGAAAAAAATATACTATGGCAGTCAATGAGACCAGAAACTGTCTGCTTACTGATATTCTTCTAAATATCAGAAAATCGGCTGAATGGATTCGAAAACTCAACTGTTTAACTCTGGGGGAGTTGTAAAATGAGCCTATTTCCAAAAAAAGTGGAGTATCCCTTTAAGGTTTGAAAATCGTCTTGTGTATCCCAGGCCTTAGTTAACAGAAAAGTGATTGTTAATCACAATTGCTAGAAATTACGTTTACACGACAACGATGTACTAAAAACGGAAAAGTTTTTCCTTTGGGTTTTTTGGGTACAGACGACAACGTTGTCAATGATCCCCGTTCACACGGAACTGCGAAAACCAGAAACTCTCTGCTTACTGACATTCTTCTAAATATCAGAAAATCAGCTGAATGGATTCGAAAACGGTAAAACTCAACTGTTTAACACTGACGGAGTTGTAAAATGAGCCTATTTCCAAAAAAAGTGGAGTATCCCTTTAAGCGATTTTTAAACAGTGGGAGACCACAGACATAAGGGCAGTTTCAACCGATTTTCAGCATTATAATCCTCCAAATGCACACACTAGAATATTCGTCTGGACCGCGAGACCAGATACCTGTCGATTGTAGTACAATTTTCAGATGTGACTTCAGAAGTAAAACAAATGAAAAAAGAATATAGGTGATCTTCTTTCTCAATACCACTTTCGTGGCATGTTTGTGGCAGCCCAGTTTCAGGTATAGAAGCAGGTACTGGTTGGTGAAACTTGCTCACTCTCATTCGCTAACGTGGGTATCACGTCAGAGGCAGCCCGATCAAGAGTCGTAAATCTCAAACATGTTTGATATTTGCGATTTGGGATTGTGCGGGCTCCTATGCGATCGGGAGAAGTAAAATAATCGTAAGGACACCACCACACAATTGAATTTTTTGGACAAAAAGTTGGTTGTGAGAAAGTGTGTGACCAGGCTAATGAAGCCAGTAACTTTTTTTTCTCTAAATAATCACTTGAATATTTTTCTGAATTCACTTCTCCAAAAAGCAACTAAATCCCTGTGAGAATAAGAAATCGATACTCAAATTATTATTTTTTCCCATCCACATAGAATTTGATAAATGTTAAACAGAAGTAACCTGTGGTTACTTCTTGACAAGTTTGGATCCGTTTACTGTCTCCGAGGACCACACTGAGGACGAGGCTGTCGCAAGCTGATTTTTGTGTCGTCAAGTTGACTCCTTTATCTCAGTGGCAAGGATCTGAGTCCTGTTTTTCAATGGATTAGCTGTGTTTAATAAAAAAAAGATTAGCGGTGAAGAGAAGAGAGAGAGAGAGAGAGAGGAGAGAGAGAGAGAAAGAGAGAGAGAGGAGAGAGAGGAGAGAGAGAGAGAGAGAGAGAGAGAGAGAGAGGGAGAGAGAGAGAGAGAGAGAGAGAGGAGAGAGAGAGAGAGAGAGAGAGAGAGAGAGAGAAGAGAGGGTGGCCGTGGCGGAATTGAGAACATTGCAGTACTAGCAGGCACACTGTCCTGACCTCACTTAAAGATACTGTCAAATGTGCACATGGACGCACACACACACCATGTTCCCGTCTGTTCCGACCTTTACTGGATTCTCGTCACTCATGATGTCAGAGCTCACAGCCTCCAACGTAAGCCTTCTTAGTCAGCCTTAGTTTATATTTGTGAGAGTATTGATGTATTAAAACTGTAGTTTGGACTGAGTTACTCTAATAAACCTACATGAGTATAACTGCAGTAGGGATAAATCAATACTTTTAAAAGTTTAAAGTTTGTATGCTTGAAACAAGTGAAACAAGCACTCTTAAAGGGAAAGCGCTCTTAAAGGGTTAAATATTTTCCATAATCACACTCTATTTAAATTTTTGCAAGATGATTGCAAAATTAAGCAGAAACAATTAAATATCGGCCAATAAATATCCAATGAGAAATAAATGCAATTCCATGAAACAACCTTACTTTAGTGCAGCTGACATTTTTCTGTACTTGTAACTTTGCCACAATTGTGACTTTATTTCTCGTAATTGCGACTTTGCCTATTGTATTTGTGATTTTATTTCATGTTACTGTGCCTTTATTTCTTGTAATTATGACTTTATTTCATGCAATTGTGTCTTTATATCATAAATTCAACAATGCCTATTGTATTTGTGAGTTTTTCATGCAACTGTGCCTTTATTTCTTGTAGTTGCGACTTTGCTTTGTAATTATTACTTTATTTCATGGAATTGTGCCTTTATTATATCATAATTGCGACTACTTATTGTTTTTCATGGAGCTGTGCCTTTATTTCTTGTAATTGCGACTGTGCTTCTTGTAATTGTGACTTTATTTCATGCAATTGTGCCTTTATTATATCATAATTGCGACTGTGCTTCTTGTAATTGTGACTATTTCATGCAACTGTGCCTTTATTTCTGGTAATTGCAAATGTATTACGTGTAATAACTGCATTAGGGATGCATCGATACTAAAATTAAACAAACAATTTTAATATTATAATAATACTACAATAATCAATATTATAAAGCTATGCATATTTGTATAATGAAAAAAATTAAAACGTATTAAAAAAAGAAAAAGTATGCTACAAATAAAAAAGCGCTCTTAAAGAGTTAAATCTTTGCCATAGTGTATCGCTATTATTTTACATTAATGCTACATAATTGCAAAAGTAGTCTAAAAATTAAAATAGGCAGAAACAATTAAATATTGGGCCAATAAATATCCACTATTGGCAGATACTGATAAGTTCTGATTTGTATATTCATCACAGATATACATTCACACACACACCCTACAGTTGGAATGCAGGTGCACAAGGTTAAAGCACAGCTCAGGGGGCACTTACACTGGGAGACAGATCACCACACACACACACACCCACACCCACACACCCCACCACAACACACACACACACACACACACACACACACACACACACACACACACACACACACACACACACACACCACACACACTCCACACACACGACCACACACACGCCTCTTACAGAGAACCTGGATACACATTAACTGATACATGAGCACATTCAAAAACAACACACCTGCTATAAAAGCACATGTGTCCTGATCAACGACATGCAGTAGCACTGTGCGTGTGTGTGAACGCATGTGTGTGCATGTCTAATTGTTTCCGACAGGCAGGAGAGATGAGAAGTAGCAACCATGTGCACATATGTATGCGAGTGTGTGTGTGGTGCTTTGGAAATAGGTCAGCTTAGGCTGGGTTTAGTGGCACTAGGCCCAGCTCAAGCAGAGAAGAGCCCTGGGGCTCAACACACACACACACACACAGATGCATGTGTACATATGCACACGCACACCACACACACACACACACACACACACCACACACACACACACACACACACACACACACACACACACACAACACACACACACACACACACACACACACACAACACAACACACACACACACACACACACACACACACACACACACACACACACCACACACACACACAACACCTCCCTGCTAGCAAAGACAAAGACGTACAAGCATATTCCGACTATCTACACAAAAGAATTCAAAAGAAAATGCAGATCCAACATATACACACAACGAAATAATGGATGTTACATGCTAAAGGCTGTTCAGGGTTAATCTCGCCAATTAAAGTTACTGAAAAAATTGTGATTTTTGGTTAATCAACAAACCGAGACAATTTTTTTTACATCATGATGATAATTAAACCACTTCAATTTCAATTATTATTATTATTATTATTATTATTAATTATTATTATACAAATTCTGAATTTTGGTGTAATTATGTCATTATATTTTTATTGACTATAATTAGATGACATTGTAGTAGTCAAATAAAAAATTCCAAAAAATGTCCAAATATGATGACAAAATATTGACACAATCTAAAGGACAGTTTCATCAAAAGAGAAAAAAAGCATTCAAAAATGAAAAAAAAGAATAATGAGGCTGTTTAATTCTAATGATTTGGTTCTATATTATTGAACGCAGAAGCAGCTCTGATCTTAGTTACACTGTGAGGTTTAAACACAAAATTTAAATGTACACAAACACACAAGCTCTCTAATTACCATGCTGGCTATCTTCAGATTGTGAGGAAAGTAACACTAATGAGCTTCACCTCACTGTGACACAACACAACCTGCTGTCTGGCATCACACACACGTATATGCCCATAACTCAAACACACACCTATAAATCAACAGGATGGTTATACAGACAATCATAAAACACATTAGCGAGCACACACATGCACGCTAAACATCATAAATCTTTATTCCAACAAACATTAACCTAAGTAACCACATATAATCCAAAGATGAAAACACACTGCGTGCGAGAGCCTTTTAAAAGTGTCTGTGAGAGAGCTTTAGACTGTGAGGATAAAATGTAAAGAAGAGCAGATGAACAGATAGAGAGATGATAAATGAAGGGAAGTAGTGAAGGATGGAGAGAAAAAGAGGAAGTGCTTGTGTCTGTTGTACCGGCTGCCCTTAGACCATTACTAAAGGGAACTCCCAACGGAACGACTCAAACACTCAGAGTCAAACAAAGGACAACAGGAACAATGAGAGAAAGAGAAGGTGGGTGTGAGGTTTGGTAACCAAAGTACATTACACAAGTTTAACCCTTTCTTGAAGAAAATAACTTTTGTCCAAGCAAACAAAACCACTTAAGGAGATAGAAGTAAAATTCGAAACTTTATCATTTACTAAACCACATGTTCGTCAAAAACCTGTATGTTTTCTTTCCTTAGTGGAGCACAAAAAGAGATGTTTTGAAGAATGCTCACTCTGCTCTCTTCCATACAATATAAGTGAATGGGTATTGATGCTGTCAAGTTCCAAAATGACATAAAAGCAACCTGAAATAACCTGTTCATTCATATTCTAATTCTTCTGAATGATGCGATTCCTTTGTATGAGGAACACGCTGAAATATAAGCAGAAAATTTAAATAATACAGATAATTTTATGATGTTAATTTTTTTTTATCTGGTGCATTTTTAAAAGTGTTTTTAATAAAAGTTACGAAGGGAGCACAAACTCTAACCCTTCAAAATATTAAATAATAATGATATGAATAAAAATAAAGTGAGATTGTCCATGTAGGTGATTCTATCCCCATTTACATTAACTGCAAAAAAGCCTAACTTGTGTTCATATAGAAGAAAGAAAGTCATCAGGTCATCGTGATTAGAGACCTTTTAAACGCTAATTAATTAGACAAAATCGGTTTTATTTTTAGACCAGGAAGAAGTTTTTCTAAAGACTTCAGCAGAAAAAAAAAAACTCACCCACAAACAAACAAATGAATTGACCAAAGAAAAGTGGACGTTTGTGTGTGTGTGTGTGTGTGTGAGTGAGAAGAAAGAGAACTAGCAGGAATTTTGCACCCAAGGTTCACTAATTCCAAGTCCAGCCAACGAGAGAGCGAAGGGAATAAAAGCAGTTCAAATTGCCAGAGTTAGCACACACACACACACACACACACACACACACACACACACACACACACACACACACACACACACACACACACACACACACACACACACACACACACACACACACACACACACACACACACACACACACACACACACACACACACACACACACCGAAGCACTGGCTGTCTTGCTGGCCTCAGCCATCCTGTGCTAGTTGTTAAAGCAGTATTAATATTCATGTCGAGGGCTGCTGCTGTCAGTGAGGCAGTTTTAAATGAAGACTCCGACCTTGATCCAATCCATGGGGTCTCTCCTTATCCAATACAAGACTTTAAGGCCTCCCTCTTTCTCTCTCTCTCCCTCTTAACGCACACTTTTCCTCATTTTTTTCCGTCTCCTAACCTCTCCCCCTTTCACCCCTTCTTTCCTGATTATGCAGACTTGGAGCTGGTGTGTGTGTGTGTGTGTGTGTCTCCAATCTCTTGTTTGATTTTGCTCACAGACAAGAATGTATCTGCCTTGATAAAGATGGCTGTTCAGAAAGAGCCACAGAGGGATTCAGATTACCTTGATCTCTCTCTCTCTCCACTCGTTTCCTTCTCCTTCTCAGTTTTGGTTGATGAGATGGGTGCGATACATTTTTAATCTTGATATTGAGAAAAAGAACAAAAAACCCACTTCTCTGTAGTGAAACCATCTAAACAACCTGTATGTGAAAAGCGACAAACAAAAACAAACACATGACTTGGTCCCATTATGTTATTAACTGGGGTGGCTTGATCTAAATTTGTTTTATAAGATCTAATTTGCCTAACAAGATTCTCTTTGCAATGCCAATCGAGAAACTTAACCGCAGATGCAGACAGTTACACTAATGCGGGAGGTGCTGAGAATGCAAAACATACTTGTTCCACTGGCATGGAAAGCAAACACACATGAAATCAATCTTGCATAGCTGGAAGCATCTGTATTCACACATGTTTAGCTAAATTCAGAATAGCATAGCATCTCTTTATATGGAAGAAACATTAGGAGAAGTACGCTATTCTGAATTCTGGATGTTTCACGGCTACAGATAAAGAAAGGTTTAAGTCAATTTGATTGATCTATCTAGTAAGTAAGCAAATTTTTCTAGTAATGTAATGAAGTTGAGGGTCAGTAAGATGTTTTAACGTTTTTGAAAGAAGTCTCTTATTCATATCAAGGCTGCATTTACGTTTTTGAAAGAAGTCTCTTATTCATATCAAGGCTGCATTTATTTGTAAATGGCTGTAGAAAGTGACGTCATCAAGGTTGATGTCATAGACGAGACACAACATGTAGGTGGTAACATGGTGGACGTAGTAAAAGTCTCTTATTCCCACCAATGCAGGACTTACATTCATCAAATAAACTGTAATAATATTTCACAATATAATTCTAATATGCCGATTTGGTGCTGAAGAAATATTTCTTTTGATAAATTGAACGTGTCTTTGCTGAATCAAAGTATAAATGTCTTTAAAAAAATCTTACTGACTCCAAACAGGCTACACTGGTGTCTCTCTCTCTGTGTGTGTGTGTGTGTGTGTGTGTGTGTGTGTGTGTGTGTGTGTGTGTGTGTGTGTGTGTGTGTGTGTGTGTGTGTGTGTGTGTGTGTGTGTGTTTAGGTCAAGCTTGGGTCACTGTGTGTGTGTGTGTGTGTGTGTGTGTGGGTTGGTTTATGTGATTTATGAGGACACAAATTTGTATAATGACATGTGTATTACACTGGTATTACAAATTATGGGTGGTTTATCAATCAAATGGCTTAAAAAACATAAAAAACAATGTTTTATTAAAAAATTAAAATGCAGCATGTCTCCTGTGATGGGTAGGTTTAGGGATAGGGGCAGTGTAGGGGGACAGAATATACAGTTTGTCCAGTATAAAAACCATTACGCCTATGGAGAGTCCTCATAATGCTGTTGCACAACATGTGTGTGTGTGTGTGTGTGTGTGTGTGTGTGTGTGTGTGTGTGTGTGTGTGTGTGTGTGTGAGTGTGTGTGAGAGAGAGGAGAGGAGAGAGAGAGAGAGAGAGAGAGAGAGAGAGAGAGAGAGAGAGAGAGAGAGAGAGAGAGAGAGAGAGAGAGAGAGAGACTTTGAGCCAAAGCAGAAACAATCTCTAAATGGATAACAGTCCAGACAGAGAGTAACAGTTGCACAAAGCTAGTTTTTTTTTTTCTCATTAAACCCACACACACGCACTTGAGCATACACTGGTCCTCTGCGGTTAAGGTGTATCCCTCTATTCTTCACTTCCCATCTCAGAAGCCTGTCTCTTTATCTCTGCAGGCTAAATAATGGACTTGCATTAGTTGGGTAGGTCTGCTCTAGAGATCACTCTGATCAATGTCTGCCAGCACAAGCGGACAGAGCCCACTGCTCAATTTCATTCTCTGATGCTCCATTCCTCCTTTCTTTATCTCTTGCTTTTTCACTGAATGTGTTCATCTGTTCTTTCTGCCTCCTGTCCTCCACCTTTCCATCTCTCTCTCTTTTTTGGTGGACCCCCTTTCTAATAAATCTCATGAATGGTTCTCTCTCAGTAGCTCTCCCTTAAACGCGTCATAGCAATTACAGCACTCATAAAACGGCGCCATATAGACCTAGACGTGTGTGTGTGTGTGTGTGTGTGTGTTTGTGTGTGAGATAACGTCCTTGAGGGGGCAAGAGAAGAGCTGGTTATTGATTGGAGGTCCCTGTACGACACATAGGCTTTTGATTTCTCTTGTAGAGCACTGCTTCTGCGTTGTCCTCAAAACAGTATTCTACAAAGTCAAATAGAGTGGACTATTGACTTGTTCTTACCTACATCACAATGAATGACACACTCTTGACTGTTTCTACAGTCACATTATAGATTTGCATGAAAAAAAAGCACTTTAATATGCCACAAAAGCAGTCTAAGCACCAGCTATGTAAGTTCTGTAATACTTTCACAATAGCATGAGGACACACCACACTTGCTTTTGGTATTTTGACACTTAAAAAGGTGTCAAAATGTCACTGTATTAGATATAAAGATCAAACTAAATAGCTATTTCCGTAGCAACGTTTACCAATACTACATCCACAGTTGCAATGAAACAGAAGTGACAGGTATTTTCTGCCGTATGGTGATGTACATCTGAGTGTAAAAAATTATCAAAAAAAAAAAAAACCTAGGGTGGGGACTTGGTTCTATCCATCGGTTGTTGATTGGATTTTGACATGTTGGCATTGAACTCAACAATGAATGCATGATTGTGGAGGGCCGGGGTTAAAGCAGACTATTTAATTGGAGAAGTCCTGTATATGTCACCACAGAGAAATCTTTCGTTTTCTCTAGATGAATATTTAGATTAAACTTTATGAGGTAAAAAAAATGTAATAATAATTTTTTTTAAAGAAATGCATGGATGAACCGTTCAAAATAAGATCTACTCTATAACATGCATTTTCAAAATCATGTATGTAGATGTCAAATAAATTGCATTTGATATTTTGTAATACAATGCAAATGTAAAGTAACATAATTCAGGTTAAGTATAATTGTTTAAAGAACTGTGCACAGCATATTTCAACTGGAAGTAACATTTGTTAGCTGCCAAATATTTTTTTTCCTTTACAGCAGCCAGCCAGGATATACATATGTCTCACACCAGATGTAGTGTGGGGCCAACGCTTATTAAAACAGCAATAAAGAAGAGCTTTCATCATGCAGGATTCTGAATTTTCTAGTGACAAACAGGTATCAAGATGGTTCCAATTATGAATATAGATTATTTTCAAAGGCCAATGCTGATAGCAATAACCAGGTGGCCAATGGTGGATATAATGTCAATTTATCTGGTAAAGGCTAAAAGATAATTAGATGTACACATATGCTAAAATATTAACTCAATTAACAAAAACTAAATTAAAGGGACAAAAGTAAAAGCCATTAAAGGGATAGTTCAATCAAAAATGAAAATTCTGTAATTATTTACTCATCCTCAAGTTGTTCAAAACCTGTATGAATTTCTTTCTTCTGAAGAAAACAAAAGAAAATATTCTACCAAAGAATATAGGTAACCAAACAGTTGATGACACCCCATTGACTTCCATAGTAATCAATAGTATTTAGGCAGCAGAGAAGCTGATTAAAATGCTCATATTTGAATAGTGGACACTACTTTCAGTCAATACCCTCAAAATGCCAAAATACTGGCCTTAATCGGCCTAAGCTGTTATATCTGTCTATCAAAGCTCATTACTAATTATAATGACCTTATTTCCATATGTTGGAATATTTATGGATAGCTATGCACTTTTCTGACAGCAATGATAGTTTGACATTTATGTTTGAAAGCCTGAAATAATCACCGAAATCACAGCAATACAAGAGAACCACTCGAGTATGAGCACACATTCTAGAGACAGCCACACACAGTTGTTAACTTGTGGGATAAAATAAAATCATCTTCTTGGTTAAAGAGAGGTCTGATAATCTGTATGAAGAGGGATTTGATGGAATGAATAAATGCATTAATACTCCAGGCGCTTAGCGTTGCAATCACCCTATTGCAATGCAGAGAGAACTGTGCCCGCGCCAATGTGTCAAATGTTAATGACCTGCCAGGGAGAGGAATCTATCCACATGTTCATTTGTCATTAAGAAGGAATATTTTAACACCAGACGCTCAAGTGCTACAGTGTCACAACAATTTAACATAGTGGGAAAAAGGAGGAGGTGAATAGAGGGAGGAGGGGAGTTCTGACAGATAAAAAGAGGAAGAATGTATTCCTGCAGCCAGCAACTCTTTAAAGGGGGGTGGCGAAAAACAAAAATGCTTTGTATCAGCACAAACGCACACACAACGACTGCACCACTGCGCTGCTGCCAATGTTTTGTTGTGTCAGTATCAGAGAACAGGGAGCATTATGGGAGAAAGTGCCTCTATTGCTTGAGTGGCATTTAGTCGTGTTGTATAACAGAGACTGAGAGACGACAATGCTACTGTTACTGCTTGCTGGGTGCTTGAAGAGGCAATGATGGCATCTACCCTGCATGCGTTGTTTGGTTCCTACTGAATAGCAACACGTGTAGCTGTCTTACTCATTGACTCCTACACAACCACATGTACTCAGAAAGTGATGTCATTACCAGCAGCTGCACAAACATGCACAGGGAAATCAATGAGCGTATGGCACATTTATTAGGTCCTGATGTGGCAGCATAGAGAAGCACAGCCCAGCTGTTATAATAGAAAGCAGTGTGAGTGAGAAAATCCAGAAAGATCTAACCTATAGAGACATGGAGAAGAGACGTAACCTCAGCCAGCTAGAGCTGTGTTCCCACAACAAACTGAAACTCAATGAGACTATTAGAACACATACTATTATAAGAAAATGCTTAAGGCATTCAGCAGAAATTACCAAATGGGGTAAATTAGGGGACTTGTCCAGCTAATGGTAGAGTTTACTCCCTTGTAAAACAAACCTGAAACTGGCTTATACTGGCTATACCTTGAATAGGTCAACTGATTTGGTTTATAAGTGCAGTTGCCAGGATCTAGAAAGCAAGGGTTTCTGTTTACATTTTTTTGTGAATTGGAGTGAAATTTCTTTTTATTTCAGCAAGTTTTATTTCATCTCATTTGCAGTCATTGAATTAATCTTTTATTTTATTTAGCGAAGATGCATTAAACGGGTCAAAAGTGACAATAAAGACCTTAAAATTGTTAGAAAAAAAATCATTTTCAAATAAATGCTGTTTTTTAAAAACTTTCTATTAATAAGAGAATACTGAATGATCATGGTTTCCATGGTTTCCATGAAAATATTAAGCAGTATATTGTTCAACATTGATAAATATTTATAGTGAGCACCAAATTAGCATATTAGAATGATTTCTGAAGGATCACATGACACTGAAGACTGGAGTAATAACTGCTAAAATTTCAGCTTTGCCATCACAGGATGACTAGCCTGACTTCGTCATACTCATATTCTAGTCAGAATGTGAGTCTGATACTGCTCCATAGGGCTCTGATTATGAGGCGTGTCTTAACCGAACCAGGAAAAAAAAAGCTCTGCACTCAATTGGATACTTACAACCAATCAGAGCAACGCAGTAAGCTACGTAGGCTATGTTGAGTGGCATAGTTGTCAACAGAACTCAAATGCACGCACTCTGGAAAAAGTAGTAAAAAAAGAATGAGTGTCAACGATCTTTGCCGGTGTTGTAAAAATAATTTCACGGAGTACTTGCAAACACGAAAAGCATTTTTGAAAGAAATACGTTTGATGACGTGTGATTACGTAATTGGATGAATTATCTGTCCATCATCGTATAAAGCTCGCCCTGGCAATTTGATTGGCCCGACGATTTCTGAACCGATCATAATTACTCCTCAATGGATCGAGTCCAGACCGAACTTCCCGATCAAAAAAATTTGTGGGCGGAGTTTGGGCTGGCATCCAGGCTACAGGATGACATTTTTAATTTCACAATATTACTTTTTTTTTTTAACGTATTTTACAGCCTTGGTGAGCATATAAGAATCAAAAAATCCCTAACTTTTGAACGGGAGCATATACATATACATATGTATACTTTATACATTTTACAACACACACACACACACACACACACACACACACACACACACACACACACACACACACACACACATATATAATATATATATATATATATATATATATATATTATATATATATATATATATATATATATATATATATATATATATACACACACACACTTTAAATTGCCAATTTAAATTGGAATCCTCATAGAGGTTCAGGTAGACAAGACAGGCCTTACTTTCTCCTCATGAATTCACCTAAAACTTTTTATCCCTCCATTTCTTTCATAGTATTTCCCTACCTTGACTGAACCTCTGGAAAAAAGCTGTCAATAAAGCCCCCCCCTCCCATCCCATCCCATCCCATCCCTATGTCCAGACAGCTGTTTAGTTAGGATTAGTGATGCCCTGTCAAGCAGATGTAGTGGGAGCTTTACAGAGCTAATATCATTTACCCCCTTTCCCCATAATGTTTTCCCTATGCTGTCCTTTCACTGACCGATGATTGTTAGTGGTGGTCTTATTGAACAGATAAAGCTATATCTATTGCTCCTGCAGCAGAACAATGTTGGCCGCAGCATCCATTCAAAACCCATTGGAAAAAAGTATTTAAATCTCAGTGAGAGTGAGAGAGAGAAATAGAGCAATAAGATTCCCTGGCTGCGTGGTAGCGGTGGAATTTTGGTCCTAACGGAGAGTAGCTCCAGCTTTCATAGAGCTGTTTGTTTTGGACGTCTGAGTGAGGTAGAAATATGTTCCTCCAGTCCTTTCCACCCACAGCTCTATCGCAACAGCAAACAACCCCGCGCGGCACATTGAAACGCACCACGGATACGGCTCGACTTAAAGCCAATTACTCACGGGGAATAAAGTCGATTATGAGGAGATATGTGCGAGATAAGCTTATTGTTTCCAACGAGGAAATTTCACCTGCATCAAGACAGATATTGATCTTACATTTGATTTGACAGGCAAGTAGCTGAAGTGAAAGTCGTCTGCGGTTGTCTTCCTGGGCGTTTTTTCTTTGTGCATTTGGTTTTGACACAAATTATGGTAATGTTTACCGTAACGCAAATGATAAACTCTTTATGAGCAACACGTCAAATTGATAGCAGATAAAACCAAGTGCTGCCTCATTCCTAAAAAACGTGCAAGACACCACCACTGACTTTTGGTTACACTAATTTCTGAAGTGAGCACGATAACAAACGCACAAGAAATCCTCCACTTTGATGTCTCGCCCTATTTTGTGGTTTCGGCAGGGTCTTTAGCGATTTAATTCATCTCAGAGCTCTCCGGGGTTTAGGAAATCTGGGCCAAACAGTGATTGAAGCCATTAGAGCAACCCCTTCAAAAATACTTCAGGGTGTGCATGATTACATGAGATGAAGTAAAGGAAGGGAAAAGAAGGGACAAAGACCATGAATGACTTAACTGTCCTCTACTCATAACAGTCTGACCCCTTTAACCAAAAGGTGATTTGTTATACGTTTATTTGGATTGTCTACATTGATGACTAGCATATTCAAAAAAGCATGTAATAGAAAACATGCAGTTATATGTTAGTGCACATATAATTCAGAGCATTGGCAAGCCCAGCTTTACCTAATGACCCGGCTCTCAATTACATCATCATCTGTTTGTAGGGCTCATGGGACAAGAGGTTAAGATACTTATAAAACCCTTCTAACCACTACCTGCAGTAGCCTATGCAGACTTCTACAAACGCAATCAGATTTACAGTCCTTTTATAAGCCTTTGCAGGAATTCTCAGTTTGCTTGTGGAAACAAATGTTTTAATATTCTGGTTATGGCTGAAGAATACAGGAGAGGGAAGAGAGTCAGACAAGTATGACTGATTTTTAAATGGTTTTTGTAGTGAATGATTCATTATCCCTCTCTCTCTCTCTCTCTCTCTCTCTCTCTCTCTCTCTCTCTCTCTCTCTCTCTCTCTCTCTCTCTCTCTCTCTCTCTCTCTCTCTCTCTCATTCTCACACACACATGTTCTTTCTTTCTCTCCCTCACTCTATCTTTTCTGTCATAAAGAGACTGTCACTGGCATGCAATCACAGTGCGACATGAGCTTGCCCCTCCACCAAAATGAGCATCTCACGCTTTCAATTCCCATGTTCTCTAAAAATAACTAAACAGTGAAGGAAACAAAACACACAAGAGCCACAGAGACATAGTGAAGTGTGTAGAGTTTCTCAAACATGAATGATTCCAACAATAAACAGTTTATCTACTAGGGCTGCACGATATTGGTAAAAAATCACATTGCGATATTTTATTTTTCTGCGATATATATTGCGATATAAAACAATTTCACCAGATGACTTAAATAGCTCTATTTGGAAAGAATGAATCATTCTAGAATGACTGGGGTGGTTTTGTCATGGAGTAAATCCGCATAGTAACTAAAATTAATAAAATGTTAACTAATGTAGTTAACTAGACTTTAATAAATGGAACCTTATTGTAAAGTGTTTCTGATTTATGTCTCTTGAGTTCAGTGTTGGACAGATCAGTTGTTTTAAGCATTCATTAAAGTGAATCGGTTCAAATGAGTCATTGGTTCGCGAATCGGACGTGTCATTAACGGACCACATCGCCCACGATTTGAGATTTGTCAACACAGAAAACATTTCATCACTGGACTCAATCAACTCAATTCATTAATATGCGCGAGGGAGAGCGAGAAAGACAGTTTGAAGACGGTGAGTGCACGCGCGCGTGACCGGGACTGCTCGCTCTCTCAGTTAAACAAGCACAGCAGTCACTCATCTACATCACTCACCGGTCAAACTTTCGCGGGACAAAACTACGCTTTAGTAAGGCAATTTCCAGTCTTCTTGAGCTTTATGTTTAAACTGACAGGACTTGCAAATTGATAAACTCTCACACTATGATGGTTAACTTTGCAATGAATCCGCGAATCACACGCGTTACGGGCCGGGGAGCTGCTGGCACGTTTACTGATCATGAATCACGCAACATCGCACATATCTGCGATGTGACTATCGTGGATGCGGACATCGCGATATCGATGTTAAAATGATACATCGTGCAGCCCTATTATCTACCATTGCTTTTGTTGTCTATATGTAGGATTTCCAGTTGAATTACATAGCACATTTGTTGTGTAGACATATTTGTAGCAATTTAACCAAATTCAAAGTATAATGTGGCCAAAACACTAGTGGTCTTTCTTGACACAAGCAATCATTTTTTTGGAAACTGCTCAACTGCACAAAGCGCAGATTTCCACAGAACAGGTTTATAATGTTTAAATCTATCTAGTCAGTTGAAGCACCAGCCCTCCGATGCCCCGTAAATGGAGGAGGAGGAGGAAGAATGGGTCCGCCTCATCGGCCACCTCTACTGAGGTTGACGCTGCAGCGCCCCCAGAGGCGGTAAGCTTCATGCCACCTCCTCGCCATCGCAAACAGAGGAGGAAGAAGGTTTCCTCCGCCTCACAAGGCCCGGAGGCCGTACCAGAGCCCGCTGCCAGCCTCCGCCCAAGCTCCTTGCCCTGATGACTCCGCCCTTGCTGCCTGCCAAGCCGGCTCTGCCCTAGCCCTCTGCCAAGACTCCTGATCCACCAAAGTCCGTCTGGTCTGTCCCTCCGATTAAGCCCTGGTTGTCCGCCAGGGTTCTTGATTGGCCAGAGCCCGCCTGGTCCGCCCCCCGGCTCCGCCCTGGCCTTCTAGCAGGAATCCAGACCCGCATGAGGCTCCCTCCCTGGTCCCTTCTAATGATTTCTGGGGTCGTTTCATCAGCACTGGCTTGACTCCCCTTCCTTCCTCCCCTCTTTGTCTCTGTGTTTTGATCCTCCCATCTTGTGTTGTTCTGTGTCGGTCTAATGTTGTCATTTCCTGTTTTGTTTTTGGTGTTCCTCGTTAAGAGTCGCCAGGTCTGGGGGGAAGTATCAGGGTTCTGTCACTTCGGTCTCTTTGGTTTGGGACAGAGCTCTGACACTGCTATTGTCTTGTCTTGTGTTGTGTGCGGAGCATGGTGTTCGGATCCCGGCACTTCGATCTAGTTTGGTTTTTGTTCTGTGTCGGGATCGAGGCATTCATGCTCTGTGTGTTTGTTGTCTGTTGAGAGCGCACAGAATGTGTATTCACTCGTTCTCGTGCGTTCTGTCTTTTGTGAGCATGCGGTTTTGGGGTTCACTCAGACTGTACGCTCTTCTTTCCACGTGTGTTGTTGTGTTCTGTGTAGCACGGCTGGTGTTTTCTACTTGCTGCGTGGTTTCATATTGTCATTTTTGTGTGAGCACGTGGCTTATGAGTGTTCTCATTAGCTGCGTGTTCATGTCTTGTTTTGTTTGGGCACATGGCTCGTGATTGTTCGCTGACCATGTGCTCATTCTTTTCATGTATGTTTCCTTGTGCCATGTGCTCACCTGTTGATTGTCTAACCCCGCCCATCTTGTTATCTGATTATTGGCTCAGTTCCCATGTGTCCTTCCTCGTTACCTACCTTGTTTGCTCCCTATTTAGGGTACGTTTACACAGCAATGATATACTTAGAACACGGTATAACTGCTGCCCAGCCATTAGATGGCGATGAAACACTATAGATTGAACGCGTAATGCGCATGTGCATGACATCATCGTTTTCAGAGATTCACGTTTCTGTTGTTTACACAGAGACCGTTTTCAAAAACTTGCACTTTGAAAGTTAACGTTTTCAGGCACCCAAAACACTGTTGTCGTGTAAATGAACCGCCAAAATGCATAATTTTTTTTTAGATTTTTAGTTGAAAACAGTGTCTTGTAAACAGCCCCTTATTCTCCTTGTGATTGCAGTCCTGTGCCAGATCGTCGTTTCCTTACGTTTTGCTTCCCTGCTTGTTTCAAAGTCAAGTCAAGTCAAGTCAATTCACAGATTTCCCCCTTGGGGTAGTTTTTGTTTTATTTTTATATAATAAAAGCTCATCTATTCTGCATCACTGAGTACTCGCCTCTTCCCTTACCAAAACCTGATATCTAATGCATACTTGCTGAATTAAAGTATCCATCTCTTTAAAACAAACAAAAAATATTATGGCTTGTTTCCACTGAGCGGTACGGTACAGTACAGTATGATTCGGGACGGTAAACCCTGATCCAGCTTACGTTTCCAATGCCAAGAGTACCCTTACTTGATAGGCGCGGTGTAGCCTATGCCGGAAATAAGCAATCGACGTAATTTTCGCGCGAAGAAGAAAGCGACAGTAAACAACAATGTATGACATACAGCAGATCCTGTTCTTGCTTCTCGGCATGTGGCTGTTTGTCACTAGAAGACAAGTGCAGACATTAGGCGTTTCTCAATACCAAGTATGCAAAGTTCGGATTTGCCAAGTCTGACTCAGGGGAATGACTCCTGAGGATGCGAGTCCGGTAATTCTGCAAATGGAACAGTTAGCGTTCTTGAAAGCGTCAATCAGCTCGCTCTGGTACTCCGGTTATCTCTGTATGTGGCTACATTTTAGCTAGGCAACAATAAAACAAACTATGTTATAAAACACCACTCTGCCTCTTTTCGTTTTCATTTAAAGAAATCTTAAACATTATAGCAACACAAATGTGGTTCAGGCAACGTGTATTGATTATATTCACTGCATGCATAACGTTAGCCTATTTATAACAAACGGAAAAAATAAAACTCAACCCTGCCTCTTTTTGTTTAAATTTTAAAAATATTAAATATATTAATATGGTCCAGGCAATATGTGCATTTGTACCAAACAACAAATGTTGCAGTAAACAACATTAAAGTGATCATCTTCATCATCAGTCTCCTTTTGTTAAATTTCAGTTACCTATCGAGGGAACTCCACAATGCATCGAGAAATCGATACTTTGGGGACGCTCCCTAAGCGTGCGCCTCTGAAGTAAAATGAAACTAGTCCAATCCTGATTGGTGTTGCGTCGTGACGTAACATGTGACGGCATACCCGGAAGTATAAAGGTCACGCTGATGCATAGCATGCCAGCTTTCGCTCTTCAGCAAGCGCTCTGTGTTTTGACTGTCTGTCTTATTTGGTGTTGTTTGTGATTCAGTATTTATTATATCAAGACTGCTGAGGCACTTTCTCATTCTTCGTCTGAGGATACTGAGCCTACTGTGAGTGGTGCAGAAGCCCGCGTTGCGGCTTCTTCTGCCCGCGATCAGGTCCCGATGCTTGAGCTGTCTGCTTCCGAGGAAGTGGACGTGCTCAGCATCGAATCGGACGATCATGAGTTAAACACACCCACACATGCATATGATGAACTGGTCGAGGTTGTGACTCGTGC
Organism: Chrosomus eos; assembly: GCA_036326025.1. Taxonomy (NCBI): domain Eukaryota; kingdom Metazoa; phylum Chordata; class Actinopteri; order Cypriniformes; family Leuciscidae; genus Chrosomus; species Chrosomus eos. The sequence goes on along the minus strand of CM070818.1, from coordinate 17,898,006 downwards.
TGTGGCCAGACTTAACATCAGCTGGCCACAAGATGATCAGGAAACGCAAGTAAAGAGTAAATTAGACGAGCGTTTCCTGAAGCATAGGTCACAGCCTCAGCGCCGGGGTTTGCCTTTTTTCCCCGATCTCCATAATGAGATTTCGAGATCGTGGGATAAACCATATTCGTCCCGTATCTCCAGCCCCACTGTGGTGGATTATAGTAATGTTCTGGGGGCACGGGATATGGGTTATGGGAAGATGCCCATTGTCGAGGAAGCTTTAGCTAGCTATTTATCTCCTGATTTAGCATCTTCCTTGAAAACCCCGGTGCTACCTAGTAAGCCCTGCAGAGACACATCTAATTTAATAAGCAGGGCTTACATGGCGGCAGGTCGAGCTGGTTCATGGTTGCACACGATGTCTATTTTGCAAGCATACCAGGCAGACCTCCTGAAAGATTTAGACGAGGGGGAGGGGCCAACTCCTGAAGATGTAGCTGAGTTACGTAGGGCTACAGATCTGTCTCTCCGGGCTACCAAAGAGACGGCCCGCGCTATTGGCCGCTCTATGGCAGCAATGGTGGCCACGGAGAGGCACCTATGGTTAAATTTGTCAGGTATTAAGGAGAAAGATAAATCTTTTTTGCTTGATTCACCACTTTCGCCCTTGGTCTGTTCGGCGACGCTGTTAATTCGGTCGTCGACAGATTTCAGGAGACTAAAAAACAGTCTGCAGCGTTTCAGCAGTTTCTCCCCCGTAAGGCTAAGGCCAAGTCTAAATCGAGTAGGGTGGGGCAAGCAAATCAGCCCCAGCCGTCAGCCAGTTCATCTCACCGCTCAGAGCAGAAAGAGAGCGTTTCCTCTAGAGCCCCTCCCCCCGGGGGCTTGGCAACAGAGGAAACGTTCTCAGCAGAAGCCCTCCAGCCAGAGGGGCGACTTGAGAGACGTCATCCAGGCTAGGAGGGCTTCGGGAAAGAGGTTCTAACTGTAGTGCTAGGATCTCAGAGGGCTGTCCCCCCCGCTGCAGAACTACCGAGGTTGTTCTCGCACCGGAGTCCTCGAGAAATCGGTGTTGGTATCCCGCCGTCCCTGACGCTTCGGGCCACACCAATTTCCAGCGAACACACACTGTACCGTTCGTGTCAAGAAATAAAAAACGAGCTTCTGTTGTGGTCACAAAAACCGTTTCGATTGAATCCTGCCGGTCTCTCGCTTCAGGAAGTCGAGAACAGTGCTCGAAAAACACCCGAGACCAGCCTCGAGAGGCTGGTTCCCTTAGTAGATTTTGTAGAGGCATGGTATCATCTTCCCAACATATCTGCATGGGTCCTGCGTATAATAAAATCAGGGTACAGACTGCAGTTCGGGCACCGCCCCCCCAAATTTTCTGGGGTGGTGCAGACTACGGTGGTTCCAGAGCAGGCTCAGGTGATGGAACAAGAAGTGCAATCTCTGCTGTTAAAGGAGGCCATAGAACGTGTTCCTCTCTCAGACAGGGAGTCCGGATTTTACAGCCGGTACTTTATAGTTCCAAAGAAGGATGGAGGGTTGAGGCCGATTTTAGATCTCAGAGTTTTGAACCGGTCTTTGAGGAGGTTCAGGTTCAAAATGCTTACAATCCCTGTTATCGTGAATCAGATCAGATCCGAGGACTGGTTTGTCACAATAGATCTAAAAGACGCTTATTTTCATGTATCCATCCTTCCATGTCACAGGAGGTTCCTGAGGTTCGCTTTCGGGGGCGAAGCTTACCAATATCGGGTTCTTCCGTTCGGCCTAGCACTCTCTCCCCGCACATTCACCAAATGTATGGATGCAGCTCTTGCTCCACTGAGACTTCAGGGCATCCGCATACTAAATTATATCGACGACTGGCTCATTCTGGCTCAGTCTCGAGAGATGGCGGTTCGGCATCGAGATGTCGTCCTTGGCCACATTCGGAATTTGGGGTTGAGACTCAACACAAAAAAGAGTGTGTTAGAACCGTCCCAGTGCACAACGTTTCTGGGCGTCGTGTGGAATTCGATTACGATGCGGGCACGCATGTCTCCTGCACGTATCGAGTCCATTCTGGCGATGGTGTCCAGGTTAAAGCTAGGCCAGGCCATCACTGTAAAACAATTTCAAAGATTGCTGGGCCTCATGGCAGCGGGATCCAACATTATACCTTTGGGCCTTCTTCACATGAGGCCCCTCCAGTGGTGGCTGAAAGCCAAGGGGTTTTCCCCCAAGGGGAATCCGTTTCGTATGATCAGAGTAACGCGCAGATGCCTTCGTTCTCTAAAAATATGGAAGAAAACTTGGTTTCTGTCCCAAGGGCCAGTGTTGGGAGCGTCATGTCGCCGGAAAACCGTTTCGACAGACGCCTCTCTCACTGGCTGGGGCGCGGTCATGGACGGCCGCTTTTCCAGGGGTCTGTGGCAGGACCATCATCACTCTTGGCACATAAACTGCCTAGAGATGTTGGCTGTGTTCAGGGCTCTGAGGAGCTTCCTTCCAGACATCAAAGGTTATCATGTCCTAGTACGTTCGGACAATACATCAGTGGTAGCCTATCTGAACCGACAGGGGGGACTCAGATCGCGCCCTCTGTGCAGATTGGCGCATCAGATTATTCTTTGGTCCCAAGGGAAAATACCACTATCAGAGCAATGTATCTTCCGGGGGTTCAGAATCAGGGAGCGGACATCCTGTCGAGGCAGGGGCTGAGGCCCGGGGAATGGAGACTTCATCCAGATGTGGTGAAGTTGATATGGGAGAGGTTTGGGCCAGCGGAAGTGGATCTATTCGCGTCTCGAGAGACGTCCCACTGCCCACTTTGGTTCTCCCTCTCACATCCAGCCCCACTGGGGTTGGATGCCATGGTACAGGCCTGGCCGAGGCTTCGCCTGTACGCTTTTCCCCCGATCGCTCTGCTCCCGGGAGTCCTGGAGAGGGTCCGTCAAGAGGGCATCATCCTACTTCTGGTTGCCCCAATGTGGCCGACCCGAGTGTGGTTTTCAGACGTGATATCACTCCTGATAGCTCCGCCGTGGCAGATTCCTCTGAGGAGGGATCTGTTGTCTCAGGCGGAGGGCACAATCTTCCACCCTCACCCAGAGATGTGGAAACTGTGGGTCTGGCCTCTGAGGGGGTTCAGTACCTAAATGCTGGTCTATCAGCTGGGGTGGTTGAAACCATACTTAGCTCTAGGGCTCCATCTACAAGGAGACTATATGGCCTCAAGTGGAATGTGTTTGTCACTTGGTGTAGAGAACAGGAGTTAGATCCAGTCAACTGCCCGCTGGCTTCAGTTCTGGAGTTCCTTCAAAATCGTTTCTCTGCGGGTCTCTCCCCTTCCACGCTTAAGGTGTATGTGGCTGCCATTGCGGCTTTCCACGCACCATTAAGTGATGGGCCTCTGGGGAGGCACCACCTGGTTATTCGTTTTCTCCGTGGTACCTGGAGGATGAGACCGACAACCAGGTCCAGGGTTCCTACCTGGGACCTGGCAGTGGTTCTCGAAGGGTTATCCCTGGCCCCCTTCGAACCCCTTCAGTCGGCTTCGCCTAGGGATCTTACGTTAAAAATGGTGTTTCTCTTAGCTATTACCTCTCTTAAGAGGGTGGGAGATCTCCAAGCCCTGGCAGTAACACCAGCTTGCTTGGAGTTTGCCCCTGGCAGAGTTAAAGCCTTTTTGCACCCGAGGCCGGGCTACATTCCTAAGGTTCCTATGAATACGGCTCGGTCCACGGTCCTTCAGGCATTTCATCCTCCGCCTCATGTGTCGGCTGAGGAAGAGAAGCTTCATTTGCTCTGTCCTGTCAGAGCTTTGAGCGTGTACCTTGAGAGGTCCTCTTCCTGGAGGAGGTCGGAACAGTTATTAGTGTGTTTTGGGTCACCTAAGAAGGGGCTCCCTGCATCCAAGCAAACTATTAGTAATTGGATTGTTCAAACTATTACTTTAGCCTACAAGGTGCGCGACTTGCCTTCACCTTTAGCTGTTAGGGCTCATTCGACTAGAGGCATGGCTTCCTCTAGGGCCCTCCTTTCGGGAGTTCCCCTCCAGGAGATCTGTGAGGCAGCCGGATGGGCTACGCCACACACTTTTATTAAGTTCTACAGTTTACACCTCCCTAGTACACCTGGTGCACATGTCCTTTCGTCCTAGTTGGGTGCCTGAATCAGTTTCACTCCGGGACAGGCCTATTCGGTGCGTGGCCTAGTGGGCATTCGTTCCCCAAAGTATCGATTTCTCGATGCATTGTGGAGTTCCCTCGATAGGGAACGTCTCGGGTTATGACTATAACCCTTGTTCCCTGAGAAGGGAACGAGACAATGCATCGTTCTGCCACGCCCCTCTAGGCCTTAGAGCGTCTTGCTTCATCGCGAGGCTGGCATGCTATGCATCAGCGTGACCTTTATACTTCCGGGTATGCCGTCACATGTTACGTCACGACGCAACACCAATCAGGATTGGACTAGTTTCATTTTACTTCAGAGGCGCACGCTTAGGGAGCGTCCCCAAAGTATCGATTTCTCGATGCATTGTCTCGTTCCCTTCTCAGGGAACAAGGGTTATAGTCATAACCCGAGACGTTTTATCAATATTAGCCATTATAAAAGTAAAAGGTATATGAAGCTATACAATAAGAAATAAAGCAAACAATTTCAGTCAAACATAAAATCTGCGCTCTAGTCTAACCTTACAACGTTAAAGTTAAATAGCCTAAATATATAAAGTTATAAAACTTTACTTAGCCCTCAGCCAAAACAATTGGCCAGGGAACAAATTGACCCTTCGCGTGGAGCTTGATTGACAGGTGTTCTGACCAATCATACTTCGTCATCCGCCATTTTGTCGGATCAAGCAGTCAGGAGAGATAGTAGATTAACATGGGAGGATTTGAACTTGAAAAACTGAATATACTGGCGCCTTTCCGCGGTTAAAACAACATTCCTTCTTATGTTTATTCATGTTTATTTGATGCTATAAATGAACTAGAAGGAAGAGATGATCGGATCACGAGCAGCTTTAACTGATGCTCTACAGCAACCTGTCACGGCACATTAAAGAGCCACAAAACGGTATTTATTGTTTAAATTTCTTTCAAAAAATGACCATATTTGAAAGGTGAGACTTTGTTTAACATGCTTAATATCAAAAGTAACCGAAAAGTAACCTGGTCTGTCCTGTCTGTCCGCGTGTTGTCAGTCTCCTCTCTGCTCCGCGATGTATTTTTCACTGCGTGAGAACATGAGAGCGGCGTAGCTTGTCGGAACATAGCGACAGTAACTAAGGAGGGCGGGTCTTTGCGAAGGGTCAATTATAGATTCACAAGACCAAAGATCGCCCTTAGCTCTACACAAGACGAATTATATCTCATGTTTAACCACTACAGAGACGTCAGAGTCAGCGGCAAACATCAGAACGACTAGCCGAGGAAAGGCTGGGTACATGAGCGCTGAAAGATCACCTAGGATGGATCTCACAACCTGGATCAAATTTTTAGAAATCTTTATAAAATAAACCACAGATTTGAGCTTTAAACAACTATATTCTTGCCTGAAAAACTCTTAAAACTACATTTCTTGACACAATAACAGTAGTATTATATTTCAACTGTATATTAAAAAATGGTGCTTATGTTGTCATTCCCCTTGTTGCTTGCGCAAGTGATGATTCTTTGTCAACCAATCAGCGTTCTGCAGTGAGTCTAGCTCCACCTTTTAGGTACTGTACCACTGTGCTAGGTACTCCAACGGAAGGGTACCCGTACTGTACCGCTCGGTAGAAACGAGCCAATACTGACAACAAACCTTTAAACGGTAAAGTGTAATTTAGAAGCAATTTTAGCAGATTCCATCTGGAGTGACCTTGGAATTCCTTCATCTCACAGTCTCATATGCTTCTTATGGACAGGCAGAAAATAAAACCCATGTATAAAAACCATAACATTTGCATTCTCATCACACCTCTTTACTTAATTACACTGAGATGCGATGGAAAGGTGTGACACAGAAAGGACAGGCCTTTATCATTAAGTTTAGCCTTCTGAGAGGCTTCAAGCTGAAACTAAAAGGAAAAGGCAATTATGTTTAAATTGATCAGTGTATGAAGAGCTATTATTAATCACTTATATCAATTATGGAGACTCCACCCTTCTACTGGCTGGGGTCAACAGGGTCAAGAAGTTCATGCTCTGTGGATGAAATGGCTGGAGACACCTGTATGTGTATGTAACCCGAGTCACTGGGCAAACCATAGCCTACCGTGGTAAAACATTATGTCCGGATCAAGTTACTCAATGAACCCTTCACCACAATCTGTTACTATGGGCTTGCAAATGGACACCTGTGTTCCAGAATGGGCCCATTACTGCCATAGTGGCACTCTCACTGACCTCACCACTTACATACAGACAAAAACATGATGGATGAAATAATAAAAGGAAGGAAGGAAATAAAAAAAGGAAAATATATGTGGATGTATTTGATGAAGGGTAGAGGAACAATGAAAAAAAAACCTAGAAAAAGTAGGTGTCTATCCATCTTCACAGAAAGCAAGTACATGAAAGTGTCAAGCACACACTTGTGATCAAACGTAGACATGCACACATGCGCGCACACACACACACACACACACACACAACACACACACACACACACACACACACACACACACACACACACACACACACACACGCGCTCTGTTAATGGATGACACAAGGGAGGAGGGAGGAGGAGGGAGTGACCTAGAATACTACTTGCAGACAAGACAACAACGAAACAATGCAGAAGACAGCCCATAATACTCACTATATTAATGCCGTTACCAGATAGATCATTACCACAATCGCACAGTCATAGATCATTTTAATTCAACATATATTACTTTGTTTCTTTCATCGAGAACACACATAGATAAAAATGTATTTGTGTATGAATAAATAAAATCCTTCCCCTACCATCTCCAGTAATTAATAATTTACACCCTATTCCATTTGTATCCCTTAGAAAGACGTAGGAAAAAGATCGGACTTGTGTAAAACTGCCAAGGTTACTACGACAACTGCTTCTGGGAATGAGTGAAGTGCCATTATGAAGTGCCAGGAATTCTGGGTATTTTTACTTTGGACCGCAGATGAAAGCGCAGCCGTTCTAGTGGGCATGAGCACTGTTTTTCAGGACCATTCATCACGGTGTATCGCAGTGACACGTTCAAACGAGAAACATTTACTTGTCCTTTTGTTGCAACATGGTTTCTTTGAAGTCTTGTGTGAGTCACAGTACTGATTAATCTGTGTTCAACTACACTCTTGAAAAAACTTTTAACAACCATCAGATTATTAAAGTTTAAAATTTCTCTAAAAGTCAGCATGAAATCAAAATGGACTTTTAATATTTTTTCCTTTCTTTTTTGGCATTGCAAAACATCTGACCTCTTTCGGATTTAGGATCACATATGGATGTGCCCCAAAACGGAATTTAAATTATCATATTTCATGTGGTTTGAGCGGGTCACACTTTCATAACAAAAACAGATCTGTCACATATGATTTATAAAAAAAAAATCGGATTTGGGTCACATTTACCTGCAGTCTGAACGTAGCCTTTGATCGCCTAGAGTGAGATGTTCATCAATGGCCAATTAATGGTCTATTCATGAATCTTGCACTCCTACAGTTCCCCTCATACAGCTCATGTGCAATGAAGAACCAATGGGGCTGATTCATATTTTGCACAGTTTTCTATTAGTGTACGCATGTACGGCTGTTCAAAGTCCTGCTGCCCCATTGCTTTTTCCACTAAATATTTGTCAAAAATTATTGTTAATATACATAATGAATTCACCCTTGGCTGGAAGACTGCATGTTGTGCATTTACTATCTTTTTGGTGCTTGAATAATGTCTATGCTTTTGCCTGTTTGGTGATTATATTTATTGTTTGGACTGCCATCTTGAACCTGAGAACGCAAGTACAGAATGACTCGCCCGGTGTGTGATACGATGAGTTGTCTTGCATCGCAGTGTTTGCCAATGCTGAATCATGGCTAAATCTCTTGGCTACAATTTATCATACAGGCATGAAGCACTGTAAACATTGCCTAACCCTTTGAGATCACATTGAACAATTTTGACATTGCATAATCTCAAAAACTATAGTGTATAGCGGTCTTTGAAGGGACATTTTTGTGTTAGCAATCCCCATAAAGAATAGACAGTCGGATTACATAGATTAGAAAATCTGGCCAGCACTAAATGGAAACAGTTGAAACATGGCTACTCAACCAAGTGCTGAGCAGTGAACATACTCAAACACATTACAGACATTTGGATCTGCTCTTTATGTCACTCATTCAATCACTGTCTCATTGCCTTTCAACAGTACACGCACTTTCTGCGATGATATTCTGAGAATGCTTTCTGGAATGTTCAATATTCTCGCTTGTCTATCTGATCAAAGAACGGTTGCAGTTTATTTCATCACTGTTAGCGACTTATAGGGCTTATAGTGGAAGGTAAAACAAACTGTATCTCATCTACCCCGAGCACATGCCTACATTCTCCAAAAGGAGCCACAGGTTCATTACAGTCTGAGTGTGTAATGATGATGCAAGCGGGATGCCACTGCTGGTGCCGAACAAAGACCTGTATTCCATGCGGTGAGACTATAGACAGACAGTGTTGCAACATAGTCTAATTATAAGAGGAGAGAAGAGGGAATCAGGTGGTCTTGAATGATCTTCTATGTTAACAATTAAATTAGCCATGCAAATCAGATGTGCTAAGGTCTATGAAACTAAGAGATATGCACAAAGAAAGGGAGAGAGACAAAACGGAATGCTAAACATCCACACCAACACAGCTTAACCACGGCAACTGTCTTGTTCCCCCTAGAGCAATACAAATAATCAGAACAAACAGTATCCAAGCAGTTTTGTAGGCATGATGTCATTTAGTGGGTATGTGGAGATTTCCATTTATCATTGTTTTGTTTTGCTTTTTCCACAATCTTTTTCACGTGGCTTTCCCCTTTTTCACTCTGGAGAATGCATTGTATGATCTACAAACAAAACACTACTGAACTTAAAAGTGCAGTAAGCGATTTCTAAAAACTGCTGTTGGCAGTGGATCAGACCGAGCACCACAACACACTTGTAGCCAATCAGCAGTAGAAGGGGCGTGTCCATGAGAGAGAAGTGAGCAGAGGAGATTTGAAGACTGTAGAAAGAGAGATGGCTGAGAGACATTACAAAAGAAAAGGGTTTATGGAAAAGGGTTTATGATCAGTAAAATTTTACTTTTTCTGTTCTTGTTGTTCATCTCGTCATCTTTACTTATTTTTCGTGAAGCATTATTTTAGCTCAATTACATGCAGTTAGAAAAAAAAATCAAACACTTAAGGTGCAACACCAACAAACCAGCTTAGTTGATTTCAGATGTTTTTTTAGGCAATGCTATTTAACTTCAATCTTAACAATTGAAAAGAATTACTGATTTCTCTAAAGATGGCAGAAGTTAAAATAACTCCTTTTCCTGGTGCCAAGTAAAACCAGCATTAAGAACTGAAATTTGGGAACTTTTAATTTTTAATATTTAAAACACTTTAGCCTGAATCCACCCTCAATGAATAAGCATAACTTGAGAAGGAAACAACTCCCCTTAGAGGTCTGGAATCAGTCATAAATTTCCCACATATATGCACAGAAATAGAAACTTCGGCGCGTTGTTTCCAAATCGTGTGTGGAGATAAGCAACTTTCTAAAGCAATTTAGCTGCTGATGCAGCTAAAATGAAGCTCCAAATGAATGATGTTCCTTTGGCTCTCGACCATAACAGATGCCGGGTTCACAGGGCTTTACAGTAGTTGATGTCAGAGATAAAGTAAGCAGTTTCCCACTATCTTTATAGCCCTACAACGTCTCTGACATTTTCTCAGAGGAAGCATATGTTTCTTTGTTGCTAAGGTCTGCTTCTCTGATTTCTTCAATAATTTGGGCTTACACAATTAAGACTTCATCTTCTCATTCACAGCTGTGCCACTGATTTACATTCATATCTTACAAGAATCAGGTGCTTGACAAGCTCGAGAGAACGCAGGGGTTTCAGAGAGAGTCACTTAAAGCTGGCAAAACTCTGAGGTGAGTGTTCTTCAGCTTTTGTTTTGTCAAAGTGTTGGAGAAGGAAAATGAATTACAAACCAATATTCTGTAAGTTCTCATGTTTGTATTCCAATCCCTAGGCAACACTGTTATTTCTAGTGAGGTCTTGCCTGATCAGTGACAGCAGTTTTTCTCTCTCTACCTCACCTTAACTTGCTCTCTCTCTGTCCTTCTCACTAACTGCACGTTAAATCAGGAAGCCAGAGAGATAACAGAAACACATGAGGGTTTCCCTCACGGCCACTGGCCCATTGCGCTTTTTACCTCTCGTTCTCGTTTTCTCAGTTCCTTTTCTTTACAAGGAGTCAATACCAACAAACTGCTCTGAAACTGACTGCGTTTCTCTGAATATGTCTTAAAAAGGCATAGAATGTACAGGACTAAAGATGCTGAATACAAGGGTAAACAGGACTAAAGATGCTGAATTAAGAAACTCTACGAATACGCAAGATGTTTGTCTTTTATTCATGATTTGTGGACACATTGATTGATTAGATATGTATCTACTTATGAAAAGGTGTATGTTTATAGACCACAAACTAGGTGTGCATCTATAGTGGCTAAATGCACCCTGGAAGAAGATGCTCCCAGACTTTAATCAGATGCTTTGAAGCTGAGAAAATAACTCTTATGGCAAGTTGGTGGATAATTTGTATGAATTCAATTTCATCTGTATATATATATACATATCACTGACAGTTGGGTTTATGGGTCGGTCTTCATGCTTACTTTTTTTCCTAAAAAGGTGCATGTTTTCGTACAATTCACATCATACAAATTCATCTCAACCTCATAAAATAGTTGTTTTCTCATGAGATTGAGTTAGGCACACACAATTAAAGTATTTTTATGATTAATTATTGATTAAACTTTCAAGGACTCATCCTGAGCATAAACATTTATGACAATGAGGAAGAAATGTCCATCAACCACTACAAAACACCTGGCCTAGGACAGTCCAACCTTTCTCTCTTCTTCTTTGTCTAGATCAGAATCACTTCAACACCCTGCTATCTCTATCTCTCCCTCACATCCTTATCTGTCTCCTCGATCCACCATATGGCTCCCTCTGCAAATCAGCACAATTTCATCCTTGTCTCCTCACGAAGGAAAAACGACTCGAGTCACTCAAGGTGACGCACTGAGAGCGATTCTTAGTTAGCGCGGGAAAATGACAGAGCGATTGTTTGTGGTATGAGGGTGTGCTGAGTCTCGCTCTTTGAAGACTGCTTTTGAACTCACAAACACCATCTTTCTACAAAGAAAAAAAACCCTCAGAGTTAAATTCCTTTGCACAAGCCCTGACTCAGTGATCTCATCCTAGAAACGTCGGTAAGATAAAAGTTGGATGTGTTGTTTTAAACTTTCGCCTAACTTTGAGGTAAGATCCAAGTGTATTCACGAGCGCTGCTCACATTACAGCGAACCGCTCTGTGCGTGCACGAGATCTGAAGACCAGCGCGCGCATTCCACTCCGGCTCTTTTATTCATCCGTCAACAGCAGCTTCAAAGCGCACTGACTCATTTGGCCACAGATCAGTTCAAATCGAGTGGAGCAGAAAGATCCGGTGCGGGAAATCTACAACTGTGCTATTTGTTTCCAGAGAAACAAATTAGCTAAACTCAGAAGAGCTCCGAGTTTTAGCATAAGCTATTTATATAGCCTATCTATATGTTTAATATGATATACATTTATTTAGGTTATTATACCATATATTTATTTTAAAGTAGGCTATTATATATTATTAAAAAATATATATATTTAATAATATTATATAGGTAAAAAATATTTGAGCAGGCGACTGTCCCACTTCAAAATATCGAAACCCATAACCTGGGATAAAGAGGACAACGAGGGTATACGTGGGCGGGACCTGCTAGAAAATGTATAATGACTCATGTCAAGAAACATTCTCCGAAAATAATTGATATAAGCCAATTGTAACCCACAACTGCATTAGATTATTTTATTAATAACCATATGCGCAATTTGATTCTTTATGACAATTGAGGCACATTTGGTTGTTAAATGTTAGAGAAAACGATCCTATACCGAGGAAACTCCCTGTTGAACTTAAGGGAAACTTGTGATACTGAGAATCTGGGACTGTCCAACGGGGGTAAACATGCTGTATCTGTGGAAATACAATAATAGCTTTCGGAAATGTGTTTGGGCAAATCCATGACAAAGCGAAGGCGAAGGGGAGCAGCGCGTAAATCAGACTCGTCAATGAACGTTCTCCTTTATAGTTTATTGATCGACAAGGAACGGAATTACGAGGGATCTCAAGCGCGTTCTAAAACAGACATTATATATATATATATATATATATATATAATATATATAATATATATAGACACTTCGCGGTTATATGAAAAACGATGATATATGCTGCCCTCTAGTCTTTCTTATTTCTTAAACGAGCCCTCCACCACCTTTATAATCCCATTACGTATTCTGCTATAGCTCGGCTTAATCCTGGACACACTGGCAGTCCTGTCCCGCATTTCATCCACCGTCTGTCTCTCTTATCTCTCATCTCTCAGCAATCCACATTAACTGTTAAACACTAGGCTTAAACGCAGCCGCAATTCCGACAGTGAAAATTCACATTATCGCTCATTTTGAGATGATTTGCAAAGCGTCTGCAGCCCCGGAGCCGCGCTCTCGTCCAAGTCCCCAGTTCTCAGTCTTTTGTTAGCGAGCGCAGCCCCGCTGAGTGTCTGATAAATGCCATTTCATTCCAACAAGCAGACCACATGCTGCTTAAACAGTGTGGGGCTTTTACCTCTCTGACTCTATTGCCTTCAGCCGTATGTATGAAAACAAAGGTTTTATCAATCGTCAAGTTGCCTTGCATGCATCGATAAAGCAAGCAATGGTGCTACCCGTTTAAATGACTGCGCTGATAGGATCCTCTAGTCTTTCTTAACCTGCTTTTTTTCTGAATCAGTTTTTTAATGGCGGTTATGGAAAGCATGTCAACTAACTTGAATCTATTATGTTACGGGTGCATGTTTTTTCAAAGTATAATTGATCTATTCATTAGCTAAGTAGCCCTCTTATTCCTATAGTGACTAGAATCTATTCAATTAGTCACCAGTAGCTACTTCCTCTGCCTGCTCACTAGCCTATCCTAGTCGTGACAAATAACCATTCCATTGCTAACAGTGACAAACTACACCGTCTAAAAAATTAGTAGTTTTATTAGCATACATAGTAGCAGTAGTTATTATTAGTATATTTCATATTTATATATATTGCCTACTTCTTTAAAAGACAGTCTCATATCCAGCTCAATTGCTACCAGTAACCATCTCTTTTGTTACAATAGCTTTCATGTTACTTGTCATGACTAGTCATAATGGCTACTTTATAATTCAACAAAAAATAACAGCAAAATCAATATAGCTAAATGGAACTTTCTCGGAGTGTGTGCGTAAATGCTTGAGACAGCGGCAGTTAATCTTTGATGCAGTCTTCAAGCTTGTCATCTAATCTCTGTCTGCCTTATCTGTAACACACACAAAACCATGGGATTTCTCTACTCAAGTTTCCAAACTTCACTATGGACCTCAAGCATAACAGAAGGAGTGTTACCGTTTAAAAAGCTCTACTGCGTAAAAAAGCCAGTGTCCATGTGTACGAGGTGCGCGTACTGACAAAGTGACATACATCAGCGGGGTTTAGTAGTAAACACCAAATGATCGTAACATTATTGCGAACCACCATTCAAAGCAATCCAATAATATGAAACTTATAAACTCACTAATGGGTCCATGCGAGGTGAGTCTAGCCGCTGGGAGACCAGAAGCATCTTGGAGTGCGGGTAAACCACGTAGCCACTGTTAAATCCACTTTGTTTCAGTATGTGTAAACTGTCTTACAAAGAAAAGACTGATTTGGGAATCTACTAAAATATGGTTAATATAAGTCTGGAAACTGTGCTATCGCCCAGTTGTGTGCGCGATAAGCAACAAGGAATGAGGATTGTGTCCAAACGAAAGCTAATCTGACATTCCGTTCAAGCGCCAGTCATGTTGATTCTCTTGAACAGGGACTAATAACACAAACGTCTGTATCAGCTCTCGCTCTACACGGCCACTTACGATCAGAGAGCTCTGTATCTTCCTGACTGGTGGGCGGAGTCAGTCCGTCTAGGACGCTCCTCTGCGCGATGTCACAGAAGAGGAGGAGACGCAGATGTTCCACTTGCCGTCTGCACTTAAAGGGACATTACGTCCCTCCACAGCGATTCTGATTGGCGACTCTGTGCACTAGTTCACACGCGTATGGGCGTATTTTGATTCATCCCTGTGACTCGAATCTTTTAAATCTGCCCAACCAAAACAAAAAAATCGTCATCTTTTTGTGTGTTTTGCTTGAGTTTTCATTCAGTTGTATCATAAAATAAATAGCCTTGATCAGGGGTTCTCAATCCTGTTTCTGGAGATCTACCTTACTGCAAAGTTTAGCTCCAATCCTGGTCGATTTAGGGAAAAGAGTAATCAGAAAGTAGTCCAACTATACCTTACTTTTGTAATGTAATTGATAAGGTTACTAACTACAAATTGTTGTCATGTAATTTGGAATCAGTAACCCACTACAATTTTTAAGTAATCTACCCAGCACGGTCCAGGGATCAATGTTGTGGAAAGTTATTTTTAAAAGTAATGAATTACAATATTGTGTTATTCCCTAAAAAGTAACTAATTTGCTACTAATGTAACAACTAATGAGTTACATTATTGTTTTACATTACTTGTGTATTACTTTGTCTCCTTGGCCTGGGCTGGGATTGCTTGTTTGTTTTTTAATAATAACAACAACAACAACATTTTTTTTTTTGACCAAATGTAAAGCTCATTTCACACCAAAAGGGAAATGAATATGCCTCAGGCTGAAGAAAATGCACATTTACACCTATACAGTAGAGGGCGCCGCTCAAACAAACATCTGTGCTGGCATTCTGGATTAAAGAAGAATGGGAGTTTTTTTTTACAAATGAAAAACAAATGTGATGTTTATTTAAAGTCATTTTTGCTTTATAGTTTGGTAGAATTGGATCGTTGAAGGTCAGCAGCAAAGACATTGGTTAAAGAGTTATAACCCAAAAATAAAAATACTGCCATCATTTACTTTCCTTCATGTTGCTCCAAACCTGTATGGGTTTCTTTTTTCTGTTGAGCACAAAATAAGATATTTTAAAGAATGTTGGTAACCATGACTACGTCAACTGTTTGATTACCAACAGGGTGGGAAATTAGCACCAGCCACCAGCCAATGGCTGGTACTTTTTCAAAGTGGCTGGTGACTTTGCCTTGTATACCAGCCACAGTGGCTGGTAGATTGTAAAACATATTTTTATTGGTTACTACTTAAAGGATAACTCCGGTATTTAATACTTTGAGTCTATTTTCTAGTTTGTTTTGGATGAACTAGAGTGGTGGACTTAGAAATTTTGACGATGGGTCCTGTCTCGAGTTTTTGACTATGGCATAAGTCTCTTTATTAGACATTCTCTGGTTGTAGTCTTTTCGCTCGGTTCTCCGTCTCTCAGAAGGCTAGCGTGAGCAGAGCAACTGATCGCCATCAAGTGGTCGGGAGTGTGCTAACGCTTCAGACTCAAATATCCAGCGGAAGTTTATACGAGGTTGTGAGGTATCTGAAAATATAGTTCTACTATAGTAAATAACACGGATTGAAAGCATACATTGCGCCGATATATATTTGTTTTTAATCATCAACGAACACCACTAACCACTCGGTGAGTTGCACAGTTTTAAGAGCTAACGTTAAGGTTGTTTTAAGCACATGTTTCAGTATGCTCGTAGACAGCCACTCTGAAGCGCTCAGAGGCGATCCTAAAAATAGTCAAAAACTCGAGACAGGACCCATTGTCAAAATTTCTAAGTCCACCACTCTAGTTCATCCAAAACAAACTAGAAAATAGACTCAAAGTGTTAAATACCGGAATTATCCTTTAAAACATTCCTTGTAACAGATTGGACGTCTTTTGTCAAAGAATGCTGTTGCTAAGTAACAATAATGCACTTTTGTCGAGTAACTAATTTGATTGGTTTTTCAATGGACCGTGACACATATAGCTGAGCTGAGGTACAGACGAAAGGAAAATTTTAAAAATGTGGCGACATATACCCGGTGTTAAAGGTATAGTTCACCCAAAAATGAAAATTCTGTCAGTAATTACTCACCCTCGTGTCGTTCCAACCCCGTAAGACCTTCGTTCATCTTCGGAACACAATTTAAGATATTTGTGATTAAATCTGAGAGCTGGATCACTCCTCCATAGCTTCTAAGGGATTGAAACTTGCCCCGAAAAGTTATTAAAGAAATCGTTAAAAGAGTCGAAGTGACTACAGTGGCTAGATCTTAAGTTTATCGAGCTATGAGAATACTTTTTGAGTGCAAAAAAAAAAAAAAAAAAATAGCGACTTTATTCAAGAATTCTCTTTGGGCCTGGAGATTTCACGGAGTGTTATTGCGCAACACTTGGTTGAATCACACATGACCAGCGTCGGCCAATAGTGAGCCTACGTGTGACGTATAACACAGAAGCGCTGCGCAGTTACACTACGTCAACAGCTTAGGAGAAAAACATGGAAGAGAAGAGATGGTTCAATAAAGTCGTTATTTTTGTGTTTTTTTTGCACGCAAAAAGTATTCTCGTCGTTTTATAAACTTAAGATCTCGCCACTGTAGTCACTTGGACTCTTTTGATGATTTCTTTAAGAACTTTTCGGGGCTGTCAAGTTTCAATCCCTTAGGAAGTCTATGGAGGAGTGATCCAGCTCTCAGATTTAATCACAAATATCTTAATTTGTGTTCCGAAGATGAACGAAGGTCTTAGGGGTTGGAACGACACGAGGGTGAGTAATTACTGACAGAATTTACATTTTTGGGTGAACTAACCCTTTAAGAGGCCCGCCGTGGAGTCAGCAGTAGCTATGAATGTACAAACTGTTGAGGGCGAAGTAAATAAAAAGAGAAGGTACTTTTCGAAAAAGTGGCACATTAATGACGAAGGGAAAAGAGGGAATGGTTAGCCTACCTTCCCGTCGAACAGTCCATGCACTGTACTTACTGTGTATAATAATACTTTGTAAATTTGAATTCCGGGAAAAGTGGCTGGTAAAAAATATAAGTGGCTGGTAAAATTGGGCATCCACCAGCCACTGTGGCTGGTGGGCAAAAAAGTTAATTTCCCACCCTGATTACCAACATTCTTTAAAATATCTTCTTTTGTGTTCAACAGAAGAAAGAAACTCATACAGGTTTGGAACAACTTGAGGGTGAGTAAGTGAGGACAGAATACATTTTTCTTTTGGGTGAACTATCCCTTTAATAAAGTGAGAATAATACAAAAAAGTATATTTGTGTAATTTAACATATTTAATTTTTGCAGGTTTGCGTAATATTGATAGTCTGCATTTCACTGTTTTAATCATTTGAGGAATACTGAATCTGTTTTTGTGCAAGTGAGGTGGGTAAATGCATGCTCACATTTAGTCTAAAACTACAATAACAATCATATTTACACACAACATCGCCACACTTACGGTTTCTCTCAACATGGGGACAGAAGAGGTGTCAGTCAATAAATGGGAAAACAAAGTAACTTTCATTACTTATTTGAAAAAGTAACTTACGTTAGATATTTTGTTGTAAATTTAAAAGTAATGTGTTACTTTAGTTACTTGAAAAAAGTAATCTGATTACATAACTCAAGTTACTTGTAATGTGTTACCCCCCCCAACACTGCTGGGGATTCGTTATTACTCAAAAGATTACTTCTCATCGATTTGTGTTTTTTTTTTTGTAAACACATAACTTTGTTTCTCAACTGACTAAAAAGAAAAGAAAAAAAGTCCAAAAATGGCTTTTTTCCATTAACACATTATTTTCTCCTTACTTCAAGTACAACATGTTCCTGGATAAACATCTTTGTTGATCCTGGAACAGCATTCCAATCAACCAATCAGATTTGAGGGACAAGTTAACATTTTATGTCAAGCTTATACTTACAACAAAGGTGTTATTTACCTATCATTTCCCTCTGGTTTTAAGGAAAGGATATCTATCCGTATGAAGTACATATCCGAAGAGCTGAGAGCTGATCTCTAAATTTAGATAAAGTGTATATTTCTATTCTAATGGGCATTTCTTCTTAAGAAAGAACAAAAAGTACATGAAAAAATGGTCATTGCACCAGCTCTTATTAAAAGAGATTCAGTGAAAATATGTACATATAACCTACAAAACAGTCTCATATCAATGCTGGGACAAACACAGAAAGAGAGAAAGAGGACTCTAATCCTCTACTTGCACCTGGAGTCAGGAGAGTTTAGGTTACAGAGCGTGCACACACACACACACACACACACACACACACACACACACACACACACACACACACACACACACACACACACACACACACACACACAACACACACACACACACACACACACACACACACACACACACACCACACACACACACACACACACACACACACACACACACCACACACACACACACACACACACACACACACACAACACACACACAACACACACACACACACACACACACACACACACCCTTCCCAAGTTCTTTCACACACAATGCACACACATAGAGAAGCCCCCCACCCTGCTCATTCAAATACAAGCCTACAATACAAAGTTAATCACTTTTCATGTTTTGACAAGCATTGGGAAGATACGGCCCCTAGAGCGTGAGGTTTCAATATCACTTCAAAACAGTTTCTGTTGTATATGCTCGTCTTTATCGCAGTTCTGTGTTTGTACTTCAGATATAATGTCACAACTCTCATGGCATTGCATATGGTTACACACACAATCATACACAAAAAGCGCAATCCCACAGTGATAGCAATCTCAAGCATTCAGACACTCCCTGCAACTCCTTTATACGCATCAGGTTACAAATGTGCTAAACCTCTTCTTCACCCTTAAACCCACCCCCTTTTCTCTTCCTGTGTCCAACTGCATTGTTGAGTTTTCCAACTCATACATACTAAGGCTATCACAATGCCGTATACAGCCAGAGGGAGAGAGAGAGAGAGAGAGAGAGAGAGAGAGAGAGAGAGAGAGAGAGAGAGAGAGAGAGAGAGAGAGAGAGAGAGAGAGAGAGAGAGAGAGAGAGAGAGAGAGAGAGAGAGAGAAGAGAGAAGAGAGAGAGGGTGCTGCTCAACAAGATAGTCTAAACAAGAACGCTCCTTCCATCGACTTTGTGTTTATGCAGTGAAGTCACTCATTCCAGTTAGGCTGACATGAAGGTTAAGGCCTTGCTGTGTTAGGGAGTTCTCTAGCTTTTCTCCTCCCTTAATTCCTTTGTCTTTCCTCTACAGCCTTATATACACGTGCTGTATATGGAATGGGTGTACAGTGCACACACACACACTCTCTTTCTTCCTTTCTCATTCATCATCTGGACAGCTGATACAGGCAAAATGCTAGTTACATTTTCTCTGTTCAATGCCTTGCGAATTCAATTAAGCTGATGATTGCTGAGTAGAGTCTTAGAGGGCCGAAGTAACACTCAGTCACACACTTTGCGGATGCATGCAGACAAGCACCACAGTGCCAGCACAATGTACCAAAAAGAATCATGGTTTTACCATGCTAATGCTAACTTGCTAATTTTGCTGTACTCTTTAATGTTCCTCAGAGCACCATAATAATACCATTATAAACATAAATAAATACCATTATAGAAAAATAAAACATTTAAAAATGTATTTAATAAAAATAACTACCGTAAATTTGTGAAATGGTGTTAAATTTAAAATAACTGTTTTATTTTAATATTTTAAAATGTAATTTATTCCGGTGATGGGAAAGCTGAATTTTTAACAGCCAATGTTGAAAACAGTTAGGTTAACTGCTTATTATTTTTCTGGAAACTGAGATACTTTTTTTTCCATGATTTGTTTTTGGTGAATATAAAGTTCAAAAGAACAGCATTTATTTGAACATATAAAACATTTGTAAACTTATCAATGTCTTATTGAATGTGTCCTTGCTGAATAAAGGTATTATTTTTTTAACTTACTGATCGAAACTGTTTAATTGTTGATAAATAATAAATAATAGTCTTGATTAAAAAAGTCATAAAATGTAAAAGGTATGTGTGAAGGTGGGTTAGGTTTAGAGGTAGAAGCTAATGATTTAAAATATCATTAGCTCAGTATTAACAAAAGTCAAAATCTATTGAAATTCCCCACCATAATAGAAAATCAAATGTATGGGTGTATATTGTGTATTTCTCTATATGTGTCATGGGATAAATCATTATTGCTTGGCCAAAGTCAACGCTTACATTTTCTCTTGTTATATTAGGCAAAGAATAGCAAGTAAATTCCACTACAATTATCATGGTGTACCAACAAGAAAAAGGAACGAGGAATAGAGATAGAGAGCGAGAGAGAAAGAATTTTTAGGGAAAAAAATGCATCATGAATTTCTTCCGTATTAGTTTGGCAGGAACTTTCGGGAACATTGTGTTAATGATTAATATGAAGTCTATGCCTGGCAGCCCCTCTCTCTCTCTCTCTCTCTCCTCTCTCTCTCTCTCTCTCTCTCTCTCTCTCTCTCTCTCTCTCTCTCTCTCTCCTCTCTCTCTCTCTCCTCTCTCTCTCTCTCTCTCTCTCTCTCCTTCATACACACTCACGAACACACACAACACATAAAATAACTGACTCCCTCTCCCTACTTCCCCCTTTCCTTTTCCCATAGGCCCAGAGATGGCCAAAATCAGCATAGCCAGTTGTCAAGGTAACCTCAATACAATCTATTACCCTCCTCTCACTCGCCAAGGTCAGGCTCTCTCTCCTCTTCTCTCTCCTCTCTCTCCTCTCTCTCTCTCTCTCTCTCTCTCTCTCTCTCTCTCTCTCTCTCTCTCTCTCTCTCTCTCTCTCCTCTCTTCTCTCTCTCTCTCTCTCTCCTTCATACACACTCACGAACACACACAACACATAAAATAACTGACTCCCTCTTCCCCCTTTCCTTTTCCCATAGGCCCAGAGATGGCCAAAATCAGCATAGCCAGTTGTCAAGGTAACCTCAATACATCTATTTACCCTCCTCTCACTCGCCAAGGTCAGGCCTCTCTCTCTCTCTCTCCTCTCTCCTCTCTCTCTCTCTCCCTCTCTCCTCTTCTCTTCTTCCTCTCTCTCTCCTCTCTCTCTCTCCTCTCTCTCTTCTCCTCTCTCTCTCTCTCTCCCTTCTCTCTCTCTCTCTCTCTCTCTCTCCTCTCTCTCTCTTCTCTCCTCTCTCTCTCTCTCTCTCTCTCTCTCTCTCTCTCTCTCTCGGTTTTGTTCTTTGAACAGCAGGGTAGAACACCCCCTAAAACCATCATTAGCACAAAACCAAAAGAACTGACAAAAGAACAAGAACTGAATTTTCCAAGCCACCAGTCTGCCACTGCATTCAGCTCCACTCCTATAGGCCTCCCATTATTGAATTGTAATTTCCATCTACCCCAAACACACACACAAGAGCGTAGAACTTTTCTCTTAAAGCCAAAGAGAGATTAGTGATTATAAAGACCCCATGCTATGAGGCAGCTCTTAAACTGAAATAAATGTGGAATGCAGATCTTTTCTTTCTTTATTTTGGTTCTCATTTTCATGTTCAACTTTATTGCGAAATGTTTATAAATATATACATGATTTATGTTACTAATCTACTGAAACACACCTAGCATTTCAATATGTTTTCCACCATCTGAAGGAAATAAATGATACACCATTTCCCTATACCTAACACATTAAACATTATCAAAAGAGCTCCAAATGGAAAAGACAACAAAGACATCTGTCCTACACTGACCAAATGGATGAATCCCAATTTATGTTATCAACAATCTTCCTGGATGTCCTCAAACAAAGCTAGAACACTATAATATTAAAAGTAAGTTTTTCCTGATGTTTCTTCCAAGGGCTTCACTGCTGTTCAAAAGTTTGGGGTCGGTAAGATTTTTAATGTTTTGGAAAGAAGTCAAAAAAAATGAAAACAGTAACATTTTGAATTGTATTTGTAATTTATTATGTGAAGGTAAAGCTGACATGATCCTTCAGAAATCATACTGATTAGGTGCTCAAGAAACATTTCTTATTATTATCAATGTTGAAAACGTTTTTGTGAAAACCAGGACACATCTTTTATTCTTTGATGAATAGAAAGTTCAAACGAACCGCATTTATTTGAATATAAATCGTTTGAAACAATGTACAAAGCTTTACTGTCATATTTGATCAATTTAATGCATCCTTGCTGAATAAGAGTATTAATATATATATAAATCTTACTAAGCCCAATCTTTGGAATGGCAGTGTGTCTAAGACATTTGTACATTAGCAATGCAAAATGTTATTTGTGTTGTCATGGTTTCTGTTCTTTGTTAGCACCTGTTCTTTGTTCTGTTTGACAAGTCACCTGTAATACAGCCTGCTTGCAAAGTCTGCAGTCTTTTCCTGACACACTGACTAATGACTTTTCCTGAGTTACAGACATCTGTGTTGACTGGCGACACATGGATTCAGCTCTTTATCAGTTCCTCTATAATATATCATTACATGTGGTGATTTAAAGTGCTTTAAAGGTATGGCCTACTCTAAGCATTCTTGTTTATATATCTCATATGAGGCAAAGTCAACAAAGCATTTTCGATAACATTAACAATACTGCCAAATCATATATGGGGAAACCACTTGAAACATTTGTTGTGTTGAGCTATTTCAATTACTTTTGTTTGATTTGTTCATTGCAAACAGCTGAAAGTCTGTACATTTTGCCAATAAGCAATGGGGTTGAATAATTTAGATTACAACTGTAGTACTTACAGTAGAGAAATAGACAATAAGAATTTATTCTGGAAGTCTCACAAACATACCTCATTTATCCTTATTGAAATCTTTTTTTTTCTTTGGAAATGATTGCCTGTGATTTTCAAAACTATAATGCATAATTTGCACAATCAAGTAATCAAACTATTTCCTCTACAGAGAGTTCCCTTCTTCACATAATTACTGTTCGTTTTGTTGTGCACTATTGGAGTTATTTAAACAGCTTTGCAAATGGGTCTGTAACAAAGATGTGGTAAAACAATTGGCAACATCCAATCAGACACAACATAATATAAATCAATATATCGACCTTCATTTGAGCATTTCTCAATAGGAATTCATAGCGATTTCTACAGTATCAGCAATATAAATATCTGTGTAGAGTAAAAATAAGCACAGCCTTGAGTTGTCCCAGGTGCACATTTGATCCCACAATGTTCTGTAATTACAAAATAGGTTGAAGTAAATAAAATGAATTAGACTACCTGACAGACATGAAAAAAGAAAGAAATCACACCTGCTTCTGTAACAGTAAAAAAAAAAAAGATTAAAGGGACAGACATATTCATGTCACAGCCAATCAGAAAACTTAACCAATTATGAACACTCTGTGCGTGTGATTCAATTTGTGCATTTGGGATTGCTCCTGTTATGTCTTTGAAGGTTGTTTTTTTGTAGAGAGGGTGTTGGCTGACAGCACTTTTAATGGCAGTTTAATGAACACCTTTTTTGCCATAATAGCACTACCATGCAGAAAACATGATTGGTTTTAACTATTGTTATGGTTCAGAAAACACTCCTAATTGGAGCCATATTGGTGAGAATATACTTACTCTTAGGTCGTTAGCGAATTCTTTTATCCAAAATCACTTACAAAAGAGAACAACATGAGCAGAAGCAAGCACAGTCAGAAATACAGAGAAAGCACAAGAAGTGCTGCAATATAAAATTTCAATTGAGCCCTAAAACAGCACTTCTATAATGTTTTTGTGAACAAAGTTTCATCTGCATTAAGTGCCATATGCTGGGGACTGGGGTTGCTTGGTGTGATTCTGAAGTGTAAGTGTGTGCAGTGTTTTATGAGCTTACTAGAGGAAGCTCCCAGTGTTAGCAATAGGTCAGTAAATTCTTTGTGCCTGCTGGCAAAGCTGGCACTGCCACTACAAAACTCATTGCCAACAACTGAGTAATTGATGAGAGAGAGAGAGTAGAGGAGAGAGAGAGAGAGAGAGAGAGAGAGAGAGAGAGAGAGAGAGAGAGAGAGAGAGAGAGAGAGAGAGAGAGAGAGAGAGAGGAGAGAGAGAGAGAGAGAGAGAGAGGAGAGAGGAGGAGAGGAGAGGAGAGAGAGGAGAGAGAGAGAGAGAGAGAGAGAGAGAAGAGAGAGAGAGAGAGAGAGAGAGGCACTGTATGGTAGATGAACTTGTAACTAAATCTGTTGATCTGCCTCACCTTGTTTGCTTTTTGCACTCATAAGCCAATGTGAGTCAGTCAGTTGGGTGTGTCAGAAAATCACCGCATGAACTTTGCTCATGTACATGCAAAACACACATATACATCAGTTGATAGGTCTGAATGAAAATGTAGGGTTATGCAATGTACTTCTGTAATGTGACATATTTCTGAGTGAAACATATTTAACAAACCCAAAATGGGTTGGCTACACTGGTTGTTTTTGATTCACTAAAAATCAGGTTGCACTGATATTTGGGAAATCAGACTACACTGGTTGCGCTGTAGATTCAGTATCTACATGAATCCGTTATAATAAATATTTTTAAAAAAAAGTTGTGCACAGGTCAAAGCCGTTCGTCAAGTGCAGGGGTGCCCAATCCTGTTCCTGGAGCTCTACCTGCAGAGGTCAGATCCAACCCTGATCAAACACACCTGTCTGTAATGATCAAGTGCTCCTGAAGATCTTAATTTGCTGGTTCAGTTATGTTTAATCAGGGTTGGAGCTGAACTTCGGAGGAAGTTAGGGTTGCTTCTCAATATCCCTCCTCTTCTCCTCGCTCCTCCGTCCCCCATCCTATGACCCGGAAACCGATCGAGCTCAGATATCTTGAAGGACATCTTAATTGTCTAATTGAACTGCGAGGAGGCGGGGATCGAGGAGTGAGGAGGCTTCCTAAAGAGTCATGAGCGAGGATACACAGGTGTATATGCGGAAGTGTTTTATCGACTAAACGTGGCGCACATATAAATTCTACTCCCCTTTTACATCAGTCACAATAATTTTAATTTATACTTTACCGTTGCAGTTTATATAAACAACACATCTCACATATTTCAACAGGGTATCTTGCTTTATTGTTATTTATTATGAATTTCTTAAATAACCAAACTTTAACAACATAAGGGCAGATTCTTAGAGCGCTGCTGATGACACTGTGAAGTGACGCTCGAGTGATCAAGTATTCCAATCTATAAAAAAGCTTTTATTCGATTCCATCGTCCTCCTTTTCTTTTGCTTGCAGCCTTCCCTCGTATCCTACAGGGGGTGGAGCTGAGACGCGAGGAAAGGAAGCGAGAAAAGGAAAGGAGGATGCACAAATAAGAATTGAGAAGCACCCTAGATCTCCAGGAACAGGATAGGGCACCCACTTTGAGCAGTGTTCATCGCCATAGCACCTTGTACTCCACGGCTAACCTGCTCCGGGACAGGTTATGTTCCAGGTAAGAGATCTCAAACCAAAATTTAACCAATCAGCTGTGAGCAAAGTGGCACATGTCTGATGCAATAAAAATAGCCCCCTGTTTCTACTCCAAATTAAAGATCACTACATAGCAAATGATTTTTAAAGACAAAACCATCTGGCTTTTAGCAATGCTTATTCATAATGATAATTTTCTTATGATTTAGATATTATTTATGTAATTAATATTTAATATATTATTTCATCCAAATTTTAGTTTATCACGTATTATTAAGCACTAAGTTTAAAAGTATATATTAATATATAAAGGTAATCTAAATAAGCTTTAGAATAAAAAAAAAAACTTTTACTTGCACTTTTAGTTGTCCTCTTTCATAAACAGCTGTTTTCTTCTTGTGGTATAAATTTGTTTAAATTCTTAATATTGTTCAATCTCGTTGAAAAAGAAGAGAGAAGTGAATCGGAGTTTCACAGCATGTGATTAGCTGTTCGTAACCCCTTAAACTCAGGATCAAAGCCTGGTTTGATTTTGTCAACTCAAAATTAATCCCGTAACCCTGAGTTTGTTCAAGTCAACTACCATCATGGTACAGGCCCCTGCCCTGGCTTAGTAAGATCTTAATTAGCTGGTTCAGGTGTGTACTCTGCAGGAAAGTGACCCTCTAGGAGCTGGAATGGACACCCCTGGCATAAGAGGACATGACCCCAAAAAATAAGATTATGAGATTCTGTTTTAATGTTTTTGCGTACTCGCACGCTATTGGCTGGTCAGTGGGAACTGGGTGAACCAATCGGTGCGAAGCCCACCGAACTGAGCGCAGGGAAATCCCCGGGGCAATTCAAGGAGGAATTGCCATGGATCCAGATTTAATTTCCTTCAGCGACGATCTTCGGACCCTGCTGATCCTCTCTACATCGAAGCCTACACCTTCTTGCAGAGTCAAGTGGAGCCTGCAGCGGAACAGCAGTGAGCCAGCAGCCGGCCTGATCCAGTAGCGAGCCAGTGACCTGACTGATCAGCGCGCTCAATCGCCACGGATCCCAGGAGCTGTCGCACTGTCTCCCCTGCGCTCTTCGACAAAACACACCGGCGTATCCTTTTTCATTATAAGCTTTCACAAAAAGAGCAAACGGCGTTGTAATGCCGCGCCACACATGTGGCACATGCAGAGCCCCTCTGCATGATGCGACGGTCAGGGCGAATGTGTTGTCTGCCTGGGAAAGCCCCACGCTGAAGCCGCTCTCAGCGAGTTCAGCTGCTTTCACTGCGAGATTATGACGCTCGCCTCTCTCCACTCACAGATAGCGCTCTTTTCAGAGAGCGAACCTGCCCCCTGTGCTCTCCCGTTCCCTTTTCCTGCCGAACCTCTGGGGAAAAAAACGGCGGAGTCAGAGGGCTGAGTATCAGGAGGTTGGTGAGCTCACGTCGGCCCGGTTCCCGCGTGCCTCACTGTCTACTCAGAGAGAGATGTCACCTGTTCTTCCGCGTGGACCAGCACCCCCCCGCTCGACGCCGGGGTTCTCGTCTCATTAGGAGGATTTGATGAGGAGCCGTGCGATGACCCCTCGGTCGAGGACCCCACCCCCTCTCTGTCTCAGCAACACAGCGACTTCAAGGCTGGAAATGTGGATACCGAACTAATCCGCGTCCTCGAGCTTGGCTTGGACTGGGCCTCACCTGAAGAGCCTGTATGCCAGCAGGAAAAATAGTACTGGATAAATAGTTTCTGTCTGGGCTTAAGCAGGCCCCTCGCCAGAGAACCGCCCCGTTCTTCCCAAAAGTCCACGAGGACAACTGTTGGTCAACTTAACTGTGATCAAGGATGCAGACAAAACTGCCTTCCCTGACTCACCCGTCTCATCCGCCGGTCTCTTCGCCCCGCGGTCGATGGCTTTGCAGATGCATTGCACAAAAAACGTCTCAGGCTATGATAAACTTTCTGCCCAAATGCTCCAACTCTACTGCCTCGAGTCACCAGAAAAGTGTGCCGACTCACCAGCAGAAAAAGCCGGCGCCTGCAGCCCCGACCACCCCCTGGACGGAGGCCTCAGGCCCATTCTAGACCTCAGACATCTGAACAAGGCCCTTATCAAACGGCATTTCAGAATAATAACTCTGGAGCAAAACCTTGTGCAGATTCACCCGGTGGAATCAATTCTTCTCAGTGGATCTGAAAGATGCCTACTTTCACATCCAAATGCCGCCCCGTCACAGACCATTCTTGAGATTCGCGTTCGATGGGACAGCTTACCAGTATACAGTCCTGCCATTCGGACTGTCTCTGGCCCCCCGCACTTTTACAAAGTGCATGGATGCAGCACTCTCCCATTTAAAACAAATGGGACTGCACATTTTAAACTACCTCAACGACTGGCTCATTCTGGCCCGGTCAGAGGCGGAACTGAATTTACCACAAATCTGTGCCCTCAGCCATCTAGAATGCCTGGGTCTCAGAATAAACACAGCCAAGAGCCCGTTACTGCCCAGGCAGAGGATCTCTTTTCTGGGCGCAATTTTAGAGTCAGCCCAAATGAGGGCGTGGCTGTCTGTCAGACGAGCGCTCGCTGACTATACAGCGGCTCGCGCACTCGTTCAGAACAGGAATCAACAGACCCCTCAGAACGTTTCAGAGGATGCTATGTCTTATGGCCTCAGCTTCATCAGTACTCCCACTGGGTATGCTGCACATGCGCCACCTGCAGTACTGGCTGAAACCTCGGGTTCCTACCCAAGCGTGGCGCTCGGGCAGTCTGTCTATCAGAGTGGGCCACGGCTGTATCAGAGCCCTGGCTGCCTGGTCGACACTCAGTGTCTTCGATTCTGGGATGAGCTTGGGGACAGTCTCGAGACGAATGGTAGTCACCAGCTGTTGGGGCGCTCTGTGCGAGGGCGAACCGGCCTTCGGCTCATGGTCGAGCACGGAGGCACTGTTGCACATCAACTGCCTGGAAATGATCGCAGTAGTGCTAGCCCTCAAGACCTTCCTACTACGTCTCTCAGGTCACCATGTCCTGGTCCGTACGGACAACACGACAGTGGTCTCCTACATAAACCGCTCAGGTCGAGACGGCTGTACAAACAAAAAAAAAATGATTCCCCTGAGCTCAGTTCGGCTTCGAACTGAGCTCCGATTGCTCAGTTCCGGAGGCTTCGCACCGATTGATTCTCGCAGTTCCCACTGACCAACCAATAGCGTGCGAGTAAGCCTCAGCACTCTATGGCTGTGCAGTAGCACTACGTTATTTTATAAAGGCTTCAATATTTCAGAGAAAAGAGTTTTCCCCTAGCGTCTTAAGATAAGATGCAATATTTGTTCCCTTATCTCAGGGATCTTATCTCTCTACGTTTTGTGCTAATGTTTTTGTGACAACTTTTTACGAATGTTCTATTAACGTTTGTTCACAACTTTGTGAGAACCTTGCCAGAACATTAGTCAAAGTTCTGAGAACATTCCCTGTCATCGGGTAGCGCCAATATCATGTTGATTTTAATATTTCCGAAGCTTGTGTATAAAAGCCAATAAATGGACAAGCTGTTAACCTGTGTGCCAATTTTTTCCATGGTATTCATCATTGAGAGGTTGAAGTGTTATAAAAGAAAGGTCATTTTCGCCAGTAACTCTTAGTTGTTGCTCGGATAGACAGCAAGAACTGCAGCAAGAAAGACCCAAGGGAAGGAATCAGTGTCTGCTAGTGTGTGAGAGAGCAGAGAGAAGTAGGTGAACGTGTGAAGGAGACAAGAAAAGGGACACTTAGGTCTCTCTTTCTCCCTTCATTCTCCCTGTATCAGCAGAAAAAAAAAGAAAAAAAAATGCTGGCCTCTGTTGACACAGCCCTGACCTTCCCCTCATTCTGCTCCCCCAAGTGTGAAATTGAATGCCTGCCAGAAAGAATGAGGGAAGACGGAATAGAGAGAGTGAGACAGAAAGAGAGAGGCTGAGTGGGGGAAACAGAGAAAAGGAATGGGAAAAAAGGATCTGCACAAAGCTAAGAGAGAAATCCAATATCACATGAATCAAACAGTGCAGATTGTTGCTGTGCTTTTCCATTTATGGATAGTCCTGACAACCACTCCAGGGATTTTTTCCTTCACACATGCTGCTCTGTAGAGAACAAAATTAAAACCTAGCCTTGGGTTAGTGTCAAAAAGATGTTACAGAGAAAAGCTGTGTGGAAACATGGTCAATGCATTGTTTGTTTGACCTAGAATATTCAGTGTTATAAAGAGGAAACTGTTGGATTTATTGAGCTGTGCAATAATCCAAAACAATGTTAAACATACATAATGTGAACATTACACACACACCTTCCTTCCTAAAAACAGTTTCACATGCATTTCCCCCCAAAAAAGATCTATAACAAACATTTCACACCTTTGTCTCAGTCCTTAAATGTCCCGCTTTACTTTGTAAAACCAGAGGGACGGCGGGGGAGAGAAGTGAAGTGGAGTCAGAAGAGGAGGTGGGCGAATGTACTGTCTGTGATGTCATGGGGGGCGTGTGTTACCCATAGCCACCAGCCTCCTGCTGACTCCAGACATTTCTGTCATTCCTATCAGACCAGCTTCCATTGTGCTTCCATTCATTCAGCCCAGGAAGAGGGAAGGGAAAGAACAGGGAACAGGGAGGGAGGGAATAGCAGAAAAAGAAGAGGCTGGGGGTATGATGGGGATGTTATGACATTCTGTAGTTTGCATTTATAAGAAATTAAAAATTCAAGAACTGATGTGCTGATTTCTACAATTAATTGCTTTTTAAAATAAATAAGCCACTCAAATAATGACACAAATTGTTTAGACACAAAATATTATTTTATTCTTGAACCAAAGTGGGTGCTCTCTATGTTATCTGACATTCTTTTAATTGTGACAAAAGTCCTTTGTACATTGATTTTTCCTTTATTAAATCACACAACACATGTTTCACAATTTAGATGAAGAGTTTTTACAGTACTTGCGCACCATCTAGTGGCATGTTTGTTAAATAGGATTTCAAGGAGACGAAGGTGAGTATTTTCTCTTAGGCAAATATAACAAGAATAACAAGAAGCAGCTATTAATTTAAGGAAGAAAACAATACAAGTCTAGTCGTACCGTACCAAATTTCCATTAAATTGCTACAAATAATAATACAATATTTAACAGTAAAACTTTAAGTAGTGTGTTTTATCTAACAACCTAAGTTATATGGTAATTACAATACACACCAATAAATTAGGCCTATAGTTTGAATTAAAAATAGTGTGTCTACTAAACAATGTTGTTGTATTACTTGTTCTCTACAGTAACATAGGATGTATAATTAGACTTAGGGATAATCAGAGGCTTTGAGTTCATATCACCTCTTTTGTTGCAAGGGCTGAGAAATGGATAGATTTTCTCAGTAAAAGACTGACCAGTGAAGGAGTAGATAAGAGCCGTGGTCTCCACATTGTAGAAGGAGCACAGACCCGCCTCATAATCCACAAACAGCCCCACCTTCTGGGGCTTGTTTTTTAGGGAAAGGGAAACAGGATGGGATTCATTAGCCATATATTCACCCCCATTCCTTAGCCATATACACCAAAGTCCATTCTCTGGGCTCACTGTTATTTTCCCCTTTCTCCTAACAGACTCTCGAGCCATTCCCAAATCCCATTCAGTCTTATCACTGACTTGGACCTCAAAGTAAAATCTCCCACAGGAAAACCCATCCTTTCCCAGGACACAGGCAGAGGAGTCAAATCTCTCAGGGTTATTGGGAACATCTGCCCAGGATCCACCATGACTCACTTGTTTTCCGTCTTTAGATAGGATGAGTTTAGGGTAAGCTGTGTTAGGATCCAAAATCACATCCACTGCAGGAGAAAGACAGGTAAAGTGATGAATGCATTACAAGCAGCCCTGAAGCTCATGTTATTATTAATCATATTTACAGTATATTTTACCTGCATAAAGTTTTTGTATTGAGCTCAGATCTAGCAATGGAGAAGTACCCACACCGAAGCGTGAGACCCTCACTTGTTTATTAATCATTTCCACTATCTTCGTTGAGGGAGTGCCGCAGTCTGTAGTTTTACCAAAAGTGAAGTAGATTTTGCCCTCTGTTTGAACTTTGCTTGTTTTCATTTTTGAAATTTCTGTCAGGGTGCCCTGCTGTGTTTTCAGAGTAACAGTCACGTTCTTTTTCTCAATCACCGAAGAACTTTTAGGTACCCATGAAGGAAGTGAGGGAACAGAATCTGTGTTAGTGCTGCCGAATACAAATATCCTATTGGCTGAAGGTTGTGATGTTGCTTGAATGAAGTTGAATCTTTGAATAACAGAAGGTTGAGCTGTAAAAGTAAATGTTAAAATTCACTGAAATGTTTTAATTCTGTATTTAATAAACAACAAGACGAAAGCCTTTTTTTTATCACTAGATCAAGACCTGAGCAAAACACACCATTAGACGCAACTTATAAAAAATGTTTATCAGAATTCTGACCAGAATAAAAAAAACTGAGCATATATTTAAGCTGACTTGCAGTCACATTTAAAAGCGCAGTAAGCGATTTCTGAGAAACACTGTTGATTTTTGAAATCAACCCAAACAAACACACCCCTCCCTTTCATTGCAAACACACAATGAAAGAGTGGATGTCTTTTATCATATCTGAAGTGAAGCAAAATAATGCTTCGTGAAAAATAAAGCAAAGATGAAAAATGATAAAAAGAACATACAGTACACAAGAGTATACAAGCAAGAGTTGGTTGTTAGTCGCAAGCAGCACACCAGCTCCAGACAAACAGTGGCTACGTTTACATGCACAACTTTTGTTTCAATCATACTGGATTCATTATGATTGATGAATCCGAACGTAGTGTTTACATGAACGCTAAACATGATTGGATTGATGTGCACGTGTGTATGAAAGTCCGAAACAAGGACTGCTGGGACATTGTCCTGCCCCATTTCACAGACGCTGAGTGAAAGGAGACTTTTAGACTTGACACTCATTTATATGACGCTTTATTCAACAGGAAGAACCAATGTTACTCACATATTGAGAAGAAACAATGCAACCTTGATGTCAGTTTTCAGGCCTTCCTGCTTAGGTCTCTCTATTGCTGGAATGCTTTTCTAATATTTACGTGGGACCCAAATCTCTTGCCTGATCATAACCCGTCTTTTCCAGTGATATTCCTGTTACATTTTCTCTTTGTAATGTCTCTCAGCTATACCTCTTTCTACAGTCTTTCTTCAAGTCTCCCTCTTGTTCACTCTCTCCTCCCCCAATATGAGTGGACAGGCCCACTACTGCTGATTGGCTACAAGTTTATTATGGCGGTCGGTCCAATCCACTTTCAACAGCAGTTCTCAGAAATTGCTCACTGCACCTTAAATAACAATTTAAAGTACTATTACTTGTTTAGAAATCTCTCAGTGGGCTAATTGTGATTACTCTTAAAGAATTTGAACATGATAAGCCTCATAGATAATTAGGATCAAGTCAGTCAATATCTAGGATCAGTAAGTCTTGATTTTTTTCTCTCTCTTTATCATGCCTGATAAAGCATGCCGGTTACCATTGAGAATGCTGATTCATATATAAATTCACCTCCATAATGCTTACTGATCTCATGGACTTTTTCCAGTTCTTTGTTGACTTTTTCCTTGAGGCAAGTAAGAGCTTTCTCCAGATTTTCTGTGTTCAGTAGATCAGTGTTAATGTTGATATTCGTCCAGGTCTTGACTTGTGGAGGGCTGCACATAGATGAGTAAACCTGGAGCAATAAAAGAGAGGAAAATTGCTTCAGAATGAGGAGTGTTGTCATGTGATGTGAGCAGACAGAGGAACACTGACCTGTAGGAGGTGCAGGTGATCTTCAGTGTGTGAGAGCTGCTCCAACTCAGTGTTTCTCCTCTTCAGCTCAGTGATCTCCTGATCCAGCTCTTTAATGAACTCTTCAGCCTGCTTCTCTTCTGCTTTCTGCTTCTGCTCCATCACCTCCAGCAGCTCAGACTGACAGCTCTCAATGGAGTGGGTCAGAGCAGTGAACAGCTCAACTTTGTTTGCTTTATTTCTCTCTGTGGTGCTCTGGTTATGTTGACAAGAATATTAGACAGTCAAATCACAGTCAAATTCCAAACCATTCTTTCCACCACCTCTATACAGTCGATAATCGTACTCAAATAATATGTAATTCAGGTTGTATTTATAGTATTGTTCTTGTCACTTCACTATAATGACAAACCTTGTTGGACTTTACTGCGTTTTTTATCTCCTTAATCTTCTTATGTCTGTCCTGGATCATCACCTTGATTTCTGCCTGTGTCTTTTCCAGTTGAATCTGAGGAGAGAAACCGAAAGCAATATTATGTTAAAACATGCATTTGAACTCTTACTGTCTTGAAAATATTATGTTCAGTGATTTTGGATTTCACCAATTTAATTTACTTTATGCTTTATTTACTTTATGCTTTATATCTTCTAAAGCTTTTCACCTTCCTGTATCCACTTTCTTCCTCTATAGGAACAGCGTTATGAGTCTTATGTACTGTTTCAGTGCAAAACAGACACAGACATGTCTGATCATCTCTGCAGAACATCTCGAGTGGTTTATCATGTTTCCTGCAGATATAATCTTCCAGGTTCTCCACGGGGTTGATCAGTTTGTGCCTTGTGAGCCTTGGTGCTGTTTTGTGATGGTCAATGTGAGTCTCGCAGAAAGATGTTACACAATGCAAACAAGACTTTACTGCCCTTTGCTTGTTTCCAGAGCAGACATCACATAAAATTTGTTGAAAATGTTTTGCTTGGTGTTGAAGTTTATTTGGCTGTTGATGCACTTTGAAACGGTCAACAACCTTTTTAAATGCTGCATTTATCTTCAATTCTGGTTTACTTTGAAAGTCTTCCTTACAGAGAGGGCACAGAAAGAGCTGTCCACTCTCCCAGCATGCCTCGATACAGATGTTACAGAAGTTGTGTCCACATGAAGTGGTGACTGGGTCGGTGAACACCTCCAGACATATATTGCACTGGAGCAGCTCACCAGAGAGTGATGAGCTGAAGGAAGTCATGACTGTTACTGGAGAAACATTGACACCATGAGGCTCTATATTGGACTGATCAAGGATTATATAAGTACATTATATAGCAAGTAAGAAAAGCAGTTAACAGATTAAACATTGCATTGTAATCTTAAACTTTATGTTTACGCAGTGAACATGGCTGTTTTGCCATAAAGGCAACATAGGTAACAAATAGCTTAAAACACAGTGCTAAAGGTAAAATACCATGATTTGGCAATTCTTCACAATCTAATTTGACTTGCATGTGTAATGCCACTGAAAAACAGTTAAATAATATTTTTGAATACCAGTACTCATTGCATTAAGTCTCTGTAAAATCTATGAAAAAAAGATCTAAAATGTTACATGATCAGTATTATTTATTTAAGAATTATTCTAACTATAGCCAAGGCGCTCGGTCTGTTCTTCCTAAGAATTATATAGTATATACAAGTAACATTAAGTTAATTGCTTTACAATATATCGCTTTTAGGTTTGGTCTACGAAATCTTACCTGACTGTTCATGTTTTCTCAGGACTCAGGAGAAGAATGCAGTACAGTCACATCAGATCTCAACTCCTCATTTATTCAGGACCAAGAACAGGGCAGGTTTTTATGGTGAGGTAATGCAGGTTTCAGTTTCACTTCACTGTAAAGGTTGGTTTTATTCTTTCTGTGAATCGTACATAGTACTGTCAACACACCTGGTCCCTTAGTTATGCTTTCTTAGAGACTGTAATAAGATTGTCACTTAAATATTTGAGGATGTTTTGAGTTTAGACCAATTCAATATGTTCTTCTTTTTATTATTTATATCTGTCCTTTTGAGAACATCATTGCAGACTGTTATAGTATAACCTGATTGATTATTTTCAAATAATATTTGTCTATTTCTGCTAAATTATTATGCTTTATTTTAAGTGCATTCAAACAAACACTCCTTATTAAAGGTATGAAAGAGGTGAAACTTAAATATATAGTTAGTTATTATAAAATGTAAAGTGTTAATATAATATGTGTTTATAATTATTGTGCTATAAATAATAAAAATAAAGAAAATGGCATTTAAACCTTGCTGGCATTATTGATAGAAGCAATACAAGTAGGATAAGCTACAATAGTGGCTTGCAATTCAGGCTTGCCCTACCTCAGTTAGGTAGGTACAGATACATAGTATGTTGTTAGTAGTGTTGTTATTGGTCCAGGACTTGTGGAGGGCTGCATGAAGATGTAGACGCAGATGCATGCAAGTGAGAGGTGATCCCTGAGCATGTGATTTGCTCTGGTAAAAGAACATTGAGTATTACTGAGTAAAGAACGCTGACCTGCAGGAGGTGCAGGAGATCTTCAGTGTGTGAGAGCTGCTCCAGCTCAGTGTTTCTCCTCTCCAGCTCAGTGATCTCCTGAACCAGCTCTTGTTAAATCATTTTTTATGATTTACTGAACTCCTGAACTCATGAGCAAAGAGTTTTGATTAAATTATTACATTTGATTTAAATACAATCGATTTGAATTTATCTTTCATTTTAATAATGTATTTAAGAAAAACGTGTGTATCTACCAACAGATAACAAAAGCTTTATGAACGCTGTAATGCTTGGCAGTGATCAATGTGTTTTCTCGTATGAACACTTATTCCTCTTATCTGTGTATTAGTGTTGCCTCTGACATTCAGAAGAAAATATATAGTAGAACTGATTGTCCGTGTTATTTAAAACCAAAGATTGAATTACTTAATGTCAGTAAAGTTAAGTTTTTTAAGGTTTAAGGTGATAGTTTCACTTTCACTTTATTGTAAAGGTGTGTGCTAAATCCTCTTTACGTCATAGGATCCCAAATGTCAACAGGCCTACCTATGCCTTTAACTATTCCTTTGTTGTTTCTTTGCTGGTGGCATTGAAACTATGGAAAGCGAAACTCTTTTCGCTAACTAATGTTAACAAATCAAACCACATTTACTCAGAACACCTCTTAAAATGAGAATGTAAGTGAGCTTACCCCATTTCTTTTTAGTAAGAGTTGTTAGCAAGATTTAACCTTAATAAACTACAGTGTTTTCAGGTTATTTATATGACAATGTGTAGAAAAATAACCCCAATTTTTTTTTTTAACTTGAGTGAGGTGAAACCAGAAAACAAAAATTGCAAAGCAAGTTGTTGTTAGCTGCTAATTGTATTCAATTGTATATGGTAGAAAATTAGACTATTAGTTACTAGTTTACTACTAATAAACTTTTTAATGCTACTTTTTTATTCTACTTTTTGAACTAAGCGAAAAGATGGAATTTGTTTTACAAGTGCCTTTTTATTAAATACATTTGTATTGTATTTGTCCGTAGTATTTGCATTTCACTAAATGTAAACTCCCGAAATGCAATCGGAAATGTTTCCTCCTCATTATAAATTACTGCTGCCAAAATTTGGAGATAAAATCGGGGATGTCTTTACTTTAAAGGTAAGAATAAACACTCTCTCCCAGACACGCAAATGAGTGACAGGGAAAAGGAATCTGATTTCTGAGGTTCTGAGGATTTCGATTTTTACTGGTGTGCAACATGTAGCCTACACTCCTGCGTGTATTGGAGGAAATGTTCCTTAAGACATTTTGCTGCATTTCAGATCTGTATTCACAAATAGGGCTGTATTCACAATTTTTATTTTACCACTATGGGAGTCCACAGAAGAGTTCCTAGCTTGGAGTTTTAGCTTAAAACCAAACTCTTAAAGGGATAGTTCACCCTAAAATGAAAATGAAGTCATCATTTACTCACCCTGGTGTTGTTCAAATGTCGTATGCCCTTCTTTTTTTTCAGACCACAGAGGGTGAATTTAAAAATGTCCCGTTAGCTCTCGTCCATAGAGCTGCAGATCACTCTAGTTCACCCTAAAATGAAAATGAAGTCATCATTTACTCACCCTGGTGTTGTTCAAATGTCGTATGCCCTTCTTTTTTTTCAGACCACAGAGGGTGAATTTAAAAATGTCCCGTTAGCTCTCGTCCATAGAGCTGCAGATCACTCCGACTCCAATCAACCTAATAATAATGTGACAAGATACATTCCATGTACTTTTTTCTCTGAGATATTTGTTCACATATTTGTTGTGCTCGTCGTAACAAGAAGTTATCATGTTTATATCTATCAACTATCATTCTGACTGCCAGCTGACAACCAGAGTTCCTGTCTAGAGAGATTTACCTCAGTGAAGAAAGTACACGGATAATGTTTTGGGATTTCAAGGCATTGTATTTCATGTCACAATTTGTTTTTAATGGACAAGTTGGAGTGAACTTCACAGAAGACCAGCGACCAAAGTCAGGATTTTCATTAAATAATATATTTAAATTTAGTTTTTTACCAAACCCTATTATACCCCCAAAACACTTGGAATATATAGCCCAAGTCGCATTGGTCGCTATTCACTGCCATTGGACGAGCGTGAGATGGAGCAAAAAGCCTTAAGAAGTTTTTGTAAAAACGGCCCCTGATGTATTTTGTAAACATCTTTAAATCAATGCCATGCCTATAAAAAGTATAGGCCCTATCGCAGTCTAATACCTTATAGGCCACACACTGTTGGTAAATTTGGTTGTCAATTCACCTTTTAGTACTTAATCCT
Organism: Chrosomus eos; assembly: GCA_036326025.1. Lineage (NCBI taxonomy): Eukaryota > Metazoa > Chordata > Actinopteri > Cypriniformes > Leuciscidae > Chrosomus > Chrosomus eos. The sequence continues at coordinate 17,859,676 of CM070818.1, read as the reverse complement.
GTACACTATTTAGTAATTTACGTGAGTGACATCAACATTCTAAGACTAAATTAACTCACGAATCATTCTGATAGTTACAACCGCATTTTAAAAATGATTACTTGTTAATTACGTATTTAAACGTGCAGAGATCGTTTCTCTTTTCTGTATGTGGTACGCTGCAATAAAAACACAGGGAAAGAGGGAAAAATGACTTATTCATTTGTATTGCCAGAACTTGCTACACAAAACAGCGAACAAGAACAAGGCCCTAATAAATTGAAAGAAATCCAAATGGCTTTGTACTAAAAACAAGCCCATAATATCCCAATCACTTTAATAGCTCCATGAACTTGATCGTTTTATAAGCCAAAAACAAATAAGGCCAAAATGCTTATAATAAGAGGATGTGGAAACACTTAAAAGTCACCATGAAATCAAAATTGACAATTCTTATTTTGAGTATTGGAGTATTTATTATAAATGGTTTATTTTTAATTCATGTGCCTTTAATCTTTAATAAAAATCAGAATTCCTCATCATCTCTTCTCTTCTGATGATGCGTTTACTGTTGTGAGGGCGGGACAACCTGTCACTCACATGACATCACAGCAATAGCAAACCATTTTATCTTGTTCGAGAAGCCATTTCACATGGATATACAGTAAGTCACAATAGGGAAGAGAACACTATCGCAACTTCAGTTTCATGCCGACTTTAAAGAAAGCGCTCTACAAAGCAGCCTTCCAATACAAATCACAATGCCTCTGTTGACAGTGGTTTAGTTAAAATTCACTGCAATATATCTTGGGTCAAAAAGAGCGGATACTGAACACACTGAATGCCGCCAGAACGTTGTTTACAAACAAAATGTATTTGTCCGAAATTGCTATCCAGGGTCTCTCACAACCCAAACGTATCTCAGAGAGCTACAAAATGAGCTCTAAGTTATTCTGTAAAATCATACATATTCATTTATCATTGAACAAACACTTTCAAAAATGATTTTTATAAACAAATGAACAGATTATCATAAGGCCTACTACTTCATTTTATCATAGATGTACACATTGGTCTTCCTCAACATTCCATAATATGCCCACCTGACATACGTAAATACATTTTTATTTGGAAACATTTTATCTGATTCCCTAGACTCTCCCCAGGCCTATTGACCTTGACTGCAGAAAGAGGCATTATTCGCAAGTTGCTTCTCACAGCATTTGTAGATCAAACTTGTAACATCAGAGAGGGAGAGAAAGAGAAAGATAAAAATGACAATATATCTGAGTCTTCTATAGAGTGTGATGGAATTGACCCTTCGCAAAGACCCGCCCTCCTTAGTTACTGTCGCTATGTTCCGACAAGCTATGCTGCTCTCATGCTCTCACCATGATCTCACGCAGTGAAAAATACATCGCGGAGCAGAGAGGAGACTGACAACACGCAGACAGACAGGACAGACCAGGTTACTTTTCGGTTACTTTTGATATTAAACATATTAAACAAAGTCTCAGCTTTCAAATGTGGTCATTTTTTGAAAGAAATTTAAACAATAAATACCGTTTTGGGGCTCTTTAATGTGCCGTGACAGATCGCTGTAGAGCATCCGTCAAAGCTGCTCGTGATCCGATCATCTCTTCCTTCTAGTTCATTTATAGCATAAAATAAACATGAACGAACATAAGAAGTAATGTTGTTTTAACCGCGGAAAGGCGTCAGTATATTCATTTTACCAAGTTAAAATCCTCCTAACTCTACTGGCTGCTTTTTCGGACAAAATGGCGGATGGCGAAGTATGATTGGTTAGAACACCTGTCAATCAAGCTCCACGCGAAGGGTCAATTGCGGGGGCCTGTGTTCAGTAGTTGAACTGAAGGTTTCAAGCAGATCACTGTACATGTAATATGTATTTAAATGTAAGGCCTCAGATAACTTACAACATCTCCATATTTATCTGTCAAATCTAACCCTTACATGTATGCCATAAACTCCGTTGGGCAGCGACAATTAACCTTCAGTTCGTCCCCTTACTTTCTTAAACAGTTAACACTTTTTTTTGTAACCATTACTTTTGTCCTCCTTCCCTAATCCCTGTATCAGAAGCATATCTTAATAAACTATAAAAGTAGAACATATTTTTTCAATACATACAATAAAAATACTGTTTTACACACACGTGTGTCAAAAAAACATTATATCTTTTCATGATTTAAAAGTTACGTAAGAAAATCTATGCAACTTATGTAAAATTAACAATATTGATCATGTATAAGCAGTGGCATTGATTGAATACACATAAGAAAATAATATTTCTCTTACAGTGTACAGTACATAGATATACCCAGGTATTCTATGGGACATTGAACAGCGCTATTTAATGCTTTTAAAATAATAAAAATGAATACTAAATAACTTTAAGACTGAGTTTCTACACTAGCAAACTTCGTCTTAGAAATAATGTGTTAATGTTTCCAATGGCCCTACAGAGGACAAGCGGTTTAGAGAATGGATGACTTTGTGTTTGTAAGAAATGTTAATATACTCAAACTCAATTTAAATTGGAATCACACATTCTTAATAGTGTCAGGAAAATGGCAAACTTTTGGGTGGATGTTTTTGGTCATTGGTACTGTCAAACCATTTTTGCTTGCATGACTTAAAATATAAAGTATGCAACCTTATAAATATTTTGGGTAACACTTTAGAATATGGTTCCTTCGTTAATGAATAACTACACAGGAACAAATGAGTTACACAATATTAACAATCTAGTAACTACTATTAACTTACAAGAAATTCTGATTAACGAATTAGTAAGGAATAGCACACTGCACAGATGAAAGTGGTAGTTCACTATTAACTAATCGATAACTACTATTTTTTTAATGCTTCCCAGAGAACTACTGAAAAAGTTTAATAATTCATGCAAAACTAATCAATAACTAATGCAGGACAAATGACTAGCACTACATTAACATTAATAACACGCTACTGTAAACAAATACACAATGTTTATCAATATGTAATAGCATAGCAGACGATTTGGGAAATATATGCTCTCTCCTAGAGAACTATTTATCAACTGAATAATTTTAAAGAAATGGATTTTTAAATGCAGTTGTCGGGACCTTACTTGTCCTGTGGCCAATTTTCCGGCATTCCTCTGGACTGGAGTCATTGAATCACTAGAGTCACGTTGACGACTGGAACATATAGTTATCAGCCATCCAAATATATACAGTGATTTTATTATTTAACCTACCTCACAAAAAAAATATGTTTTTATGTATGTCTCCTAGCTCATATATGTGTGTGCAAATATCTTGTGAAGGATTAGAATATTCTACACTCTAGGATTGACTTTTCATTAGTAGAATCATGGTAACTAACTAGTAACGACTCAAGTGTTACTACATACTTATATGGGATTTAAAACTTCACCAAAAACCTCAAAAGCTTAAAATAATTAGTCATTCCTTTAGAAGTATGTAGTAACACTTGAGTCATTACTATAGTTAGTTACCATGATCTTCACTTTAGAATACGGATCCAAATAATTAGTCATTCCTTTAGAAGTATGTAGTAACACTTGAGTCATTACTAGTGTAGTGATCTTTTTCTTTGTAGAAAAGTTAGAAGCTCAGACCACACTGTAAAAAACCTAACTTATTATTTTAAGTTATCTTGTTTTTTTTTAGTTTAACTAACTTATTTCGATAAGTTGAGGACAAGAAAAACTTAAAATTTCTTGTTGTCTGGAAAATCTAGTTATCTCTACACAAAAAAATAAGTTGAAATAACTAATTTGCTCAAATATTTTTTACAGTGCAGGAGACGGAGGAAGTTTTCCAAGCAGAAGTTCTTTATTGCTTGTCGCTGCTGTCATTCCAACATCGTCTGACTAAGATAATTTTACATTCTTAGTTTATACTTTTCAAAGAGGGCGGAAGGAGGTAACAATGCATGTAAATGATTCAGCTGGTTACCTGAGTTCATCGGGATGACAGTGTCAGGCATTGATGGTGATCCATTTAGCCTGATTAGACCACTCAAACATTAACACTATCATAGAGACAAAAGGCCCTGGCTGTACTCAGAAGTGACCAAAAGGTTAATGTCATCATATGCCTTAAAATGGAGAAAACTGTGTGCACTTTCTCAGTTAAAAATACTATCTATATTAGAAACTAAATTAAACATTTGACAAATTTGTATTCCTTCACTAGTTAGTTACCATGATTCTTACAGTACTTCTCTGGGAAGCATTAAAAAATGGTAGTTATTGATTAGTTATTAGTGAACTACTTTCATCTGTGTGCTATTACTTACTAATTTGTTAATCAGAATTTCTTGTTAGTTAATAGTAGTTACTAGATTGTTAATATTGTGTTACTCATTTGTTCTTGTGTAGTTATTCATTAACGAATGAACTGTATTCGAAAGTGTTACCATATTTTGTAAAGTGAACAATAATTTATTGGCCTAATGGCATTGTTATTAATGTTAAAATCTATTTATAATGAGATCTCCGTTGTTTTCTAAAGGAGATGTTTACTTGAGACATAGACAGCAGAGAAGTGAACTTCCAAAACTTTGAGTCACAGTTGCTTTAACAGGTGCTGACCAAAAGCATCCTGTGCCTTTAAGAGGAGCTGCAGTCTGTGATTGAAAGGACAGAGTGTGTATGAGTCAGACTCTGGGGCATTAGAGCCAGTGTGTGCAAGCTGCCAGGAAGAGGGGCAGCAACTACACCAGCTACAGTCCCATCAGACTGCTGTCCTATACTTAGTTTGTAGCAGAGCTTTTCTTTCTTTCTACCTCTCTCTACTCTCTTTATCTATTTTCATTTTCTAGTCTTGGAGTGAAATTGATTCTTTGGGGACTTATTTAGGATCCTGACACACCCCCAGTGGTCCATCTCTGTTCGGGACCAAAGTGCGCTGTATTGTGACTAGTGTTACTAGTAGAGGATCCTGCTGTAACTACTGTCCACCCATGCTGCGTGTGTTTATCCTGTGCGCAGAGAATGTGCTGACGCATGATGAGGACATTAGCGATGCCTACTGCACCGTCACTTATGAAGGTAGGAAGCAGACCAGGGTAAATGAGGAAAGGTTTTATATCAAATATGTTGTATGTAGTTTGCTTAGACTGGCACTTTCTTTTCTGCACAATCACAATCATTCTCTTTCACTGCCTTGTTGTCAGTCTTCCTACGTTTGACATTCCATCAAGCGGGCTATTATTGGAAAAGCAGTTGCAGTTCTCTCTCTCTCTCTCTCTCTCTCTCTCTCTCTCTCTCTCTCTCTCTCTCTCTCTCTCTCTCTCTCTCTCTCTCTCTCTCTCTCTCTCTCTCTCTCTCTCTCGTGTATGTTTATGGGTGTCCTGTTGCACTTGAAATATGTGTGTCTGCATGAGTGCTGCAGAGCTGCTCTGTGTTTCTAAGAGATGCTATGTCATCACAGTTTGGTTCAATGTGGGGCTCCTGTTTGCTTTAAGTTCAAAGCTTTTAGGGGCCATAATTCATTAGATGGGCCAGAGAGGCTCCTCTTGTGTCAGCCAGGTGTTCTGTTGGTTGGTTTCTTTGATTTCTTTCTTTTTTTTTGTAAACATATTGAGATTATACCATTTCAAATTAAGACAAAAATATTATATACACTGAACAAAATTATAAATGCAACACTTTTGTTTTTGCCCCCACTTTTCATGAGCTGAACTCAAAGATCTAAGACTTTTCTATGTACACAAAAGGCCTATTTCTCTCAAAGGTTATTCACAAATCTGTCTAAATCTGTGTTAGTGAGCACTTCTTTGCCAAGATAATCCATCCATCTGCACATTTTAGAGTGGCCTTTTAATTGTGGCCAGCCTAAGGCACACCTGTGCAATAATCATGCTGTCTAATCAGCATCTTGATATGCCACACCTTTGAGGTGGATGGATTATCTCGGCAAAGGAGAAAAGTGTATTTTGTGTACATACAAAGTGTACTTTTCTATTTTGTGTACATAGAAAAGTCTTAGATCTTTGAGTTCAGCTCATTAAAAATGGGGGCAAAAACTAAAGTGTTGCGTTTATAACTTTGTTCAGTGTGTGTGTATATATATATATAAACACAGACACTACCATTCAAAAGTAAGATTTTGTAAAATAGATATCAATACTTTTATTCAGCAAGCATGCATTCAGTTGATCAAAAGTGACAGTAAAGACGATAATGAAAAAAAAATAATATGGTTTCCTAAAAAATACAGCTGTTTTCAACATTGATAATTATAGGAATGTTTCTTGAGCACCAAATGTTGCTTATCTCCCCCCTCACAGACACGAGTAGGAGTTCATTCCTCCTAAGGGGTTATACCCTCTGTGTTTCTTGGGTAATGCAGCTTGTTTGCTCAATAGAAGGCTTGTCGTTGTTGTAGTCATGAGGCAATCATATACCAGCAGGCACAATCAGAGATGGCTATGTTAAAGTGCTACTGTAAACCACCATATTAGATCAATACTATAAAGCATACCTTCCATTACATCCATTCAGTGGCGTGTTTTAGAATAACTTAAACTATAATGAGAGTGTGTTCATTTTACTGATTCGATCCATGCTGTTTTGTTGCGTCTTTTATTGCTGAGGTTTTGGAAGATCTATCAATTAAAATACAGAAATCTAGATACTAATGACCCATGTTTTTACTACATCTCCTGTAATTCATTCATATATCTATACACAGCCAAGTTAAGGCTGGTCTATGCCTGCTCAAAATTCAGTGTAAAGTTGCAATGTCAGACTAAATTATGTTTTCTCTGACCCATCTCAACATCTATTATGAAAGTAAACAGTTTTTGCTGTGTAAATGCATTTATGCCACCTCTGAGGAGCATTAAAAAGTCTGTGGAAAGATTTCAATCCCACTTCAGAAGTGCCACCTTTACTGTGTAAATTTAGCATAACATCTCGTACCATTTTTGTGGATGGTTTATGTAAGCTAAATGGTAAAGTGTGTAGGCTAGTAGCCGAAATGTTTTGCAAAAATAAAACCTCAATTTCGTGAACATTCCCTCCATTTGCGATTGCTCCGTCAAATGGAGAGTCACTCCCCAGACTCAAACAATTGGCTGAGTCACTTTTGCTGTGTCAGGCTGGTTAAGAGGCTCTATATTTAGCACCTAAGTGCTCTTTTTTTCAACTAAATCAACTTCTAGTTTACATATTAAGGATAGTTGAAAGTATTTTTACATAAAAACAAAACAAGCTTTAAGATTCAGGGAGATGAGGATTCAGGCTTCAGTAACTGAGTCATGGCTGTTCAGTCTGACTGAGTCATGGCACTAGGTGGTGCCCCTCGACTGGAAATGTAAGCTAACCAGTATCAAGCCTACACAGAGACCATAGAAACTCTTGAAGTATAACAGACTGACATAATATAAAAACTCTCTATGATAAACTTATGTGTGCAATTGCCTAAGTGGATTTTAGTATATCGATGTATGTAACATTAAACCCGCAAATACCTTTGCTTACACTAATTGTTACAAGATGTTGTTCACTGCATTTTATAAAGATTTTATATTCTTTAAGGTTTCTATATACAAGTAAAAGTATAGTAAGAGAGAAAATGTAGATAATGAGAGAGAAGAACAAGCTGCAGGAAATGTTTAAATTTCCTCTTGAGTTATGGGCAGGGTCACTGGAGAGGAAAGTGTGGTCCAGAGTACGCTAAGTTCCTACATGACAGTCTCCGTGTACACACGTAAGAAGTGCTTGTAAGGGAAGATTGTGAAACTCATTTATCAATTCAGACGCCTTATCAAAGACGCAGGCAGAAATTGATTTTCTCAGGATAGCGGTGGGCTTTTACAACCTCTGATACATTCCATTCTGAAAATCACGTTCATCTTCAGCTTTGGACCTAAAGATCACAGGACACGTTTATCTTCAGAGAAACCTTTGCGGGGGTCCTGCCGGGATTTGTCCCTCTTCTGTGGTCTGATGCTAGTTTGGCCTGTTTCTTGTTGGAGAGTTTGGGCATCAAAGGAGCATGTTGAGGTGTTTGCTACAGAGGGCGACCAACCTGAGAAATGTAGAAAAGGGGGAGAGGCATAGTGACCCACTTGCTAGCATCACATTCAGAGGTAAGAATTGACACCAAAAATATGATTGACATGTTTTTTGAGTGCATGAAAAAGATCTTCAGATTTCGGTCTTTGAGACTCTTTTGGGTTGATGGATGCTAATCATGGATGCTTATGTAAAATTATCAGGAGTTGTAATTTCAAACTGGAAAAGAAAATGAGAGCAGAACTTTAGTAGTGTTCCCCTTTACTAAAAACATTACTATTTTACACAATGAATGATTAAACCTTTTTGACAGGTCATTCTGACATTTGTTGAGAAGAAGAGATAGCAGATCTCTGTCAATATGACAAATGTTTTGATAACTCTACTCTAGATAGATCAATAGATTATTATGTCATAGCAGAGTGATGCTATTATATCACTGGAAAATGCCAGATATTCTTAAAGATTTCTGTATAGATCTGAGCTCTGTTAATAATTTTATAAGTCTTGTGTTGAATGAATGAATGAATGTGACGGGCACTGGTTTTAGACTACCTTACAAACTGAGTGGCAGTTCCTCTCATTGTTTCATGCTTCCTGTTCCAGCACAGGGATGTACAGGAACATGCGTTTGTGATTGTGTGGGATTGATGAGCTTGAAGTGTTTTTGTATTCCGAGTTGCCATATAGCAACAAAATCCTTTCTTCACTTTCTTTCTCATAACATGATCCCATTTGATTCTTAATTATTACAAAACAACAAAATCATATGAGTATAATTAAGTTAATAAAGTTGAGGTTTTGAGTATGACTTCATTTATTTATTTTCTGATATGCTGTTGCAGGATGCTCAGAGAAACAATGCATTTCCTGTGTTATTTAGCAGATCATTGGTGATCATTATCTTCGGAAACAGTTTTCGTCAAAATCAAGGAAAACAAATTTTCCGACTTTCATTTGGATATACTTGTGACCGATATATCCTTTTGGTTTTTACAAAGAGAGCAGTACAGTCGCAGCACTAATTTGGTTATATATGGCTATATATTCATTCATTCATTCATTCATTAGTTTTTGCTACTATTACCTTACTATTATTACAGTTAATTTGTTTGTCCTTTAAGTTTTTCATCTAATATTTAAGTTTTTTATTTTATGTAAACCTTATTTCAATTAACAAAAAATATTTTTAATACTATAGCTTTCATGCTTTTTTGACATCCTATGCAACTAAGCATGTGTCGTGGTGCTCTCATGAACACGTTGCAGATATATATATATATGGTAAAAAATGTAGTAAATTGTTGTTTTTTTGCGCAAACAAAGCATTCACGTCGCTTCATATAACTGAGGTTTAACTACTGCTGTCGTATCGATTTCTTTAATTATGTCTTTACTACCTTTCTGGGGCTTGAAAGTGGTAGTTGCTGTCAACTGAGGGACAAAAACTCTCAGATTTCATCAAAAAGATCTTCATTAGTGTTCGGAAGATAAACAAATCTTCCGAACTAAAAAAGAATAAAAAAGAATCTTCTAAAAAAGAATTACAAAAGAATTACATTCTTTTTTAGAAAATAACTCTATGTTTGAGAAATTTCAATCAGGATTTAGATTGCGCCATAGTACTGAGTCTGCACTGTTAAAGGTACACAACGATATTGCCCGGTTTGTTGATTCTAAGAGCCCCGTTATTTTAGTGCTTCTTGATCTCACGGCGGCCTTTGATACAGTGGACCATGCAATCCTTCTGTCTCGCCTTAATCACTATGTTGGCATTAAGGGTACTGCGTTTCAGTGGTTTTCGTCTTATTTGACTAATAGAACCTATTCTGTAGTGATTGGGAATTCGTCCTCTTCTACTACTTCTCTTTCCTGCGGGGTGCCACAAGGCTCTATTCTTGGACCGGTTTTATTTTCACTCTATATGCTGCCCCTTGGGTCCATCATAGCCAGGCATAACATAGCTTATCATTGCTATGCTGATGATTTGCAGATTTATTTGCCGATGAGTCCAACAAATAGTGATGCATCTGGGTCACTAATTGATTGCATTGACGACATTAAATTATGGTTAGGAAAAAACTTCCTTAATTTGAATGAAGATAAGACCGAATATATTTTATTTGGCGAGTCTGCAAACGCTGACCCAAATACATTAATTTCAAAATTTAGACCGACTGTCAGAAATCTCGGTGTGACTTTTGATAGTAGCCTTAAATTTGATAAACAAATTGACAGCGTTTTTTTCAACTACGTCTATTGGCCAAGGTCAAACCATTTTTAAATCGTTCGGATCTTGAGAAAGCTATTCATGCTTTTATTAGCTCAAGACTAGACTACTGTAACGCACTCTACGTGGGAGTCTCACAGTCATCACTCAGGCGCCTTCAGCTGGTGCAGAACGCAGCAGCTCGCCTTTTAACTAATACACGCAAACGTGAGCATATAACTCCAATTCTTTCTTCGCTCCACTGGCTTCCTGTTTCTTTTAGAGTTGATTTTAAGATTTTATTGTTTGTTTTTAAAGCTCTCAACGGCCTTGCTCCACCTTACGTAACTGAGATGCTAACTTTGCGAGAGTCAAACAGGACTCTTAGATCAACAACTCAACTCTTGTTGGAAGTCCCAAGGACAAGGTACAGACTCTGGGGTGACCGGGCCTTTTCTGTAGCTGGGCCAAGACTTTGGAACAAGCTACCTGCCGACTTACGAACAATCACAGACTTAGGCCCTTTTAAAGCTAAGCTTAAGACTTATTTATTTAGACTGGCTTTTATATCGTAGCATTGGTTGAGTCATTCTGTGTTTTCTTTCTTTGTTTTCTTTGTGACATACATTTATTATATATCTTGATTATATATTTTATTTTTATATTTTGCATTGTATTGTTGTTGTTGTTTTTGGAAAGCACTTTGGTTCACCTTGAGTGTTGTAAAGGGCTGTATAAATAAATGTTGATTGATTGATTGATTGAAATGTCTTATGGATTTGGAAGGACATGAGGGTGAGCAATTAATGGCAGAATTAAAAAAATGTTTTTTCTTCTTTAACACTGATTTGTTCATTTGTTTGTTTGTTCATTCATTCTCTGGTTACTTTATTCATTTTTTGTTCATTACATTTATTTGAATTTTGTTAGATTCATTAAACCTCCTTTTCTGTGCACTTTATGCCATAGCTTGAGAAATTCCTCTCTGTATCATTACTGAGGGTCATCTCTTTTTCCACATCTTCCCAAGCTTCCCCTCATTCTATCAGAAACAGATACTGAGTCACTCTATCCACTCTATAAACAATGACACCAAACAATTGAAGGAAAATAAGGTGTTCTGGCCTTTATTCTGAGATGAACAATTAGTAGGTCACTACTTTAAGGCTTGTGGTTGTAACACATTTCGCGGCACACCTTTTTATTATTTGTTTTTCCATTTGCTTTGTTCTAATAATTCTATAGATATGCATCTTTAGTTTTTAGTTTCAGACTGCTGCCAATTTACTAACTGGTCTGATTGCATTGTAATCAGAACAATCTTGTGTTTGCTTAATTATTTGTTTGTGAATACAGTTTGTCTTCCGGTCTATGTGAATGTTAGGGAGAGGGGATGGAAGACATAAAAGTAGCTGCAGTAAGTGTTTTTATCCTCAGGCACGGTATCAAATACCATCTCCATTTATAGACATCACAGAAGCAAATCATCCTCCTGGTCCAACTGCCAGAGTCCTTAGTTTGAGCTCTGAGTAAGCAACAATATATGCAGACTGCGCGAGAGAGAGAGAGAGAGAGAGAGAGAGAGAGAAGAGAGAGAGAGAGAGAGAGAGAGAGAGGAGAGAGAGAGAGAGAGAGAGAGAGAGAGAGAGAGAGAGAGAGAGAGAGAGAGAGAGAGAGAGAGAGAGAGAGAGAGAGAGAGAGAGAGAGAGAGAGAGAGAGAGAGAGAGAGAGAGAGAGAGAGAGAGAGACTTTGTACAGAGAAATGTAGACTATTGGCAGTGCTGAAATGGCATCAATATCTTCTGCATCTACAGATGAGATTCGAAACTATTTTATTTTAACAGTTTTCTTATTGACTTTGAAAATTAAAAAATAATAAATAAATAAATGAAAATGTTTGATTATAAATGCTATTCACAAGTAAATTATACATTAAACATTAGCATGTAGCCTTTAAATATCATCTTGCTTTAAAAAGATAAAAAAAAAAAATTATAATAAAAAAAGAAAAAACAAATTCCAGGTAATAGGGCAAGTGGCAGGTCTTGTTCAATACACTGCAAGACAATGCACTGATCTATTGTGTTTTTTTTATTATTATTTTTTTTTTATACAGATTATGACTAACTATGACTAACATATCCGTAAATAGAGAAAAGTTGCTCTGGCTACTTCGACGCTTGTATGGTGTAGGAGGGGCATTGGTTAGCACACTACCGTGTCTATTAATGGGTAAAGCTACAGTAACATCTTCATCTAGTCAGCTTGAGATCATTTCCATCTAAGCTGGTAATATCTCAACGCAGTCTCATGAAAGTGCGTATCAATACCATGAATGTTATTTCTTGTGCCATTTAAACGGCAAAAATGTTTTTTTGCGTGTATATGCTACGCACTGAAAACCCCTTGGGTAGGATTAGCGGGAGTGGGGGATGGGGGTGCATTCATATTCCACGCCATAAAGTGCGTATCATATGCACGCGAAAACTGCGTATCATATACACACAAAAACTGTTTTTGGCGTATAAATGGCACGAGAAATAACATTTGTGGTATTGATACGCACTTTCATGAGATCGGGCTCAATATCTCTTAAGCCTAGTGAATGCTTTATGAGCAGTAGGATAATCACATGCATCTGCACAGTCACGCAGAGTCAAAGCAAAACCAAAATAATGTTCTTCCGCAAAATGCATGCAGTTTTGTTTTTTAACTAATGCTAACGCTACATAGTGCACCTTAAAAAACACCTATGATTGGCCATTGCATTCACTCAACAGACATGTCTGTAATTCGCAACAGCACAGTGGGTTATTTAGGTTGTCTACATACCGGAAGGTTGGTGGTTCAATCCCCGGTTCCACCTGACGAGGTGTCCGTGAGCAAGACACCTAACCTCAGATGCTCACAACGAGCGGGATGGCACCTTGCGAGGCAATGTGTAAAGTGCTTTTGTGGCCATGGGTCTGTTTAAAGCGCTATATAAATGCAGTCCATTTACCATTTAAATAGAGTGCTTGGCGGAATTGGCCAACAAAAGTATAGTCTATCAATAAATATATTTTAAATAGTTACAATTGAAAATAGAAACAATTTCTAGAGATATAAAGAGATATCTGCAATTATAGTTAGTAAGACATTCAATTTGAAAAATCTCTAAATACGTTTTGACTAGTATAAATATGTCTATAAGTATGCATCTAAGTATGCATCATAATCAAGGTAGACCCAGTCAAAAAGTGACGTATGATTGTACAAGTTAGTGAAAGTTTAACTGGTATTAACACTGGTGACATTGATTAGTGCATTACTTTGTATATGGATTATGCATTCTGTTTCGATTCAGGTTTACTCCTGTCGTTAAGGTAATAGGTCACAATAGGCGGGTACGGGATTGACTCCGTAACAGTACTGCAGTTTTTAAAATGTAAGTATTGACTTGGTACAGAAGAACCGGTTCTTTTGACAACATTAACACTAGCTGAATAAATTAGTATTTAGACTGGGCCTGAAACTCCAGCATCTCAGTCTTGTTATTTTTAACTCGTACTTCTCAAAGGTATGGTTTCCTGGCTATTTCTCATATTGTATCCACCCATTGACTAGTATCGGATGTGTTTTTGAAATACACAACCAACTGACCCTCAAAGTCTTGGGCTTTATTTGGTAAGAAGATTCCAACCAGTTTCCATCACATTTTGGTCGAGGATGTCATAGCATGCCAGTGTTGCTTTTTTCCTCAATTTTTGTTGTCCTCTTCTGGCTCTAGGTCTATTTCAGGAAGGCAAAGTGGGTTTTCCCACAATGCAACTGAGTGTATATCTACCAAAGGACGTTGTTTATGCTTTATTCACACCTCTTGACATCTACGAACAAAACAGGAAGATAAACAGAGCTCTTTCCTAAAACACTTTATAGCGTGACTGACCAGTGGTGATATGCATGGATACAATGGATATGCCATACTATTGGTAGCCTGTCTTGTTTGTGCATGTGACTACTGTAGTTCTAATGTAGCAAGAGGTCTCAAAACTGACAATGTGTGTCTGCTGATGCACTACTGATGCACTTGTGTATATGGTTGCGTGACAATAAAGGGATTTGATTTGATTTGATCTGATTTGCTCATTAGATCAACTATTAATTGTTCTTCACCAATTCAGGCACAGTGTCAAGCCTAATCTGTGTTCCTGTGGAAATCTTTCATCTGTATTTGTCAGGTGGAAGTTAGTACCCATTGTCCATCTTCCTCTCACTGAAACATTTTCGGCACGAATTTATTGGAGGCCAGCCACTGCAAAAAATTACGTCAGATAGACTGTCCTCATATGCCCTATCTGAAAAGATGTTTCCCTGATCAAATAGTTTTTCAAATCTTTATTTTCAAACTTTTAAACGGTAGTGTATATCTTATGAAAAACTCACAAACAGTCCAACTGTACTTTTCCGTTTTTCTTGTTCTTGTAGGAACAAAAAAGAAGACCAAAATCATCAAAAATAATGTCAGTCCTGTCTGGAACGAGGTTGGTTAATTGATTCTTACATCATAAATACATTACATAAATTGACCAATGAACCACTAATACTTGTTGTTACCATAATGAGCTTTATAAATGCTTTCCAAGTCGTCATTCTGTTCCTTTTTCATCATTTCAGGGCTTTGAGTGGGACTTGAAGGGAGTTCCTTTAGATTCTGCAGCAGAGCTTCATGTTGTTGTCAAGGACCATGAGAAAATGGGCAGAAATAGGTAAGGTCTTTCTCTCTCTCTCATTTTCTATCTTTTTACTTTCTGTTCATGAGAATGTAAGAGTGTGTCTCAGAATGATATGCGAAAGCCACTTCTCTACCGCCATAAAACAATTGCTTAACAATTCAGTTGGGAGAGCTGTAGAATTTATGGAATGCGCCATTGTTTAAATGACTAGTGGTATAAGTGTGGAATGTGGTAAACAGCCACGCAATGCTGTGCGTTACCATATCCTCATCGTGACCAGAAGTGGTTCTCAACTGGCCTTTTTCTGTGACATTAGGCTGAAATAGGAACTTTCTAAACCTTATTTTAGGCCACTTTGTACATCTATAAAGGTATTGAATGCCACCCTAATGAGTGGCTAAGGTTTTTAAAATCATAGGCATTATCTACAGTGTATTATCACATTAGTTTATTACATTATACAGTCTTTGCTCTACTACATAATCCCACTCTGACAATTAAATTAAGTTTCTAAGCAATAACTTATTCTCACCAAGGCTGAAAAAATACAGCAATAACAGTAATTTTGTGAAATATTATTACAATTTAAAATAACGGTTTTCTATTTTAATTTATTGTATTTAATATGCCTGATGAAGGTCATGGAATGAAATAAAGCTATTTTGATACATGTGCAATTACTGATAATTGTCAGGGTTTGTGCAGGTGCTGAAGACGAGGACACGAAAGCTTCAATATAAATGTTTTAATAACAAAATGAAAACTTTCCAAACTTTAAACAGGAACAAAACTCCAGGAAATCAGAAACACACAACCACACATGGACGACGATCGACAAACACTGAGGGAAAACACAGGGCTTAAATACACTGAACCAAACAAGATAATTAACTGAAAACAGGTGCATAAAATTGGACACAAACGAGGAGCGGGAAAACTAACAGGACTAAACCAAAAACAACAAAGACAGGGGAAACCAAGATCACAAAACAGAACTCAATACATCAAAACGTGACAGTACCTCCCCCCTCCCCGAAGGCGCGTCCTCGCGCCGTATAACATCCAAAGGGGTGGGAGGGTGGGCGCCCTGGAGGCTGACGAGGGCATGGTGCAGGTCCGGGAAGCCTCCAGGGCGGAGCAGGCTGTGGGCGTGGCCAGGGCGGAGCAGGCTGTGGGCATGACCACGGCGGTGCAGGCTGTGGGCGTGGCCAAGGCGGTGCAGGCTGTGGGCGTGGCCATGATGGTGCAGGCTGTGGGCGTGGCCACGATGGTGCAGGCTGTGGGCGTGGCCAAGGCGGTGCAGGCTGTGGGCGTGGCCACGATGGTGGAGCTGTGGGACCCTCGGGCGTCCAGGGCGGAGCTGTGGGACCCTCGGGCGTCCAGGGCGGTGCTGTGGGACCCTCGGGTGGCCATGGCGGTGAGGACCCTTCGGGTGGCCATGGCGGTGAGGACCCTTTAGGTGGCCAGGGCGGTGCAGACCCTTCAGGTGGCCGTGGTGGTGAAGACCCTTCGGGTGGCCATGGCGGTGAAGACCCTTCGGGTGGCCATGGCGGTGTAGACCCTTCAGGTGGCCATGGCGGTGCAGACCCTTCAGGTGGCCATGGCGGTGTTATCTTTTCGGGCCTCCGTGGATCTTTGGCCGGCCACGGCGAAGGCGTATGGCGCCCCCCCAAAATTTTCTTGGGGAGGACAGGCTCATGATCGGGAACTGACTTGACATCAACGGGCGCTGGGTCAACAGGTTCTGGGTCAACGGGCTCTGGGTCTGGGTCAACGGGTTCTGGGTCTGGGTCAACGGGCTCTGGCTCTGGCGCTGGGTCAACGGGCTCTGGCTCTGGCGCTGGGTCAACGGGCTCTGGCTCTGGCGCTGGGTCAACGGGCTCTGGCTCTGGCGCTGGGTCAACGGGCTCTGGCTCTGGCGCTGGGTCAACGGGCTCTGGCTCTGGCGCTGGGTCAACGGGCTCTGGCTCTGGCGCTGGGTCAACGGGCTCTGGCTCTGGCGCTGGGTCAACGGGCTCTGGCTCTGGCGCTGGGTCAACGGGCTCCGTGCTGGATTGGACCAGCATATCAGGAAACTCGGGGCTGGACGGGACCAGCATATCAGGAAACTCGGGGCTGGACGGGACCAGCATATCAGGAAACTCGGGGCTGGACGGGACCAGCATATCAGGAAACTCGGGGCTGGACGGGACCAGCATATCAGGAAACTCGGGGCTGGACGGGACCAGCATATCAGGAAACTCGGGGCTGGACGGGACCAGCGGTGAAGGCTTGATTGGGCTGGATGGGACCAGCGGTGAAGGCTCTGGGGGAAGAAGCTCTGGAAGGTCGTCAAACGGGTCAGGCTCTGGCGTGCATGCAATGGGCTCAGGCGTTGGCGTGCAGGTGATGGGCTCTTGCTGGCCGTGGAGATCGGGCTGGATGTCTCCCACGGTGAATGAGGAACCACACACCCACAGCGTACGGGCAATGAATTTTACTAACGGGAGGTGGAGATCTCCCAACAACAGTCTCTGAGCGAGGGTATCGTCCATCCCACTCCAAAACTCATGTGTCAGGGACTCCTCGTCCCAATTAGAGTCCCGGAAAAGATGGAGATATATCTCCGCATATTCCTCCAGAGACCGGCCGTCTTGTGGGACACAGAGTTCGTAGTTCATCCCCCTTTTTTTTGTTAAGGTCGATCGTTCTGTCAGGGTTTGTGCAGGTGCTGAAGACGAGGACACGAAAGCTTCAATATAAATGTTTTAATAACAAAATGAAAACTTTCCAAACTTTAAACAGGAACAAAACTCCAGGAAATCAGAAACACACAACCACACATGGACGACGATCGACAAACACTGAGGGAAAACACAGGGCTTAAATACACTGAACCAAACAAGATAATTAACTGAAAACAGGTGCATAAAATTGGACACAAACGAGGAGCGGGAAAACTAACAGGACTAAACCAAAAACAACAAAGACAGGGGAAACCAAGATCACAAAACAGAACTCAATACATCAAAACGTGACAATAATGTGCAGGACCTTAAAATTTTTTTTAAATTTATTTTAAAATGTCGTTTCATCCTGTGAATGCAACACAAAAAAAAATATTTTTAATGTACTGATTGTGTGCTCAAGAAACATTTTCAGTGTTAAAATCAGTTGTGCTGCTTAGTATTTTTTTGTGGATGCCTTGCAACATTTTTTTTTCAGGATCCTTGGATGAATAGAAATTTAAAAAGAACTACATTTATTTTTAATTGATTTTTTAACATTACTGTCACTTTTGATTAATTTAAAGCATATTTTTCCATCATTAGACCTGAAATTCAGTTTTGTCTTTTAACTCTCAATGTTAACAAATGTTAGACCTAGGAAAATGTTCATAGGCTTTATCACAAAATGTCATGAGAATATGATATACTACACGCTCAGTAAATGCTTACTCACAAATACATAATAGAAATGAAAATAGGGTCAGTGAACACTATATTAGCATAACAGAATTTTGGGTGAAATATTGTCACTTTAATGATGGAATAAAGTAATAGGAGAGGAGGAAAAGAAAAGGAAGGAAGGAAAAGCCAATTGGATTGAAGGGAATGCCCACAGGAAATGAGTCAGGGCGGTTTGTCTTCTTTTTCCTTTTAAACCTTATCTGAGCCTCAGAAAGCAACAGAAGAACAGCAATTTTTAGAAAAGCTGTCCAGACAATGAAAAAAACTGTCATTCAGGGTCAGATGACTTTTCATGTGTCACAATTGTTTTAGCTTTAGTAACGGTTTGTTTTTGTGATATATGAGGACACAAAGTGTATAATTACATGCATATTACACTGGTATTACAACTTACACGTGATATATGAGGACATTGTATGAGTCCTCATATTTCAAATAGCTTAAAAAACATAAAAAACAATGTTTTTTTAAAAATGTAAAAATGCAGAATGTCTCCTGTGATGGGTAGGTTTAGGGACAGGGGCAGTGTAGGGGGACAGAATATATAGTTTGTACAGTATAAAAACCATTACGCCTATGGAGAGTCCCCACAAAGATAGCGAACCAGACATGTGTGTGTGTGTATGTGTGTGTGTGTGTGTGTGTGTATGTGTGTGTGTTTATTTCTTGGCATCAGATTGTTAATCTTCATCTTTATCAATAGCATGTCAGTTGTTAAAATAACTCTTTGTGTATCTTCACAGGTTTCTGGGGGAGTGTCGAGTAGCTCTTCGAGATGTGCTCAACTCTCCAAACCTAGCTGCTACTTTCACTGTGTCCCTAGTAGACACCAAAAGGAACAACACTGGGGTGCGGTTCTCTGTTTGTCTACACATTTCATTTTACATTGTCTATTACATTTACATTTACATTGAATGATGGAACTACATGAAGACTGGACCTTCATTGTTGGTAGCAACATTCCACCTTCAAGTCTACCATAGTCTGTACCTCACTTGAATCTCAAATTCATGTCAACCCTGTCCCACATATAATTTAAGACATTTTGAAGAAATACTACAAGGCTATTTCTTACACAACAGAGTGCCACTTCCTGGAATTGTGTGGTTATTTATGCGTGTAGTTTGACATTGGGTGATAGAGAACTAAGGAGAGGGAAAGGTGGAGTTGGTTTTCTTAGCTCCTTTGCGTCCGTGTGCTCTTGAAATAGCTGAAACCGGAAATAATTACAGGAAAGTACATTATAAGGTATCACCCTGACGCCGGCCTTATCTCAAAAACAACTCCATCATGTAACTTTTCTTTCCCACCCCTCCCAAAACAGCTACATCTTCATTTAGAACTTTGATAAGTAATTTTTCATTTTGACATTTAGCAATGATACACAAATACTAAATGATACAAAATAATGAACAATGCCCATGCCCATCTCGGTACTTAGCTGTGCTGAAGTGGTCTCAACAATCCGAGTGGCATGACAGTGGCTGCGGATACCATATGCCCCAGGAGCCTTTGAAACTGTTTAAGTGGAAAAGCTGTTCTGCCCCTGAATGAGCTGATGCCCACTTCCCTTAAAGGGGCAAGGGCAACCTCTACTGAAGGGGAGGACCTTGTACCGGTATGCCCGACCCTCAAAAGCAAACCGTACAAAAAACGGTCTGTGTCAAGGCAAAATCAAAGCATTGAGGTACACGCCCTTTAGGTCAATCACTGTAAACCAATCTTTGGGGCGATCAGGAGCTTATGAAAGGCCTGGTTCAAGACTCGCAGATCCAAGATCGGCCATAACCCACAACTTTCTTGGGTACGATGAAGTACTTTAAAAACCCGGACTTCATCTCGGCTGGAGGCACCTGCTCTATTGCATCCTTCGCCAGCAGGACTGCAATCTCCGCACGCGGGAAAGGTGGGTCTTTGGTTGCCAATGAGGTAAACAGGATGCCGCTGAACCTGGGAGGGGGGGCGCCAGGCAAACGGAATTGCATAGCCATGTCTGATCATCCGAATGTGGAAATGAGATGGGTTGGGCAGCACTAGCCAGGCTTCCAAACTCTGTTCCAGTGGCATCATTGGAACTACAGACGCACATGCGGAGGGGCAGCGAGGTTGATTGTAGAGGCCCAACCTGGGGCCAAACCAAATGTCCAACCTCAACATTCAGGGCAGGATGGAGGGTTCCACTCAAGCCTAAAGCTCGCAGCGGCCCGGGAAAGCATGGCAACTCAACCTGCACCATTCTCCCAGAAAGGGGCAGCACTGCTGACTCTTCATCCCAAGAGGACTTAAGTCCACCCTCTTATGCAGGGATTGACATCTCATCTGCTGCAGGAGCTCCAAATGAGACGCCTTGAGATGGACCCGAGAAGCTCGAAGCTCGAAAACTTGTGATGTGTGTGAGGAGTGGGAGGCCTGTGGGCACTGGCCCAGTAGGAGGCCAATTCTCAGATCAGCCTGCTTATTAAACGAAGTGGCTCTCTGTGGTGCCGAGAAACCAGAACAGGGAATAATGGAGGGGAATCCACTTTTTCAAGGTACAAGAGGTATCAATCTTAACATGGACCATCAATAAACGCCGGCTTAGCGTGTTGACGGCTCAGGCATGTGAGGCAGCGATCGTGACTGTCAGGCGGGGCCAGAAAAGCCTCATTCAGAAACACACGGGTGGAATGCCATCTTGAAAAAGACATGTGTTTTGCTCTCTTTTTTATTTTGTTTTTATTTTATATATGTTTTCCCTGCATTTATCTGTGCATTTTGTGGGGTGAAACACGTGGTTCTCCAACAGAAGAACGTCTCCTCTCTTTAACAAAGGCGAATGGCAGAGCCCGTCCAAACAACCGCTTGACTCAGAAGCAAAAAGCTAAATGAATGAGTTGACGGCCAGTTTATATACCCGTATGTCCGGGGGGGTGCCTTGGCTTGCAAATCTCACTCGTCAATCTTCATTGGATTGTTTTCTTATTACCCGAACGTGATTGGGCTCCTAAGTAAGACCCTATACGTCAAAATTAATATAATGTTGAACGTAACTGACTGAAAGGGAACATCATTTATTTGAAATTGTAATCTAATCTGAAATAAAAATGTCTCAATTCATTCTTGCTGAATAAAAGTTTATTTTTATTTTTATAAAGAAATCTCACTGATCCCAAACTTTTGTATAGTAGTGCAGATTAGTGCCTGTAGTATTACATCTATCATCTATTAATATACTCAGGTTATTGTATATTGCAGATGTAGTTTGTGTGTTTGTTTTTCTGTAGGTGTATGAATAATAAATAATAATTCTGGACCAATACACCCCAAAATTATTAAGATTCTAGATTACAAAGAAATGTATTACGGAATAACTGACGGCAGCCTGTGATATAATGAGAAAATACAGAGTTCCAACTATGAGTTTTATTACAGCAAATATTTATTTTTGGTAACGGATGTTTGTTGCACATTTGTTGTTGCATCATTGCAGATATTGTACTCTTTTCTTCAGTCTTTCTGCAAAGTGTCAAAACATCTTCAATCTGTGTTCTCTCTGCCAGGCCACAGTAACCCTGCAGGTTTCCTACATCCCTCCACCAGGGATGGTGCCCATCTTTCAGCCTCCTCCACACCCAGAGGCCCAGCACACCCCAGTGGAGCTGGACACAGTTACAGGTCAGTCTACTAACAATATATACAGTAGGTCTCATTCATACACACATGTACTGTTAGAAGATGCAAAAATTTCATTGCCTAGATTTGATTCCACTAATATTTGTTTACTAAGGGCTGCATCATTATGCCATATTTGTGTAATGTGATTCATTTGACTTGTGTATATGACTGTGTAGTTTTCTCATTGGACACTCTGGGCGAGGATGACACTGAGAGCATGTTGATGATGGAGGTGGTGGAGGAGCCTGAACCTACACCAGGGCCACAGGGGCAGGACATTGGGGCCCCTACAGCACCACCCAAGAAGGCTCCACCGAACTTTAACCACGGCCTTAAGAAAAAGAAACACCAGGGAAACAAATCCTCTCTGTCTGACAAACCCCAGGACCTCCAGGTGTGTATAAGTATGAATCTTTGTTTGGGTGTGCATCTCTGTATGTGTCCATGAATCCACAATTTGCCTTGCAATGTGTGGCTAGTCTCTACAGACTTTTTTAGGTATATTTTTTAGCATATGCTAACAACAAAAATGACTTTTTGTCTATAAATTGTAAAAATCCGATAAATAGTGTTTTCTTATTGCTCAGTACAGAACGGACTTCTAATTACTTCCATACGTCCTAAAAGTGTGTATCTGTAACACATGACAATCACTGTCTACTCTTGCAATTGTAATTTTCTCACTGTGCTTTGAAAATAGGGCCACCTTGTGGTAATATAAAGTATTTTGGCTGTGAACTTGTCTATTTGCTCAAGGCAAGACAATCTATTTATAAACGTTGGATTGTAGAATAGATCCAAGGATAACCAAGAGTTTAATTGGTAACACTTTATTTTACGGTGTCCGTGATACAGAGTAATTACTGAATTATTTACTTAGTAGTAGACATTGTAATAACATGTAACAAAATGTAATAAATATGTAACTAAGTTATGGAACAGCCTGTACTTACAGATTGTAATTACACTCATGTATCAGGCAGCTACTCTTACACATGTGTAACAGGCCGAGTCGGTTACATTCGTGTTACCGACTTGGTACAATGTAATTATATAAGAAAGTACTTTGTACTACTCAATGTAACAACAAGTATTTAACCCTTGTGCATCCTTGTGGACATTTTTGGCTTTTTCAGTTTTGTTTTTTTGATAACTTTGTCTGTGTTAATGCTAACTGCATACAATTGGCCACAGGTGTGTACTTTTATTGGAATTTTAATATTTCACGCCATTTTCATAAAAAAAATCAATTTTGCACTAGGTACACAAAATACTCCCTCTTAGCATCGTTTTGCCAAAAATGGCCCCATTGAAACCCATTAAAACTGCATTTTTTTTATCCCAGTGCCATTTGACTATAAAATGATGCAAACTTTGTTAAGAGGCTTTCATTATGTTGGCAAGGCCTCAAAATTTAAATTTTTACTATTTTTTATCAGATGGTGCCATTTTTTCAGGTTTGGCCTATAAAGCAAATACTCGCTTTATTCCTATTTTCTGCTTTGGCATATTACAGAGCCAATTGGATAAATTGTACAACGATAATTGTGTGGGTATGTTGGTATGGATGTCTGGGTGTGGTTTGTATGTGTGTAATAAAAAAAAAATGTGTGTGTGTGTGTGTGTTTGTGCGCTTGTAATATTTGAGAGAGAAAAACTCAACTGCAAATCTAAAATCCAATCACTGTGTGCACCAGTGGAGTTTTGCTGGCACCCAATGGGGAAAATCTGTTACTGCGCCCAAACAAAATCTTACTGAAAGCTCATTTTTTGTGATATCATCCTCAAATTTGGAACACAACTTGTTTAGATTTATGGCTTTGAATTCATATCAGTTTTGGAGTTCAACATGTTTAATAAAATATATATTTTATATAAAATAATAATCATAAATAATTTTCATAAACTTAAACCTATATAACATTTTTTTGGATTGACATATACATTTTATTTTACATCAGCAATAATCTGCAAAGGGTCTTCTTTAAAATGATACCAAATTTAAGTCTGTGCTCCCAAGATTCAAATTTTTATGACAGTTTTTTGACGTGGACATTTTTGTCCTCTATGTAGCTATGTGTAACTTTTTTTAATTGATGCACAAGGGTTAAATATGTTACTAAGGTGTGAAAAAAGCCTGCAGTTACAGATGGTCATTTTGTACCTTCTAAAATAGTGTATCAAGATTGTACTTAAGTGTACTTCATGTGTATCTACATACCTTATACACATGAAGAACACTTAAGTACAATTGATTGATTGATTGATTGATTGATTGATTGATTGATTGAAGTTTATTTAGAGTAAAATAAAATAAAATAATATATACATATATATTAACACACACACAAATAAAAAATAAAAATAACATAGCACAGCTTATCTCCCATATAAATAGATATAAACATATACACATATACACACATTTATTACACTTTTAATAATAGTTGCTCGAAAGGGAGTGGAAAGAAGTATAACTTATTTGCTCCCACCCCCAATTCCTTCCCATATATTACCCCATATGTCCGCTGCTATTAACAGTTAAATAAATAATAATTTGATAATATTTCTCAAATATTTCAATCTTGATACACTTTATTTTACGTAGCTTTTCCCTGTGTAATATTATGTAATTGCAATGTAATTAGGATGCTACCGCATGCATTTAAGCTGTGAACTTGGGAGTTAGGCCTAATTCAAACTAAAGTACATATGGATAAGGTTTGTAGATACACATGAAGTACACTTAAGTACAATCTTGATACACTTTATTTTACGTAGCTTATCCCTGTGTAATATTATGTAATTGCAATGTAATTAGGAAGCGACATCATGCATTTATGCTGTGAATGAGGGAGTTAGGCCTAATTCAAACTAAAGTACACATGGATAAGGTTTGTAGATACACATGAAGTACACTTAAGTACAATCTTGATACACTTTATTTTACGTAGCTTATCTCTGTGCAATATTATGTAAATTGAATGTAATTAAGAAGCTACTGCATGTATTTAAGCTGTAAACTAGAGGGTTAATTCAGATGGATAAGGTATGTAGATACACATGAAGGGCACTTAACTACAACCTTGATACACTTTATTTTATAAGGTACAAAATGACCATGTGTAACTGCAGGCTTTTTACCTTAGTAACATATTTAAGTACTTGTTACATTGTACCAAGTCGGTAACACGTATGTGACCGACTCGGCTTGTTACACATGTGTAACAGTAGCTGCCTATTACATGAGTGTAATTACTATCTGTAAGTACAGGCTGTTCCATAACTTAGTTACATGTTAATTACATTTTGTTACATGTTATTACAATGTCTATTACTAAGTAATTAATTAAGTAATTACTCTGTATCACGGACACCGTAAAATAAAGTGTTACTGTTTAATTTTGAAAATTTTAACTGGACAATTAAAAAAAAAAGTTACAATATTTAAGTAGCCTACATCTAAGCCAGTAGTTATCAACTCAAATGAAATATTTGTAGAGAAAAATGTTAAATAAAAACAATAAAATCCAACTAACAAAACAATTTATAGTAAAAAATGTATTTGCCATTGGTTGAGGCCTGCTGAATTAGGCAGATAATAAGTATAATAAGCAGTAACTGTAACGGGGTGCGGTTGAAGCAGAGATGAAGCGGGGTCCAGATGTAGCACACGCTTTATTTAATAGACAAACTAAACTTGGATACAGGACTCGGGACTCAGGAACAGGATACAAGAACAACCAACATTAACGTTAACAGTCAAACATTAAACAAGAACTCACAAAGACAAGGCTGAAACACAGGGCTTAAACAATCAGGGACAAACAAGCTAGACAAGATAACTAATAAACAAGACACCACTGAACATGACAAGACACAAAACCCACACTGTAACAGTAACAATAATAGTTATATGGATAATTATTATTATTCAATTATAATAAAATTATAATTTTAAGGATGTTTTGTTTACTTTTGTATCATGAACAGTTTTGATACCGTGCTGTCACCATTTGAAGTAAACTTACAAAACCAGTCGAGAACCACCAATTTAAGCATTTTGCAAAGGTTTTATCCAACGATATGTTTGTGCTTTAATTGCCTATGTGATAATTCAATCGTTAGCTGATATATTTGAGTTGATTTGATTTCAAAAGTCCAGAAACAAATTTTTATTGAATGCTAATTTTAGGTACGGGTGCGCATTATCGAAGGAAGGCAGCTCCCTGGTGTCAACATTAAACCAGTAGTCAAGGTCACAGTTGGAGGACAGACGAAGAGAACCCGCATCAAGAAGGGCAATAATCCATTTTTTGACGAGGTAACTATTTTTTCCCACTGTTTTATAAAAATTATGTAAATAATTGAGTAAATGCTCAGATAATTATATGCATATATTCTTTCCTTTCAGACTTTCTTTCTAAATTTCTATGAGAAACCTTCAGATCTTTTTGATGAACCTATATTTTTATCCGTAAGTTCTATTATTAGCATTATTAATGTTGCTGTCGTTTCATTGAAGAAAATGCAGTTATCTTGTCTATGTCCGTTCAAAGGTATTTGACTCCAAGTCACTACGGAAAGACTATGTTATTGGAGAATTCAAGGTATATATGCTCTTATTTCTTATTTCTTCCCTCTTTCCTTCTCTTGGTAATCACTATCTTCATTTGGTGGTTTCTTCTCATTTCCAGTGAGTTCCAGGATATCTTTATTTTAATTTTCTTTACTGGTCACAGGCATGTTTTTTCTTAGATCTATCATTTTCATCACACATGTGGCTTTGCTAATAATAGTGCTGGTTTTGTGTTTTCTCTTTCAGCTGGATGTTGGCATGGTGTATAATGAACACCGTAAGTACCACACAGTCATAATGTGATGTTAATTGCTCTTCTCCAAAGCACCGTTTTGATTGGGTCTCTATATGTGGGGACTCAATTAAGCTTGCTGCCTCTAAAATTGAAGCTAAAATGCCCCCCAATGTTTTATATTTAACATTTTTTCTATTCCACTGAACAGGACATGCTATTCTCAGGAAATGGTTGTTGCTGTCAGACCCTGATGATCTTTCTGCAGGGGCCAGAGGTTATTTGAAGGTCAGCATGTGTGTGCTGGCTGCAGGTGATGAACCTCCGGTAAGTGAGAGAGAGAGAGATCGAGCATGATTCAGCAGCAGCATGTTAACTAATTGAACCTTATTGTAAAATTTTCTTTCATTTTTTTGAAAACATCAATTCTGTGTGTTAGATGGATAAGAAAGAGGGTCTGGAAGAAAAAGAGGATATAGAGGGGAACCTGTTGAGACCAGCTGGTCTTACCCTGAGGGGAGCCTCGTTTACTGTGAGAGTTTACAGGGCAGATGATCTGCCTCAGAGTGAGTATCAACACATCTGTGTGTAGGTGTGGGCCTTTTCTGTTTGCTTCTGTTAATCTGCTCTCCTCCTTTGGCAGTGGATGATGCTCTTATAGACGATGTCAAACACTTCCTTGGTTTTGAAACCAATCGTAAGAACCTGGTGGATCCATTGGTGGAGGTCAACTTTGCAGGAAAAACGGTACTTCTGTCTTTGTAACTAGTTGAATCATGAGGTATTAATTATCAACATGATCAAATCTATGCTCACAATACCTTTTGTTCAGAATCTAATACGTGCCTTCTGTCATCTTACTTTTAAGCAAGTAAAAGGCCTTTTAGTGTAATTCTAAAAATGTCCCCATTCAGGTTGAGATACACAAGTCGTTGTGCTACTTTTTATGAAGTAAACGTAGGAACACATTTTTTATTGTTAGTAATATTTCAAGATGAACATTTACTGGACTAAAGCAACGGTGGTTTACTTGATTCATATATCTTTTTTTTTTTTTTTTAAATCTTAAAATGTGAGTATCAAATATGATTGATCAGGCTTTTGAGGAATGTTTATTTGTACATCTTTCATTGTCATATTACATTGCACTGCATTATATGTTTGGCTCCCCACAAACAAAACAAAACAAATCATGAGCTTTGATCATAAAACTAAGCATTTAAATATCATCTTACTATGATATATTATTGGCAGATATAGAGTGAGAACTATATTTAAGTGCATTTAATGTAAAAAGTCTGCTATACAGTTATAAAGATCTCATTGATTAAATTATTGGATAAATATTGCATATTTTTGCTCAGTTTGGGCCTCTGAATAAAACTTTTTTTCCCTCTTCCTCGTTAAGTATGAGCTCCATATTCTCCTATATCATACTATATGAGCCATAAAAGCCTAATGTATCAGATATGATATTATTTTTTGGACTATTATTTTATATGTCATGCTTTATATAGGATTAATAATTTGCTCAAGAGGTACCGATATTATATTTTTCTATTTCTACTAGATGAGTAGTAAGATTCTGGAGAAAAACGCCAACCCTCAGTGGAACCAGAGCCTCACTCTGCCTATCAGGGTAAATTACACACTCATCTCACACACCCTAACAAGTACTTCAATAGATTTATTCAACAGTCTGTTTTTCACTCCAGTTTCCATCCATGTGTGAAAAGATGAGGATACGCATTTTAGATTGGTGAGTTCGATTTTTCTTTCATGTGTTTAAAACTTACTTGTAGGGTAATCGTTACAGAATACAGAAACTGTTTAAAACAAAACTCAAAACATACCTTTTCGAGAATGCTTATACTATAAGTCTATTTGAGCTTGTTTTTTTCTTAATGTAAATGTATTTGTATGTTATTTTAGTTTTAAATTGTGTTATCTTTTAAAAAATTGTACAGCGACAGTTGTTTTATTGTGCTATATAAATAAATAAACTAACCACCATATGTGGGATTGCTTTATTTATGATGAAAATGTATTATCTTACATACCTTCCCATTCTCATTCTCTCAGGGATCGCGCTAGCCACAATGACGTTATTGGCACTACACACTTATGCATGTCCAAAATCTCAGCCCCTGGAGGAGATATTGAGGGTAGGCAGTGTTTTGTTGTGTACAAATTGCATCTCAAAAAACAGTTTGATTGAAGGCTTTTGTTAAGTGCAGTGGCAAATCTAGAGGGTCATTGTCTTGCTTTGCAATTTTCCTCCGATACACGAAGATTGAGAAACCAAATGCAGTTTTTAATGGGAAAATCCAAGATCATAAACCGTATAACAGGCAGTGGTCAAAAGCACAGGGTAATTAGTCCAAACAATGACAAAATGGAACATCTTGTCAATTCCCTGTGCAAGAGCTGGTTACAATCAGTCCTTCCCAAATCTCACATTGGTTGAGCCAGAACTTGACATGTTGAGTTACTCAGACAGCAGTGCTGTTTGCCACAGCATCAATACATTTATTTGTACTGTCTGTCTACTCTATTTGTCTAGTAGTTGTAAGGAACGTATCATCAAAAGTAAATATTCTTCACCTTTAAGTGCACTTTTCAATGTTGAGAGACATCCCATTTTTGAGTAATGTGTTGGTTCCAGTTTTGAAGTGAGGAAAAACTCTACTTGTTTGCTAGCTGATTTGTTGTCTTGATTTTGTATCACTTTGTATTGTCATCGTGTAAGTAATGAATTGGCAGTGATTTGAACCTTCGAGAATTAAATGAACACTGCATTTTGGGGATTGTTGTGTAAAATTAGCTTGTATGTTTTACTCTGAATTAGAGACAAGGATGATTGAAACAATTTTTTAGCTACTTTTTTAAACTTTGGCATCTATGCTATTGCCAAAGAGGTATGACTGATCAAAATTGTAGTATTGTTGCATTTGGGGGGAAAAAAAACAAGTGATTGTAGTATATTGTAGTGTAACTGAAATTGGTTTCAGTATGTTAGCAGTTTGCAGTTGGTTGTAATATTTTGTGTGTTGCATAGAGTGAGTTTGGTGTGCAATTTTAACTCTACGTCTGGTGCAGACATGATTACTAAAGGCTTGTGCATGAGTCCATTTGCATGGCATCGGCTGCACTGCCTGCAGTATTCACTTCATCTATCCTTATTTTGTCTCAACTTTTATTTCTCTCTGCACTCAGATGAGTTCCTTCTCAGGACCTTCCACAGCACCAGTATGTGTGTCTCTCTGATCTCAAAAACCTGTGCTACCCTTCCTGTAGATCGCACCAATGGCTATGTCAGAATATGCCTTTTGTTGGGCTATAGTGCTTATAGTTTATAAGTTGCCTATAGCTTTATTCAGCTAGTCTTTAGATAAGGTGTTTTCTATGACTAAATGGCAAATGTATTTGCCATTTAAATGTGTCAACATATTTGCAATTTATTTGTACTGCTCCTAAAGCTAGAGTATACTGCTGTGTGTCTAATTCTTGCTCTTTTATATCAACAAGTTGATGACAATATAGGTTTTCTTCCGACCTTTGGCCCCTGCTTTGTCAACATGTATGGGAGCCCTAGAGAGTTCACAGCCTTCTCGGACCCACATGAGGCACTAAACCTGGGAAAGGTGAGATTATATATATATAAAATTATACTTTTACAGAGTTTCTTAAAGCTTGTTTGTAAATATTGTCTTCATATTTCAAACATCAAAATTGTTTCACTACATTCATTTCACTTGGCGTTTTTACACTGGCAGTTTAGTTTGGAACGGGGTACGGTTCTAATGAAAAATTGTTCATGTGAAAGCTGTCATGCGGACTCACCGTTTTACCGAACCCGAGACTACCTGAAGGAGGTGCTCTGAGTAAATGAATAAATGTGAAAGAAACACGGACTCGGTGCGCACTTATTCAGGAAGTAAAGTAAACTGCGCATGCGTTTTAGCTAGGGTGACCATATTTTGTCCTGAAAGAACAGGACACTCGGCCCGTCAAACAGATATGCCTACTCAAATGATACTCGAAGTTTACTCAAAGAAACCTTATTAATTTCAATACATTTAAAGTAGGTTATGCCTCCTCTATATGGATAGAAATTTGATATATTGTTATATGAAAACAGGACAGTTGATCACCCTATTTTTAGCCGATTACGATGTATTTAGTTAAATAAAACACATGTAAGGGATGATTGGTATTGGCGCATAGCAAGTGCAGTCAGGGAGGCAAATGAACGGCAATCCACTGTCTTCTCAAAATAATCTGTTTGCAAGCAGCAGAAAGCCACCTTATGTGACGCACATAAACACAAGTTTGTACTCAGTTGTGCGCATAATAGCACCAAATTAATAAAAAAAACCACAATATACTGTATATTGACCTGTGTTGTGTTTTATATCATACGCTGTGAATGTTTGTGAATACGTTAGATGCACTCGGATGCATCAGGGTGCGACAAATAAACTCACAGCGAAGTTCTTTTTCGTTTTTTGCTTAGAACAAAAAATATGTAAGAAATACCTTGTGTAGCAATATACTGTTAAAGAACATCCAGACGTCATCCAGAGAGCGACGTTTAGATTAAAATGTAAATTTGTGCACGCTTTCCCCTCAATAACACAATAAACACACAACAAAAATGACAGCGTTGAGAAAACAGCAGTTAAGAAAGCATCTGATCATAGTGATGTGGATATGTTTGCACAAGCTCTGCAATTCACAGGCATCATGCTGACAGATGAGGTAATTAAAAAATTACAGTTATGATAGTTTGATTATAAAGTACATTTGAGACAATAGACTATAAATCTGACCATGTCAGACTATAGTTTAATCACTTTTCTTTGCATGACACATTGACATTACAGTACAGAATGGCTCATTCTGCATTATCCTAAACATTGTATAAACATGCATTCCATGTGCCATTGAACAGAAAAGAGGCTTTTGGGACCATGCATGAACATCAGATACTTTTGATTTTCTCGGCAAAACATCTTTCTAAAAAAACAGTCTACAGTCTTTCACAGAAAACCTAGGAAGTCTGGGGAAGGTCTTGTTTTTTAAGTTTTGTTACAAGCTGTTCACACATTGGTAGTAAAAAAAGTGATTAATACATGTGAATTCTTACATATACCCCCTTTAAAATTACTTACTGTAATAGGCTATATGCACGCATAAGTTCCGCATTTGGCGCAAGGATGCTCATCCGTTTCCGGTTGGGGAGATTAAAGCGGAGGAAAACCGAGGAAAACGGGATTATGGCAGAGTCTTCAAAATGTACTGTCCTCCCGTCTTTGAAATGAAACTTTCATATGTTTAGATGTAATTTTATGTATAGTTATGTTTATTTAATATAATTTTAAAAAGAAGCATAAACACAACGAGGGGTGGCTGTTTTGTCCGTTTTTGTGACTAACGTTTCTTTAGTATAACCATGGAGTATAAAAATCAATATAAATTCTTGGTATTGCATTGGGCCGTTTCTCAATATGCGTTCTTGTCTGTACTTGTGTTCTTGTGGACTTGTGAAACGTCATCAGTCGCTGCCCAAGTACTGTTCCAATTCAAAGTTCACATCTAGCCAAGTCCAGTTCAAATCCCCGGATGTGTTCTTGATCCGCCCAGTTTACCGAGGATGCATCGAGAGCAGGGATGCTCCGATCAGGATTTTTGCAGCCGATACCGAGTACCGATTTCTTGTCATGGTGATCAGCCGATACCGATACCGATTCCGATGCTTAATTGACTTAATATAAGACAAATAAACAAAATGGAACAGTTTGATGCAGCCCATAAGGTTTATTTAAACATTGTCCAAAGTGTCCAATACTAAATGTTTACAAAATAAATATTTAGTCTCCTAAAAAGTCTGATGTAACTTAAACATCGTCCAATACAAGTCTGAGCAGGACAAAATAACAAAATAAAACATTTAAACTCCTAAAAGAACAAATTGGAGTAATTTGATACAACTCATTAGGTTTAATTAAATATTGTTCAATGTTAAAGAGAATAAAATAAATGAAAACATTTAAACTCCAACATGGAGAAGTCTGATGTAACAAATGAGGTTTAAATAAACATTCTCCAATATAAGATTGAAGAGGAAAAATGATATAGAAACATTTCAACTACTGAAAGAACAAAATGGAGTAGTTTGATGAAGTATGAACTCATGAAGTATATTTAAACATTGTCCAAGTGTTAAAAGTGAGAACAAAATAAAATAAAAACATTAAAACTCCAAAATAGATAAGTCTGATGTAACTCATATGGTTTAATTAAAAATTGTCCAATTTAAGACCGTAGGGGAAAAAATATATAGAATAATTTAAACTCCAAAAAGAACAATATAATAATTTAAACTCATTTAATCATTTAAAAAAGAACAAAATGGAGTAGTCTGATTAAAAAAATAAAAAAAAAACTTACAGGAATATAATTAAGTGATTGCCAAGCTGCAGAGTAGTCATTTGCCCCTTCCTACTTAATAAGGTAAGGCAAGTTTTTTTTAATAAATATTAGTTTTTCTGCATTTAGGGAAGACAGCCTATTCCTCTTTTCATCCAAAACGTGTGCGGCTGTACTGAATAGCCGCTCACTATCCACACTCGTCGATGGAGCACTAAGGTAGACTCGTGCTGCCTCTGCCAAAGCTGGGAACCGGCCTTTATTCCTCTCCCAATACACCAGGGGTTCTGTAGATCTTGGGATGACAGGCTCAGAGAGGTACAGATTTATCTCAGGTGCTGCCGAATCACTTTCGCTGTAAGCATCACTGCCACTGGTGTCCTTGAGAATTTCCTCATGCATCTGCTGCAAACAACTAGATGGAAGAGCTTTTGGTGTGGCCACAGTTTCTCCCATCTTCTCACCAGAGCTATGTCTCCGCCTCACTCGTAAATCCAGTGCTTCACCGAGCAGTCTGTGTGCCTCAGGTTTGATTTGATCATCAAAATATCTATCCTTGTACCTTGTTTTGAGAAAGAAAAAATAACCATCATTGCTAAATTTCAATTATATTAGCCTAAAATTATACTATACTATTTAATTTAATACATTCACACATTACAACACATTTGTCACACTCAGTCTTTTTTTTTTTTACTTGACATTTACAATACCATAAGAAGTATTATGTAACCCTGCCTGTAAAGCCAGCTAAAGTAATTGATTTACCGTTTTCTACATACAATAATCCTATATATAATATATTAAAAACATTCTGTGAAAATATAACCTTGATATCTTTAATATATTGACTAGGCCATTTCAAAGATTAAAATCATAGGGAAATGTATTTTAAAAATGACACTTTAATGCTTGTTATCTCATGCGATCTCATTAGACTAAAATTTTATCCTGGATTTCACTGACAGGGTCACATACTATGAAATATATCATATAACGTTACATTATATATACACAATTAATTAAGACGACTTACCTAGGATCAAGGACCGTAGCCACAACATAAACAGGTTCCCTGTCAATGTTGGAGAACCTTCTTACAACAGCTTCGAGAAGTGTTTGTTTCGATGTTTTTACTCCATGGTCCGAGTCGGACTCTCTCTCAAGGAGACGCTTCAGGGCACTGATAGATGGGATGACGTCAGCCACGGATGATTTTAATGAACTAATCTCTTTGGTTAACTCTTCAAAAGGTGCAAGAATGGAAACCATATTTTCAATTAATTTCCACTGTGTTGCATTGAGATTCGGAATGTCATAGTCAGCTGTGTATGCCATTAAAGCATGTTTTTGTTCCAGCAGAGAGTTGAGCATGTAGTACGTACTGTTCCAGCGTGTGTCGACGTCCTGCTGCAACCTTTTAGGAGCCTGGCCAAGTTGTTTTTGAATATCTCCTAAACGCGAGTATGCTTGGGGCGAATGCTTAAAATGCCCAACAATGCGCCGGCTAATCGCCACAGCATCACGGATAGCCCGCTGTGATAGAACTCCCTCGTGAACCACTAAATGGAGAGTATGGGCCATGGACGGCACGCTGCGTAAGTTGCAGTCTCTCATGGCCTTTGCTATATTTCTTGCATTATCGCGAAGTACGACATGCACTTTCTCTTCAGGTATGTCCCAAGCCTGCAACATGTCTTTGTATTTAGCGACTAAAGCCTCAGCAGTGTGTGAGCCAGGAAATTCTTGGGAGTGGAGTATCACTTGCCTTTTTTCAAAGTCTTCAGTTATCCACTGCGCTGTCAAACTTAGCATGGACATAGGTGATACGCTAGAGCTCCAAATGTCCGTTGTTAAACTCACCGCTGTCACATTTTCGTGAAGTAAACTGTGTATGTGGCTGTAGACGATTTGATATAACTCTGGAAGAGCTACATCGGTAAAATATTTGCGCCGTGGCAGTTGATATCGTGGTTCTAGATGTGCAATAAGGCGTTTAAATCCAATGTCTTCTGTGACTGACAACGGCTGGTTGTCAATGCAGATAAACTCTATTATCTTTGCGGTTATAGCCTTAGCTTTCTTGCTGTCTGGTGTGTAAAGTTCGTGTTTTTTCAGAACATCTGTAATGGATGGCTGAGTGAGAGTCGGATTGCTAGTTACCGTTGCCTTTTTTGCAGTTGCCAGTTTTTCATATTCGCCATACGTCTCGCGGTGGCTCGTTCTTAAGTGCCGAATCAGGTTCGTTGTATTAAATGTTTTGGACAATGCTCCTCCACGTGAGATTTCTTTGGAACATACACGGCAAATAGCGAATTTTTCATTTGTTTTCGAAACATCGTAGTAATTCCACACAGGCGAAGACATGACTGCGCGCCAAATAATTTAAGTGCCCACGCATTATGTACGTCCTCACGCGTTGACGTCATCAAATCGCGATCGGTTTGTAAGATCGGCCAAGTTAGTGAGTACCGATCGAGTCATAAAATGTCAATATCGGCCGATACCGATCTCCGGCCGATCGATCGGAGCATCCCTAATCGAGAGGTGACTTGTGCGGACTCGAGACAGCCAGGTATCCCAGAATGCATCTCGCACCAACCAGCAAGCGTCAATAGCAGAGGAGAAAACCCGCGTAATATCAAAATACTACTGTTATTGTGTCATGAAATGCAATTTTAAGAGTGTTTCAGTCGTGAATGTAGTTGTTTAAAGCTCAAATCTGTGGTTTATTTATAAAGAGAGCGCCTATTTGATAAATCTATCTGACGTTTTCGGAGTTGTGAGATCCAGGCAATCAGCGGGTGTTTAGCGCTGATTAGCCCGACTGGAAGAGCTTTTCCTCGGCTTGTGCTTCTGATGTGTACCGCTGGCTCTGATGTCTCTAGTCTAGTGGTTAAACAATTCATCTAGATTAATATATAGTTTGTAATCTATAGTTTGTTCCATGGCAATTTGTTTTGGCTGAGGGCAAAGTCAAGTTTCATAACTTTATATATTTAGGCTATTTAAATTCAACTTTGTAGCACTATTAGAGAGCTGACTTATGTTTGACTGAATCGTTTGCTTTATTTCTCGTTATATAGCTTCTTATACCTTTTAGGCTACTTTTAAACTGGATTGATCATTAAAACTGCATTTAACAAAAAGAAACAGGGTTGTGTAATTTTATTTAATATTTTTTTAAATAATTCGAATATTTTTAAAGGAGTCATAATGTGGTATTAACTTTGATACCCACGCTCTACTATAGTAATTTCATGCCCTTCTAAAAAAGAAAAATTGGAAAAAAAAATAAAGACAGAGCTCGTTTGACCCTTATTTCTGAATGCATTATTGTCTCGCGAGATCTGATGCGAGGTTTTGGCTGTCGTGGACGGTCATTTTAATAATGCAAATGAGGGGCGCGTTGATTGGTGGCAGGAAGGAGGGGGCTTGACACCGCAGGTAACTTCAGCATATCATTCCAAAAAGAGATCATGGCGCAAGTTGTGAATGAACCCGACCTGGCCGCGACCTACGGGATTCAACCGTATGTTTGAGCCAGACTCTGAACCAGAGCTGGAAACGGAAGATGAACAACAGTCAATGGAAGGACGTCTACATCAACATGTCTCTGAATGGTAAAGAATTTTTTTTGACTGAGACATACATTAACATCAGTAACGAGCTAAAACGTTTGTTGCTATTTTCTCCCACATAAGTTTAGCTTTAATTTAATGTAGATTACATTAACGGAGATGTAGTCTACTTTATTTTCAGTTTACAGTGGTTATAGAGATTAACGTTTGCTATAATGTGTAGTGTAAAACAAAGTGGAAAGATGTGGCTAGTATTCGTAGAGTCCATTCCCCGTGTTTACATCACATACATTAACCGCATTAGTAGTTAGCTGCGGTTTGTTACACAAAATATAGTAATAAAAACACAGTCTTACCGTTTCAAATTCAGGCAAGTCCCTGATTGTTGGAATAGCACCTTTTTCCAAACGTAACTTCGATGCCAACTTCGCCTGATATTGCCCCAAATTTGTAAAAGATTCTTTTGTGAAATGTTTAGCGCAGACACCTAACGTTGAGCAAGTTGAGATGATTGTTGGAACAGCGTCATTAAAAATAAATTTCATCCACTGGTCCCTTGTAGTTTGGTCAGTTTTGGGTAAAGAAAAAACATTAGAATGCGGATTATAACAGTCAACCACAGAGCAACTCGCGTGTGCACTACGTTTCTGCATCTTTCTTGACTGAATATGATGGGGAGAGGGGCAGGGCGGGCCTCCTCTGCGGTGTCCATATATGGTATATCCGGCCCCGTCTTGACGTCAAGTCGGGGGAGAAATTGAAATCTCGTATTTGAGTGCGCGTGCACGTTGGCTAGTTTAAGAACCCTGGGGTAAACAAACGCTTCACTTTTGAATATCGGCATCCCGGCCAATGTATAATCGTTAGTCAATCATAACATACATTGATTCTCATGGAAAAGTGAAAATTGCACATTATGACTCCTTTAATATTTATTTTACATTGTCTTCACTGTATGAACATGTATAATAAAATGAAACAACCCTGTCTGTTTTTTAAATGTCCGTTTTAATGATTTGTTTTTTTATGAAAACAAAAAAAGAAGGGTTGTGTTTTATATTTCGTGTTATAAATGCAGTGAAGATAATCAATGTACACGTTGCCTGAACCAGATTTGTGTGGCCATTAATATGTTTAATGTTTTTTTCAAATGAAAAGAGGCAGAGTGGTGTTTTATTTCGTTTTATTGTTGCCTCAAATATACATAGAGAGATAACCGGAGTAGCCAGAGCGAGCTGACTGACGCGAGCAAGAACGCACTGTTCCATTTGCAGAATAACCGGACTCGCGTCCTCCCGTCCTCGGGAGTTCGTTCTCCCGAGTCGAACTTGCAAGTCCGAACTACCAAGGACGCAAGTCCGAAGTTTGCGTACTTGGTATTGAGAAACGGCCTTGGACTCTACGATCGGCGGAAGTTATCGAGCATCCTTAACCCTTCACCGGAAATACCGCCGTGCATAGAGCCCATAATACTTCCTACTGCAGTGGTTCCCAAACCTGTCCTGGAGGACCACCAACACTGCACGTTTTCTATGTCTCCCTAATCAAACACACCTGATTCAAATCATCAGCTCATTAACCCATGTGATAATGAGCTGATGATTTGAATCAGGTGTGTTTGATTAGGGAGACATAGAAAACGTGCAGTGTTGGTGGTCCTCCAGGACAGGTTTGGGAACCACTGTCCTACTGTAATAAGTTCCTATGTGTGTGTTTTTCGACATAGGGAGAGGGTGTGGCCTATCGAGGACGTGTGCTGTTAGAACTCATTACGAAGCTGTCTGATCAGGTGGAGCAAAAGATTGAAGACATACACCCTGATGACCTGCTGGTGGTAGAGGTGAGATCACAGTTATTCCTCCTGGGTTTAGCATCAGACATGAGATAATTTGACACAGGAATGCATCATTTAATATCAGTGAAAGACCACAGTTGTGTTATGTCGCACAGAAATTTATGCGGAAGAGGAAGTTCTCCCTCTTTGCTGCATTCTACTCAGCCACTCTTCTTCAGGATGTGGATGATGCGATTCAGTTTGAAGTCAGTATTGGTAACTACGGCAACAAGTTCGACAACACCTGTCTGCCTCTGCCTTCCACCACTCAGTTCAGCAGGGCTGTTTTTGATGGTGAGAAACCACCTAATGATTTAGACTTGAAATGTTTAGATCAATCATACATTTTGGAATGCCCCTAATAAAATTTTCATATTGCAATTTCACTTTGAAGTGGATTCTTGTGGCATTTGTTCTTTCTTTAACAGAAACACCAGAACATTTTTTCTGTGTTAAATTTAATACAGAAAAAATGTTCTGGTGTTTCTGTTAAAGATATATAAAGATATATATTATATATATTATTCTGTTAAAGATATATATATATATATATATATATATATATATATATATATATATATATATTATATATATATATAATATTTAAACATATACATATACTGTATGTGTGTGTGTGAATATTGGGTGCATTATCAATTTAATGCACCCTTGCTGAATAAAACTATTAATTTCTTTCGAAGAAAAAGTTTAAAATAAGTAAAAGAAAAAGTAAGACATTTACTTCTTTTGTAACATTACAACTAATTTTCTTTTGAACTTTCTAATCATCAGAGAATCCTGTTAAAATAATTATCACGGTGTGCACAAAAATATTAGGCCGCACAACTGTTTTTTTTGATAATAATAAGAAATGATTCTTGAGCACTAAAACAGTATTTTAGAATGATTTCTGAAGGATCGTGTGATGCTGAAAATTCTGCTTTGCCATCAGGGGTAAAATACATTATAAAATATATTAAAATATAAAACAGTTATTTTAAGTTACTGTATTTTTTTCAAATAAAAGCAGCCTTGATGAGCAAAAGAGACTTCTTTGTAAAACATGAAAACATTTTACTGAGTCTAAACCTTTGAACGATATGCATATCTGCATATCTATACTAGTAAAAGGAAAAATGCAGAGCCCTGTGATTTTGTGAAAAAAAAAGAGTTAAAAGTATTTTAAACAAAGTTTTGAAGCTAGGATTGAAGCTTTATGTTACATGAACTGTCTAATAACATTTCATTTTATATTAAAGGTGCACTAAGCGATGTCGGGTGACGTCACTTCTTGTTCACG
Source organism: Chrosomus eos (assembly GCA_036326025.1). Classification (NCBI taxonomy): domain Eukaryota; kingdom Metazoa; phylum Chordata; class Actinopteri; order Cypriniformes; family Leuciscidae; genus Chrosomus; species Chrosomus eos. The sequence continues at coordinate 17,819,653 of CM070818.1, read as the reverse complement.
TTTAAAGTATTGACAAACAAAACGGAGGCTAGCTAGACCCTCCCTCCTCCTCATCTGCACACTAACCCCCCAAACCCACCCCCAAATCCTTCTTGTCGGTTATTGGCTGGAACAGTTTATATTTCGTGGAGCATGTTGCTACAGTTTGTTTTTGTTGACGTTTGTGGAGCCTGGGGTGTCTGCAGAGACCGCGTCTTTTTACAGTGTGTTCAGGGGACAGACAGCTAGCGGATAGTGAGGAGATGTTTGTTGTATGTGACAAAAATGTTTTGGCCTAAAAAACGCATGACATCGCTTAGAGCACCTTTAATATTTGGAAGGACCTGATTACCTATAACCCAATGAGTTAAACTGAAGTATCTAACATCGCTTCCACTGTTTTACATTGTTATTTAGGCTGCCATTACTACTACCTGCCATGGGGAAATGTGAAACCTGTGGTGGTCTTGTCTTCAGAGTGGGAAGATATCGGCCCTCGCATAGAGGCCCTGAACATGCTGCTCAGCATAGTTGACCGACTGGTGAGGAGCGTTTCTTCGGTCAACACATCAAAATATATCAAACCACAATCAGTTATAATTGTATTTCCTAATACGTTTATCATAATAGGAATCAAACCTAGAGCAGGTACAGCTGGAGCTCAAAGCAAAAAGTGACGAACAGGAAGTGGAAGAGAGGGTTGTCCAGCTGCTTGATGATGTCATAGCCGACTGCAGGTGAAGATGTGTTCAAGTGTTTTGTAAAGCTGTACCGCACTCACTACGACCAACTTAAGTGTTCTTGTGTGTGTGTTGTAGTGAGGAGCTCCCCGAGGTGGATAAATGGCCCTGTGCGACTCCGCTGGATAAAGCTCTGAGGAATCTGCGCAAGATTAACATGCAGCAGATCGTGCAGACGGCACTGGCGCTCAAACACGGATCAGAGACCGAGCTGAGTGCTGTGCTGGAGCAGGCTGAGGACTGGACCATGAGACTACGTCACCTCGCTGAGGAGGTGAAAGAGCTGTAGCTTGCATGTCAAAATGATATATTTTGGTGTTTTTATGCTTTAATAGGGATTAATCAATATTTAATTGATTTATATAGTGAAGACTGTGCAGTGTTATGTTATATATATTTTTTTTAAATTGACTTTTATTGGGAAAGCATGTTGAATTTTACAATTGTTTGACATATGAAGTACATTACGTTGCTTTACCGTTTTTTTTTTTTTTACAAGAACATCAGAACTTGAGTGTGGGTGGCGGGGAAACCAAACTACTTCCAAATTATTTATGCTATTCATTTATACTTTTAAATCTGTGCACAATTAGTAAACAGCAGCTGTGTTTACAAAAAATCAGATCTAACCGGCTTAACATATTCCGTCCACTTGGACCATATCCTATAGAAAGTGTCCCTCTGCCCTTTGAGTAAGAAGGACGTGTTATGTTATATTTGATTGTATTATTTAATTTCTGTAGTATTTGTAACCTGAAAACATCTCGGTTACGTATGTAACCCTCGTTCCCCGAGTACAGGGAACGGAGACGTGTCGTCCGGGGGAGTTCCCTGACGAATTGGGATCACGCTAGGGAGACCAATCGACTTCGAGTGAACTAAAACGAGCCAATTATATTGGCATGCAAGATTTGCATTCCGCGCCCCGCCTGCCAGTGCGGGTATAAAAGACGGAAGCAAACGCATACACAATGCTTTTTCGCTGAGGAGCCGAACAGAGTCCAGTCCTCCGCGATCAAAAAATCAGATCTAACCGGCTTAACATATTCCGTCCACTTGGATCATATCCTATAGAAAGTGTCCCTCTGCCCTTTGAGTAAGAAGGACGTGTTATGTTATATTTGATTGTATTATTTAATTTCTGTAGTATTTGTAACCTGAAAACATCTCGGTTACGTATGTAACCCTCGTTCCCCGAGTACAGGGAACGGAGACGTGTCGTCCGGGGGAGTTCCCTGACGAATTGGGATCACGCTAGGGAGACCAATCGACTTCGAGTGAACTAAAACGAGCCAATTATATTGGCATGCAAGATTTGCATTCCGCGCCCCGCCTGCCAGTGCGGGTATAAAGGGCGGAAGCAAACGCATACACAATGCTTTTTCGCTGAGGAGCCGAACAGAGTCCAGTCCTCCGCGAAGGTACAGCAACATGGCGAAGGGATGACACGTCTCCGTTCCCTGTACTCAGGGAACGAGGGTTACATACGTAACCGAGATGTTCCCTTTCGTCCTGGGAACTCCGACGTGTCGTCGGGGGAGTTCCCTGATGAATTGGGATCCCTAATAAAACGCCATGGTGCTGACCCCTTCCAGCGCCCAGCTAAGCTCCGCTGCAGCAGTTTCTTGAACAAGATGCAGGAGCTAGCTTGGGAAAATCACACTGCTGTTCCGCAAGACCCACTCAGTGGATTTGGATAACACTGGGAAAGCGTGCCCAACCCGTAGGAGGGAACGCTACGGAGCCCCTGCCCGGCCGAAGGGAGGCACTGGAATACACGTATGTACTAACCCGTGGGGTAGTGAAACATATGGCAGTCCTTGAGGTAGTCCCAGCCCGAGGGGTGGGAGCGTACTCAGCAAGGACGACAGAGGGATCTGTCGAGAGGAAGACACGGAGCTAACCCGGAGGGTAGCTGGAACGTGGTGAAATAGGGACCACTGTTAAGGCCACCCAGTCTAATAGCAACTCTTACGAGAGGTAATAGACCTGGCACCGGGCGATCCGCCTCGCCTGATGCCGAAGGGGTGATGGAGGAACTCACAAGGTTAGCAGTATGTTGGGGAACCAACGGAGTAAAAGACGCACGTATCTGGCCCACGGGGCGGGAATGGCGTTACAAGCCGACATAACCTAATTCCTCGCGCTACTGGCCGTAGCGAGTACACGGGAGGAAACAGGTTCAACACGAAGGCTATAAAACCTAGCGAACGTGTTAGGTGTCGCCCAGCCCGCAGCTCTACAGATGTCTGTCAGCGAGGCGCCTTGCGCCAAGGCCCAGGAGGAGGCAACACTCCTAGTAGAGTGTGCCGTCAACCTAGGTGGGCAAGGCACGCCCTGGGACACATAAGCCCGGACGATAACATCCACTAACCCGTGGGCAAACCTCTGCTTGGAGACAGCCTTCCCCTTCTGCTGGCCTCCGTAACAAACAAAGAGCTGATCTGAGGTCCTGAAGCTTTGCGTTCTGTCCACGTAACAACGCAGAGCGCGGGCGGGACAGAGAAAAGCTAGGGCTGGGTCTGCCTCCTCCAGGGGCAGCGCTTGCAGGTTCACTACCTGATCTACAAACGGAGTGGTAGGAACCTTGGGCACATATCCGAGCCGGGTCTCAAAACAGCGTGAGAAGGCCCGGTCCGAACTCTAGGCACGATTCGTCGACCGAAAAGCCTGCAGATCCCCTACCCTCTTAAAAGAAGCCAAAGCCAACAGGAGAGCTGTCTTCATAGACAAGATATTCAACTCGACCGTAGGCAAAGGTTCAAAAGGGGGCCTCTGGAGTGCCTAAGCACTAGAGTTAAGTCCCAAGAGGGTAAGGGGTGCACATTACGAGGTGGATTCAGCCTCCTGGCACCCTTGAGGAATCTGATGATCAGGTCGTGCTTTCCCAATGACTTACCTTCTAGTGCATCGTGATGAGCGGCTATTGTGGCCACATACACCTTGAGGGTGGAGGGAGACAGCCTTCGCTCCAACCCATCCTGCAGGAAGGAAAGCACGACTCTGATCGGGCAAGTTCGGGGGTCTTCCCGGTGGGAAGAACACCAGTCGACGAACAGGTTCCACTTCAACGCATAGAGGCGCCTCGTAGAGGGGGCTCTAGCGGAAGTGATGGTGTCTACCACATCCTGTGGTAGGCCACCTAGAACCTCCGCGTCCCGTCTAGGGACCAGACATAGAGTCTCCAGAGGTCTGGACACGGGTGCCACAAGGTGCCCCGTCTCTGGGAAAGGAGGTCCTTCCTCAGAGGAATCGGCCAAGGAGGGGCTGACGCAAGGAGCATGATCGGCGCAACGAGCAGAACCTGCTCCTCGTCCTCCTTGACCTTGCACAATGTCTGTGCAAGAAGGCTCACTGGGGGAAATGCATACTTGCGAAGACCCTGGGGCCAGCTGTGCGCCAGTGCATCTGTGCCGAGAGATCCCTCGGTCAGAGAATAAAACAACCGGCAATGGGTCATGTCCGGAGAGGCAACAGATCTATCTGAGCGGCTCCGAAAATTCCCCATATCAGCTGGACCGCCTGGGGGTGGAGTCGCCATTCTCCCGGAAGAGGTGGCTGCCGTGAAAGCTCGTCGGCTGTACGGTAGAATACACCACGGATGAAATGGCTTGAAGCGACCTCAGATGCTTCTGACTCCACAGGAGGAGATGGCGGGCGAGTCGCGACATACGACGGGAACGTAGACCAGCCTGGCGGTTGATGTACGCAACGGTCGCAGTGCTGTCCGTAGGACCAGTACGTGCTTGTGCAAAAGCAGCCCCTTGAGGCGAGACAAGGCTAAGCGTACTGCTTGCAACTCTAGGCAATTGATGTGCCAATGCAGTTAAGGCCCCGTCCACAGACCTGAACTGCATGCCCGTTGTACGTGGCCCCCCATCCGTTGGCAGAGGCATCTGTGAAACCACAGCATGCCTGGAGACCTGAACTAGGGGCACTCCGGCCCTTAGAAACGCAGGGTCTGACCAAGGACTGAAGGTTTGGCGACAGTGCGGGGTAATGTTGACCCGGAACGTGCCGCTCTGCCACGCCCATCTCGGAACTCGATCGTGAAGCCAGCGCTGAAGCGGTCTCATATGAAGCAGACCGAGCGGCGTTACCGCGGCTGCGGCTGCCATATGCCCCAGGAGCCTCTGAAACTGTTTCAGTGGGACCGCTGACCTGCCTTGAAAGGACTTGAGGCAGTTGAGCACTGACTGGATGCGCTCCTCTGTGAGGCGCGCAGTCTGAGCGACCGAGTCCAACTCCATACCGAGATAAGAGATCCTCTGCATTAGGCAGAGTTTGCTCTTGTCCCAGTTGACCTGAAGACCCAAACGGCTGAGGTGCTGGAGCACCAGGTCCCTGTGTTCGCACAACAGATCTCGCGAGTGAGCTATTATGAGCCAGTCGTCGAGATAGTTGAGAATGCGAACGTCATGTTCTCTCATGGGAACAATGGCCGCCTCTGCGACTTTCGTGAAGACATGGGGCGACAGGGCCAGGCCGAAGGGTAAGACCTTGTACTGATATGCTCGACCTTCGAACGCAAACCTAAGAAAGGGTCTGTGTCGAAGGAGAATCGAGACATGAAAGTACGCGTCCTTCAGGTCGATCGCTGCAAACCAATCCCGGGGACGGATGCACTCGAAGATGCGTTTCTGCGTGAGCATTTTGAACGGGAGCTTGTGCAGGGCCCGATTCAAAACTCGCAGGTCCAGGATTGGTCGTAACCCCCCGCCTTTCTTGGGTACAATGAAGTAAGGGCTGTAAAACCCCGACCTCATCTCGGCTGGAGGGACCGGCTCGATCGCGTCCTTCGCCAGCAGGACGTCGATCTCTTTCCTCAGGACAGGGGCATCGACACTCCGCACCCGAGTGAAGTGGACGCCTCTGTACCTGGGAGGCCGGCGGGCAAACTGAATTGCATAGCCGAGCCGGATAGTACGGGTGAGCCAGCGGGACGGCTCGGAAGCGCTAGCCAGGCTTCAAGAGACCGTACCAACGAACCCACCCGGACCACCGGCGTACCCGCGGAGGGGCAGCGAGGTGGAAGGCAGGGACCAGACTCCGGAGGCATTACTGCGGCCGAGAGAGAGGTCTGGGTGTGCGGGGCTGTCCCGAGGCGAAGAGAGGAGGGGAAACGAGGAGCGAGGCCCTAGGGCGTTGAGTCCAGGTTTTCGCACCTCCTTGCCCAGCGGGAGATGAGAGTGACGAGGCCGTGGCGGCGTCACTGACATCTGAGAAATGGAAGAGGGGGAAAGGAGTGGCAAGGCATGGGAGCGTTGCTCACTGCAGTCCGCACCCTCGTGACCCAGAGGTGTAAGAAACTGCTCTAGAAAATGAGGGTACCACTGGACTCCGGGGAGCCAGCGGCGGAACAGAATGAAAAGATTCTCCACCCCGTCCTCCTCCGGGGGAGGGAGAGGTGCGTGCACCGTCTCCGAGAGAGCAATTCCCTACAACGCTGGGTCACCTGTCTCAGGGCTGCCGAGACAGGTGGTGCCGTCTTCCTGCGAAGCTAGACGTCACAGTAGAGCTAGCTGTGACAGCTTCCACAGGGGACTGACACCCTTGGCGACAAACAGACTGAGGAGGAGCATGAGTGACTCGGAAGCACATCGAGTCAAGCTCGTAGTTTCCTCAGCCTGCTTCTGAACTGTGGAGAGCCGCTGGGCACAGTCTCCAACAGTGTCACCGAAACAGGGCAAACCTTGAGAAATAGGAGCATCGAGAAAGAAAACTTTGGCGATGTCTCGTACGTCTACAAGGTTAGCCCTGGGAAACTTCTGGACCACAGTGTGGACGTCGTCTGACCGAGGGCCAGTGCTGTGACTAAAACCACGGTAGTCACTAAGCACAGCTCAACCCCGACTCAGAACTACCCTTGTGCACTGCGTGTTTTTTTGGTCTACACTGACCATCACATGCAGGGAAGAGGTGGTCTGCCATTAGCAAAACCACCATCAAGGGTAGTGAGAGAGGAAAAATTTTCACAGATTTTGGCACCAACATGCCTCCATACTGCAAAAAGTTTTTCACACACATCCAGGCAAGCACGGGGGCGGGGCAAAGCGACACGCGTTGCACTGCGCCCCCAGAGTAGCCCGGGAAGTGTGGCTGTCAAGTCTGGACCTGATTTAGCATGAGCGCACACACCATTACAGTGGGAACTCAGTATCCACCATATCCAGACTGTAACAGCCCTCTCTCCGATGCAGCGATCGACATCTGATCCTCCCCTGGAGCCCCGAATGAAACACTTGGTTCCTCATGAGAACCACCAGTAATTCCATCCGTAAGCTGCCAGGCATGCACAAAACAGTGAACGTGGCCACCAAGCTTGATGACACACGGCACGTTGAACGCTCTTTCAAGACAAACAACGCGCCGACGTGGTCATGCTCTCACAAGAGAGCATAAACCACCCACAAACACAGTTTCAGCATGTTTGCGATGCGCTAGAGGAGTGAGGGGTACCCTCACTGTAATCCTCAGATCACCAATGCTATTAGCCAAAGTAGGCCTCTTCTGGTGCAGAAGAGGAACTAGATCGGGGAATATGCAAAGGGACTCCACCTCGTTTGAGGCACTTGAGTCTCGACCGCGCATCTAGAGCGCCGAATGACGTGCGCTGGGTTGCCGTGACAACCCGCGCTGTCAGCCGGCGGCTCGACGGCACACGGCACGCTGAACGGCTCAACCCCTTACGAGAAAGGGGAGATGAACAATGCGCCGACGTGGTCATGTTCTCATGAGAGAACATGAACCACCCACGAACGCAGTCTCAACACGCTTAAGCCCAGGCATGTGAAACAGTGATTGTGGCCGTCAAATGAGGACAGGAAACGACCGCATCCAGAAACACACAGGTGAAACGTCATCCTGAAAAGGACGCGATCTTCACCCGTGTTGCTCTTTCAGAGAAAAATACTCTCTAGTTGTGCTGAAGCACACAGGGATCAACGCGGCTACACAGCGGGGAAACTGCAAGCCCGCTGCGTGCTCTCAACCGTATACCAGCTGTTAAAACAGCTCTTTGTAAACACAGCGCGTGTAGTAACAGACAGCAGACGGGAGATCGCGAAGACCGCTGAAGCGCCGTCACACCAGCACAGAGAGACTCTCAGGAAACAGCAGACTCGCAGTCTACAAGCTCATTCCACTCAGAGGACACAACTGGTCGGCTCCGAAGCAAAAAGCATTGGGTATGCGTTTGCTTCCGCCCTTTATACCCGCACTGGCAGGCGGGTCGCGGAATGCAAATCTTGCATGCCAATATTATTGGCTCGTTTTAGTTCACTCGAAGTCGATTGGTCTCCCTAGCGTGATCCCAATTCGTCAGGGAACTCCCCCGGACGACACGTCGGAGTTCCCAGGACGAAAGGGAACTACTGTTAGTCCTACCTGAAAATCTTGAACATTTTTTTTTATTTGCTTAATCTGTGCTGTTGTATTTATTTGTGTTGTCGCTTGTCATTTGTTTATTTGTTCTTATTTTATTACTGACTGTTTACTTGTCTTTAAACATGTTTGAACTTTATATTAGTTAGGCTAAAGCCTAAAGTATACTTCGGCAATCCACTTTAAAAATTGTAATTGAGAATTAATTGTGAAATTTTACTGATATGTAAAAGATTGGTGCAGTGCCAGACTTCTGGGGACCCTAAGCAAAACTTTGTAGAGGGGGCCCTGTCAATGCATTCATGAAAACCACAAATGACCCCCAACCCATTAATCTGTTGTTTCAGAGCAGTTTCACTGTCAATCAACAACAGTGACTTGAAACAGTCATTAATAGCATAAAAAAATAACATTATAGTCAATAGGACAAATACAATAGAAAAAAAGATACAAATGAAATAAACAATTTAGCCTATAGCCTAGAAATTGTAATAAAGTTATACAATTTCAAAATTAAACTCTAAATAGTCTTCACCATATGAATTAAATATATTCTTATTAAATTTCTTATTCTTATTAAAGTTCCTAAAGTTATTCAGTAAAGAGCAGTGAATGATTCTCTCATTTTCTTTTGTTGTTTGATTAACAACATTAAATGTTAACAGGTTTATTAGGCTGCTGTTTATTAGGTTTATTAGGCTGTTAACAGGTTTATTAGGCTGCTGTCACTTTAAGACCAAATGCACAGATATAATAAACTGACAAGCATTCAGTTACATTTCCAACTGTTTATGTTCACTTAAGACATAACCGACTGTGATTTATATGTATATTTGTCCTTTTAAAGGGATAGTTCGGCCAAAAATGATATTTAAGCCATGCATTACTCACCTTCAAGCCGTTCGAGATGCATATGTCAATCTTGTTTCAGACGAACACATTTTCAGTTATTTTAGAAAATGTCTTAGACCCTTCAGTGGATATAATGTGAAGATACGGGGTCCAGCTCCTTCAAGTCCCAAAATGTGTATACATCCTTCACAAAAGTAATCCATCCGGCTCCAGGGGGATAAACGAAGGCCTTCTGAGGGTAATCCGTGCGGTTTTGTCGTAAAAAGTATACATATTTAAAACTTTATAGATGAAAATATCTGACTTCCGTCAACGACCGACGCGCGTTCACGGGTGATGGAAGTCAGCGTACGAGGTAGGACGTAGCGTAGGAAACGTCATAACGTAGCATAGCGTAGGACGTAGCGTAGGGAACGACGTGAGGTTTGCTCTGCTCTCTGGCTGCGCCTGCGCGTTCATTCTACGTCACACGTTTTCTACGCTACGTCCTACCTCGTACGCCGACTTCCATCACCCGTGAACGCGACGTCGATCGTTGACGGAAGTCAGATATTTTCATCTATAAAGTTTTAATAATATGTATATTTTTACGACAAAACCGCACGGATTACCCTCAGAAGGCCTTCGTTTATCCCCCTGGAGCCGGATGGATTACTTTTGTGAAGGATGTATGCACATTTTGGGACTTGGAGCTGGACCCCGTATCTTCACATTATATCCACTGAAGGGTCTAAGACATTTTCTAAAATAACTGAAAATGTGTCCGTCTGAAACAAGATTGACATATGCATCTCGAACGGCTTGAGGGTGAGTAATGCATGGCTTAAATATCATTTTTGGCCAAACTATCCCTTTAATCGCACACCCGAAGCTCCAAGTAACTTGTCTGTGTTTTGCTCCAGAAAGCTGCCTAGGGAATAGCATCTCTTTTGCAGCTCAATACGCTTTTAACTCATTTTTTTCTTTCGTATCGAGCACATCCAGTCATGTTACACGATTTGACAGATTTGCATGCTACGTGGGAAGGGTGACAGCGCATCACGTTAAAGCAAAGGAACGGGACGAGGCATCATGTTTTCATAATCGCTGGAAGCCAAAATAAAAACCGAAACTAAAATGCTAATAATTAAATCGTCTTTGAGAAAAAGGGGGCCCCCTGGTGGTTCGGGGGCCCTACACAACTTGCGCACTTTGTGTACAGGAAGGAACGGCACTGGGTTGGTTTATTAAAATACATGGTTACATGGGTCAAAAATAAGGAAAACTAACTTTTATTGTGGTGGGGTGTTGAGCCCTGCTATATTAAAAGCACAGCTAAATGTGGCATTTATTTTAATGGGTTTATGTGAAGATGGTTTTAGGATAAATTAAAAGTTGTTAAAGCCTATTAAATGTTGACTTTTAATTATGTCGTAATTTTGAATGGCTAGAATTACTAATTTCACCCCCTTTTTTAATCGATTGACAGCAGTAATTTCTTTCTTTCAGCCCCAGAACAGTTTTCCAGATATAATAATCTGGATGCTTCAGGGAGACAGACGAGTGGCCTACCACAGAATTCCCACCCATCAAGTTCTCTTTTCCCAGGGTTACTGTGGCAGGCATTGTGGACAACTTCAGACGGTTTTCATGAAGGTAAACACACTATTTGGAGGCAAAGCACATACTAATGCTACAGTGTAAATGATGAATGGAACCGTAGGGGTAGTGATAAATCTCTGATTCGCTGTGTGTAATGTTGTGCTCAGTGTCCACAGGAAGACGTGGGATGTAGTAAGATCCCAGCTCAGATCAGGGTCAAGCTGTGGTTTGGACTCGCTGCTGATGTCAAGTCCTTTAACCAGTTTGCAGAGGGCAAACTATCTGTGTTTGCAGAAACGGTGAGTGGGCAGTTACCCAACATGCATTTGTTTGGTGTTTCTTCACCTCTGGGCCTTTGCCCTGTGGACTTTTCTCTATTATCAATCTTGAGCAGTGTATATACAACTTAATGATTTGGAAATCAATTTCACACAATAAACATTAAAATAGTTTATTTCTCTCCTTGTTTAGATTATCATAGTTTTAAACATGTCGCAATTCATATTTTATAAAATATTTTATAACGTTTTTCCAAGTGAGAAAAAAGTTGAAATCTACTGAATCTCATGACACCAAAAAAAACAAACAAACAAACAAACAAACAAACAAACAAACAAACAAACAAACAAACAAACAAACAAAACAAAAAACACTGGACAGTAACACTACATTTCAAAAGTCAGTAAGATTTTTTTTATAATAAATTAATACTTATATTCAGCAACGATGAATTACATTAATCAAATATATATATATATATATATATATATATATATATATATATATATATATATATATATATATATATATATATATATATATATTTATATATATATATATATATATATATATATATATGTATATGTATATGTATATATGTGTGTGTGTGTGTAATGTAATCCTGAAAAATTATCCTGAAAAAAATGCATCAAAAAAATATTACACAGCGCAACTGTTCTCAAATTTGATAACAAATGAGAAATGTTTCTTGAGCAGTAAATCAGTATATTAGAATTATTTCTGAATGATCATGTGACACTGAAGACTGGAATAATGATGCTGAAAACGCAGCTTTGCCATAATAGGTATAAATTACATTTTAAAATATATTAAAATAGAAAAGTTATTTTAAATGTTAATAATATTTCACAATATTTAGCCTTGATAAGCATAAGCATAAAAAAAAAATTCTTACCAACTCCAAACATTTGAATGGTATAAAATAAAACAAAGAATCACAGAAGCTCATCCTTTGTTTTTATACATTACATTAGTTCAATTTTTTATAGCTTATTTGGTTGAATTTCTTAAATCTCTTCTTTTGGAGTTGATTGTGTATTGTAGCATTGTGTGTTTGAGCTTCTGAGCTAATGGAGTTATTTTGATCCACAGTATGAGAACCAGACTAAATTGGCCCTGGTGGGGAACTGGGGTACGACGGGTCTGACATACCCCAAGTTCAGCGATGTGACTGGCAGAATCAAACTGCCGAAGGAGAGCTTTAAACCCTCTCCAGGATGGAGCTGGGCAGGAGACTGGTATGTCAGCCCAGAGAAAACGTGAGTACCATCTTATCATAAATGTACTCAGACATTTTTTAAAGTATTAGTGATCTCAACATCATTGTACACCCTGTGAAGTGCCATAACATGGATGTGTCTTGATGCCCAGAATGCTGTACGACGCTGATGCAGGTCATATAAGCTTTTTGGAGGAGGTGTTTGAAAATCAGATGCGTTTGCCAGGAGGACAGTGGATCGGCATGCCAGAGGGGTACACAGATGTGGTCAGTGTGTACTTGTATTGTGACAAAACTGATGTATTTTTTTAAAATAAGTATTAATTTGTGCCTCATGAATAAAACTAATAACTTACTTAAAAAGATCTTATGTTCTACATTAAAATCAGTTGGCCAGGAACTGACCTTTTTGTTCTTTATGTGTCCACTGGGGGGCAGAATGGAGAAAAGGCTGTGCCTAAAGATGAGATTGAGTGTCCCGCGGGCTGGGTGTGGGGGGATATTGAGTGGAGCGAGGATCTGAAGCGTGCAGTGGATGATCAAGGTATGGAAACTTTGAGAGGTCTTATGCCACTGACTTCTGCTCTACATTATTTTCTATATAGAGATGATTTTCAAAAGAAATGCATCTCTACAATGAATTTGCTTTTACCTGTAGGGTGGGAATATGGAATAACCCTCCCCCCAGACCGCCGGCCAAAGTCCTGGGTTCCATCCGAGAAGATGTACCACACCAACCGCCGGAGACGTTGGATCCGACTCCGCCGTAGAGACATGCAGAAAATGGAGGCGCTTAGAAAAGTACATCATCAGTCATTAGCGAAGTGTTCCCGTTCGGTTTGTTTTCAGTCAAAGAAATAACGAAGTTTCACATTGAGAGCAGCTTGTAAACAAACATGGAATCTTGGCCCCAAGCTTCATTTTGTTCCCTTTGAATTGTGGGGGGATTCTGGTAAAGCTCAGGGTGGCGTGACATAAAGAGCTCTGTGTAGTCTCAGGAGGTCTTCCCCTGTCCCTGAACGCATCTGGTGAGAGGCAGATGGAGCTCGAGAGGACACCTAATTAATCATGCCATCTGAGAATAATCTGAAATCAATCCCACACCTCGAATCCACTTGGCAGAAAAACCCAGGTCCAATTTTAAAGTCCCGCCGCAAATACGTTTAATGTTCATCATCTGTGTGAGGGTCTGTGTTAGGGGCATGTGTGTGCGACATGAGAGAGAGCGATAACGCATTTTTGTTTCAATCTGGGAAAGTCCTTATCCACACAGGCAAACAAGTTTGGGTAAAACACATTTTGTTCATAAAGATCTAAAAGATCACTGTTTCTGATAACAATAGTGATGTTGTTCGACTGAAGAACTTTAATATGTTTGCTTTTTAGAGTTACAGAGAATGGCAATGGGCCTCATTCATGAAACACGAACAGAACGAATTTGTGTATAAATCATTGGCAAATCCATTATGTAAATTGTCACATTCAATTCAATTGGACAGTTCACATAAGAATGGATTTATGAACGATTTACACACAAATTTGTTCTGCTGGTGTTTCCTGAGGCTCATTGTGTTTCCGTTTGGATCTGCGCAAGGTCTACTAAAACTGGGTAAAGAGCTTCAAGGAAAATCTGTTTGAGAGAGAGGTTTGGGTTGAAAAGGTGTTTTTTACTTAATATATATATTAAATATATATTTAAAAAAAACACAACTAAATAACAGATACAAATCTATTAATACACTACTGTTCAAAAGTTTGGGGTCAGTAAGGTTTTTACAAATATTTATGAAAGAAGTCTCTGCTCTTATGCTAAGGCTACATTTATTCTATTTACAAAAAATACAGTAAAGCAGTTAGAGTAATTGTAATAATATTTCACAATATTACAGAAAATTACAGAGTATAAAGTTTAAAAGAACAGCATTTATTTAAAATGGAAATCTTTTGTAACATTACAGATGTCTTTACTGTCACTTTTGATCAATATAATACATACTTGCTTAGAAGTATTAATTTCTTTAAAAAATATTGCACTTACCCCAAACTTCTGAATGGTAGTCTATTATTTATGCAACTAAATTTGTATGAAACCAAATACCATCTGCAAACAGATAAATTCTTCCAGAACTTCTGAAACTTTGCAAATTTGCAATTTTATACTCATTAATAAAATGTTACATTCTAGTTTTGCTTGAAACGTGTGCTTTTTAGATATATAGATTATTATTATTATATATTTATATAATATATAGTATTATATATTTTTGAAGTGTCCAAATACTTTTTTGGGTTACTAAAATCAGTTGTCCTCATGGTGGCAGTCTTTAAACACAGAATTAGAAACATTTCTCTTGTGGTACCTCCCGTCTTTCTACTCTATTAGATAACTTTAATTCCTCAACTAATCCTTTCCTCACTAATCTGAAAAAACTCATGTCTGCTATTTGTCCTTTTTTTAATGTTTATTGCACTGTGCACCACTGGATAGGATCATACAGAACATGCATATGAGAAAAATGCTTTAATTCAATCAAGTTAAATGTTGTAAATGAGGCTTTTTCTGTGTGTGCTCACTCTTCTACAGCAGCGCCCGGACGAGTCGGAGCGTGAGGGCTGGGAATATGCTTCTTTATTCGGCTGGAAGTTTCACCTCAAGCAGAGGAAGACGGACGCCTTCCGGCGCCGGCGCTGGAGATGTCGTATGGAACCATTAGAAAAGACAGGGCCGGCGGCCATCTTTGCCTTGGAGTGTTCGCTGGTAATGAGGGTTGACTATTTGAGTGATGTAGAGCTGGAATTGGGGGTGAGATTTAGAAAGAGAGACAGTAATGGAAGGAAAGGAAAGTGGTCGGACTGAATCAAACGAAGGCGAGATGCAATTTAGACAAGGCAAAGGCGAGAATGGGTGTGGAGGGCTTTGAGTTTGGACGAACCGGAGGTGCTGAGAGAGACTGGGCAAGCAAAGTGGAATCAGTCTGGTAAAATAAGGGCATCATGGGATATCATTTACAGGGAGACAGAGATGGAGCAGTGAGTGTGAAGGACGGTGTATGCATAAAGCCTAGTTAGTATGCTTATTCTTTTACTCATAGTCTGGTCCACTGGGTCCATTGTTACAGGTCTATTCCAGGCAGCTTTGGCACAAGATGTAATGTGGGCTTGGCTGAGTTTAGAATTGAGAGTTGATGAGGGTCTGGAACGGATCCATTGTGCAAGTAGTGCCTTACAGAGGTGAACTAGATGATTCCCTTGCTCTGCTTTCTGGGGCACCTGAAAATTCAGATCCATATCAATTCATCACATCAAATGCTTAATTTAGTCATTTCATTCAATTAATTCCATATGATATAGAGTGTTTAACCTCGGTTTTAAATCCTGCTCTTCCTGTATCTCCACTGCTAGAGCATACGCTATTAATTTACATGGACTGTCCGAATGAACCGATTCATTGGAATAACTTGCCAAAGTTTCATGTGAGAGAGAGTCTTTTTACCTCTACATATGAGAGATATTATTAGATTTACATTGAACCAATGAATAAAATGAATTATACCACAATAATCACAACAATATAAATGAGATTGAGAGCAGATTAAGAATAACCAATTCATTACAACTAATCCACTGTTAAATGTGAGAGTCAATTAAGATGAACTGATGCATTAGAATGAATCAGACTTTTCACTGCTACATATGAGGTTCGATTATCAGCTTGCTTGGCACTAAAAGCTGCATGTGTGAACAATGTGACATTAAAAATTTGGGTTTGCGTTACATTGCTACTCGTTGGAATTGGATTCCAAATTCTGTTCTTCTTTAGAGGGCACTTTGGAGGGTGTGTTTCTTTTCTTTTTTTCTCCAAAACCATACAAGTGTATTGGGTTATGTAAATATTGTGAGCCACAAATGACATAGCATTTTCATTTTGGTTAGGAGACATCATCAGGCATTTTATTCAGAGAAGATCAGGATTTTTGTACGTGTCAAAATGATATTCGAATGTCTTTGGGTGGTGATGTAATCTTTTCATGCCAGTGGTTTGTGGTGCATATACAGTTGCCCTTTCCACAACTGACAGCAGTTATCATTAACACATACTCCGTTTACCCTTTTGGTCAGAATATTATGATATTTGATCCAACAAGAATGCCTTGTCTTGTCTGAACGGCAAAATGTGTGAGTCTACTGTTTAGGTTGAAGGAACATAATCTGTCTCACAGTGTGTGTGTGTGTGTTTTCTTTCAACAGAGCAGTGTTACTGATGAAAAGAATGACGATAAGTCAGTTACAACAACCTTTGGTGTCAACCGCCCAACCATCTCCTGCTTCTTTGATAGTAAGTTGAACATGCCAGTTTTCTCACTTCATTTAAAATAATGACAGATGACTGAAACTACATTGCCATGCTGCTTCTTGATTCTTCAGATGGGACCCTGTATCATTTGCGCTGTTACTTGTATCAGGCCAGAGACCTGCTGGCAATGGATAAAGACAGTTTCTCAGGTGAGCATTCCAACTATTACAAACATATCAAGGTTTGTGTAAATCAGGTTTGTGCACAATTCAAAATTGATTTTTTTTAAATGTTATTTAAAACATTTTGTTTTCTTTTTAATATATTTTAAAATGGAATTCATCTCTGTGATGGCAAAGCTGAATTTACGGCATCATTACTCCAGACTGCAGTGTCACATGATCCTTTGATGAATAGAAAGGTCAAAAGAGCAGCATTTATTTGAAATGGAAGTATTATAATACATTATAAATAATGTTAACATGGATTTTGATACATTTAATGCAGTTTCGCTGAATAAAAGTATTAATTTAAAAAAAAATTTAAAAAAAAAAAAACTTTTGAAGGGTAGTATATATTTTTCCTTTTTGCTTGAAAAAAGAAAAAGCAGAAATTAAGAAGCCAATTCTTCAGCCCATCCTTGGTGACAATTCCAAGGTCAAAACCCAAGAAATCAACAAAAGCTTTGGAAGTTGCTCAATCTTTTTGGGTATAATCTGGGTTTTTGGGTCATTAATTTTGTAAAGCAGCTTTGTCATAATCTACATGTATTGCACTGTGACCTTTCAGATCCCAAACTTGTGGTTATTTGTATGGATTCTGAGTAATATATTCTTCTGAATCCACTAATAGAATGACATTCAGACACACAGCAGGCATTGGCGAAATCAGCCTTTTAAGACATTTACTACAATACCACATGGCATGAAGAGCGCTTTGCCAGCTCCAATGACATTTTGTTCAAGTTAACATACAATAAGATACATATTTCCAGGTCATGTGGTGACACAAATTGAGGCCAATGGGTAGTCCTAATGTGAAGCATATTGAGAGCATTAGCTTAACATGGCAGAATTATGATTTTATGATTTTCTTTTAAAAAAGGGTCAGTATTGCCTAGAATAATAGGAGCACTTTATAAATAACAAATTCATAAAAGTGAAGTCTTTTGAGAGTAAATGGTAGAGGAACCGTAACTGAGCTTACGTCAGAGGGGGTGAAATATTGTGCCTGGCACAGGCTGGGCCGAGGAAGTTTGGGTCAAGTATAGCCCAGAGAGAAGCGAAATGAAGTAGATTTACTATGGTGTCCATGAGAGAAGACGTTGGCAAGGAAGATGTAAAAAATGTCATTTGTATAGAAAAGAGGTGGTACTAAAGTAAAACAAATCAAGTCAGAGCCATGGTCTAGTGCTTAATAGTGCATGAGCTCTGATGCTGTTGCTCTTATGGATAAAGCAAGTTTGAATCTGACTTGAAACATATCCCATTACCCCTTTCTTTCTCTCCCATCACATCCTGTCTTCTCTGATCTTTAAAAAGTGAAAAGCCCTGAAAACAAAGAGACATTATATACTGAATTTGTTGCTCTGCTCTGCCGTTATTCTTTTTGATGTACTGCCGCTGGTTCCTTTTTTGCCAAGCTATTTTTTTCATAAGAAATAATCTTCCATGACTTGTGTCCTTGGAAAGTATAAGAACAAGTGGACACAAAGCATGTGCACTGCATGCAAGTTTTTATTCAAGATGCACATGTGACGTTTTGACGGATCAAAGGGACTTAAACTTCACATTCCCAAAGTAAACTGTCTAAATGCACACATCAGGTGAAACATTCTCTGATTTTGCAGTTGTAGAAGGGTTTCCGTCTCCTTTATAATCATATCTTTATGCTGTATTTATTAGCTATTGGTTATAGATTTTTTTTGTAGTGCTTTCTCTAACTCTTTAGAAGTTACTCAAAAAATCAAAAAAAAAAGGTTTTCAGTTTTTTTTTACAATTGTGTTGTGAATATTGTGTAATTGTCATTCCTAAATCTCTACACCACCCTGCCACCTGTGTGTTTGTTTATTGGTTATTCTTTTAATAAGTGTAATTTGAAAGAGTTATGGCAAAAAAAAGTTGCGTAAATGTATTTTAGCCACCAATATGTGTAGTGTTCTCTGCTCTGTTTAAGCCATTCCACAGAATTCCCCTCATAAATGTGCAGATTCCGTGTGGGCCTTGTTATTACCTTATATTAATATTAACTATTAATAAACATGAAGTGAGTTTTCATTCAAAATGTGACACTGATTGTTGATGTTGCCAAAAAAAAAAAAAAGTCAAATATAAAAGAGCTTTCTTGGCAACACCGGAGCAGTATTTCACCCCCTTTAAACCATAGCGAGTGTTGCCATGGTCTAAAGCTCTAAGTTGTGGTAGTGAAATTTTGAAGTGCTCCACATCATTAAAATGCAGGCAAAATCCATCTGCTGGTTATCACCCATTAGAGATGTCTGCTATAAATATCATATGCATGGAAAAACCATAGTCTAAAAATGGGAACAAAGTGGATAACGATGAAAAGAGACTCTAAGGTGGAGAAAGATCTGAAGTATATTGTTTTTTTGTTTTTGCGAAATCCTGGAAATGTAGCTACCCAGGCTATGCCTTTAAGGTTCATTCTGAACCCACAAGCACAGATGAAAAAACATTGAGGATCCTTTTAAAAATACAGGCCTGGTATAAATCAGGCCAGTCTGGCGCTCTGATTACAAATCTACAAATAGTTTTGGGTCAGTCTCCTGATGCACAAAACCCAGCCTAGATCTTTTACAGGGTTCTGAGGTATGAGGAAAATGAATAAATCAAGCTCGAGGCAGAAATCACTTGTCCTTGGTGCGCTTGAGAAGGAGTTTGGTAAAGGGAAATGATCGATGGACCACAATATTTATAAAGGAGGGGAAAATGTAGATCTGCATCAGTGCTTTGGCTACTGGAGGGGGATTAGACGAAATCAGAGGTTTTTGCCAGATGCCATATGGTTGTAGGCCCCTCTGTGCTTAAGCTGTCTGTCTATCGATCTATCGATCTATCCATCTTTGTCCGTCTTTGTCTGTTTGGTTATCTATATATCTGTCTATCTGTCTGTTTGTCTCCTGATCTTATGAACTATTGTTTACTGTAAATCTTTTGACGTTTTTTTTTATTTATAACAGTTTTTATACATACACAAAACAGATCAAATTAAATGTATACAAAGAGTATTTTAAACACTGTATAGTATTGATCTATGGGAAATAATGCATTGCCAAAATCAAAGTCATTGTTCCCAAGGGTCATGCATCATGTTTGATTCCTACACGTGGGCAGCCGTCGACATGTCCAGTCCCACAATGCCCTAGGGGGAGACAGTTTATTTACATTTCACTGTAAGCAGGCAGATTAGACACTGCCTGTGTTTATTTCCCATTGGCTCCTGGGTAACAGTGCACGCTCCCCAAAGCTCGTTTATCCCTTTGTTTATTTGAGCCACTGTGTTTGTGGGAAGTGGGAAGTTGTGTGTGCATGTGTGTAACTGGGCTAGTTTATAAGGAGCTGGGAAAAGTGTCTATTTCTCCCTCCCTAGTGAAGCTATCCCACTGAGGCTGTTTTACGTCGACTGAAATAATAAACTTTGACTGTCCCTCCAATTTCTGGCATTCCTAAGTAGTTGATGTCACTGCATTATTTTTCACACACACACGCACGCACGCACGCACACACAAATGCCATTATTTTCTGATCCTCATGTCATTAAAATATCATATGCTGTTGATGCAGAGAAATCTCGAAGAATGTACACTGTTTTCAACACTAAGTAATCAACACTACTCGTGCGCTATGTTACTAGTGTTCTTAAATCACATTAAAACAAATTCACAAATTTGAAATTTGTCACTACTATGACTACATGTCAAACATGCCTATTTGACAAGAAAATTGTAATTTGAAACAATGACAATGACATAATTCTTTATTTTTGGGTGAACTATCTGTTTAAAACACTCACTTAAATACATAAACACTCACACATGCACATGCTTTTGCTAAATCACTCACTTTTTTCCCCCTTTCTCTGTCTCACAACCACACATCATCTTTCAGACATTACATAGACCAAAAATGGTCTCACCCTCCCTGCACCATAACTCAGGGCATCTCTGGTTCTTTTCACGTCCATAATTGATGTTATATTCTTGGCAACGTCACCCTCATTACAGAACCAAATAAAAACAGAAATACTTGTGTTTATTATGTTTACTGATGCATTGAAAGTCTTGTTCTGAGGAGAACGTACCAAATCAGTGCCTCAATCTTGATGGCAAACAGACTTCAATGAGTTGATGGCTGCATATCTTTCCCAACTCTTGATGCAGTTCTTTCCATTGCGTTTATTCATCTACGTGGCAATAACCGCCATCTGACCTGCCGAAGCCTTTCTCGTTTCAGTTGACAGTTTAGATCTCGTTTTTGACAGTATACAAGTGCACATTACCCATGCTATTCCCACTCGATGTGAACTTGCAACTCATGCCATACTTCATCACTCATCCTGACATGAAAATGTGATGCAATTCAGTGACCTTTGATCTTTGACTCTTTGATTAGATCCCTATGCCATTGTGTCCTTCCTGCATCAGAGCCAGAAGACTGTGACTGTTCGGAACACACTCAATCCCACCTGGGACCAGACCCTCATCTTCTACGAAGTGGAAATATTTGGAGACCATCAAGTGACTGAGAAGAGCCCTCCGCACATTGTGGTGGAGCTGTACGATCAAGACACTTATGTGAGTTTTAGTTGTGTTGTTATGTGTTCTTTTATAAGCAGGTGTGTTTCATGTCAAATTTGCCTTGCGAGACTTTTAACCAGCGATATGAAGTCTGGTCCGATTTACAGGTTGAGAATCGGCAACTTTGTCAGGTAGAGATTGTCTGACCAAAGTTTTTTTTTATAGCAAGCCATTTTACTCATAAGTAATATTCATAACGCCAAGCAAGTACAGCTCTTATCTACTTGAATATGGAAAAACTGAATCCATTTAACTGTTTGACAAATGTTTCAATTACATTTATCAATAGAATGATTCAATTATTAAAATCTGACAATGATGGTATATTAAATTGCTCTTTTCAGTGTTGTTATTGGTAACTAAAACTATTAAAAATGTTGGTAACACTTTATAATAACTGCACATTATTAATCATTAGTTAAGCATTAATACACAGTTAATTCATCATTTATAAAGCATTAATAGACATTAATAAACAGTTTATAAATACAGCTAAAAATGTGTTCTTGTTTCAAAAGCATGTCTATAATTGTTACAGTGTGGGTTTTGTGTCATGTTTAGTGGTTCCTGTCGTGTCATTTAGTTCTCCCAGGTGTGTCTTGTTATCTCCGCCCCCTTGTTATCCATCGTTTGTCCCTGATTATTTAAGCCCTGTGTTTCTGCCCTGTCTTCGTGAGTTCTTGTCTAATGTTTAATGTGATGTTGGTTGTTCCTGTTGCTTCCGAGTCCTGTATCCGAGTCTAGTTTGTCTTTTGAATTAAAGTGTGTGTGCTGCATTTGGATCTTCGCCTCCTCTCTCCTTCAACTGCACCCTCGTTACAGAAGAACTCACCACTTCGTGATCCAGCATCCATGCCTTACTGGAGTCCAGTCGACGTCCAGATTCTCCATCTTCGCCAAGAGAATCGTGCCCTCGAGGATTATGTCGCAGAATTCCTCGAGCTGGCGCACGCTCAAATGGATACACAGTGCTTGAAGATCTTCTTCCGCGGAGGTTTATCGGAAACACTCGGATCTCAGATGCCCGAACCTGATCCGCACAGGTCTTTAGAGTGGTATATCGACCTGGCCCTGTTGTGGAGTGGCTCTTCGTTTACCGTGGGCGTGGAGGAGAAGCTTCGAGAGCCTGCGCTTCACGACAGCCCGGTCGCGCCTGCGCTTCACCCCAGCTCTGCCGAGACCACGCTCCACAAGCCCGCGACTCACGTCAACCCCGCCGAGTCCGCACTTCGCGTGAGCCCTGCTGAATCAAGCGCCGAGTCAAGCACCGAGTCAAGTGAGTCGTGTTCCGAGTCAAGTTCCGAGTCAAGTGCATCGTCCAGTGAGTCAAGTCCGTCTGCCGAGTCAAGTGAATCAAGTCCGTCTGCCGAGTCAAGTGAGTCAAGTCCGTCTGCCGAGTCAAGTGAGTCAAGCGCCACCGAGTCAAGTGAGTCAAGCGCCACCGAGTCAAGTGAGTCAAGCGCCACCGAGTCAAGTGAGTCAAGCGCCACTGAGTCAAGTGAGTCAAGCGCCACCGAGTCAAGTGAGTCATGCGCCACCGAGTCAAGTGAGTCAAGCGCCACCGAGTCAAGTGAGTCAAGCGCCACCGAGTCAAGTGAGTCAAGCGCCACCGAGTCAAGTGAGTCAAGCGCCACCGAGTCAAGTGAGTCAAGCGCCACGAGTCAAGTGAGTCAAGCGCCACCGAGTCAAGTGAGTCAAGCGCCACCGAGTCAAGTGAGTCAAGCGCCACCGAGTCAAGCGAGTCAAGCGCCACCGAGTCAAGTGAGTCAAGCGCCACCGAGTCAAGTGAGTCTACCCCAGTGATGCGTCGTCGCAGAAGGAGAAGGAGGACTGGTTTGCCCCGTCGGGCTCCGAAGGGCGTCCCCAGACTCCTCGCCCTGCCGGCCCCGCCTCTGCGCCTCGCCCTGCCGGCCCCGCCTCTGCTCTTCGCCCTGCCTATGTCTCTCAAGCCCCATGAGACTGTCCCTGAGCCCGTTTCCAGCCAGAGGTTCTGGGTTCCAGAGGTTTACCCAAGTATTTTTTGGGGGGGGGGCAGTAGTAGGCTCCACGAGGGGACCATGGAGGCCGCGCCGCCATGGTCTCCTGAAAGGGCTTCACCACCATGGCCTCCCGAGGAGGCTTCACCACCATGGCCGCCTGCGCGTCCTGCTCCGCCCTGGTCCCCTGCCAAGTGTGCTCCGCCCTGGTCCCCTGCCAAGTGTACTCCGCCCTGGCCTTCGCCTCGTCCTGCTCCGCCCTGGCCTTCGCCTCGTCCTGCTCCGCCCTGGTCTCCGGCCCAGTCTGATGCGCCCATGCTCCACGGCCCAGGCCCGCCTTACCCGTGTCCTGGTCCCGGTTCCCAGTGCGGGCCTGGCCCCCGTCCCTCCCCCAGGACCGCCCTCCTGAGCTTTTTTTTGTTGCTTGTTTTGATGGGCGTCGGGAGCCGCCCATGGGGGGGGGGGGGGGGGGGGGGGGCTATGTTACAGTGTGGGTTTTGTGTCATGTTTAGTGGTTCCCTGTCTTGTCATTTAGTTCTCCCTGGTGTGTCTTGTTATCTCCGCCCCCTTGTTATCCCTCGTTTGTCCCTGATTATTTAAGCCCTGTGTTTCTGCCCTGTCTTCGTGAGTTCTTGTCTAATGTTTAATGTGATGTTGGTTGTTCCTGTTGCTTCCGAGTCCTGTATCCGAGTCTGGTTTGTCTTTTGAATTAAAGTGTGTGTGCTGCATTTGGATCTTCACCTCCTCTCTCCTTCAACTGCACCCTCGTTACAATAATGTATTTAATAATTTTATTTTCACACTTCATTTAGAAATTATAAATTGATCATTTAATAAAGTATTGCATTATTACAAACCAGTTATTTTGGAGTTGTCAGTGGTTCATAAGATCACTTATAAGATCACATAAGAAAGTGTGAGTAAATGATTAATAAACCATTTAAATGTGCATTCATACATTTTATTATTCAGACATATAGTAATATTTACCTGGTGTGTTAATAAATGCTTTCTTCTCTAAATCAGGGTTAATTCAGGTAGTTATAAAGCATTTAGTAGTGGTCAGTTAGCTATTTTTTGTGAGCTCATCTAAAGTGAGGACTATTATGCCTTGTAAAGCATTTACAAAGGAGATTTAAAGGCTCAGTTAAATATTTGAATGTTCTGTATCACTGTGTTGTGTTTGTTTCCTTTTCTGTTTAGAAGAAATTCTTTACAAGGCATAAATAGTCCTCACTTTAGGTGAGCTAACAAAAATGGTAAAGTGACCACTACTAAATGCGTTATAACTACCTGAATGTTGTACATTTACTTACACTTAAGTGATCTTATGAATCACGGACAACTCCTAAATAACTGGTTTGTAAATAATGGTATACTTCATTTAGAAATGATAAATTGATCATTAATAAAGTATGAAAATACAATTATTAAACACATTATAGATATGCTTCTAAATCAAGAATAAAGCATTTATAGCTGTATTTATAAACTGAAATATATAAAAAATGTATATTGAGCATTGTAATTTTTCCAATTCATATATGTACACGTAGACCACATAACCACAGTTCATTTTGTTTTATATGCTGTTTAGGAACAGGTTAATGAAACCACAGTAATAGTCTAACACTGAAAACATCAAATCAAATAATGTAATGTTAAAGGATTATATCACAGATTGGTAGACAGTTATGGATACCAAGTTTACTTGCTACCAAATGTTCCTAGCAGGAACCTGGCAAACTTTGACAAAACCAGTGTTTCGCTTTTCCTCAGGAACAGTCCCTTTTTTCCTCCTAACCTGGTCTTGAAACAGAAAATGCTTGACAAGTTATTTGACCTCTGCAGGGTGCTGATGAGTTTATGGGCCGATGTGTTTGCCAACCTTCAATGGTATCTTCCCCTCGCCTCGCCTGGTATCCCATCCAGAAAGCTGGGAAGGCTGCTGGAGAACTGCTTGCTGCTTTCGAACTGATCCGTAGAGATAAAGTAAGATTATTATCCATTCATAGTCATCACCATCAATTGTGATACTGTAATTGGCATCATTGGCCTTCATTTTACAATTTTCAGTGCTCCTTTTGAAGGATACAGTCACGATACCATGATATAAGGCCATAAAGGTCAAATATATAAGGCCATAAAGGGCCATCATAATTAAGATGACCTCAATTGTGATTCTGTGGGATTCTCTGCGTCCTCTAGACACACAGCTGTTGTCTGCAGCTCTGTTGAAAGAGATGCTTTTGTTATGAGTTTAACCCACAAGTGTTTACATGGCACATATCACAGCTTCTCCAGCACCACAGAGGAAGTTCAGTGGCTCCTTCACCCACGCAGTTGCATTTGTATGCATAGCGTCTGACAACATATGATTTAAAATTCAAAACCGCTCTCAGTTTTTATAGTGCATCTGTGTACACACAGATGTGTGTTGAAATAATGTATTCATTTATTTTCTTTCTTCACAGCCTGCAGTCCATCACATCCCAGGTCAAGAGGTTAGTCATATTTCTTTAAGTTTAATCCCTTTTTTTGTCATCTTCTCTAAAAAAACATGCTCAAACACACACACACACACGTTCTGTTCTCCTTTACGCCACCGCTACTCCCTGTTCTCTCAGTCAGGCACGATTGAGTAATTGAATAGAGCTGCTGTAAATGACATAAACATCACTGTATCTGAACCGGTTTCACTAGCCCTGTCTGTTTGGAGACTGGCACCGCTCTGCAGCTCTCAGTTCAGGCGAACGGCCCTGTCTGGGCAATGCAGACAGCCAGGAGACTGATTGGAGATGCCAGTGGAGTTTAAGAGTGCCAGAGGCCCCACCCAGTCCAGACCGGACCAGCTGGCATCTGTTAGAGTGGGATAATCACAGGGAAATTGAATTAAAGTGAACTTTTAGAGAACAGTCAAGCCACCCACCCACGCACACACACAAACAAATGCCCACACAGTAACACTTTATTTATTTGATTTTTCTTTTTTTCTCCCTAGGGGGATATTTTACCACCCTCACATATCATGGATGAGGTAAGTGTTGGTAAAGGATTCAGTGAATAGACAATGAATCTTGTTTGCATTTGTTCAGAGCGTCTCTTTCCTGTTCTCTTGTTCATTTTTCCCCTCTCTGTTTATTTTGGGCATCTTCAAGCTTGTGCTTCCAGGGTTCCTCTCTGACAGTCAACAGCAATGGGTACAATTCAGCATGCACACACATACGCAAACACATTTAACTGTATTAAGCAGGGACTTTAGACTCAAAAAATCAACAAAAAGCACAGGGCATGTCGTTCCACCATATTAAACCAAAAGGATTATAAAAGTCCTTCAGATATCTTTAGCAGCCAAGCATCTCTTCAAATGTTATAACATAACTCATTATGGAAGATAGCTGGAACCAGTAGTTAGCTCCAAATTGTTCCCACTGGTTTTCATTAGACTGTAGATATGGGGTGTTGAGATCTACATTGTTTTGGTTTTTTATTCCTGGTGGGTAGATTCCTCCAGAACTCCATGTACTATGTACGCACCTCCTCGATTTTTATGAGGCCTGCCAAGGACAAGATCTTGTGGGAGGTGACTTGGAAATTTAGAGCCCTTTCTGATCTGTCTATATTCCCAGCTCTCCTAACTACTGGATTCTACTTCATCTGCACAAAGATTTGTATTGTTCTGCAGTGGCATTTCAAAAAGAAACAAAGTGATGTGCTAATGGTGGAACTAACTGCTATTAGACTGCATAATAGCTGCTCTTCATTAGATACAAACACACTAGGGACTTAAACTTACTGGACTAGTACATGTGCTTTGTGTCGCCAATAGTAAATGAAAACATTGGCAACACATGGGAAATATGGCGCTGAAAACAAGGGTTCATGGTCTTGCACTTTTTTTCTTTTCCTTTTCCCTTTCCTCTCCACTTTACTGTCCTTTTTTGTTGGAAATAACTGCATGATATTATTAAGATCTAGGAATGCAATTATCTTAAATGACTATAATATTTTGTCTAAACAAATTAAAAATCAAACACTAAAAATTAATATCAATTGTTTTAAATGCTACAAGTGAATTTGGGCATCACAGCATTATAATGCACAGTATGAAAAATGGATATTCATTATGTCCAATTAATAAAAAATGTACTGGTCATTATGACCAGTAAATAAAAAAGTTATATTGGCCAGTAAGCAATATGTAATACAACATTCATTTTATTTTCTGCATTCCTGTATCTCAAACAGTAGAGCATGGCACTAGCAACAACCAGGGAATGCATGGACTAATAAATTGTACCTTAAATGCAATGAAAGTCACTTCAAAAAAACAAAACAAAAAACATAATATATATGCTGGTCAGAATTATTGCATTTTAATTGAATTGTATCTTCAATTAAAAGGAGGTTGCAAAAAGTATTTTATAAAAGGGAGCAAATAATTGTTCTCAATGTGTTTTGGAGAAAAACATTTATTTCATAATGTAATTCTAAATGTAAACCCCCCCCCCCCCACTTTCAGTTCTTTTACTTCAATGAAAGAAATGATTTTTTTTGCTACATTTTTTAATAAAATATCAAAAGGATAAACAGTGCAGATTTCTTTTTTACAGCCATCTTTGATCATATTTACCTAGGGGGCAACTAATTCTGACCAGCACTGTATATACAGTATGCACCCTATTAAGATCTTATGTTTAAACTTTGAATACAGTGGCCTTTCCAAAATGTTATGTTTGTGTCTAGAAGCTTCAGCATGTTGAGCGCTGAGTTTGTATAATTGTCAGGAAAGGTTCTCATTTATCAAGTAGATTAAAATAGAAACACCTTTAAGAAAGCAATGTTAAAGTCTCAATGAAATCAAAATGAACAATTCTCTTTTTTTATGGAATATTGCAGCATTTATTATAAATGATTTTTCCGTGCATATCATAATTATTATAATTTTTTTTTATGTGCCCTCATAATCTTTAATCAAATTAACTTTCTCTCCCGCTTGCAACAGCGTCACTTTTCTGATGACGTGTTTACTGGTGTGTGAGCGGGACAATCTACCTGTCACTCACATGAGATCACAGCAATAGCAAACTACATTGATCCAACGATCCAAACAATTCCCGATAGACAAAATCAAGTTCTGCACTACATTTCTTGAAGCTGTTTCGCTCTGATATACGTCACAGTAGGGAAGAAAAGACAATCGCAACTTTTGTTTCATGCCGACTTTAATGGCACTCTTTTAAACCCAACGTAATGAAGTTTTTAACCATGGAGAATTTAAAACATTACAATTCGTCATGGCTGAAAGATATCTCCAAAGGTCCCTGTGCACAGAGCACCATTGTATTCAACAGTTGTGCCATTCATCAAACAATTGCACCAGCTCAATGCAGTCCTGGCTAGTAGTCACTGTGTGTGTGCACTGTGGTGTGATTGCTAACTATGATTGTCATGTGAAGTTATGATGTTTGACTGCTATTAGTAACCAATTGTTTGTTTTCACACCCATTTTCAAATTTGGTGCGTCATACAAATGTACTTGTAGTGAAGAATGGAAACATAGTTTTTGTGAGGTTGATCTCTCTAAATGTACTCTTTGTCTCCTTCAATTTCAAGAAGATAACATGGTTTTTAACAATTATTTTGTTTCAATTTAAGTTATTTGCTTTTGTAATTGATATTAGGATTTTTTTAATATTACTTTTCAGGTTTTATTTCATTGTCATTTTTAGTTTTTCTATTTTTGTTATTATTTTAGTGTGTACAACAACTCAAAATTGTGTGTTATATTTGTATTCTTTTTCAGCTTAAGTTAAATTAACAAACATTTTTAAATAGTTTTAGGTTTCGTTAACGATAATAACTGTGATCCTTATTGAGTTTTCCTATTATTGTTAGTCGGAGGACTCTGATTTGCCCTATCCACCACCACTGAGGGAACCTAATGTCTACATGGTGCCTCAGGGGATTAAACCTGTCCTACAGCGCACTGCTATTGAGGTGAGCCCAAACCTAATCAATTTACACGGTTTAAAAACACTTCTAGCACTTATAGACTTGATTTCAACCTTACAAAATGCTATTTCCCTTTTATGATTAGATTACTTTAGGCCTTGACACCTGACGTGACAACCTTTAAATCTTTAAACTCTTAGATACTGGCGTGGGGTTTGCGTAACCTGAAGAGTTTCCAGCTGGCCACGGTGACATCTCCCAGTCTTCAGGTGGAATGTGGAGCAAGTGTGGTTCAGTCGTGCGTCATTCGAAATTCTAAGAAGAACCCTAACTTTGAAGTCAACACCCTCTTCATTGATGTCGTAAGCTCTGGATTTTGATTTGTCAGTTATTTTCTACTTAATTTTGTTGCAATAAAGCAGCTGCAGTTGGATAAAAATCAACTTTTAATGTGCTTTCCTCAAGGATAAATTCAAAAATACTCTATTGTACTCCATCAATCTATTGTAACTATCAAAGTTTAATAGTAAATACAGTTGACCTTTGTCTGGGCCCTCTTCAGAGGTTTCTTGTAGATTCTTCATATATAAAAAAACTGTTAAGATATCAATTTTTTTTGTTACATCATACTGCTAACCAGTTGTGACAGACTTATATACAATGTGGTCATGGTGTCCTTCACATGGTGGATGTTTCATGAGTGATGACTGGCACAGTAACGATGTTCCCCAGCAATGAGCGTCAGTTCTTAATTCTAAAACGTAAGATAGTTTGGATTACGTTCCAATACTCATCTAAGACTGGGAGGCATCGCATGGAAAGAATGCTGAATGACTGGGAAAGTTATTTGCACTGTCAGTCGTGGTCAGTCCTGTGCCATACCATGTCATGTTTGACTCAGTTTAGGGTGTGAAATACTTCCACAGAGGACGAGAGGAGAGAGAGAGGGACAGAGGAAGGTTCTTTGGAATAACAACTGAAATGGAGAAATAAACAAGTCATTATGTTACAAGTTAAAAGTTTGGAAGTCTGGCATCTCTTTATGTTCACATCTCCGCCCTTCATAATCTATCCTACACTCTAGAGACTGCCCAAGGAAGAGCTCTACATGCCCCCATTGGTCATCAAGGTTATAGACAACCGACAGTTCGGCAGGAAGCCTGTGGTGGGCCAATGCACAGTCCACTCACTGAATGACTTTCGCTGTCTGTCAGAGAGCCTGGAGAGAGACCCTACAGAAGAGGAATTTGGTGAGATGGAGGAAATAAGAAAATGACTTAAAAACCGTTTGAACCATATTGTTCCTAACTGCACATTAAAATTCATGTATTATAAGTATTGTAAACACAACAGATACATTTAAAGATATTGTTTTCTGCGAAATATCATCAACTATCTATTGATAAAGTGATCTTTGATTAGTTTAGGACGGATTGAAATTGTCTTATCGAACCATTCTTTTTTAAAAATGCAGAATGAATGATTTTCTTGATCTCGGTTTCATTAACAGTTTGAGGTGCGTTTTTGATGATTAGAAGATGAATTATACTAGCGTACAGTATTTTATGGTATATTTTCATTCAACAGAATGAGATTGCTCAAATCAAGATGAAGTCTGGTTTTTGTGACCAAGGGCTCTTCATTAACAGTGTGAAGGTATGATCTTCGTTTTAGCAACCTAAAATAGTATACTTTCTTTAGCTGCTTTATAGCATGAATACATTTTTTTGTTTTTTTGTTAATAGAGGTTCATACCCCTAGGATGTTTAGGTCGATATTGGTGACAATAGCCTCTGCTTTCCCGCCAGGTTTCACGTTTGACCTGTAGACAATATGTTTTGCTTCTTTAGGCTGTTTAAGCATGAATACACACACTGTTTATGTTTAATCTCTCTGGTGTTTGTCTCCTCTTTTCAATAGTGGTTTCCAGTTTAAGCTTTTTGATTGAGTTATGCGACATGGGCAATAAGCATCCTTCTATTAAAAATATAAGGTTACGGGGCATTTCCCCAGCATTTAAATGTTGGAATAAAGTGAGATTTGTAGATAGAAATGCTCCATCTGACATGATGTGGAGGACCAGATTGACAATGGGCACTAAAAGTGGTTGTAGTAGGTCAAAGGCTGCCTCGAAGTTGAGAGACAAGTTGCAATGGGAGATCAATACGTGTTGTAGTCGGTCCGTAAACCCAGCGAGCCAAGACGAGTATGTAGTCCGAGTCGAACCGAGACCAGAGAGGGTTGAGTCCGAGTCGAAGACCGAGACCAGAGAGGGTTGAGTCCGAGTCGAAACCGAGACCAGAGAGGGTTGAGTCCGAGTCAAGACCGAGACCAGAGAGGGTTGAGTCCGAGTCGAGACCGAGACCAGATAGGGTTGAGTCCGAGTCGAGACCGAGACCAGATAGGGTTGAGTCCGAGTCGAGACCGAGACCCAGAGAGGGTTGAGTCCGAGTCGAAACTGAGACCAGAGAGGGTTGAGTCCGAGTCGAGACCGAGACCAGATAGGGTTGAGTCCGAGTCGAGACCGAGACCAGAGAGGGTTGAGTCCGAGTCGAAACCGAGACCAGAGAGGGTTGAGTCCGAGTCGAGACCGAGACCAGATAGGGTTGAGTCTGAGTCGAGACCGAGACCCAGAGAGGGTTGAGTCCGAGTCGAAACCGAGACCAGAGAGGGTTGAGTCCGAGTCGAGACCGAGACCAGATAGGGTTGAGTCTGAGTCGAGACCGAGACCCAGAGAGGGTTGAGTCCGAGTCGAGACCGAGACCAGATAGGGTTGAGTCCGAGTCGAGACCGAGACCCAGAGAGGGTTGAGTCCGAGTCGAGACCGAGACCAGATAGGGTTGAGTCCGAGTCGAGACCGAGAGCCAGAGAGGGTTGAGTCCGAGTCGAGACCGAGACCAGATAGGGTTGAGTCCGAGTCGAGACCGAGACCAGAGAGGGTTGAGTCCGAGTCGAGACCGAGACCAGAGAGGGTTGAGTCCGAGTCGAGACCGAGACCCAGAGAGGGTTGAGTCCGAGTCGAAACCGAGACCAGAGAGGGTTGAGTCCGAGTCGAAACCGAGACCAGAGAGGGTTGAGTCCGAGTCAAGACCGAGACCAGATAGGGTTGAGTCCGAGTCGAGACCGAGACCCAGAGAGGGTTGAGTCCGAGTCGAAACCGAGACCAGAGAGGGTTGAGTCTGAGTCGAGACCGAGACCCAGAGAGGTTGGATTATCTAATTTACTTTTATTTACTTAGAGTGATTTTGGTTTAAATAATATTATCAGTTAAGGGTAAAAAGGCCACATTGTAGGTGGTGTTAAGGTAATTTTATTACAATTATGACTTGTCACTTGTCAGTATAAGTGCTCTTGTCCACATAACATCATTGTACCACGATATACATCCACATAACATTTCTATTACACATAACATTACTGTACCACTTTATACTGTAAGTCCACATAACATTACTGTACCACATCGTATCTGTATTCATTTATTTAATTAAACAAGATTTGGTTTTCTCTGTGACACTTTTGTCTTACCTTGTAAACAGTAAATATTAAAATAACACAGTTGAGACAAATGCAGCATGTGACTTTCTGGAAAGCAGGATCACTACAGGCGGATTGCAGGTGGACATAGCGTAAAACAGAAGCGAGAGCGGGTGGGTCACGGGTGTGGGAGAGCACATGGCAGTAGCGCGGGACGAAAAAAGTAGTCCCTTACAGACTTCTACACCGAACTAAGCATTAGCTGTCAAAATGCTGAAATTTTATGAAAATGACAGAATTACAGAAATTACGAGTTCTTAATCTTACCTTTCTTTGTGCTTTCGGTCCACATGACGATGAAAATGGGAAGTAGTTCCCTTTGCTTCGGTACCGCAGAATTTACATGCTGCAGAGTGTTTGCTTTTTAAAGTCTTACTGCATAAATTAATTCTTTGTAGCCCTTATATGCAAACTGAATAATGGATGATTAAGCAGACATTTTCAACACATAGTTGAGCTAGAGGCTCATGACATCCTGACCTGACCTGAGTCCTGCTGCCTTTGCGCTAATGTTAGTCTCAAGTCATGCGCAGTTGCGCACAAGAAAATGACCATGGACGTGTCAATCAAATCAATTTAAAGAAATATTAACATACAGTAATAATCATGAAAAATATTTTGAATTGGAGTGGGCTCGGGAATAAGTCCGAGTCCTAATATTTTAGAGTACGAGTCAATACCATGTCAAAATGCACACGAGTCCAAGACCAAATAAATATGGTCTCGAGACCGAGTCCGAGTCTCGAGTACTACAACACTGGCATCATAGTATTGCCTTTAATTCAATTAGGTATTAGTAGAAATGCTGTTTCTAAATCTAGTTTGAAATCTTTTTTTTTTTACTTTCAGACTGATTTCAATATGAGATGTAAAATATTGGCCGAACTAGCCTTGTAATGTTGCTATGGTGCCATGTTAGTTAACTTATGGCATAATTGGGCCTGTGTGATGAAATCATGAATTCAGTTACATGATGGAATACTGTTTGGCACTAGTGTGTACGATGAAGGGTTACACCATCTTGAGACAATGACACGCTTCGCTTTCTGAGAAAAGAGAGGCCAACTTTAATGACGCCTCTTCGAGCTGTCATCAATTCCCTCTCATAACTACGACCTAAAAATACTCCCAAAAAATAAATAAAAACAACATAAAAAATGATCAAGGGGGATTAGGAAAATTGAAAAATTGTTTCCATGTCTCATCTTTAACCTCTCAGCCTTTATTTGTTCAGTCACTGGAAGAAAAACGAGACTAGAATATCAGATTCGGGCCTGCATGGCCCACTTGGTTACCTTGGAAATGTATCGTACTCACAAACGGCAGTTTATTTAGGTTTTTGACCTTCCAGCTCGGCTGGCAGTGCTTCCCTGTGGATGTGAGACGTTCTGTTGTATGCAGAGTGGAAAGAGGAATACTTCATGCTTGCCCTTTTGAGCTCAGTTTTATAAGCCCACGCCTAGCCCTAGTTAAGAGTCATTAATGGGGATTTTTATTCTTCTGCACTTGCTACCTTTTCCGTTGATCTAATCTGAGAACAAGATTCAATCTCTTTGTATTCCACTGTATGCGACAAAGTAATGTTTTTACCTTTAATGTCTTGCCTTAATTTCATCTATTTGTAACCCAATGATGAACCTGAAATGTTATGTAACGTGCACTGTCCTGGACGTCAGTCCAAACTCGCAAGGCGATTCAGATGGCATCATTGGGCACACCATTTGTGGTTTTAATGAAATCAGTTGAATACTCAAGAATAACCACATGTTTGACTTTGAAAATGTATTGCTTAATACTCAGTAAACATTTCTTCTAGTTCTGCTCCTGATTTCAGATGTCTCTTGACAACTGCACTATGGGCTTGATTTATAAATGTGAATTTGTATGAGGACTGCCATCAAATGGCTTATTCTTGCTAACATAAATAAAAGAGGGACCACAACCACAGTCATCTGTGGTACAATCCCCAATAACCCTAATTTTTGTCTATCAGACATGTTTGATGGAATATAGTAAGTGAAGGAACTGTGGGAAAATGGGCATGTTAACTGCTAAGAAGGGCTATTGTTTCACAGGTTTGCATGCTCATCACATTTTGTTTTTGCTTGAGGGTGTAGTTGTTGTTCTTTTGCACATGTAGAACATCCATTTGATTAGCATTTTTGGCAGCTCATCTTTTTTTTTTTTTTTTTACGTATTCTGTTTTTTATACTACAATATGTAGCATTCATAGACGTCTCAGGTTCCTCCAGGGTGGTTTTGACATACAGTAGCACGGTCTTTCGTACCGGCCAGCTGCACTGGTTCAGAATAAAGTTTCAGGGTCTATCGCACTAGAAGGAAAAGCAATTTGATCCATGAGCCACTATCCCGCATGACTTCTAGCATTCCAGTGGGAGCCTGTGGCTGCTGTGATCCACTCAGGAAACCAGGAAAAGCCAAAGAAGAAAATATGATCGTCTCTATGCGGCTACTGTTTGGAACCCGATTGCAGTAAATTATCTGATACTCACTCTGTGTGATCTGGGAAGAAGATACTCAATATCTCCAATCAATATCCTGTGCACAGTAACCTTTGACTGTCATGTTTTTGCTATGTTTTTTAAAAAGCCTGCATGTTCAAGCTTGCACTCTAAAAAATACTGGGTTGTTTCAACCCATGTTTCGGTCAAATATGGACAACCCCAACTGTTGGGTTTACAAAAATAAATACAAAATGTAATGGTTGGGTTTGTCCAAATTTGACTCAAACATGGATTGAAACAACCCAGCATTTTTTAGAGTGTGGCTAAAAATACCTTATCTTGTCTTGAGACTTTGTGTTATGAGAATCATTCCAGTAACCATGTTTTACACAATTAACCAAAAAAATCTAACTCAGACAGTTTCCAAGAGAAAGTTTTTTAATAATTTTTTTAATCGTATTTAAGCAAGGAAAAAAACACACAACCATTCAAAAGTTTGGAGTAAAAAAATAATTGTTGTCTTATGTTTACCAAGGCTAAATTTATTTGATAAAAAAATAATGAATCGACGATTACGATTACAATTTAAAAAATAACTTTTAAATTTGAATATATTTTAAAATGTTTAATTCTGTAATGACTGCTGAATTTTCAGCCTTCAGTGTCACATGATCCTTCAGAAATCATTATAATATGCTGATTTGGTGCTCAAGAAAATTTTCTTATTATCAATGTTGAAAACAGCTTTTCAATGTTTTGTGGAAACCATGATGCTTTCCAGGATTCTTTGATGAATAGGAATGTTCAAAAGAACAGCATTTATTTAAAATATAAATCTTTTGTAAAATTATAAATGTTTTTCCTTTTCCTTTTGATTTATTTATTGTATTCTTGCTGAATAAAAATATTAATTTCGTAAAAAAAAAAAAAAAAAAGTACTGTCCCAAAACTTTTGAATGGTTTAGTTGTTTTTTGCACATTTATTGTGTATGTGCTGATACAGGTGCCTGAATCGCAGCTGTAATATTGTCAGGGCTATGTTCAGAGTTCTTGTCTATTCAATCATGTGCTTGTTTCTTGTGTTTCCTTTCAGTTAAGTCTTGTTAATTCCCTTGTTAGTTGCCTTAGTTACTAATGATTTTCACCTGTTTCTAGTTTAGATGCCTTTGTTTGTCCCCTGTATATATAGCCCTGTGTTTCAGTTGTTCCCTGTCGGTTGTTGTCTTTAGCTAGTATGTGGATTATTATGCTGCTGCTGCTGCTTCTGGTTTTCTCATGTGTAATTCTCTGTGTGGATTAAATAGTACCTGCTTCAAGCGTTTCACATTGGACCATACACATCGTGCCAATTGTATAGTCCTACTAAATGATGCCTTGATAGTCCGTTGCATCCCCCACAGCCTTTAGCACCTTAGCCTCCATGATCGAGAATTGTGACATGCAAATTGCATTCTACAGACAGCATGTGCCAGTGGACTGAAATATATTGGGATTTTTTTCTTTATTCCCCTTAAGCATTATAACGTAATATATTAACATCTATTGCCTTGTATTTTGTGTTTGGTGGTGTACAGTGTGGTACATCAAGCTGGTCTGAACTCCCCTGTGCATTAAATGAAACTTGAACCCATCTTCTCCCCAAAGACTTTATTCTGGCTTGGCCCAGACCCTGATGCTATTCCCTAGCGGTCTCATACAAAACGCTCGCTGGATCAGGTTCATCACTTAAAGCAGGTTTTTGATGAGACCAAACACAACCTCATAGGGTAAAGTAACACCAATCCGGTGGCTTTGTGGATTTGCCACGGTTTTGAGTGGGTTAAACGATATACTTCAGAAACAGGGCGCTAAAAGCAAGTGCCCGTGTAGAAGAGCTTTGAAGAGGTTTCTGAGGTTAAACTTGAGGGAGAACTACTGAAAAGGTTTGATTTTGATCCTATGGCTTGGTGGCTTCGCCCAAAGCCCTTTAGACCGCAAGAGAGTCAAACAGCCCTACTAATGTGTGTACTTCAAAATGTTCTGTAATGCAACTCCTCTAGTTGGAGGACAACAGCAAACAAAGCGGCCTGGTCCTAATTAGCTGTTCTACTGAGTAGCTGCGTGGAGTCCTCTCTCTTGTTGTATTTATTATGCCCTGGCACTACACAGCAAAAGGCGCTGCGAGGGTTCAGTCCTCCCTCTGATGTGGTAAGTCCTCGTCTTGGGCAACTGCATCCCCCCGCTCCTGGCTGCTCACCACCGGCGCCACAATAACTGCCACCCCCTACCCCCACAC
The DNA here is from genome assembly GCA_036326025.1 of Chrosomus eos. NCBI lineage: Eukaryota > Metazoa > Chordata > Actinopteri > Cypriniformes > Leuciscidae > Chrosomus > Chrosomus eos. The sequence continues at coordinate 17,782,280 of CM070818.1, read as the reverse complement.
CTCCCCTGCTAGGGGTCGACTCTGGGGGAACGAGAGCGCTCGATGACAGGCCTTTGCGACCAGGTCCCTGTTTATGAGCAGCCAGTCTGATGGCCTGTTGAGCTACATTTCTGTGACTTTCTTGTAAGAGTATTTGGAAATGTTTGCATAGACAGTATGAATTGTCCTTATGTCTTGCACTTATTAGAACAGTTAGCCAGTTTATTTGATGATGTTTAACATCACATCCAGCATTCTTGATTGTATTTAGATTGCGGTGTAAAAGAGTAAGCTTGATTTGACATAATTTCTGCAGGATGTGGTTGCTGCATGGGAAGACACAGCTCTGGCACGGCTCTGCTGTTTGTAACACCAGCCTACCATAGCGTTGTAATCACCCAAACCATGTGCATCAGAATACAGAGAATCAGGAATGCATGATTAGCATGTGACAGATGCGGCAAAGTAATGCGATCTCCCAGGCTCATCAGGATGAGATGTGTAAAATTGCTCTGCAAAAAATGCTTTTAGCTAAAGCTGCTGTTTTTCGCAAGATATTTCTGGATTGGATTACTTCTCATGATATATATATATATATATGTAAAAATTATGTACTGTATGCTTATCACCATTTCCCACAAGATAGAGACCAATGTTATTGTAGTATTATTTGCAATAGGTTTTATTAATATTTTGAATTTATATTTAAATTTTTCATCTAAATTCAAATTTAGTTTTTTTGTGTGTTTGTCATTTTGTCACCGTCGTCGGTGTATGAATGAGTGAGTGAATGTGAGGCAATGTGTAAAGCGCTTTGGTGGCCATTGGGTCTGTGAAAGCGCTATATAAATGCAGTGTATTTACCATTTATATTAGATTTTTATTTATTTATTACTATTTAGGTTTATTTTATTTTTTTCAGTTTTAGTTTTAGTTTTTATGTATTTCCAGTTATTCATTTTATTGCTTCAACTTAAACTAAACAAAAATTATAAATGTGGCCTGAAATTTAAGTTTTTTTTAAAAAAATCGAATATTTACATACCCCCCCCCCCCCCCCCCCAGATTCAATTAACAAAGATGTTTTTAATATTTTTTTATTTATTTTTTTATAAATAATTACCCTAATAGAGATAGGTGTGCCACTGATTTATTGCCATCTATCTTCGAACATCTAACTTTCACAAAATATAAGTAGCTATGCTACTTAATTATGCAGAAAATATTTAAAAATGTGCATGAGGTATTATGAGGAGAAATTGATTTTGGGTAAAACACAATAGTGCTTTTGACATTTTTATTTTATTAAGAACCAGCTTTATTGGCCAATTATAAGGAAACTGACTTGGTTGGTTCTTCAATTGTGCTTTTGCAAAATAAAGACAACAAACAGAATGCCGCTTTTTGCCTTCCCGGTTTCCTGAATTTTGTGGAGAGTGTCACAAAAAGTAATTGAAACTAAACATATAGGCTACCAGGCTATTTTTTATAGCAAGAGTGTAGTGTGTGGATCGCCTGCGGCTGCGACTGACTGTATTCGTCTTCTAAATGTATGCACTGAACCAAGACATCGGTACCGTGATCGTTCGGGACAAATACATGTACCGTTACACCCCAATTTTGACCCCAGACTTTAACAAACAATTACAATGACAGTAAAGCTTTTTATTCTCCATGTAACAGCAGAACTGCTGTTGTTATGTTTTGCATGATATATTATCCTTTTGAGGGGAGCATTTGTTGACATAGATGTAATAAGATTTGCACTTAAATTATATTACATGTTTGTCCTGTGCATGTTATTTATTACAACACATTTCATAATGTGTACAGGCACAAACGTCTTTAAAATGATACAGCTACGCTAGGTTATTGTTACTCCTTGGAGAGCTCTCTCCTCAGAATTTAATTATTTTATTCCATTGTTCAATCCGCAAAATGCATTTTCAACCGTGTTGTTTTATGGCTGGCGTGGTCCTTTCGCTGCAACACGTTCGTATTGAAAACAATGGTTTTATTTAGCATCGGGAGGCACAGCGCTGTGGAATATAAACGCGTGTTGTGTTGTGTCTGCAGCTAATTAGCGTTAACGCTTACATTGCAGCATGAACTCATCCTACTGTAGAGTCCCTCATCTGTTAGAGCTATTATTGGGGAAATAAACCCACTTTTGAGTCCCATCCAGGAAAAACAACAATCCTGGGGTGTCATTCTTCATCAGGGAATCACATTTCATGGTCCTGACCTTGGTAATGATTTATCTATCAGCTAGAAACACCGTCCTGTCTGAGTGCACAAACCGCAGGTTAGAGTCACAGCGTTCGGTATGGTTGCCATCTGTACCTCATTGACGCTCTCTGTTGCATCTTAGTCTGGGAGTTCCAGACCTGGCGATCCAATCCACTGTCTGCTCCGTAATATATGCTGTCATCTTACTTCATCCATATATGCTGCTGATCTAATGTGTTGCTCTGTTTTCATGTCATTTCTCATTATGCTATAAAAAGGATTGAACTGTTGGCTGGTAGAGTGTGGTATAACATCTGTAGTTCAGTTAGATTTGTCTTGATAAGGATATTTAATATTATACATTCCAATTACAAACTCAAACAGTTATCATTTAAACCTGAAACACTGTTTTGCTTTAGACTTTGAATAGTGAAATTGAAAGATTTGGCTTTCTGAGTAACTATGAATGCTCCTCTTACTATGATTGCATGTTTTTGAAAGCATGTTAATTAGCGAATTAAGGGTATTTACTAACATTAACCAACTAACCATTGCTTCTGGTTTATAACAGGCAGACGGCACCAGCACTGCCATTATTAACATCTCGCCTTCTCAGTCCAGCCTCCATGTACGTATGTATGACATCATCGCCTATTTTCACATCTCTTTCCATCTCTCTGTAACCTTCATTTCATTGTGACTATAGTTCACTGAGTGTATAATGTCATGGTTTAAGTCCAGGGTTTCTTGCCCTCATTACGTGTGAAAATAATATTGGATTTTTTTTTTGTCTCTTTATGTGTTTGTGGCTCATGGCATGTCACCTTTATTCAGACAGAATAGCCAATGCATTCTCACCCCAAGGCGTCATATAGGTGACGCTTTTTTGACATTTGTCAAAAACTGACGCACATGGCACCCTTTAGCGTCAATATGAGACGGGTAGATTTAAGTCTGGGGTAGCGTTAGGGTTATGACGCTTTGGGATCTGCGTCTCATATTGACGCTAAAGGGTGCCATGTGTGTCAGTTTTTGACGAATGTCAAAAGAGCGTCACCTATATGACGCCTTGGGGTGAGAACGGGCTGGAATAGCTGTGACAAAGTCAACAAATGGAATACGCATGCGAAGTGGCTTGTGTTCTGTGCTGCATGCCCATGGTGTATGACGATGCATGGACAAGTGACATCACCCAGACCAAGGTCTGACATTTTAATAAAGATTTATACTAAACAATATGACAAAATTGATGTCAAGATGAATTATCTTAAAACAAGTCTTAATATCAATGATCCATTGTGCTTCTTGCTTAATTTTTATCTTACTTTAAAGGGGGGGTGAAATACTCAGTTTCACTCAATCTCATGTTAATCTTGAGTACCTATAGAGTAGTATTGCATCCTTCATACCTCCAAAAAGTCTTTAGTTTTATTATATTTATAAAAGAAAAATAGGCTGTACCGAGTCTTTCCGAAAAAACCCGAGCGGGTGGAGGCGTGCCGTGTGGGCGGGAGCGCGCGAAGCTTTTGCATGTGTTGTAAACAGACAGACTTGTGGTTTATGAGGACATGATTTATTTTTACAATAAACAAACTGACACCTACAGTGGCCAGCTAAACAAATGTATTTAAACACACACACACGCACACACACCATACATCGCATGCTCCATAGATACATTAACTGTAAGTGATCATGTTGTTTACTTGCTGTGCTTAACGCCGATAGTTAACAACTCACAGACATTTGAAGCAGTTTTACTCACCGCCTGCGGTTCCAACGCACGACCGTGAACCTTTATCGTTGGGACTGCTCCATCTTTAAGTGTTAGGCGATCTGCAAATCCAGCGTCGAACTGAGCCTATAACGTTAACTATAACCGTCGAAATGAAGGAAACAAACAAGAACACGTCACTTGCACAACTCCGTTGCTGCTCTGGAAAAACAAAATCCATCCACAGGTCCCTTAACGCTGGGTTCTTTGGAAATTTGTGCAGTGTTATATTGCCCTGGCAACCAAAAACACACTTTTTTGTGCCTTTTTTTTTATTGCAGCGCTCTGATGGCATAGGACTCTCACTCTCGCATGCACTAGGCTACAGATGCGCGCGCGCACTTCCGGGAGAATTGCCCTTAAGACCCGTATAAGAGAATTCCGCACACTCTGACGTTGCGTAGAGCCGTATTCGAAAAAAACTTTCCGAAACTTGTGACAAACCGGAAGGAGTATTTTTGGAACAGAATTACTCCATCAAACTTACAACTTCATTTTTGAAACTTTGTCCATGTTTAGCATGGGAATCCAACTCTTTAACAGTGTAACACTGGACAAAAATATGTGGGCACCATCTATTAATGAATCAATTTGGCTGTTAAGTGCGTAAAATCAAGCATTCAGCTGTCTGAGGCCCTTTTGTTCTCTATCATGATAATGCATCTCTGCACAAAGTGAGGTCCATATATAAATGGTTTACTGAGTTTATCGAGAAAGAACCTGACTGGCCTATACCCCATTGTTCAACATCAGTGCCTGACCTCCCCAAGGCTCTTGTGTCTGAATGTGTGGAAATTCCTGCAGTCATGCCCACAGCATGTTCCAAGCCTTCTCAAATGATTGAAAGCTATTATAGCTGCAAAGGAAAGACAATACCCTGTCAATACCCATAGTTTTGAAATTAAATGCTCAGACAAGCTCATATGGGTGTGGTGTTCGGGAGTCCAAATACTTCTGACCATAAAGTGTATTTCAAAATTATATTTACACCAGTCTAATTAGGTTAACGGATGCCTCTAATCATGAAGATCTGCAAGATCTATAGTTGGCTTTGTGAGTGGTTACTACATGAAGGATTTTGTGCATGCGACTGACTGCAGGAACTTTGGGTGACAGACCCATTTATTTTATGTTATATTGTTATTTATTTATTTTATTTTATTTCTGAGGTAAAGTGTATTTACCTCAGAGTAAAGTGTACTCTTATATTTGTCTTTGACTCTGTAACGTTCTTTTTGTTACGCTTCAGATTGGTTTCAAAACACGAATCCTGTTTTGTGTTAAGATCAAGGAGACTTATTTAATTCAAACTATCCTTCTTTCTGCACTTTCTCCAACAAAGAAAAATCCGGATCATGAATGAGGGACATAGAAATGAGAAGCAAGCATATAGAGAAAAGGTGTGTTCTGTCATCTTCTTATGCCCATCTACTCTTGGAAGTCATGCAGGTCTTATGTGGTCCAATTTGTTTCTAGTCAAATGATCTCCACAGCTTTGGGGCTTTGGTTCTAGTCCTTATGACTACATTACACCAGGCTAAGACTAAGCAGAATCCTTTGATACCACTTCTTGTTTATATCACACTCTAAATGTAGTATTCTTTGCCTCCTCTTGCCAAGACATAGAGGTTTCTTTTTTTGCAAACAAAGATATTTATTTTATTAGAAAACATTAAAACCAGATGATCAAAAATCCAAATTTTCTCTTTCACCAGAGCCAAAGTAAATAGGGCTGTTAAAAGATTCCCAGTGCATTCCCCTTCATTGCCAAATGTCAAGAACAGAAAGAAAAAGAATGAGTGAAAGAGAAAGAGAGAGGGATGAAAAATGTGTATTCAATCAGTTTTCCACTAATGAAATTTTGAAGATGCATACCTTCTATGAGCTCATCCTGTTGCTTTCAGGAGGGAGAGAGAAAAGATGGTGAGGAGAGAGCCGTTCATCACACTTTTTCCTAATTGTTATTATGATGAGATTTGTTTCACTATTTTGAGGTCTTGTAATTCAGGGATTTTCAAACTGGGGTCTGGGACCGACAAAGGGGTGCCAGAGGCTCTGTAAAATATTTAAGATAAAACATTTACTTTTCCATTTAATTATTTAGCAGACATTTTTATCCAAAGCGACTTACAAATGAGAAGAGCAATGAAAGCAATCAAACCAATAGGGCAACAATAGATACACTCAGCTTAATACAAAAAAAAAAACTACTGCGTTGGAGCAACGTTTTTTGTGAAAAGCAGATAGAAAAAGAGATACAGTTCTCAGCTCAATACAAAGTAAATATTTTTCAGATTCTATTCTATTCTTTTCTATTCTATTCTAATTCTCTGTGAGAACTGTCACGCACATAGGTCTGTCATGTGATGATGCAGTGTTTGCTAAAGTATTTGCCAAGCCTTCAGACACTGCAGAGGACAAATAGTATTTCAACATTTTTGCCAGATTTTCAGTCTGAGCAGTTGACATCCAAAACACATCAGTAGTTTTGAGAGGAGAAAAAGAAACATGCCGAACTGTGGTTGCTCATAAAATGGAATATTGGTTGGTGGCTTCGTTTTCTTCAGACCATGCAAATATGCTGGAGGTTATTTGAAAGACTGCCTTGACTCTGCTGAAATGTGCAGATAGTGAAGGAATACAGCACACTTCTTAGTGAACAAGAGATGCCCAAAACCTAAATAAATTCAGTTATAAATGCATACTTGCATTGAAAAGTCCCTTTAGGTCTATCCAACTTCCTGGTTGAGAAGGCCAGCATTGTTGTAATATTTATGTGATATTGTGGATGCTAAATACAAGTATATTTTCACATATTTCTTATTCACATTTACATATATACTCTTATCCAAAGCAACTTACAGAAGAGGAACATGCAATTCGTCACAAAGCCAAATATGTTCATAGTTTATTAGAAAGTAAGACTAGGAAACAAGCTAGACCAGCCTGGTTGTATAAACTGCTTAGACTAGTCTTACAAGTTAGTCAGTCTTAACTTAGTGGTTATGTTTATGCAACTGGCAGAGGTGAAAGGCAAAGAATAGGAATTGTGCGTTAACTTAACTTTAACTTTACCTGCTTTAGGACCTACAGGTCCACCAACTCCATGTCGCAAATTCCTGAAGCCATGTTGGATACTGTTTATATTTCTGAATGAGCCGTCAATCAAAACCCATGGAATGTCTGTACTGTGTATTTAAACGTCTGTTCAGTGCTCAATTATTACCAACTTTATTTGGTTATTTTTCATCACTAGTGCACACAAGCATTTTTAGACCCAAAGCTAACATTACCAGTGCTGTGCGTTAACCTTTACCTCAGGAATTGAGAATGTTTGCAACCATTTTAACTGGTTTTGCATGAATTCATTTTTGGAGGAGCAGTGAAGTTCCCTGTTTTCCCTCTGCCTTTCCAACCACCCTGTTTCAGGTACCAATCCACCCTGGGACATAGCAACCAATATAAATACTCTCATTTTCATAAATTTCGAAGTTCCCAATGTCTGAAATCATATCATACACTTAACATTATCTTTTTATCTGTATAACATCTCTTTCGACAGTGCGTTTCCATTTTTGCGAGCATGCACGCACATATACACCCAGGTTTATATGGAGCAGTACTTATTTTAATAATACCCCTAAGCCCTAAAACCTTTGGGTAGAGTATAGAATAACTAAACACATACATCTGGTGCACTCGAAGTGTCTGGGTGACCAGACGCACATGCATACACACTCATTACACATCATTTCAGAGGCAAAATGGAACATTATTTCCTTGGTCACATGCAATTCGATTAACACAAACTTGCGCACAAACACCTAAGACGCACACACAGTAACTCGGATGGAAACATGGCTGTCACGGCGTCCTTAGGCTCCGCTTTAATAGCTCTGTCAGACAAAGAGAGGAGACATGTGGCAGTGCTATGAAAAGCACCATTCAGGGCTGTTAGACTGCCGCACAGCCAGGCCAACTCAGCTTAAGTGATTCTGAAGGCAGCTTCACAATACACTGCAGATACTTACCGCACACCCAGTCCCATTGACCCTGTGTCCTGCCTCTGGGTAGACGCAGGATCCAGGGGACACTCCCCCAAAAATGTTCCCTTCATGTTACCTTCACTTTCCTGCTCATCTCTCTGACGCTTTAATCTCTTATTTTCTCTGTGGATTACCAGTGTTGTTGAGTCATTCATTTCTCTCATTTGTTATGTTGACTTGAAATTATTGCATAAATTTGCATTCTTTTCAGAATCTCTGACCTAAATTTCTAACTCTAACTTCTAGAGCTATCCGGTTACAGTCCCTCAGCCTATTTTGACTACTGTACTGTGTCTTTTGTAAATTATTGGACTTAATTTTTTTTTTTTAAATTTGACTAATTTCTCCAAACACGGCAAAGTCCTTTAACCTGTTCTGACTTCAGGTTACGCGCATGTGGTGCACACGTCTTTTTTGTAAACAACAAACAGTTATATTTCTTAATCAGTAATTGTTAAAAGTAAAAGCCTCACATTTTCTGAGCAATTCTGGAGCTTTGTTTTGTGACACTTCTCATTTTACCATTTCCCTGGAAAATTAATAGATTGTTTTTCATAGGATTGTTTATTTGCTAGTACTATAGCTTTATTAGCATCTTCAAAGTTATTAGGAGTAAAATACACTACCATTTAAGAGTTTGGGCTCAGCAAGGACATGCTAAGTTGATCAAATGTGACAGTAAAGGTTTAAAGGCATTTCTGTCATAATGACTCTGATTGTTTGACATGGCAATGAATATGACAATATTGATATGTTTGGTCTTGGCGGATTTGATCTGCTATGCCTTTATCTGCTGCTGCAGATAAAGTACGGGAGTTGCCACTTGCTGTGAGCAAGTAAGAAATGCTACTGCTGTACAATATAGCATAGATGAATTGCCCTTAGCAGATCTATACAAGTGGAGCTGGGGAAGATGGAGGGTTTCTGTAAGTGCGTCAATGCTGACCACGAATTTGAATACATCTGAATACTACTGATACATCAGGAACCAATCAGCGGTGCCCTATAGAGTGATTGCAAGCAGAATGAGTTAAGGACTAATAAGCCTGTATAGAGTGGCTAATAATCCATCTAGAGTTTCATGACAGAACTTTGTATTTATAATGTTACTAAATGTTTTTTTTTGTTCATCATTAACAACATAAAAAATGCTGCTCCTGAAATAAAAGTATCATGATTTCCACAAAAATATTGTGCAGCACAACTGTTTTCAACATTGATGATAATAATAAGAAATGTTTATTGAGCACCAAATATGCATATTAGAAGGTTTTCTGAAGGATAATGTGAAGACTGGAGTAATGATGCTGAAAATTCAGCTTTGCCATCACAGGAATTAATTAAGTTTAAATTTTAGAATATATTTTTTTATTTTAAGTTTAGAAAACATTATTGTTTATACTGTTTTTGATCAAATAAATGCAGCCTTGGGGAGCATAAGAGACTTCTTTCAAAAACATTAAAACAATTTTTGGAAGTTTTTTATTTCTTCCCATTTATTGACTTTTTATTTTAGCAGACTATGAATGATTAAAAACAAACTGTATTTATGACAGATATGTCATTCAGAGTTTGTCACACATAATCATGAACAGCAGGGGTAGCATATATGACACACTCTGACAAGAGTACACGCACATTCCATGGCACGACAGTGGCATGTGGGTTAATTAAACAACACTGTCGGCCCCCCCTGCCTGGCCACCAAAATGCACGCCACTCCGCCACACTCCCCAACCACTAAGACGAGGAAAAAACCCAGCATATCCCGGCATTGCTCCATCACTACTGTTTTTCCTCTCTCATCATAAAAGTTAAAAGAATGATGGAAGCGAAACTTGAAGTCTCTCCTCAGGGTGAGTCGAAACTGGCCTTTTAGAAGAGAGAGAGAAGAGTGTGTGGGTGTAGCCAATGGAGGGATCTCTTCTCTTCCAAACACACTATGTTTTATGCCACAGTCTGTCTTTCATCCATCTGTCAAACTCACACACACATGTATTTGCACAAGACTCACATCATAATCAGACTACACTTTTGTGTCTTGTTTTGAGGCAGTGTCACTTGTGGAGGGTGTTGTCCTCATTAACAACACTGTTTTGTCTTTTGGTTGGATGGGAATGTGGTTCTGGCTGAGGTGGGAACTACCTGATTGTACATTTTTGAAAAATTTCCCACACTTTCCACCTGGAATGAGTGAGCGTTGGCGAGACTTGCAGTATCAATGGCGATTAGCACATCAAATTGCAGCAGAACATCAGCGCTCCTGATTCATACCCGTGAAAGTACCAGAAAAATGACAATATGAATGCTTTCTTTCTAGTTTCATTTGATATGCTTACAATTACCAGCATTACAGCAGAGGAATGATTTATCAGTCACTTATGGAAAAGATTAAGTTATGGAAAGGGTTGTTTCCACTGGTCGTTTGGTCTGTGGATGGTGTCACTGTCACTCACGCATGTTTCTGCTTAAAATGTTTTGACATTTGAGAGTATTTTCTCTTGACTCTTTTTTCTTTCTTCACTTTTTCTAACCTTGTGTTATTGTTTGTGTTGAATTTGTTGGACATGCTTTAGATGGGGCAGTGGGTAAGTTAAGGCCTTCATTGCTTTCAGACTAGACGTTCCTATTCATGAAATTACTGATTTAATTAAGCAAGGCTCTATTTAATGAGGGATGTGGGGTCAGATATGCATATACCTTCCTTGCTTTAATGCCTCAAGCTTCCTGTTCTCTTATTTTCTTCCTCTGTGTCTACAGCAGGATGAATTTATGGACTGGTGGAGCAAGTTTTATGCCTCCACAGGTGAGAGGAACAAGTGTGGAAGTTATATGGAGAAGGGCTTCGATACACTGCAGGTAAGGCATCACAGTAATGTTGTCCCTCATGTTGTTCTAAATGCATATGACTGACTTTCTTTCATACATCTGCAGAACACAAAATAAGATTTTTGTTCATACAATGAAAGTCAGTGGGACCCAAAACAACATTAGACCCCCCCAAAAACATGATAAGGGTTTTAGGTGTTATAGTATAGTATAGTTCTTATAGTATATAAGTGTTCTAAACTCTGGGCATAGGACGTTTCACACTTGTAATTAAGAAGCGGGGTTAGCAGCACTGCTTTTGACCTGGGGTTAGGAAACTCCGGAGCCTGGTGAGCACCACTTTTGCAGTGGTAACCCACTCTGTGGTGCCAAACTTGTGCAGTGTGAAACACTGCTATGTTAGAATGTCACAGCTAGAAACTGTGATTGCATGCCAAATTGCATGCCTCATATTCACATGCTTTGAATAATATTAGTCACAGAAACGCTGTGTTGTTTCAATATTTGAGGGGAAACATGTTTTATTCTTAATTCTATAGTCCAAAAAGTCTAATTCGGGAAACACTTGATATAGGTCAATGTATACAGGGCACAGGGCAATATATTATACAAGGATACACAATGCTAGAGCCTTTATTTAAACAGGTCACTTATGCTATTCTGTATTTCCAATCAATAACTCTGACACAGCAAATATGCAGAAAAGAACGTTAATCCAGTGTGAAACGTCACCTGATGAGAACCCAGGATTATTTTTTAACCCTGGATAAGGTATGATTGTGAGACGTAAAAAAACGAAGTAAACCGGGATTATATTTACCCAGCGTTTAGAATGGAAAAAGCCCTTAAGACTTTAGTAATAATAATAATAATCATATATATATATATATATATATCTTCTTTTGTGTTCCACTGAAGAAAGAAAGTCATACTGGTTAGGTTCGACATTAACATTAGTAACTTTCAATATGGGAGGAACTATCCTCTTGAAGAACCAGTTCATGGTTTCCTACAGAGCTAGAGAATAACAAGTTCGTTGTGGAACTTGAAGGAATAATTCACCCAAAAATTAACATTTTGTCATTGTTTATTCATGCTCATGTCTTCCCACTGGCACGTCTAACATGATCCCAGCGGTATGAAATCTGTACACGGAGATTAACAGCATCAAGTTCATCATAACTATATAGTGACATTATCAGTGCCCAAGCAAAACCAACATAAGGATGCCAGAATCCGAGGTCGCGGAAACATCAGCTCCACAAACAGCCGAACTTCAAAGCCCTGCGGTCTCCCTAGGGAGTGCATATGCCTACTTTCAAATGCTCACCCACCCCGACTCCAGTCCACTCCAGCCCACTTCCCACAAGCTTATCCATTTATAATAGAGCCAGTGGCTGCCAGATTCCCAACTTTTCCGATGAATTCATGTCGGGGTTGCCGCAGGGGGATAACCAAGTGCAGACAAGGGCTCCATTACCGACGTCATCGAGCCGCTTTCCCCCCAGCCCACACCTCCCTATCATCCCTCGATCTCTGGCCGGTTTGTCAGTGATCTCCCCTGTCAAAACGTTCTCACTCTACTTGCCTTAGCCACTCTTTCCAACCTTTCCAATCTATAACGTGTCCGTTAGTCATCTGGCAGGGGCCTTGGGTCTCAGGGCTACCTGCGAGGAACGGGCCCAGTTATTGGCTGCCACCGTGTGAGAGTGTCCCACGCACCGGGAGGAGCGGCAGACAAAAACACTTTCCCTAAAACTGCTGAGATGAGCTGTTATTTTGGGCTTATGGTGCCTGAGGGACAGATTGGAGGCAGGGAAAGAGCAAAAGAGACTGGGAGAGGGTTTCATGTGATGTGTGTCGTGTCACACGTTCAGGGATCGGGCCTGAGTGAGTCAACTAGAAAAACAGATCGACTCGCTTACGAGGATTCCTTCATACTTTTGTCACTAAGTTGTCTCCTGGGTGGCCGTTTGGTTGGAGAGTTGTGCGCCGCTAGTTAAAAGTTGTGTAATGTCACGGCAAAGCATATTTTCCTTGGGCACAAATCGTTTTTGCGCATTTTATTGGAGTATTTAAACATTCTCATAATCATGAATTTCCAGATCTTTTTGCATTAATGGTGCATTTGAGGTAGTTTGACTTGTGCCTGAAATGTTAAACCCACAATTAAAGATCCCAGAGTCCAAGATTCTTAAAGAAAACTGCTTTGGCAAGACAAACAATGGATGTCTTGTGTATAGCATGTGTCCTTTCAGCCCTTTGAGTTCATTGAAGTTCATTTTTAAAGAGCTAGATCTGCATGCAAATCATATATCACAAAATTCAAATTCTCCTGTGCTTTCTTTCTCAGGTGTATGACAGAGAACTGGAGAAAACGGAAGGCTTTGAAAAGTTTGCTGATTTCTGTAAAACGTTTAAACTTTACCGTGGAAGAACCCAGAATGAGAGTGAAGACCCTTCTGTTGTTGGAGAGTTCAAGGTAGGGTAATTATAACATCTCAGTTATAAATATCAGCTGTCTGATATCACATGTGCTCTCATTCAGTCTTCAAGAGGGAAAACATTCAGGTGTCGCCAGATGAAGCAAGGGATGGGTGTTGATGCTTATTAGCTGAGCTAATAAAAATAATTTAATCAGGCCTTCTATTTAACAGATCACATACTTGCATCTGGCAGGTTCAGTTTGTTCTTTGTCAAATTTACCTTTGAATAATTTGTTCATTTAGAGCGTTCTGCAACAGAGAGTCTCGTGCCATTCTTTCGGTGAACTATGAACTCCCAAAATGTGTCTCCTTGCCTTTTTTACAGACACTGCTTCTTAAATACAGAGGTTCTTCAATTGTTCTTTGCAGGACCTATAGGTAACCCTAACCTTAACCCTCTTATAAAGAACCATGTTATGTTGTACAGGTACTGGTTTCTGGGTTCTTTAGCACCAGTACATTGATAGTTTCTGAAGAACTAAAGAATAAAATGTTTTTTTGGAACTTAAAAATAATTATAATTTATAAAAAAACATTTGTAAAAAAAATTATTTTACACAAAAATTTTAATTTTGTCAATATCGTCTTCTGTGGAAAACAATTGGTCATGTTTTATATAATTTCATACTAGTGATGTTTTAGTCAAGTCAAGTTATATATATATATATATATATATATATATATATATATATATATATATATATATTGTTATTTAAAATTAGTCCATATAACTTACACAAGTTACAAAACAAGTCTTCTGAAGATAGCTTGCAATATTTTTGTGTCAAACCCAAACAAGTAAAAGTCATTGTTCACTTATAATCATCCCTTTGGCTGTTACTCTCAAATCTCATTTAAAGTTGGGTTTTTTTTTCAATCCGGTTGAAATCTGTGTTGCGATCGGTCATATGACATGCAAGAGCCAACAACAAGAATGACAATAATATGGGGTAGAAACGTTTGGTTTTGTATTTGTTTTTTTATTATTAAATGATTTTGGTGCACCTTAAAAAATACTCTCATATGGCATATGGCTTTAAAACCCATTTTGATTCTAATGGGAACCTCTAATTTGATGAGTGTAGATGCTTTTTCATGGTTTATTTGGATTACAACTGGTTTAGTTCTAGTAGGATTTGAGGGAACTAAATTTGAGGGATTAAAGTGTAATTTGAGGTCTGTCTGGAGGCCCCAGACAGCAGGTCTCCAGAAAAAAGTAAAACTAAATTGCACCATGAGTTACACTGACTCCTGTCCCATCCTCCTTCAGGGTTCATTTAAGATCTATCCATTGCCTGACGATCCCTCGATGTCTGTACCCCCACGCCGGTTCTCCAAGCTCCCCCCAAACGGAATAGAGGAGTGTCTGGTACGCATCTACATCATCCAGGCCTTTGGCTTACAGCCCAAAGATGCCAATGGCAAGGTAAAGTATGGCACAACTAAAATACATTAAAAAGGAAAAGAACATGCTAACTAGCCGTTTGCTTTTCAGTGTCCTTGTATACGGATCAGGGTTGGGAGAGTTTGTTACAACAGCCCTTGTATTTTCAGTAGATGCATTTACAAATCGTTGTAGTTTTTTTGTCAGCCAGATGAGCCCTTTGCGAAGCCTCTGCAGTGCCAGAGTCATAAGAGAGCCGAGAAATTTCTTTATGAAAACATGGAGCCACCCTTTTACCCACAACCATAAACTCTCAATCGCTGCCCGAGACCTGGCCAACACGCCACCACCGCTGGCCCTGCGTCAGATGGGCTTTCCCTTCATTAGTTGCGAATATGCTAAGATGACGTCCTTTCATCACCTACTCAGGCCAGGAGTTATGATATGGAACATTTCACACATGTACTCTCTGCCTATGAAACACGCACTGATCACAGAGATTTGATGCTTTTTTCCACCACGAGAGCAAAGAGCGGCTGTTTTAAGTACAAAAAGAGGGCGTGCTGTTTTGGATATTGTTGCTTATAGTATATATGTGTGAGTGTGTGGCTATGTTAACACATACTAACAAGCACTTCTTGTTCTTTCTTAGTGTGACCCCTATGTTAAGATCACACTTGGCAAGAGATCAATCGATGACCACGACAATTACATACCCTGTACTTTGGACCCCGTCTTTGGAAAGTGAGTATCTCTCTTTTTTCCTCTCTCTTTCTCTCTGTCTCTTTGAACAGATTCTCACACACACATATAGAAACACGTCATGGCAAGGATTGATTATACCAGCAGGGGTCGCCACACTCATAATAATGATGACCCCCCTAATTTTAAGAGACTTGATGTCGGATACGTGCAAGAAGGAAATTGATCTGGTGGATAAATGATACAGAGCATACGGAGCATGTGAATGATTACCTTTGAGATCTTTTAAGCAAAATAATTTCTGACAAAAGGAATTATTCAAAGATGTGTGTCTTTTGCTTCTCCTTTAGGATGTTTGAGCTGACGTGTTCTCTGCCTCTTGAGAAGGACCTAAAGATCATGCTGTATGATTATGACATGGTCACTAAAGATGAGAAAATCGGAGAGACCATCATTGATTTGGAGAATCGCTTCTTGTCGCGCCATGGTGCTCGCTGCGGGCTGCCACAGTCCTACTGTCTGTAAGAAATCCCTCTATCTCTCATCCTATTTCCTTTCACCTCACAGTTATTAGTTGTCATTATGAAAACTGTAAAGAACAGGTAGTTAATGTTTAAGCCATGTTGGAGCCATGACCTAGTCATGACCTTTGAATCCCATCGGATTAAGTCATATTCTGATCCTGACTTCCATCTTCTCTGACTCTGCTGGAAAAACTGCTTAAACCAGTCTAAGATGAATAGCTGGTCTTCTAGCCTGGCCAAGCTGTTAAGACTAGTCTGTTATGCTGAACAACCAGCTAAACAAGTTTAAACCAGTTTCTACCTGTCTACCTGCAAAGACCAGCAAACCACTTTTTTATTATTATCTTTTTTTTTTATATTGAGTTGAATCCTGTATAATGTTGTTATCCTGCTTGGGTAATCTGGTTTTTGACTTGTTCAGGTTACTCAGTCTCATATTCTTTTTTCCCCAAATAACATATTTTGGTTTTGCATTATAAATGAACTCTTTATATTTCTGTCCCGACTCTAGGTCGGGAGTTAACCAGTGGCGAGATCAGCTAAAACCATCCCAGTTACTTCATCGTCTGTGCGAGAGGCGAAACTACAAACTGCCCGTCTACAAGCAGGATAGAGTCTATTTCAGAGGACAGGAGTACACCATTGCAGACCTTGGTCAGTGTCATAAACACACACTCCAAGTACACCTAGTTTCCTACCAGTGAATTTAATGTTCATGATATTTGATTGTTAATTCTGCGATTGTCATTCCCAAAGTCCGGCTTCTTGGAGAATTGTGCGCAGCAATGCACATGAACTTGTACGTACGAATAAACACGGGCATCACGACCTATCAAAGCCGCCGGCTGGACGGCGAAAAAAGAAAGTGGAAGTCTTTTCTTTGGAGCTGCTGAAAGCATTAGTCACGAGTAAGAGCTAATCAAAGCAGCAGCCTGACTCCATCACATCTTCCGTCATTAAAAAAAGTGAGCCGAGCACGAGATCGGCTGCGGTTCTGTGAAAACACTGACAGAAAAAGAATAACGATATATGTCTCGGCTTGTGCCATACATCATATCTGTGTGTGTGGGATCACAGAGCTGTCGGGGAGGCCGCTTGGCTGTTCTTGCTCGGGCGCTATGAGCGGAAAGAATGAGTTGTTCCTCTGTGTGAAGAAAAACAAGTGCGATATTGTAAAGACGAAGGACTTGTGTAAACATACAGCACCTCTGACATAGTCATTCATTTACAGCAAATATATCACTCCTTGCCACAGCAACCTGACGTCCCCTCCTGTTTTAAAGTGTGCCCCTGGGATGACCATGCTAGCTAGTGATGGTTCACAATTAGGTGTGTATTATGTTGATCAGATCCTCCCAACACTTCTGGTTTGACCTCTAAGCCCTTTAAGTCCCATGGCCGTCTTTCTACCAGTCAGATGTCACACAGGGCCTACAGAAAGCCAAGCTCTCCAGTCATTTTCCCTTCCATGATGCTTTGGGATGAGGCCGGCTTCAGATTTATGGGGAACTAGCATATAAGCATGTTCAGCCAAGGTCAACACTGTGGCGGGCTTCTCAGCCTCCTGCTCCCGTGTCTCGCCGCGGAGGAATACTACATCTTTTTGTTTGGCCCAGTAACTGCGGCAACCCGCGCGTCAAAGCAATTATCAGGTGGCCGTTTCGGGCATCCAACTTCATGGCAGAAATTATCTTCCTCCACTTCAGCCTTTTTCCTCTTTTCTCCACACTCCGACCATGTTTCCCTCAGGGACATGACACAGGGTTTCAAACCATAAACTCAACAGTGGACGTTTATTTTTTTTCTTCTCTCGCTCTCTCTTTTTGCTTTTTGAAAGGGGAAACTCCTCTTCTTAGATCAACAGCAATGAAATCAACGCATCATCTGAGAAAAGGGGAAAGATAAACATTTCCGACTATTTAAGTGGAATGCTTCATGAATGTTGGCTCTTTTCTGCTCTCGGTTATGACTTCATAAAACCCAATGCCCAAATGTTCTTCATATCAAATCAGAGGTTAAATAATGGTTCCATTTCATGGTTTTAATGGAAAATAACATTATGATGTATCTTCCTTATAACTTTAACAATTTTAAGCAAAAAAATTTTTTTGGGACCTTCTGCGTCAATGTGAATATAATCTACAATGACCTTATGGTTGACTACATTTGGCCTTCAGATGAAGGGAAACCTCTTAACCCTAACCTGGGACCAGTGTTGGAGCGTCTAGCTCTGTTGGTGTTGAGAAGACAGGGTCTGGTGCCTGAACATGTAGAGACTCGACCACTCTACAGTCCACTACAGCCAGATATAGAACAGGTAACAGTATTCTTATTACAACAAAAATATTATATGTTAAAACATATTATTTACATTTATGATTTTATATTTTTATTTTTATATTAATGTAATTATTATTTTATTTTTATTATTTATGTTTTTTACGAGTTGCCCTGTCAGTCTTCATGGAGTTGTTTTATTTTCCAACACACAGGGTCGGTTACACATGTGGGTGGACCTGTTCCCTAAATCTTTAGGTCCACCAGGACCTCCATTTAACATCACACCACGCAAAGCTAAAAAGTAAACGCATCGCTTTTGTTTAATATCTATCATTTTGTCTCGAAACACATCCAGAAGCATAACATGTCAGCATAACATGTTTTCTGCTCCCATAGGTTCTTCCTGCGCTGTATTATATGGAACACAAGAGATGTTATCTTGGATGATGTCAGTGTTACTGGGGAGAAGATGAGTGACATTTATGTGAAAGGGTACATCTGGGTGTCATAAATGGGTTGTTGGGTTTGTGTATATGAGCTCTGGTTAGATTAAGTTGTTATTGTTTCCCATGTCATGGGCCTGTTGCTTGTCTGTTGCCACTGTGACCAATAGTAACAACGGCATGCAAAAATTATCGATCAGTAGCTACAAACACACAGTTGCAAGGCAACCATAGACCCTAGCTGTAGGTCAATTACAGCTAAGCTGCATTGTCTTCTAATGTGTTGGAAATGATGTGTCGGGTAATTGTGAATGTTATTATTTCAATCCTAGCTGGATGCATGGCCACGAAGAGAACAAGCAGAAAACAGACGTGCACTATCGATCGCTGGGAGGTGAAGGCAACTTTAATTGGCGGTTCCTCTACCCCTTCCACTATTTACCTGCAGAACAGCTCTGCACCATTGATAAGAAGGTGAGGTGTGATCTAGGCTTAGTGGAAACAAAGAACAAGTGAGAAATAAATGAAAGGGAAACTCAAACCCTGTCAGCATTTATATCCAAACATCTTCTGCCTTGATTGAATCTGAATAGGTGATCCGCAGGTCACCCTGCGTGATTTGCAGAGGTTTTGTCTAACGCCCACATTTTGAAGGATATCACTGCAGTTGGCAGGTGTTTAATGCAATGTTTCAAACCCAGATATGTTGCTGGCTGCATCTGGCACGCTTCCGCTTACCAAACGTGGTACATGAACATCTTGTAACAGCAAGACAGTCCAGACTTCAGCTGGGGAAAGCCAGCTCGGGGAAAACAGCTGTGATGGACAAGGCACTTAAAGTGAGGTTTTGGCAGGCAAGAGATCAGTTATAGTAAGATTGAAGATAGTGGTTCCACCCATTAAACTGAGGGCGGCCCGCAACAGCTGTCAAACGATAGATCCGCTTTGGCTGAGCTTTGTTGGAAGCAACACACAATAGAACCGATACATGGTGAAACAGATTCTCTTGCATTAAAAACGGCTCTCAGTGATAATTGGAAGTGATTCCTTATTTGCAGTGTTTGTTTTGATGGAGTTGTATGCGGTTGTCAGGCAGGATGTGCAAACCGACGGGGCCTATTTACCGATGAACGGCAGCAGTTCAGCTCTGTGAAGCGGGAGTTCATTATCCTCCATGTGTTTGTCCACACATCCATCACGGGTACAGTACAGTAGGAATGCTGTCACGCAGATGGAATCCTGTCTGGCGGTGGGGTGCAGAATCAGGGTTGTAGTGGGAGTCGCTAACACTATTTTCTGACTAGGACGTTTCTGTCGCTCTCGGTGGCTCTCACTCTCTCTCTGTCTCTCACCCTCTTTCTAATTCTGCTTCGCACATTCACGCCATCATTTCCTCGCTCTGTCTTTCTCAGTCGTTGTCTTGGTCTGTCAGTTTATTTCTGCTTCTCTGTTTCTTCTAGAGGTGGTGTAGCTCATTTCTAGGGCTGGTAACTAAAAGGTTGTTGGGTCTTATCTCACAAGTGAGGCACTTGTTATAAAGTCATAATTAAGAGATATTAACCTTTTAATTCATATCTCACAATTCTGACTTTATAACCAGCAATTGCGAGTTTATATCTCACAATTCTGAGAAAAAAAGTAATTGTGAGAGAAAAAGTTGCAATTATCTTTTAAATAGTTTTATTCCATGGCAGAAACAAGCTTCCACAGTTATCTGTCGATATTACTGATGCTTTAATGGATTGGTATCACTCAAATTTGGATATTTAATTGTGCGTGCTCATTTATCCCATTTCTTCATTTATATGACCGTTTCCATTATCTAACACTCATTTAAGTTAATATTTAAAAGACTAATACTCCTGTTAAATGTAATAATTACTGTACATGATAAAGTTTTGATGCTTAAATTCACTTGTAGTAGTTATTTTTTATATAAATACAGTATATATATAATATATATATATATATATATATAAGGATAATAATTTATATATTAACATGAAAACAATTATTGGCTCAACGTTATCATCTAAAATGTTAATATTGGTCTCTAGTCCAGGTTGCTTAAAAGAACATTTCAGGTTCAATGCAAGTTAGGCTTCTTGAAAGCATTTGCTACATTATGTTGATTACAACAGAAAATAATTTACACTTGTCATGGTTACAGTAACACACAATGAAATGAATGGTTACCCTTACAAAAGTAAAATGATAAATTCTGATTGTACTTCTGTGAATCCCACCATGTTTCTTTTTCTGCAGGAGCATTTTTGGAGTCTGGATAAAGTTGAAACAAAACTTCCTCCTAAACTTACTATCCAGATCTGGGACAATGACAAGTTCTCCTTTGACGATTTCCTTGGTAAGACCAAAACCTAATAGTCGTCCCTTGTGCCAGATTACTCCTCAACTCCCTTCCTTAGCTTCGCCACCCTCAGCAAATTCAGTCGTGTTAACCTTGTACAGCACCACAAAGCTGTTTTTCAAGCATATTTTCCAGCCTTGGCATGACAGATGAAAAAGCTTTTTGTGGGACTGGACCACACTGATAGGACCCTGTGTGTGGTTTATTGTCATTAACCTATGCATCTGTGTATATGGACATGAGGGAGATGGTTACCAAAACCTGAACCTCCTTAACCTGTGATAGGTTACCCACCACATTACTGTGAAGCGTGACCGTCAGCATAAATGCACTTAACAACCTTAAAGCAAATATATCATTCAGACCACACGAGTCCTCTATAACATCTTTGCTGCTAATGTTATTATTATCAGCTGAACCTAATTTCCAACATGTCAGCACAACTAGAAGAGAAATAAGTTATGACCTGAATCTTTAGTCAAACCTCTATAAAATACACTGATCTATGTACATTTGTAATTAGCATCTAACCACAATGTGAAAACCTTAAAGAAAATTACAGACAGACTGCCAACAGCAAAGTCTGAAGGACAAACACTTTTTCTGTCTGATATTATTTGAAATGATTGGGGAAAAAGATTCAAATGCTTGCTACCTTTTGCTTCTGTTCTTTTCTGTTCTGTTCTTTTTCATAGATAACATACATTTTCATATTTTCCTCTTGTGTTAAATTCACAGACATTCTCTTTTCTTATATTTATTGTGCAGTCTTAAGTCAACTGCTGTAGTGTTGAACTTTAGGATTGTGGTGCTTATTTTCTTATCTCCTTCTTTCTAAGGCTCTTTGGAGATGGACCTGAACCATATGCTGAGTCCAGCAAAGTCTCCAGAGAAGTGTGGCCTTGAGATGCTCTCTCAGTCCCAGGACAGACTGGTGTCTTTGTTTGAGCAGAAGACAATGAAAGGCTGGTGGCCTTGCGTGTGTGACAGAGAAAACGAGAAAATACTTGCTGTAAGAGTTACACACAAACCAGGGTTATTATTGTGTTGAGAAATTTTATGTCACATAGCCTACCAAAAAGAAAATGACTGGTATCATATAAATTCAACCCTCTCATATCTATGTATGCAGTTGTTGTGTTTTTGACACAATACAACATATACTACACCTTTAAGAATAATTAAATCAGACTGTAATGCACTGATTAAAAGTATAAATACTAAAGTAATTTTCTTGTAAAAACAATAGAGGTTAGTGGTGATATCCGGAAGGGATATTTGTTTGGTAACGCTTTAAATTACAGCCCGGAAAGTACTGCGTAATTAAAGCTATTTTACAGTGTAAGCTTCGGTAATTATAGTGTACCTATAATGTACTTACAATATAAGTATAAGGGAACGGTATTTTAAGTTTGGGGAATAAAGGGGTAACAACCAGGAGAATTAAAAAGTACTAAGGAGTATTAAGGAGTACTTATTTTACTATTATGATAAAACAATCTTACATTTGGGAGCAATTTAGCGAGAACATACACTGCGTACCTTTTTGAAATAATGGTGAACCAGTACATACTGTATAGCCTTTTTAAAAATTACAGGGTACATATCTATGCATTTATAAAGTAATCTTTTTAACAAAAATGCACTGAAAACGAAAACTATTGCAACTTTTGCTTAAATATTGGGGAGAAATACTCTTGTTTCATGTAGTGGTGCTTGTTACCCCCTTGTATGTAGTTACTGGGTAAGTGTGACATTGCGGGCTGTAAATTAAAGGGTAACGCTTCCTTTTACAGTACAGTACTTATGCCCCGTTTCCACTGAGCGGTACGGTACGGTACAGTTCGGTACGGTACGCAATTATTTGCGTTTCCACTGTCAAAAGTTGTGAATGGTACCAAAAAGCCGAACCGTAGCGTACCACTTTTTGGGTACCCTTCCGTTGGGGTACCTAGCACAGTGGTACGGTACTAAAGGGTGGAGCTAGACTCACTGCAGAACGTTGATTGGTTGACAGAGTATCGTCACTTGCGCGTGCTACAAGGGGAATGACAACAGAAGAAGCGCCATTTTTTAATATACAGTTGGAATAAAATACTACGGTTATTCTTTCACGAAATCTAGTTTTAAGAGTTTTTCAGGCGAGAATGTAGTTGTTTAAAGCTCAAATCTGTGGTTTATTTATAATGATTTATGATAATTTGATCCATTCCCGGCGATCACCGGACGCTCGGCGATCATGTTCCCCGCCCGGAACAGCCTTTCCTCGGCTGGTCGTTCTGAGGTATGCCGCTGGCTCTGTAGCAGCTAGTTATTCGTCTTGTGTATATCTAAAGGGTGATCTTTGGTCTCGTGAATCGATAATTCGTTCCCTGGTCAATCGTTTTGGCTGAGGACTAAGTTAAGTTTCATTTAATTTAGGCTATTTAACTTTTCCGTTGTAACGTTAACGTTAGACTAGCGCTGAATTTGTATTTTGACTGAATTGTTTGCTTTATATCTTATTGTACAGCTTCTTGTAACGTTACCTTCTACTTATACTTTTATAATGGCTATTATTAATAAAACTGAAATTTAACACAAAGAGATAGGTTTGAATTTTGTCATTATTTATTTTATTACAAGATTATCACTGTAATGTTGTTTATTGCAGCATTTGTAAGAATGCATATTGTCTGGAATATGTTTAATATTTTTTTAAATTTAAACGAAAAGATGCAGGGTTGTGTTTTATATTTCGTTTTGTTATAAATAGGCTAACGTTATACATGCAGTGAATAATATAATCAGGTCTATACATTGCCGAACCACACTTGTGTGCCTATAATGTTTAAAATGTATTTAAATGAAAACGAAAAGAGGCAGAGTGGTGTTTTATAACATATTTAGTTTTATTGTTGCCTAAAATAACATGCAGAGCGAGCCGAGTGACGCTTTCAGAACGCGCTGTTTACCGGACTCGCGTCCTCGGGACTCCTTCTGCTGATAACTTTGCGTAGCTACTTGGTATTGAGAAATGCCTAATGTCGGCAACTTCTTATGATAAACATGCCGAGAAGCAGGGACAAGTTCTGCTGTATGCCATCCATTTGTGTTTACTTTCTTGGTGTCGCTTTCTTCTTCGCGCGAAAATGACGTTGATCGCTTATTTCCAGCAAACGCCACGCCTATCAAGTAGGGTACTGTTGGCAGTGGAAACGCTAGCCGGATCATCATTTACTGACCCGACCCGACCCGAACCGTACTGTACCGTACCGTACTGCTCAGTGGAAACGAGCCATTAGTGTACTTACAGTGTACTTACCTAGAAAGGACTGGCTAATATAAGGTAAGTACATGGGTTAGGGGTAAGTTTAGGGGTAGGTTCAGGGTTAGTACTTAGTTATTACCCAGTAATTGTAATTACTAAAATAAGTACTGAGTATGTACATGGGTAACTGGACTGTAAAAGGAAGCGTTACCAATTAAAGTGGTGCTTGTTACCCTCTTGTTCCATGTAGTTACAGGGTAAGTACAATAAAAATGCATACACAATCTTATATCACTGACTCGGAAACTTTTATCTATTACCAATTACCCTGTAACCACATCAAACAAGATATATTTCCCAGGATTTAAAAAATTGCAATAGTCTTAGCTTTTCTTGCCAATTTTTTTTTTATAAATGCATAGATATATACACTGTCATTTTTAATAGGCTAAACAGTATGTATTGTTGCACGATTATTAAAAAAATGTACACAGTGTATGTTCTCGCTAAATTGCTCCCAAATGTAAGATTTTTGTATCATAATAGTAGAATAAGTACCCCTTAGTTCTATAATAATTACAGTATAAATATTTTTTTTAATTCTCCTGGTTGTTATACCTTTATTCCCCAAACTTGAAATATTGTTCCCTTCTACTTACATGAAAGTACTTTATAGGTACTCAATAATTACAGAAAGTTACACTGTAAATTCCTCTTAATTACACTGTACTTTCCGGGTTGTAATCTAAAGCATTACCATTTGTTTTTAATGAATCAATCAATCAATCTATCTATCTATCTATCTATCTATCTATCTATCTATCTATCTATCTATCTATCTATCTATCTATCTATCTATCTATCTATCTATCTATCTATCTATCTATCTATCTATCTATCTATCTATCTATCTATCTATCTATCTATCTATCTTCTGTCTGTCTGTCTGTCTGTCTCTCTCTCTCTCTCTCTCTCTCTCTCTCTCTCTCTCTCTCTCTCTCTCTCTCTCTCTCTCCTCTCTCTCTCTCTCTCCTCTCTCTCTCTCTCTCTCTCTCTCTCAGGGAAAGTTGGAAATGTCACTGGAAATCATCTCGGAGCAGGAGCAGGATGAGAGGCCTGCCGGACACGGTAGAGATGAGCCCAACATGAATCCTCATCTAGAAGAGCCACGGTAAGTCAAGAACACCCATCACAGTCATTCCTCTTACCAAATAACAAGAAGGAAAAAAAACAGCTTCCAGTATTAGCCTTTTTATTGGTCCCCATCTCAAAGGTGGGAATTATAGAATTTAATATAAGGTTGCTAATATATTGTCTGTTTCTCTCTCCAGGCGTCCTGAGACCTCATTCTTTTGGTTCTCGTCCCCATATAAGACGTTTAGGTTCATTGTGTGGAGGAGGTTTAAGTGGCTTATTCTGGGCTTCTTTTTACTCTTTTTCATTATTCTCTTCCTTGGAGTCTTTCTCTACGCCTTCCCGGTAAGTATCTGTCTGGTAATTGTGTCAATGAAAGAAGAGGATTAAAGTGAAAATGGGGGGTTCTGTGATCATGAAATGTTTGATCAGAGATGTGTGTCTCTGATCGTAGTTCAGGAATGTGGCATGTGTTATTCAGTATTGCAGACACACTCATACACACGGAGTCATGCACATTGAAGACATTTCATACAGTTCTGTGTAACATTACTCAATGTAAGGTCATAAATACTTCAGTAAAATTTTTACAGATTTTTTAAATTAATACATTTATTCAACAAGGTGCATTACATTGATCAAATGTGACATTAAATAAATTTATAATGTAACAAAAGATTTATATTTCAAATAAACACTGCTCTTTTTAGCTATTTAAATCTGGAAAAAAATGTAATGCAGTTTGCACAAAATAATTAGGCAGAACACCATATTAGAATGATCATGCAACACTGAAGACAGGAGTAATTTCACTGTATGTTTGATCAAATAAATACAGCCTTGCTGAGCACAAGATACTTCTTTCAAAACATTCAAAAAAATCCCCCAAAACACTGAAACTTTCAAATTGTAGTGTATATTATATTAAGAGATTTCATTTAATTCTGTATAACATTAATGAAATGCATAAATGTAAGAATTTATTTTTAAATATATATATTATTTTTTTTATAGAACTATGCTGCTATGAAGATGGTTGGACCCTTCAGTGGAAAGGGAACACAGTGAGACTGTTGTGGGAAAAAGGACATAGACCCTCACATTCAAAACCAACCTCACCAATAATCCATCAAAATCCACAACTCCATCCCACTGGAGAGATCTGCTTTTCTCATGTTCATGTGCAAGCTGAATACTTCTGTGTGTGTGTGTGCGTGTGCGTGTGCGTGCCTTCATGTGTTCGTTAGCCTGTTCTAGTCCTATATGCATGAAAGTTGCATAACGTCTGTGTTTGTACATGTTTTACACATCAAGCTCTCTGACCCCGTCCTGAACTCTCTCAGTATTCTCTTTAACTCCCACTTACACTTTCATCTCCCTGCCTGTTTAATCCTTTTTCATGTCTCCTGTAAAACAGGGTTCTTTCTTCACAGCCAGATGCTTCTTTCTTCTTCCTTCACGCAGAGAGAGGGAGACAGAGCCGCGTTGCACCACCTCCCATCCATTCGTTCCTCTCCTTTCCTTCCTTTAGGTTCAACCCTGATTTGTACAGTTAGGCAGTAAGGTCCAAGACAGGCTGGTTATTAGCTGAGACCCCGCTGTCAGCTAGCCCACCTCTCTGATTACTATCAAACAATGTTATTTTGCTTTAACGAAATCCCTACTAAAGGGATTCGAGGTCAACTGTGGGTTTCCATCATGTGTGTGAATGTATGTACGTGTGTGGAATGTGGACTGCGAACGAGAACAAGAGAAAAAAAGACTTGTTTATTTGTTTAAATGTTACACTTGCGCCTTTGTGCCTTTTTGCTTTTTACTCTAAGTATGAAAATGAACAGGCGCATCTGGAAGAAGTTGCCAGACTTCTAAACATGCCTGTGAACGAGCTGTTACATGACAAAATACACAAATTGTTTGTTTTCTCTCCATGACCAGGTCATGAGCTCTTCTTCTACTTAGTTTAGTGAAGTCACAGACAGTTAGTGAAACTAGAATCTTAAAACTGTTCCACAAGGGGCATCTGTTGTCAACTTTGTGTGTTCTCACATTACATTTATCTGATGGCAAGAATCATACTATCTTCTCTATGAACAGGAAATGTGAAGAGATCTGGGTTAATCCGACATGATCTGTAGCATTTCCAGAAATGCTTACATTTTATTCTTAAAGAAAGTAGGGTAAATGTAAAGAAGGAAGGATTTGATGTTTCCATAAACATCACTGATTTGACAGTAAAGAGAATGCATTCCTATCTGTCACAGAAAGTACACAAATTGATTACAATTATTATTATTATTTTTTTCCGTTTATAACTATTTTCTGTGCATGGATCTAAAATATCACTGATTTATGAAAGTGAAATGAATCAGATGAACCAAAAACCCTTGCATTTAAGCAAAAACACTCTTGCCAAATACTGTACAGTATATATCTAAATAACTGGATTTATGCAAACCCAAATCCTATCTGGTAATGCTGAGCATCTATGAAAAGTTGTCATTCATTTACAAGTTTCACGACAAGTCTCTTAATCTGACAATCAAGATGGATACTTCTGTTATTGAACTTAAGAATGATATGTTGCCATTTTACTGTAATGATGCATGTTGTCTAATTGCCTTCAGGCTTCTGCTTTCATGAATTCACTGTGTTAAATCGATTGTATTTGTATCTCCTTATGAGCACGGTGTAATATGCTATGGTCAAATATATACCTATATATTCTATTTTGTATATTTTGATCTTTTCTGATTGAGCCATTTTGAGTCAGATGTAACTGAAATCTATTCTAAAGAACTGTGTTGCTTTGATTAGATATTTTCCCTCCGACCAGATTCTCGGACCACCTTATGTGCAGATTTAACCTTTTAAAGCCAAACCACAACAGACTGGTCAGGGTGTTTGACATGAGAGCAAATTAGAAGCACTCTAGTGCCTAGCCAGGGATTCATGGAGCCAACGGCAACTTACTCTTGCATTTCTACCAGCTGTTCTGTAAAGTGAGTGATTAAAAATATATATATATATATATACAATAATACAGTGTTCTGAGTTCGCTTTTCTTGTAGGGTGCTCTGACATGTGTTTTGTTAACTCATAACAGTGCAGGGAGGAAATTATAAATGTTATAACATTGTAAATCTGGTGAGTACACTGGTTTGAAGGGGCACTGTGTCGCTCTCATACTCTTTCACTCATTGTAACCAGGTTACACCACATAGAGAAATGGCCATATTATAGTATCCAGTGCAAGTTTTAATAGAGTGGTGGATTTGGCACCACATCCTCACTAGCTCTGCATAATGCTCAATCGGAATAGGACCAGTGACACAAGTTCATGTGTACGTGTGAAAATATTTGTATCTTCATGAATATATAATTCACAAACATTCAAAAGTTTGTATTATGATGTTTTTAACGAAATTACTACATTAATCAGCAAGGGCACTAAACCAGTACATACTAAATTTGTTACAAAAGAAAGTTCAAAAGAACACAATTTATTTTCATCATAAATTCCTGAAAAAAACATTTCCACAAAAATAATAAGCAGTATACAACCGTTTTCAATATTGATAATAATAATACATGTTTCTTGAGCACCAAACCATCATATTCAAATGATTTCTGAAGGTCATGTTACACTGAAAACTGGGCTATTGGCTGCAAAAAAATTCAGCAAATGATATACTGTATAGGACAAATTCCAATCGGAAGTGAGCATCCCTGTGAATAACGAGGATTCACCCTGGTTCACATGACCATAAAGGATAAAAATACTTGAAGTAAGTATCACATGTATCCTTCACTGACTTGAGAAAGGGCCCTTTGTGAAAGGATTCAGTTGTTCACTCTTGTTTGGAACACCCCTACAAATGGCATCCCCTTTTCCCGTAGTGCCCTTCAAGGACGCAACATTGCTGTTTGTAATTTTTTTTCTCAATGACCAATAACTCTTCTACTTAGTTTAGTGAAGTCACAGACAGTTAGTGAAACTGGAATCTCAAAACTGTTCCGCAAGGGGCATCTGTTGTCAACTTTGTGCGTTCTCACATTAGCCTACATTTAAGACTCTTGTTTGGAACTCCCCTACAAAATGGCATCCCCTTTTCCCGAAGTGCCCTTCAAGGACTCAACATTGCTGTTTGTAATTTTCCTATAATATTATTTCTTTTTTTTAAATGAAGAATTCTTGTGTATGTAAACATGGTCACTATTCCTTATGTATATTATCTAGTTATGGCATGAAACTCTAGATGGCGCAGGCTGATAGGTCCTTAAGTCATTTGGTAGAGATCGAATCATCTTCACTGCGCAGCTGGGGTGCGTTTCCCGAAAGCATCGTTAGCCAAGGTCGCAAGTTCCGTAGTTACCAATAGAGTTCAATGGAAATTGCGACCAACTTGCGACCATAGTTGGCTAACGATGCTTTCGGGAAACGCACCCCTTATTAGTTGTTGTTGCATCAGCGGCCAATGAGCTGCGGCTCAACATTTAAACAAATACCAGTAATGTTGCTGTTAGCAGACTGCAGCACGCTTTCAGAAACCCTCCACTTCCCCAGCTCCACCTGTATAGATCTGCTACGAGGGTTATTCATATTTTACATGTACGTCTGTGAATGTGTTAGCAGCAGCAGCGTAACAGATCTATTCCGCCAAGACCAAATACATAAACATTGCCAATATCCATGCATGCTAGTCCCTAAGAGAGTTGTCATGACATAAATAAAAGTAATCAAAAATTCAGGTCAGTGCACATTATTGGCATACTAGTATTCAAAATATTAATTGGGCAAACCTATAAAGAATTTTTCCATGTCAGTTTCTCCCTTTATACATGCTTATTTATTTGTTGCATTTAATGTAGGAATTTAGGATTAAATCCAGCTCGAGGAGAGCTTTATTATTGTGACAGTTGATATTCAGTTGCTTAAAAACGTGCTCATTGACACTTTATACATACGAACAAGAAAAGGACATATTTTGTTTCTATAGGCGAAAAAAAAAGCAATATCCCTGTGGACAAAATCAACTCAATATTGCTCAGGCATTGAATTGCGCACTCTCTTTTTGGAAAGGAAGTGACATCATAGTTATGTCAATCTTACAAGACAATTAACTCTTCTCTTAAACAGTAAAAAGAAGTGAAACACATTCTCTGTTCAATGACCTGTTTGTGAACTTGTGAAGTCTGCAAAAAGTTGACTGTAACTTTGTTTCAACAGTCTTCTAGTTTTCCTTAATTGCAGCCGCGTTTCTCCTGCTTTCTACACTTCGCCCTGTGTAGATAACAGGCACGTGAATGTCAGGCTTGGTTTGGGTGTGTTATTTCAGCCTTGGTGAACTTCCTGTGCTCCCTGACCGCTGTCCACATTCTGCATGGGTGGGAGGTAGGAGCCAGACCCTTGTCACCACTTTTGGTCTCTCTTTTGTTTTGAGGAAATATCAGATGTCACCAGCTGAGAGGTTCCTATAAATTAGGCTCCTAGTGCATCTGAAAAATGGAAATATTGCTTAAATTGACGCTGATATCTATAATACTTAATAATAGCCTAGTTTAAAATAGGCCTTAGAGTTTTCAAATGTGCTTTGTAATGAAGTTTACTATGTTTGAGGCAAAGGCGTGACTTGTTCTCCACATGGAGAAGGATCATTGTGCTTAACATAACTTATTTTTTAATGTTTCTTGAGTGAGAACATGGAAAAATCCAGACAATCAACATCAAAAAGCCTTTCCTATAAAACCACATCTGCATTGACTGTTCTGATCTTGCCAAGATCGCCCCCAGCCACTATCTCACGTCCATAGACCAAATCCACGTAGACAGAATTAATGGATTAATAACCCCAGAACTATGGGAACATCATGGGTGCTGTAAGAAATGGATGATGTTGGAAGTGGGTCCTCGATAATTAGCCATCTTTGGATTTGCATTTGTTGCATGTTTATTCTCTGCCTTTATGGCAGCTAACTGCATAATAGTCTCGCTAAGTGGCCTCTTAAAGCGCTTTTTTGCAAGCATATACATATGTATTATCTCATTTTACACTTAATTATCAACTGAATAAACAAGGCGGAATTTTGAACTGCGAAGTGGAAAAAGCTATATAATTTTACAAGCTGAGCAATCACTAGATTTTTGATGTGTTGAGTCACCTTTGTTTCTCTTGCCCTTGTTTTGACAATGCCTGAGCTTTAGCATGTTTGCTCTCTCTGAATAGCGAAATAATGCACTTAATTTTTTTCCAAGAAATATTTTCTAGACATTACTCTATTATCAAACATAATCTCATTTAGTAATCATATACAAAGTGTGGTTCTACATTTTTGGACATGTGCAAAGACACTCATGTCTTGACAGCACCTTTAAATCCTTAGAGACATAAACCTTAGAAAAGTCTTGTAGGTTCCAAGAATATTACATTTATGAAATGAATAGGGTTTTTTAAATCATATTTAATCAAGATTAATTATCACATTTATTTGACCCATTTTCATATAATAGTTACATTCACAAAATTCCTGCTTAAAAATTGTAATTTTTAAGGTGAATAACACTGATGTAGAAGCTCCTAAGACTGGTTGTAAGCCTAAACTTGACATAAACTGTAAACTTGTCCCTCAAATCTGATTGGTCTGATTGAAAGACATTGATCCAGGAACATGTTGCACTTGATGAAATCAGGTTCTGCGTACAGGCTCATAAATTCAGTGAAAAGAGTAATGATATAAATGTAACTATACAAATACAATTGTAATTGAAATTATTTAACCCCAATTGCAAATCAGGTTTATTGACAAAATGTATTGGCAGACTTTCAGCAGTTTGCAATGAACAAATCAAACAAAAGAAATTAAAATAGCTCAACACAACAAATGTTCAAGTGGTTTCCCCAAATTCAACTGAAAATGCAACTTTTAATGACTTCTGCAGTCTCAATGATTCAATCCTCCTGTATAGAATCCCTTACAACAGCACACATCTGCATGTTATAAATATGACTAAGCCAAAAGACAAAAAGTCAAAAAGTTAAGAGAAGATATCACTGCACAAACAAGGAACAGGATACAAAAACATAGTAAAGGCACTAAATGTTCCTAGAGACAACGTTGGAAGCATAGTTTGCAAGTTCAAATTAAAGGAACAGTGGTTATACTACCTGGAGAGGGGAGAAACAGAAAGCTATCAATGGCTGCAACCAGATTTATGTGAAGGCATGTTCAGAAAAACCTTTGAGTGACTGCAAGACCTGCAACAAGACTTGGTGGAAACAGGCACAGCAACACTCTTAAAACAAATGTGTTGAAAACAACACAACATGTGTCGTTTTCAACACATGTTCTGAGTGTGCTCAGGGACAACACATATTGTGTTAAAATACAACACAGAATATGTGTTGTGAAAATACACAGACTAATGTGTTACTTTAGTTAACACATTAATGTGTCCTTTTTGTATACATCTAACACAACTGTGTGTTAGTTTTATTTTATTATAAATTATTATTGAAAAAGCTAGATCAGAATACAATATGTACAGTTATCATGAAATCACACTGAAGCATTGAATACGGTTCACATACTGTGTTTATTTTGCATTTTTTTCTGGTTTTAACATGAAATTCATACTGTTAAAAATACTGATGATAAAAAAATAAGCATTTCAAAACATTAATCATATAAAACATTCATCAGACATTTTAAATAACAACATACATCAAATATTATAGCATACCTGCGGGCAGCAAAAGTATCAGCATAGTCTGTTAGATTTAAACTGCTCTGATGAACTTCCTGTGTTTCAGACATTTCGACATTCTCTCCTAGATTATTGTTCTGCTTTCATCAATTTGACAGAATACATCTGTTTTTTCAGTGTGTCCTGACTCTACGGTAGGGCTTGAATTAGAGTGAGCTCTGCTAAAATGTTTAGAAAATGAATTAAAGGATTTGTTCACTTTTTAAAAAACTTTTGCTGATAATTTACTCACCCCCATGTCATCCAAGATGTCCATGTCTTTCTTTCTTCAGTCGAAAAGAAATTAAGGTTTTTGATGAAAACATTCTAGGATTCTTCTCCATGTAATGTAATTCAGTGGCAGCCAAAGGGTTCAAGGTCCAAATAACAGTTTCACGACCGTGGATCACGGAACAGAGCAAGGCATAAACTTACTTTTTTATTTATTTACTTTAAAAATGACCGATCGTTTTGCAAGATAAGACCCTTATTCATCGTCTGGTGTCGTTTAAAGCCCTTTAAAGCTGCACTGAAACTGTCTTTTGGACCTTGAACCGTTTGGGTCCCATTGAAGTCCATTATATGGAGAAAATCCTGGAATGTTTTCATCAAAAACCTTAATTTCTTTTCAACTGAAGAAAGAAAGACATGGACATCTTGGATGACATGGGGGTGAGTAAATTATCAGTAAAAGTTTTTTAAAAAGTGAACTAATCCTTTAAAACTATGATATGTTCTGGGGCAACCATTTTCTGGGACAAAGGCAGGTCATATACATACTCAAAAAATTAGAAAACTGAAGACAGTTGGGATGGATATTGAAGATTACACAGCCAGTAGAATTTAAAAAGTTTGTCTACAGCACAAGTGAGGTTTTCAACATCAAGTGGAAAAGCAAAAGAATCATTCTTTATTCTTTGCCACAATTACATACTGGGCTGCATGTCCTGGAGAGCCGATGGAAACCAGCTGCGGAGAGACCCATTCATGCCTTCTTGAAGCAAATATGTCACAATGGTACCAGCCTATAGAAATGAAACAATGAAAAGCATCAGAAAATGCGTGGGTGGAAGAAGATGAATGAGGATCCTTAACATAGTGTAACTAACACAGCTCATCTTGGAGTAAAGATGCAGGCCACATGCAAAAGATTAAAAACAAAATTCTATTTGAAATGATTACCTTTAAATCATGAATTGAATGACAAAATGTACATGTCATTTTCACAGAAACCCAATTTGGACATTTGTGCACGTTCCACAGATATAAAAGAAAAAAATCTTACCATCCTGCTGATTGTCAGCTTTCTCTAATAAGTGTCTGATGTCCGTTTTTTTTCTTAAAGGATGCTATTTCCTTGAGTTTTGGGATAATCGTCCCCTCCCATTTCTTGATAAACATGTCTTCTTTCCCATCTGTCATCTTGGAAAATTCAATGTCCACCTGCAGTGCATAAAACAGAAACAAAGAAATTATTAATATTACCAAATTAAACCTCAAACACAACCTTTGTGTAAAGTTCTCTGCAGCTTAGTTTAACATGTTATTACCAAGGCTGGCATTTCCAGAAATCTGGGATATTCCAACTGTGAACAGTTTTCTCCATGTTTCCTTCCCGTCTATGAAGACAGTCGCGAGAACTCTGTGTAAAATTGTTGGAGTAAACGTGATTTGACCCTCGTCTTCCATTACCTAGATAAAATATATAATAACACCATATTATAATGCTGTAATCATACAGGAGTCATAATTTAATAATGAGAAAATGTAAACGTTAAGTGCGCGTTATCAATACATTTTAAATAGTCAGTGACAAGCAGCTAACGTTAGCACAAAGTGGCGCGCTTTTTAAACCACACAACACAACACTCATCGCCACAACGTTCTTTAACGATAGTTTTTGGTAAAATGACTGAGTTCAAACTTAAGGTGCTATGTATATTAACCTTTACGTCTTTTTAAAAACAATTATTAGCAGTCATATACCCAATAAATAAACAGCTTTGCAAAGCGTGAGAGCTCGCTTGCCTATTGACGCTTGTTAACACCATGGTTAACAACACACAAAACATATTCGGCTACGGAACATGAAAACGGTTAAAACAAACAAATTATGTTTTCTGGACAATTAACACAACTCTTTCTCATGCTAGGTGGAGAATTTTTTATTATTTTACACGTAATATTCACTCACTCACCTGAGGCAGACAGACGCATTTCTGACGGCTGACTAGGCGTCGGTTGGAATGGAAAAGAACGCCACTGCGCAGGCGCGCGCAGCAAGATACCGAGTCCCAACAGTTGTTTTCTCCCAGCGAGTTAAAATGCTTTATTCACATTTGCAACATGATAAATAAATCCAATTATTAAAGGTGACATCACCCGTTGAGTATTTGCAACAGAATATATGCCTTACATGTACTAAAATGTGTTTAACACAGTAATTGTGTAAACAGTTGAGCACAATATTTACACATCATGTGTCTGTAGTAACACAAAATGTGTTACTAATCTTTTTACACATATTTTGTGTTAATTTTTAACACATCAATTTTTAGAGTGAAGGTGCATACCAGACGTATACTACTACTGACCCAAAAGCACAAGAAAAGTTCCAATTTGCTCAAAATCATATAAATAAGCCACAAAAATTTTGGGATTCTGTTCTGCAGAGCGATGAAACCGGAACTTTTCGGCCCTATGGATCAACAGTATGTCTGGAGGAAGAATGAAGCATTTGTTGAAAAGAACACTATGCCTACAGTTAGGCTTGGTGGGGCTCGGTGATGCTCTGGGGCTGCTTTGCATCCTCTGCCACTGGAAACCTGTAGTGTGTGGAAAAGCAAGATTGATTCATTGAAGTATCAGGAAATCCTAGGAGAAAATGACATGCCGCCCGTCAGTGAGGAAGCTGAAGCTTGGACCTTCCAACAGGACAATGATCCGGAGCATACCTCAAATTCCACCAAGGCTTGGTTACAGAAGAAGATTCTACAGTGGCCATCAGTCACCTGGCTTGAACCCCATAGACAATCTCTGGTGGGATTTAAAGGCGGTTGCAGCACACAAACCCAAGAATATTACTGAACTGGAGGCCATTGCTCATGAGGAATGGACCAAGATTCCTCAGAAATGCTGCTGTTGTCTGGTTATACATCTCTGCAGCAGGTCATAGCAGCAAAAAGATGCTTGCCATGAAGGGGCTTGACAATTTTGAGACTGCAGTCATTAAAAGTTGCATTTTCATTTGAATTTGAGGAAACTACTTGAAACATTTGTTGTGTTGAGCTATTTCAATTACTTTTGTTTGATTTGTTCATTGTAAACAGCTGAACGTCTGTAAATTTTGCCAATAAACCTGATTTTGCAATGGGGGTTGAATAATTTTGATTATAGGGATTTAGATTTGAGATTTTTGTTTCTATGCATATGTAGATGTTTTTTACTTGGTAAATATGTTTTAGATGCTGTCAGTATGTCCATGTTGTACATGTCAGCATATCCATACATGCAAATCTTCATTCTGTATTCTAAGTTCTTCCCATTACAACAGGCCATGTGGCCTTACGGTGCCCTCTTACCCTTGTACACTCATGGGAACCACAAAGGAGATAGTTTTATGGAGCAGTATGCATAATTGTTTGCCCCGTTCCATGCATTCTGCAAGCAGCAGGGTGGTGCACACATGTGATGCCCTACTGAGACGGGTCTGGCTTGCAGCCTATCCTTGAGTTTGGACCATGACAATAAAAGCTCCTGCTGCAGGTCTGCCTAGATCTCATCCACAAAACTTCCAAACAGGCTATTAGCTCGACCTACCACAGTGCCTGACAGTAAGCGGCAGAGAACAGGATGAGAAAAAAGAAAGGGAGAAAACTGCTGGGAAAATCACATCTACAGTCACTGAAACGCAATCTGCGGAATGCGAGGGATGTTGATTATTAAGACATTAAATTAACCGTTTGTGGTTCCAAGTTTATGAAGGCAAAAGGGGCCGAGGGTGTTGAACGACAACAAGAAAGATGAGCTCAGATGAGTCCTTACAGGACCTTTAGTGATGGAAGACAAGTGTGTGGCTTGTGGTTACTGGCTGTATTTCAGATGTAAAGGCATCAGTCTCACATTATGATGCCTGGGAACCAAACTTCACACAGACGGCCTCTTTCCTCTCATTGCAACAGGAGGAAGCATTAAAAGGTCAGCTAACAGGAAGTGAAAAGTGCCCTTTTCTTTGAAGCTGTAATGTGGGAGTTTAAGCTCTTAGCTTTAAGCATGTAGCCCTTTGGGTCATCTTCTCCAGCTAGAACAGTGTGTTCCTTTGTTGTGGGAAATTGCATTGTCGTCCCCAGTGGTATGGTTTACCACTTCATTTTACCCATGCTTAGATGTGCCCACAATTCTTTTGTTTGCAGCAAAACAGGGTGCTAAATAACATGTAGCATCAGTAGTGTATAATGTTCCCATTTCCAATTACAGCTGAAAGCCCTCTATTACACTCACAATGATTTTCATTTTAATTAGGGAAACATCTGAGCAGCTGACCAAACCTTCATAAACAGCACATTCTGGTGGTTTCCGATCAGCTGGGAGGGAGAAAGTATGTCATTTCCATGTTGTATTTCTACCGACAACTCATAAAAATGACCTCTAGTGTCGTCTACTAGTTTTAATATATTACTTATGCAAAACCCATTATGAATGACATTCAGTTATGTTTACAATTTTTCAGGACAGAACAACTTAGGCTATGTTCACACTGCAGGCAAAAGTGGCCCAAATCCATACTCATATGCAACTCAGATCTGATTGTGTGAACAGCATAAACCACATGGAATCTGATCTTTTCGATTCTGCACTTCTCTGTCGTATATCCGATACAGGTCAGCAACCTCAGTCTGAACAGTCATATCGGAGTTGAAATGACACTTACGTCACTCTAGATCGACATTCGCCACAAATCTGTGCTGATGAACATCACTCCAAAAGATTATATATCTCGGCAGTTCTTTGAATATGGAAGACAGCAGCGAAGTTAATCAGTGGAGGGACGGGAGCTGTTAAACTCATAAGTATTACGGTGACGGCTCTATACAAGCAAAACCTGTATGAGAAAAAAACATTCTTCTCTTACTCCTCATCCTTGTCTGTGTCCTCCTTATCGCCTGCGCACAAATGGACTTGCTTCTGTGGCACATCACCTTATAAAAGAACACATTAATAATGACTTCAGTAACCTCTGCGTTTACCGGATGACAGGTTGCTGCGTACCTTCTTTGTTATCATTCCTTTGCGCATATTGTCAGTTCTGAGGCTCGTTCTTCGTACGTCGCTAACTCTGTTAGCTGGATTTGATTGTTGGCGATTTGGCATGATCTTGGATCGTTTGGTTCTTCGAAGCTCATCCTAGACTTGCTGTCATAGCAACAGGTGCGCTAGCTTGAACCTGCTCGCGAGCAGGCTTATTTCATGTAAACAGGATTAGATCGCGGCTTTATAAGCAGAGCTGATACGGAAAGTCTTTTGACGCAGCGCGATAGTGTACTTTTTGAGATATTTTTTTTTTCCTCATGACTCGTATGTCGTTACATCATTAATTTGTTGGAAACGCACAAATGTTCGACTCGTCGGAGTCGGGCTTTAATAACAGCACAAATAAACAGCATATAGAGATTCTTTGCGAGTGGCTCTTTCCTTTACATTGGAGATGCGGAGAACTTGGTGAAGTAATGTCTGTCGTGCCATTCGCAAAGTTTACCTGCCTCTTAAGCAGGTTTTAGGGCATTTCCAAGCCACTTTAGACCCAATTGGTTGTATAGCAGTTTTTTTTTCAACGCAGGTAGGCCTAACGTTACATTATAATTTTTAATGTCGATCATGTAACTGTAGCATGATGATTATGACTTTCAGTACAATATAGGCCTATTCCTCAGGCTTCCCTAATGTGATTGGTGCCATAGACTGCACATGTGTTCCCATCAAGGCCACAATGAAGGGGATTTTGTGAACTGAAAGGGGGATCACAATGTAAATGTGCTGCCAAGTTACTATTACGATTCTTAATATTCCAGATTAGTAGCCTAATATTACATCAAATTGTAAAAAAAGGCAGTTGACAGACTAAAATCTCTTAGATGGTGTGTGACTGTTCCATATCACAAATGTGGAAGCACAGCGATTCAAATTTATGCACATATTTGAACGTGGTAAGGAAAATATTAATATCAAGCTCACTGTATTACTGTACATACACTCCAGTTACAATGCAGCTCTAGGACAAGGGCACACAATGCAATGAACTTTGGCCAACTAAAGGGGAGATTTCAGTGTCTGAAAAGCCTGAGGGTTGCACCTGACAGGACCTGTGACATTGCATGTGTCATATTACACAACCACCATCAGAAAAAAAAATATAAAACATTACATTAAATGTTTAATAAAAGACGAGACAAATTTGCTTAGTTCTTTGAGTTTTATTTCAATTGTTCTTTGTAAAGAAAAGCCAGTGATCAAGTCATATTTTGCCTGCAATAAGAGATACTATGCAAGGTCAGCAATAGTTCTCTGTGTGAAATAATATATTAGCACTTACTCTTAGAAGTTCATTTGAAGCAACTATATCTCTAGTGCCAGTCTTTTTCTTTAAGTTGTCATTTCCTGGGGGGAAATGTGATCAATAACTCATTTCTACATTTGTTTTACATTAACTATGTTTCACAGTCACACATGTAGACTTTCACAAGTCAAAGCAATTCATTACAAGGTTTAACAGCTGATATGACTGGACAGCCATTGGGATTATAGGCTTACTTAATTTAATGCAGCAACAAATTATTTTACAGTGTACTAGGATCATTTAAAGCTCATTTACCAGCAGTGAAGGTGTTACTGGTCCTGGCCTCTGGCTGTGGGTCTGAGGAAGAGCTGGACACAGGGATGCCCTCCACAATGGGTCACATTTAACCCATGGGCCAGCTCTTCTGCCTGGGT
Organism: Chrosomus eos; assembly: GCA_036326025.1. Taxonomy (NCBI): domain Eukaryota; kingdom Metazoa; phylum Chordata; class Actinopteri; order Cypriniformes; family Leuciscidae; genus Chrosomus; species Chrosomus eos. The sequence goes on along the minus strand of CM070818.1, from coordinate 17,742,124 downwards.
ATAATGTGGGGGTGCAAGACCACCACCTGTTTGTTTTTCTTTTCTTTTTATTTCTCAGCCTTTTTCATGGTTGCTTTTATAAACAGGCAAACATTTATTAACAGTGCCTTTTTAAAAGATATTAGTATAAGTACAAATTACTATTATGTAGAATAATCTAGTACTTCACTTTTACTTGTTCCTATGTTCTAGTAGTGGGTGGTGACTCTGACATTACAATGAACAAAGTTATTAATTATTTACAAATTATTAAAATATAAAAGAATATACTGTAATAAGTGATAAAAACATCTAACTACAAACTTAATTTGTCTGCTACTTTTTGCCAGCCCTCTCTCCTGGCTTTTGCACACGTTAAGGTGTTCCCTGGCGTTTTAATTAAGTTTTCAAATTCAGCATATCCTTCAAGCAATAACTCTTGCTCTTCTGTGGAGAAAAAAAACGGAGTGCGCTCTTTGGCCACGGTGAGTAGCCAATAGCAACGTAGCTGATCAATGTTTCTACTATCGATACATATCCCCTTTTAACCCAGCGCATGAACGCGCAGTTATCTCAGATAATTCAATCCAGCGATACTAATCATAAACAACAGGTGTGTTCGAAGAACCCAATTAGCCGGATCATGATTAGCCCGATGATATTATCTTGGATGTCTCATTTGATCTCGGATGTTTTAAGCAACGTACGAAGAACGAGCCCCAGGACCGCAACCAGTTCACACTTAAATCTGATATTGGCCACATTTAAAAGATAATGTGACCAGCCAAAAAAAAAAAAAAAAAATTCTAATCTGAGCAATAAATCAGAATTGAGATTTTAAGGGATAGTTCACCCAAAAATGAAAATTCTGTCATCATTTACTCACCCTCAAGTTGTTCCAAACCTGTATGAGTTTCTTTCATCTGTTGAACACAACATATATATTTTGAAGAATGTTGGTAACCAGACTGTTGACTACAGTGATTGACTTAGTATTTTATTTTTCCTACCATGGAAGTCAATGGCTACCATCAACTGTCTGGTTACCAACATTCTTCAAAATCTTTTTTTTTTTTATTCAACAGAAGAAAGAAACTCATACAGGTTTCGAACAACTTCAGGATGATAAAATTACCAAATAAATTTTTTTGGGTGAACTATCCCTTTAAGGTTTGCACTGTGAATATAGCCTTACTAAAGTATCTTGACAGTTTAGCGGCACAATACTGAATCTGTGCAACCAGAGTATTTTGATTCACAAACAAAACACTGTTTTGAGCCAGATCTTTTAAGTTAATCAGAAACATACAGCGGAACCAGTGTAGTCTGATTGAAAGAATGACTGGAAGTAGTAGGTTCTTGTTAAGGAATCAAACACAGGCGGCTTTGTTTGGTGTACTACTAAATAGTAAAGGCAGTACAATTATTTGAATACAAAAGTCAATTTTGCTAAATGTTTCTACATTAAATTATTATTGAAATTATATCATCATCATTTGGCAATATGAAATTGTATTTTCCCCCCAAATATTTTAATGTTTTTTTTTTATTATTTTTAAAAGATCTATTGCTTAGAAGCACTAAAATCGTTAATATAACAATTAAGGGGCCACAATTATTAATAAGAGGAATCAGAAGCCGAAACATTACATATTTGACTAATCCCGTTCGTAATGATGACTTGTCCACATGTTGGTACCTGTTTTTATTAATATACCATTGGCTTTCTACATGACCTAAGGTTTGATCACCATGACGTTTCCAAATATACCACACTATATTTTGAAAACCTTTCCTAAACCAAAGACAAAAGACTATGGCATAAGTGTTGTTTAACTAGCAATTGTTGCTATCAGTTCTGGACAGGACATTTTCATCATTCCATTTTACTGATGCAAACAAGGAAAATGATACAGTGTGGTGAAGGAACTATTTTTTCAAGTAATAACGTGGTTAACATCTTTATTACCATTCAGAGAAATACTGGAATCTGCTGGAATGCTATCCGGTCTAAAAATGTGGCTTGGAAATGTTGAGCCATGTTAATTTCACTTTTTATTTTTCTAATCAATTTATTACAGTTTCTGTGACTTTTCTAGTATGCTGCCTCCAAAAAGAGATGACCTATGAACTTTATGAATCATAGCATCGCAAAACACTTTAATAGATCAAATGACTGGCAACTCATTACTTTGTGATATAATATCCTGTTGCTGTTTGATGTTCTTTTTTTGTTTCACATTTGTTCCCAGTTCCGCAGTTCCCTCCAAATTTCCTCAACCTTTCAGTAACCTCTATAAAACCAAAGGGGAATGGTATCAGTAAAAAAGTCAAAAACAATATTTCTGTTTTTTTAAAGTGGTGATTATTATGTTTCATAAAAAATAATAATAATATTTTATTGATTTGTGTGTTGCATCTGCCAACCAGTGAACCCCTCATTTTAGAGGGGGAAAATCCTTTGGTATTCTTCCCCATTCAGAATCATTAGGGCCTGGTATGTGGAGCTTGTAAAGTTAACATTTTCTGACTTTCAAAGAAGACTTTCAAGACATGGTATGATCAAAAACAAGGTATTGATTCCATAATGGGAGCAAAATCTGTCACTTCTTTGGAAACAGTTAGTGTTTGACCTGTAAAGAATTCCTTTGAATCCGGAGTAAAAATGAATCCGCCCTGAGCCAGTGCTTCCATAATGAAAAAGACTAACACCTTACGTGTCAGAGGTTATTAAATCATAACCAGAGTAGGTTTTTTCTTCCTGGCTTCAAACATCAAAAGTATGCGTTGTATGAGTGTTGAGCTCAAAAGGAGAGTGTCTGCTAATTGTAGCTCTATGTAGAACAAAAATTTTTTTTATAAAATCCTAATGACCTCTGCTGGCCTCACACATTTCCTCGATTCTACAAAGCATAATCAAACAGTGTCTTTAGAATCAAATTAAGTTCCATTAAAACCATAATGGGATTACACTTGTTTGCAGTCATGTTTAGAAGTGAGAGACAGCACTTACCGTAATCATGTCTGTACTTGCACAATACTGTTGTCACACAACGGAAGAGAACAGACAGGTAATCGTATAAACAGTTTATACAAACACTGATAAATGGAAGGGTGAATGTGAAGTTCAAGCAGTTGCACTGACTTAGCTGGGTAGAATATGATGATCACAGGTGCAGGTGGTTGAAGGATGGTGAAGGATGGTACAGGTCGAACACTCACAATGGCTCAGGATCAGACGACAGAACACTGAAGATAGAAGACGGTCATCCGAAGACGGGTAGTCAGGCAGTAAGTCTCAGGCTGATTTTTGTGAATTGTGGCAAGAGATGAGTCTGTACGTGGTTAGACAAGACCGACAATGGTGTGCAGGTTGTGTGGTATATATAGTGCAGGTTGATGAGGAGGTGCAGGTGCGTTGAATCAGTAGTCCTGGGAGAGTGAACTAGTGGGCGGAGCGTGCTGATCTGGTGACGATGGGCTGATAGATGGTTGTGTCACCGTGACAACTGTACTGTCCAAATCATTTTTCTTGTATTTCTTGCTCCATGTTGCACCAGATGTTTATCTCTTTATTTACTTTTTGCCAACATGCAAACATTTCAGCACCTTGATAGTAACGATTCACATTGCAGTTTATCAGCCAAGCACTTTAGATTAACTTCAGGTTGTAGCTTTATCCAATAGACCCTACACATTTTATAAAATGCTAAACCAGATGGAATATGTGTAGTGCTGGTCCCCCAAAACAGCACCAGAGCTCCATTATGTTTCTGCGTGGTTTTATTGCACAACCATCATACATTAATACTTTTTTACAGCGAGTGTTTCCAAATTATAATTATTGAATGAAAGCAATGTGTGATCTGCGCCATACAGACTTAGGCCTTAAAAAGCACCCTGTAATTGCTCTTGTCAATTACACTCATAAAAAAAGCTTCGTGGCCATATTTTGCGTGCCAACTGTACCTTACAGACATGAGCGTGTTTTGTAGCAGAAGCAATTTCATTAATCGTAGCCACATGAGCACATAATAAAAATAAAATCCCACATAAAAAAAAAAAGTTTTTTGTCTGTCAAATCAGGTAAATCATAGCAATTTTGGCATCAATTACAAATCTGTTTGTTCATTAGAAGAACAAAGAATTGGAAAGGGAATCATAGCAAATTAAACAATTCTGATTCCGCTTTATGATTCTGGTTATACAGGTATGTTCCACTGTGAACCTTCGGGGAAGACAAAAGGCAATACAGTTGCCAAATGCTGGGATCATTTCAATAGCCTGATAAATGTAAAACAACATAGAACAAAAATGTTATTTCAAATATATTTCATTCATTCCTTTATTTTATTAAAATCAGTGACAAAACTTCTCGGTTACGTATGGTAACCCTCATTCCCCGAGGAAGGGAACGGAGATATGTCATTGCTGACGAATGGGGATCGCTTGCGAGAGCCTGTCGACATCGAGTGAAACTAAACAACTGTTAGCTACTCGAGGCAATGGATGTGCCCAGGAGCCTCTGAAAAATTTTCAGTGGGATTGATGTCCTACTCTTTATTGTACTCAAGCAGTTCAACACGACCGGTCTGGTTGACCGAGTCCAACTCCATACCGAGATAAGAGATCCTCTGCACAGGGAAGAGTTTGCTCTTGTCCCAGTTGACCGAAGGCCCAACAGGCTGGGGTAACGGAGCACCATGTCCCTGTGTTCACACAACTGATCTCGAGACTGAGCCAGAATCAGCCAGTTGTCAAGATAGTTGAGAATCGGACGCCCGTTCTCAGAGTGGAACAATGGCTGCCTCCGCAACTTTCGTGAAGATGCGGGGCGACAGGGACAGCCAAAGGGCAGGACTTTGTACTGATATGCCCATCCTTCGAACGCAAAGTGGGGCAGAGGGTGCGTGGGAAGCCTTGGTGGTGCCCCCGAGCCGCACACTGCTGCCTGCTGGTGATGGAAAAGGGGGAAAGGAGTGGCAAGGCATGGGAGCGTTGCTCACTGGAATCCGCACACTCTTGTGACCCAGAGATGGAAGAAATTGGTCTTTTATTGAAAATGTGGGTACCGCTGGACTCCGGGGAGCCATCGGTGAAATAGAAACAAAATGAAACAAAAGATTCTCCACCCGGTCCTCCTCCGGGGGAGGGAGAGGTGCGGACACTATCTCCCGGAGAGCAACTTCCTCCATCGCTGGGTCGCCCGTCTCAGGGCCGCTTGACCTTATGCTTGTCGCCTGATTTAGTGGGGGCCTGGACGGGCTGGGCGCTCCTCTTGCGGCCAGCCACCTGCTGCCTGGGTGGAGGCTGCTGCTTAGGCTGAGCAGGGGCGGAGGCGGCTGCAGGCGGAGAGGCTGCCGCCGACTGGGTGGAGACAGCAGCTGGTCGTCAGGGCAGAATGTACTTAATCGCCTCCATCTGCTTCTGTGATGCAGAAAACTGCTGGGCAAAGTTTTACACAGAGTCGCTGAAGAGGCCAACGCAGGTTCAGCCACAGGTGTCGCTCCTGGACCACTAGCGTGGACATCTTTTGTTTGTCCGTCGCTGTACGCAGTTCCTGCATAACCCCTGGGTCGGAACTGCCCTTGTATAATTCCTTGAGCCCCTTGGCCTGGTAGACCTGCAAAAGTGCCATGGCATGCAGGGTGAAGGCAGCTTCTCCCCAGGCTGAGTAAACCTTGCCCGCAAAAGAGGGAACAAGAACTTACACAGGGAGGCGGGACACAGCTGCATCGTCACAGACCGCTCCACTGGGGGGGATCTCCACGTAACCCTTAGCTGCTCCGCTGTCTCCGAGGGTTTTGAGGGAGGAAGAGGCACCAGAACGGTTTTGGGCAGAAAAAGGTGCCATCCATGCTCTAGTAACCTCTTCATGCACTTCTGGAAATAAAGGCACTGAGGCGGGGTGCTGAGAACCAGAACGGGCCACCACAAGATATCAATCATCCAGCCGCAAAGTTTTAGGACACGGTGGAGGGTTCAACTCGAGGCCGACACTTGCACCGGCCCGGGAAAGCATAGCTGTGAGCTCTGGGTCTGACTTGGGCAATGCTGGCGCACCCGAAAGTTTTTTAATTAAGTAAAAATTACTGGATCATTAGCTCGGGAATTGGATTTCACTGGTCACACCATGTTTTCCTTCACTAAAAAGAAAGGGCAGACATATTTACTCTGGAATCGGACTTATCTGGCTGCGCTGTATGTTTCATGCTGAATATTAATGCCAAGAACAGTTTCAGAGTTTCACTTTCCGTTCACACTATAGCACGAATGGAGCATGAAGAATGCGCGCAGGAGAACAGTTAACAGACCGAGCGTCATTAAAAACAATACAGTTCTGTTATTTTTTTAAAAATGGAACCACGGTTTTGAACAAGTACTGGTTTCTCGGTTTCCAATCCTACTCGCAACTCTCCCGGGGCTGGTGTTACGCACACAAACCACAGTTCAACGCTGTCTTGTCCCCCTTAATCTAAAACAAAGCCCATCATCCTTCAGCAACGCTGACCCCACCAACTCGAACAGCGTTCTAGTCTTAACATTCTGTTTTCAAGAATCTGTGTGGTTACAATGACGCCATGGGCTATTGAAATGGAACATTTTGCAAGAATTCTTATGACAACAGCTTCTCTTTTACCGCATGTTAAAACATGAGGGATGGGAAAGAGAGGGTGAGATGAACCTTTAGTGCCAAACATAAAATGACTGACAAGCTTTTCACAAAGAATTTAATCCAGAATGGGAGAGAATCAACTCCCAGTCCTGGTCCCAGTTGGCTTTGAAAACAGCTCCCAAGAGAACTAGAAAAATCTATTTGCTGTCTCGCTCGTCTTTCTAAAGCTGTGATTCTGGCACCAGTTGGTTGCAAAGCAGGCCTAATGGCCACTCGCCTCCTCTGATTTTCCATAAGTCGTTCCCAAAAGGCACAAAACATTTCATTGCATGCTGGGCTAAAAACGTTAGAAGTCGAGGTACTGTGCAGAACAGGGTCCTTTATAGTCTGGCAGAGACCCAATAATCAACCCAGAGAAGCAATCAACATGGGTGCCAGGGTCAAGGTTCACAGTTGTGTTCATAGTCCCAGCAACTGCCCTCTCATAGGGTGGTACTTCTGGATTTCTGGAACGATTCACAAATAGCAATTTCTTAATAAGGTAGGCATTTATTAGAGTTCAGTGCTAAGCCACATTTTAGTTAATCTGTTACAGGTCTGTAAATGCTTTGGGTGTGTGGACTTTTTACAGTCGAGTCATAATATTCACATTATATGCTAGACATATAAAGATTAGCATGGTCATTACAAAGAATGAAAAAGGAAATATTTTTAGTTTTTACTGTATGTTTGATTTGGACCATGGCATGCTCACATTTTCAATTGTTTTGTCTTTTAGACTGTAAATTATAAAAATAATGAGAGTACTGTTTGACATTGGTATTTGTATTATTTATGCACTATGCAGCATGTAAATGGATAGATCAACCAAAAAAGGAACATTTGGTTAATATTTCTGTCAGTAACCTCACCTTCATGTCGTTCCAAACATGTATGACTTTTTTTCTTCTGTAAATCACAAAGGAGATCACTCTTTTGAATAAAATGACTGGAACTGTCAAGCAACAAAAAAGACAAAAAAGCACAATCATAAAAGTAGTAGTCGATATGATTCATGCAATACCTGATTTGTGAACAAATTGTTATTTTGAGTCATATGAATAATATGCAAATTAATCTGTAACAAGGTTAGATGTTGTGGGAAGGAGGCGGGAACCGACAAACGTTTTAATACCAAAAATAAAACAAATACAAAACGAAAGTAAAAGACAGCAGCCCCTTACTGCTGTCACATATAATAAAACAAAACACCATAAATCCAGGCCTGTTCCTCTCTCAATTTTCACGATCGTCGCTCCTCCTTTTATGCTTCTTCTTCTTCTTCTTCTTCTTCTTCTTCTTCTTCTTCTTCTTCTTCTTCTTCTTCTTCTTCTTCTTCTCTTCTTCTGTTGCTTTATGGCGGATTGGCAAGCCAACGTAAAAGGTGCATTACCGCCACCTACTGATCTGGAGTGTGGATTTCTCATAGTTTTGGAAGAATACGCAATGAATCAATGAGGGGAAACAGCAAATAATAATAATAATAAAAAATAAAATCCAAAAAAAAAAAAAACCCTAGATTCTACAACTAGAGTCTATTCATTGTTCCTGTATCTTTTAGATATTTAAATAATATTTCATGGACTCTTGACTGTCTTGCCTCGTTTCCAAACAATACTTTTATTGAATTCCCATCAATTCCCATCCATCCCAACTCTTGTATTAACTGCATTATCTCCCTTACATATGCAGCACACTCAAAAATAATATGCTGCACAGTTTCTGGATCTCCGCATTTGTCACACACTAAAAACTCATGGGTCAAAAATAACCCATAATGGGTTCATTTTGACCCAAATCCTGGGTTAAAAAGGGACCAACTAATTTCTGGGTTATTTCAACTCAGAAAATTGGGTTCTTCTTTTTGACCCACATTCTGGGTTAAATACCTGACCCAAATGTTGGGTTTAAAAAAAACCCAACATTGTAGTTAACTATAACCCAACTTCTGGGTCAAAAGAACAACCCCAATATATGGGTTGAAATAGTTACTATGACAGTACTCTTTATTTCAAAAAATAAAACTTTGTTTTACATTATATCTGTCACGGTGTGGTGCAGGCAGAAGAAGCGGAGGAGTCCAAAGTTCCAATTCAAATGTTTTACTAAAAGTACTTCCAAAAGTACAGACAGGCAGGACGTAGACACACTAAACAAGACTACAAAGTAGAACAGCTGATGATGATGATGGTCATTAACTAAACATAACACAAACATTGGTCATGTCATTTTTGATAGTTTCCTCATCTAAGAAATCCTTCCTCGTTTATGTCTTCATCTGAAAGACAGAAAACAAGACAACATGAGCATTGTTAATAAGTCGAGACAATCTCACCAGTCACTCTTTGATTATCAAGCTAACATAATCACTTTTAATGGAATACTGTGGCTTTTTTGTTTTAAAATGTGGCCCAATTTGCTAGTTAACTAATGTGGTTCTTTTGCAGCATTAACTTACCCATTTTTTTGTGAATGACAGTCTGTCCATCTTTTATTTAATTAACAAGTGTAATGACATTAATGCAGAGATGAATATCTGGCCCATTTTATGCATAACAGCTTAATATAAGGCACAATATAAGCTTAATATAAGTAAAATGCTCACCTCTAAAATTTTCGATCAGCTCAGACAGCCGTCACTCGGTTAGCTTAACAGCGTCAAAGCTGTCCATTGACCTGGAAAGAACATATCAATATAGATATAGCAATATAGTTAGCAAACAATTTTCAGGTGATATTCTCAATTCATTCACTTAACGAACTCCCTGAGGTAAAGTGTTCAGACAGACTCAGCAACGATTGTATTTAATTTGTACAGTAGGCTACAATGTATGGCCAGCAATATTGTTATGTTTAATGACATTATGGAATTACACCTAATTTTATGACCTTATCGTTATTTTTAATCATTAAATTGGCTGTGTGGTTAATAACACCTTATTCTTTAGTTTGACAAACTTTACACGGACACGGGCCGTTACCACGGGCCACGGCTAACACTTATCTCAACGTAGCAACTAATTTTTGTCAGCAAATGGTGCTAAACTAACAACGGGGACATTGACACATAAAAGTTTACATTACAACAACACTGAAAATACTCGCTTACCTTAAATACACGATGCAGTTTCACCGAAGAAGCACAGTCCAACGGATTGAGCGCCAACCGACGGTTATTTCAAACGACGACTGTGAGAAAAATCCAGAACTGCGCGAACGCGGGCGCGGGGGTAGAGAGGGAAAGAGGCGTTTCTTCTTTACTTGCTCTTCTCCTGAATTTGTGGCACACTGATTTAAATAATATAGGCAAGGATGTAATATATGAACTTATATCTTCTATTTCTTAGTTAATATATTCATGTTTAGAGGGTGTGTCACTTTATTTCTATTACAAATGGTGATACTGTTTTATAATGTACACAATACGCAAGTGTGATTGATCATATTATGAACTATGTTGACATGATAATATAACAACTAGCCTACATAAAATATACCCCTCCAATAAAAAATACAGAGAGAGAGAGACAACCCTATAATGGGTTACTCCTTGAAAAATAACCCAGAAACCCAAACAACCCAGGAATTGGGTCAAAATATTAGCCCTATAACCCAGAAAAGGGTTGCTCTCTAAAAAATTAACCCGTAATTTTGACCCAACACAAATAACCCATAAAATGGGTTGAAGAAACAACCCAGGAGTTTTTAGTGTGCACAATCTCCTGTTTCATGTTTCCCTATTTTAAAAAGACTGTAGTTTAGTGCAGTGTTCCTTTTATGCTCATCAGCAATTACTCCACCGGCCTCGCGCCATTCTCTCACGGCCCTTGGCCTCTTACTGCTCGCCACAGAATCATTCACACATCAGACCTATTTGGTCCTCGAATTCAGCTCAGTGATTTGACAGTTAACAGATGATTATCAGTGAATAATGACTTTTTGGTCTGTTAATGATACAAAGCTATCAAATGTGTGACATGAGTATTTTAGCCTAGCTCACAGCAGCAGACTTGAAATATAGTGTGGACCACTTTAGTGATTCTTTTATTGTGTGTTTGCTTCCTTTCTTGTAACTTGAAAGCTCTAGGCTCCATTAATTTAATTGCATGAAAATTACCTACCCATTCTTTTCAGTAGGCCTACCATCCAAACCACAGAACAAAAGAAATTCACACATTTTTGGAACAAGATTACCTTTCATGTTCAGTAGAACTGTTGCTTTAATTCAAAAAGTTTTCCATATCCATGATCGTCAGTGATCACATGATGAAAAAGTGTCCACATTTTGCAGAAAATATAGAATAAGAATGTACCACCACGAAAAGTGAGTGACAAGACAGACATCACTGTTAGTTTTTGGAAATGTCACAAGTTCAGGGCAACAGAACATTTGGCTAAGAAAATCGTTATTTCAGACCATATTTCTCTTCACTTTAGTCTTACAGTATGTCTGGAACATGCCCTCGTCTTTTCAACTATTTCACTATGGACCATTAGCACGATGAATGGAAAGCCAGCATAAACAAAACCAATCTTCAAAAAAAAACCAATCCCCGTTCAATCAGGCCTGTTAAAACGCTCTCATGTTTGGCCAGGGCGCACTGAGTGGAAGAAGCAAACTCCAGGGACTTTGCAGTAGCTGTTTGAATCAATTCTGAATGAATATTAACTTCAGTCTTTGAGGCTTTAGAAGATATGCAGTAATTGTTTCCTAATATGTATGCACATTAGTAAAAGTAAATTGAGAAAGTGTGAACTAATGGCACGGTTTTCATGCGGATGTGCGTTACTTCAACTCTTCTAGACTTGTCTCTTTCCACTAACCTCAGTTTCATTTCTCCTGTCATTCTCTTCCTGTCTTAAGTTTGTTTTAAAAAAATGCTTCTTTGCAGGACCTCCCAGTCTTTCTCTCAATACTTTAGCTCCTGAGAAATTATGAAATATTAGAATGGCTGTAAAATTTCTGGAATTAAGCCTTAAGCTTGCCTGAACTCCAGCTTAATAATAAATAAAACATTCATATTTCAGGCCACAGAGAGGTTTTCACATAAATGTCATCAGCGTAATAAAACTATTTCAGTTCTAACCTCAAATCAAATATGTGTGGCAGTAGAAAACATCTCCTTGTTTGATCTTTGAGATGTAGAGTATCTGATTTCTCATAGTAGTTTAAAAACAAAAAGTAAAATATTGGGAACATTTGCAACAAAAAAAAGTTAAAATAAGATTAAATTCATAAATGGCTATTAAAAATAATAATTTATTTGATAGAAACCAGCACAGTTAGAAAAATACTTGAATTCATGTTCTCAGTAGCTGGAAATTCAAAGCACCCTGGTTGGAGGCCCTGCTATTACTTACGACCAAAACAAACAGCGGAGGGAAAAAATCACCTTTGTAAAAATGTAAAATGGAGACTGCCAAGTCGAACGTTTTTGCTGTTATCACAATAAATCACATGTGAAACTTGGACAAGAGAGCGCACATAAGCGCTGCCTTTGTTTTCTATTCCACTTAGAAAGGTCGTGTCTCAAGAGGAATATTAATGCTGAGATATTACTCAGGGTGTGTGTGTGTGTGTTGAGTGTGTGTTAGTAATGTGCGTCTAAACGATGGAGACGAGTTTATGTGCTAAAACGCAACAACTGATTAGTCCTCTGCTGCCAGTGTATCTATGTGTTTTTTTGTACTGCACACTTACATACATACTGTATACATGTAATACGTTACGTAGATGTGTGTGTGTGTGTGAGTGTGTTCGTAGATGTGTGTGTGTGTGTGTGTGTGTGTGTGTGTGTGTGTGTGTGTGTGTGTGTGTGTGTGTGTGTGTGTGTGTGTGTGTGTGTGTGGAAAGGGAAAGGTACTCTGGCCAAAAGCAGGTGATCGATTGGTCATGTAGTGACTGATGATACCCTGAGGATGTCTGGGTAATAAAGTATTACTTTCCTAAATGTGTACTGGGCCTCTGCTTGCATGTATTTTTAAGGTCAAAACAAGTGCAGAACATTCATTATATTCACCATTTTTAATTTTAATGGCAAGCCATCAAGTCAAGCTTTGTATTTACAACTTCACAATAATAGGAGCCTTATATTGTTTAAACACAAAGTGTCTGAATGTAAATGACCGATTGCGTTTTGGTATTTCAATATGTGCTGATTCAAGACCTAAAATCAAATAAACAACAGAACTGCAACAGAAAAAACAGTCCTTTGCCTCCCACACAAAATTTGAAGAAGCTATGAAATGATAAATGAGAAGAAAAGTTATAATTTAATCAGGTATATGTGTCAATAATCTCTATAACTCTTCAATAAAAACGTTATTTACTGCTAAATGTGACAGAAATTTCTGATTGAATATGCATGAATTGAAGATAAAAAATTCAGCTAGTGCATCTCATTCCAGCTTTATGTATCATGTTAAATCTTCGTTCTTGCCAATTTCTCCTCTTTTCATTCATCTCCATACTCTCCAAGGCTCCAAGAGGTGAAGAAAACCTGACCTGCCATTTTTACAGGCTACTTGCTTCAGAATGGAGCCCAAAACGTGTCATTCAGACGCTATATAACGGGATGTCTGTTTTCATTCCTCTTGCTCATTCTGTAATATTTTTCTCTCAATTTGGCAATATATTATTTTTTTTTTTACATTTTGTGGGGAAGTGAAGGCAATGTGGGTGTAGGAGTCCCTGTTAGCCACACATTCAGCAGAACAAGACTTTCTTTATCCAAGCAGCAGCCTGTATTCCTGTACTGAGGAACAATTAGAAAAGAATTAAGGTTAGACCAGCAACATTTTTTGCAAACAAATTTTTTACACATATACCACTTTTTTTTCTTCCCTGCATTCTTCCCGTTAACAATCATTAACTGAGTATTGTGAAACAAAGAAAAATAATATAATATTCAGATGCATATGTTTAGTTAATTAAAGGGGAGCGTGCATGCACAATACTTTAGAGTCTGATCCCCGTATTGTATTACATAACTGAAAGAATACAATACAAACAACAAATCACATTAAAGAGTATTACAATTAGACAGCTAAAAATATTATTTACAACTAACGTCTATTTTGGAGGAAGAATTAAAGGTTTTGGGGGAAAAAGAATTAAACAATAATGTTTGCATTTTGTATACACTTACTTTACAATGCAATCATCAATAATTATATCAAACTGAAGTTGTTTAAATAAAGTAATATATTAAGTAACCCCATACACGATTATTCACAAATAACTGGCTTAATTATCGTAAGCGAGTCATATCCTCCGTGTTTGAGTGCAAGGATTGGATAGCATTATACTATGGTGTATTACAAAAAATGGTGGGTAATACAATGCAAAAATAAAAAAAATAACATTAACATATCACGTCTCTCAGATAATGTTACAAAATAAAATTAACGATTATGACATACATACAGGGTATCATATGAGTCTAAATAAACAGTTTTAAATATTGACATTTATTGTGAAGTTTTCTAACTAAATAAGTTTAATTTTCTTCTCAAAACTGGAGTCTGTCCATTGACAATAGTGCTGGCGGAAATACGTTTACGCTACTGATCCGAGCCGGATGTGACGACACGCGGACTAAAGGATAAAAGTCTATAGATTTTATTCACAGCAGCAACATCTTTAAATTTTAATACAAATGAGGGATAGACATACATCTCTCAAGTGGATTGTACTGTTACTTAATGTGTTTTTTTTTTTTTTTTACATTATTTTTCTGCTGACGAAATACAGCAAAAATATATTTCCCAGAAATTTCAGTAGACAAAAAATTCCAGACAATATAACCTATGGAAAATTATAAGTGATCTAGGGCTTTATACATGCATAAACATATGCTCGATGGACATGTTTGACCATTTACTTTTGCGGTGTCTCGTCGCTCTCGGGCATGCTGCATTGTAAAAACACAACAATCAAGTTAAAACAAGTTCAACTTATAAATTCTCGTCTCATGGACCTTCCGTTTTTTTTTTTTCACTGACATGTGTCTTGGACTTTTAAATGCAAAAAAAAAAAAAAATGCACAGTTAATGGTCCTTTAAAGTCGTCATGAAACTGAAGTTGCAATAGCCTTTTTTTCTATTGTGATTGAAAATGACTGAAATGGCTTCTCAAACAAGAACAAATGTAGGATGGACCTCAATTTTGTCCAAGGGGAATTGATTTGATTACTATATTATTGTGGTTTGCTATTGCTGTGATGTCATGTGAGTGACAGGTTGATTCTATAGCCATATCACGCCATGTAGCCTACATGAGATTGTCCATGCATTTTCTTGGCATTGATTTTTCCCCCACATAGCTTGGGTCTCACACCCAGACCATGCAAGAACATGCAAACAGAAAGGGGGCCTTCTTGCTATGAGGTGACAGTGCTATCCACTGAGCCACTGTGACACGACCCACATAGCCTCACATACTGTATAAGCTGCATTCAAAATCGCATACTGCCCTACTATATACTGTAGTAAGGGAAAAACAATATGTGACAAATCACAGTACTCATAAAAGAGTAGGCAAAAAGTTCCTGGATGACCTTCCGGCGAGGTTCTAAAGTGTGCATACGATGGACACTTTACATGAGGCCACTGACGCTGGAAGGTCACATGATAATGACAACATGGCGAATGTAGTACGTCTGGATTACATTTATACTACACACATTCATACTAAATAGAATGTACTTTTTTTGCAGTTATGAAGTAATTACTTATTCAGAATAAGTACTTACTCAAGAGAGTATGTGATTTCAGACACAGCTATAGTCTTTCACGTGATACATTAGTGATGTATTTTCCACACTAGAGAGCAGCACAGAGGTAAACCTTCTAAGAGCTACTTTGTACCCTAAAGTTTAAGTGCATAAACACTTTTATCCAGGCTTGCACCAGTTGCAGCCTTTCTTCAAACCAAGACTTTGGTGAATTCTTATAAAAGCTGGTCACAGTGCTCCAAACAGACGCGTGCAATTTACCTCCTCCCCAGACAAGGTCTACGTTACACGTCTTTTTTTATATCTTTCTCTATAGGCCATGCCATTCCTGGTGAAGTTAGTGGGCCCAGGACAGTATACACACCCATGAAGTCATGCTATTTCCAAACTACCTCTTACTGATGGATGTTTTATTTCCAGGTCTGTAATTCTTTTCATTCACAGAAAGGGATAGGTCGATTTTTCCTTTAGGAAACTTGAAGATAACTAATGAATTATTTGAGGTTTGGTTTGAGGGGCAAGTATCTAATTAAAACACAACTAAAATAGCATTAAATAAAAAATGATGGAAATATATTTGTACCTAATATCTGAAACATTATAAGAGCCAAAAATGACTGGAATATGATTGAGGCAACAATATGTAATTTTTTTTTCGCCGCTAGGGTCGCTAACCTCTTACGATAACAAAGGCGTAGGTTGATGACGCATATTGGGTGCTGATGGATCTAATTAATCATGTTTATGGATGAGTGAATACATTGAAGTTTTTTTACATGACTGTGGTATGAAGCAGGTCGCGATTGCATGAGAGACAGATATCAGCGTCACACGCGAGTCCTGCGGATATAAAGGAATAAGGACATTTCATTCTACCGAACTACCCGCAAGTGCTGAATTAATACTCACACAGGTCAGTTTATTAGACGAATGAAATTTGTGAGGTAACGGTAACGCAGAGCTGTTACACTTGGTCTACACTATCACACTAAACTGCATTTGAGTGTGTTGAAAGTTATAATGTTTTCTATGTGTTAGTTTGTCTGTATGATAGATTAGAATAACATACTGATCATATTCTAACATTTCATCACGTTGAGATATATAACATTGATTAGGTTTATGTGCATTTGCTCACCTGTCTAATAAAGTACATGCAAGAGTGTCGTCTTTGTCAAGTCCAAGTCTGTCGCGCACGTGGAGCTCTCGGCATCTCGAAAATGCCACGCTGATTTTGATCCTCGTTTTATTTCTCCATTTGTCGCAAAGTTTGCTTGCCATGGTCCGAACGAAACAACAACAGTGTGAGCGTGCCGCTAGATGTAACGCAGTTGTCCTCGTCTGTCACCATGGTTACTATGGCAGTACAAGCGGAAACCAGGGGCCGGTTGCATAAACCTCTAAGACTAGTCTTACAAGTTAGACATCATATTTGTTTCTATTAGACTTTTCATAGCTTTTTTAAATCAGTTATTTAAAAACGTAGATTGGCCTAATTTGATACCGAAAAAGTATGACTGACATGCCCTGACTAACTGCTAGTGGGTCATACTAGAACTTAAGACACTGTGCTTAACGTAATGGCTATGTTTATGCAACCGGCCCCAGGGGTAATGCGGATATTAAGTCATGACAGGTGACAAGTGAACATGACGAGCCATTATTTAACAAGACATTATTTAAAATTGGAATTTCTCTGAAATTAAATATCCTTGGGGACTTTTGGGATATTGTAAGTACACTAGGGTGACCAACTGTCCTGTTTTCCAGGACATGTCCTGTTTTCATATAACAATATAACAAATTTCTATCCATACAGAGGAGGCATAACCTACTTAAATGTATTGAAATAATAAGGTTTCTTTGAGTAAACTTCGAGTATCATTTGAGTAGGCCTATCTGTTTGCCGGGCCGAGTGTCCTGTTTTATCAGGACAAAATATGGTCACCCTAAAGTAACACAACTGGAAATATATCACACTATGCAAGTGATTTTTGGATATTTTATTACAAAAATCTTACATATTGTAGCCTTAATGGCTGTTAACAGATAATTTGCAAGTAGGCTCAATTTTATCGTTTTTTTTAAAGCATAGGTATACAGCATTCAGATACCTAAAGCATGATGTTCTTATTATACTATATGTCACAAAATTTATTTAAAAAAAATATTTATCTGACACAGAGCTACTGTTTAAAACACAATCTGACCAGCTCTGTTTCCCACAAACACTGAATAGATAAACCTAAAGTCTGCATGTAACCTCCTTGGAAAATATAGTCAAATTCTGCAATCTGAGCATGTAATTTAAAAAAAAAAAAAAAATTTACCATGAAATTGACCATTCTTATTTTTTTTATGGAATATTGCAGAATTCATTATAAATGATTTATCTTTGCACATCATTATTATTTTTTAATCCATAATATTTAATCAAAATAACTTCCCCTCCCTCTTGGATCATCATTTCTTCTGTTCTCTGATGACGTGTTTACTGGTGCGAGGACAGAGGACATCCAATAAATTCCCGATGGACCGAATCAAGTCCCGCCATACATTTTTTCTTGTTTGAGAAGCTGTTTCACTTGAAAATACATCACAATAGGGAAGAAAAGACTATTGCCACTTCTGTTTAATGTCATCTTTAACTGTTTTTTTTTTATAATTAAATAATAAAACTGAGATTTTAAAAAAACATCCATGTCCATATTTTAGCCTATTTTAACCATATCTTACCTAAATAAAGTTAATTAGGAAAAAACCTTTGAATGGCACACTTCACACGACAGTTAGCCTACTTAGAGTACCGGTATATGTTTTTCAGTTTTCTTTTGCAAAATACTGTTGTAGAATATTTTCTGGTGTTTTCAGGTAATCAGGCATCTGTTTTTTAGACTGAGGATTTTAAACTGCTCTGATCAAATGCCATCTTCAAGGTGAGTCAAGTATGGTCATGTCTGTACAGAAGCTCACCTTGCCTCTGACCCGAATGCCTCCTCACGATACTATGATTTACAGATAAAACAAAACAGTGGTGTTCCAGTATGGAGATGCAGGAACAATATATTTAATTTAGCACGATTTACAACTATATTAGCCACTGTGCTTGGCTTTAAACAAAGAGGGGATATTTGAAATACTGTTTAAGAAGTGCTCTGTATTTGGCTGAACTATAATATTAGCAGGTCACTGTTCCATATGGTAACCAGACATGGACTGTTGCGGCTGCTGCGGCACAGGCCCATAAAGAAGCAGAAGAGAGAGGAGAGTGGATTTGAATTGAGGATGATAATTGCAGAGAGGAAAAACACAAGAGCTGGAGCAGGTTATGACCACGCATCAGCCAGTTCCATTACTAGAGAAGAGTCTTTTTAAAAAACTGGCATGTGTGTGTGTGTAAGTGAATGCACACAGCCTCAGTTCAAAAGTTATTAGCTGTCATTTTCACAGACAAATTAGAATGGAAAATTCTACCATCGCTGCAAGTGGTTTGACCGCCTGTCTGTGCGAGGCTTGAACTTTAAAAGCTTTTTTTCTTCAATTTCCCCCCCTTAATCCTTAATCCCTTTTTCTTTTTTACTTTTCAGTTTTCATTCATCTCAGTTTCTCTCTCCCTTTTTTTTTAATTATGATGCAGTCAGAAACACTTAAAATAGTTGATTTGTAACTTTAAAAATATGGCAACCTATAACAGTCAATTTGTTAACTAAACTAACAACTAAAAACTTTTGTTCATCAATGAACATAAATTATTCCAAGGCACCTAAAGATTGTTTAGCGTTTTACAATGTAAGGAGCTAGAAATCTCATTCTCTCATCATTATGTTTGATTTTCAAAGCCCACTACATGACATGGGCATTATTTACCTCATAAAACTAGAGGAAAAATATATTACCCTGTTATACAAATATGAAGCAGTATAAATTAAGACAGATACATGTTAAGCAATGCTAATTTTGAATACATAATTATTTCAAGCTGCAATGCCTGCTGGGAACTTGCTAAACATTGTTCAACGTAAAACTGTTTGTTCAGATGAACACAAAATAATAATTGCATTACAGCATATTATTGTCTTGATTTTTCACAGTTGCTTTACCCATATTTTGAGTTATGCATTGCATTGTGTTGTGTTTTACGGAAAATAAGGTACTGATTATTTTCTGCAAGGACATTATCCAGTTTACTGATTTTTTCTTACATTAGTGTATTTCAGGCCCCACATAGACAAGGGCACAGTTTGAAGCTCTGATGAAGAAATACGGCTCGACCAACACAATAACAAAAAAAGAGTTTTATTTTATTACAATTATGCACTCAAACAATGCATACTGTATGTGTAGTCGTCATCTCTCTCAAAGTAACAATGATGACTTTATGTGAAAAATTATGAGGTTGTTGACCTTCAGCTCACATTTATTATTGTCTCCATCTTGCTGACATACAGAGTTTGAAGTCTTTATTTATGACTGATCTGATATCCTTAACAGACTTCATGCCAAGATTTTGTATGTCTTCAATGGCTTCCATTTGTTTCAGTCAATTGTCCTCTAGTTTACAGGTTGAAACCACACCCATAATGTATGAAGTAAAATCAGCCATTAAAACTCCTCAGCCTACCACAGGTCCATCATTCTGCTATAAAATGTTTGATAAATTACAGTCTCCCATCAGGTTTGAACCACAAAGGCTGTCCCTGTAAGGATGATTTATGGCTTTTCCCTTTCTTTCACGTTCTCCGTTCTTTCTCCACCAATGACAGAATCCCTCTCTTGGATGGTCCCTCTTCCAGACCACACTGTTGTATGGATTCAAACTCCTCCTGAGGGCCCTGTAAAAGCCTTACCCGAGTCAGATGTGGCTTTGTTTGATTTCTTGCTTCTTTAAATGTTCCGAGACGTTGCGCATCCCAGTGGTTGAACCCATTTGGTCCGGTGATTTGGACTTTGTCCCCATCCTTTACCCTGTGGGCTAAATGTGTCCTCCCTTTCAACTCCAGTTGTGTTTGGAAAAACGAAATAGTCAAGAATGAAAAATTCACATACAGTAAGATGGACATGATTTTAGACTTTAGTTCACCAGGTAAGGCATTGGTTGAAGAGTGTGTAAATGGAGGGCATTAGTAAATTCAAGGATGTATAAAAAGATTATGTAAAAAAAAGGTAACACTTTATTTTACGGTGTTCGTGATACAGAGTAATTACTTAATTAATTACTTAGTAGTAGACATTGTAATAACATGTAACAAAATGTAATTAACATGTCACTAAGTTATGGAACACCCTGTACTTACAGATAGTAATTAGACACATGTATTAGGCAGCTACTCTTACACATGTGTAACAAGCCGAGTCGGTCACATACGTGTTACCGACTTGGTACAATGTAACAAGTACTTAAATATGTTACTAAAGTAAAAAGCCTGCAGTTACACAAGGTCATTTTGTACCTTATAAAATAAAGTGTATCAATGTTGTACTTAAGTGCCCTTCATGTGTATCTACATACCTTATCCATCTGAATTAACCCTCTAGTTTACAGCTTAAATACATGCAGTAGCTTCTTAATTTCAATTTACAGAATATTACACAGGTATAAGCTACGTAAAATAAAGTGTATCAATATTGTACTTAAGTGTACTTCATGTGTATCTACAAACCTTATCCATGTGTACTTTAGTTTGAATTAGGCCTAACGCCCTCGTTCACAGCATAAATGCATGCCGGAGCTTCCTATTTATATTGCAATTACATAATATTACACAGGGATAAGCTACGTAAAATAAAGTGTATCAAGATTGTACTTAAGTGTACTTCATGTGTATCTACAAACCTTATCCATATGTACTTTACTTTGAATTAGGTCTAACTCCCTTGTTCACAGCATAAATGTACATGGTAGCTTCCTAATTACATTGCAATTACATAATATTACACAGGGATAAGCTACGTAAAATAAAGTGTATCAAGATTGTACTTAAGTGTACTTCATGTGTATCTACAAACCTTATCCATATGTACTTTAGTTTGAATTAGGCCTAACTCCCTCGTTCACAGCATAAATGCATGCGGTAGCTTCCTAATTACATTGCAATTACATTATATTGCACAGAGATAAGCTACGTAAAATAAAGTGTATCAAGATTGTACTTAAGTGTACTTCATATGTATCTACAAACCTTATCCATATGAACTTTAGTTTGAATTAGGCCTAACTCCGTAGTTCACAGCATAAATGCATGTGGTAGCTTCCTAATTACATTGCAATTACATAATATTACACAGGGATAAGCTATGTAAAATAAAGTGTATCAAGGTTGTACTTAAGTGTACTTCATGTGTATCTACATACCTTATACACATGAAGTACACTTAAGTACAATCTTGATACAGTATTTTAGAAGGTACAAAATGACCATGTGGAACTGCAGGTTTTTTTCACACCTTAGTAACATATTTAAATACTTGTTGTTACATTGTGTAGTACAAAGTACTTTCTCATATAATTACATTGTACCAAGTCGGTAACACGTATGTAACACGTATGTAACCGATTCGGCTTGTTACACATGTGTAACAGTAGCTGCCTAATACATGTGTGTAATTACAATCTGTAAGTACAGGCTGTTCCATAACATAGTTACATGTTAATAACATTTTGTTACATGTTATTACAATGTCTACTACTAAGTAATGAATTAAGTAATTACTCTGTATCATGGACACCGTAAAATAAAGTGTTACCAAAAAAGTAACATTTAACTGTACTGTACCTGTCTGAAACATTTGATGTCCTATGAGCCAAATGCATCGCTTGACAGACAAGAAGAGTGTTTGGAGCTCTGATGAAGTGATTATAATTGTCTGAGAGAAAGTAGTGCTACATTCTACAAAGGGTTACAAGAGCAGTATTGTCATTGGTTGGTTAAAGGTAATCTGTTATAATCTCAGAGATAGTTGTCAGTGGCCAATTTGTAAAATTAAGATTGAACTTGCAGTGATTAATTAATAGTGAGTGCATTGAAGCGTCCAATTTACTTACTGCCCTGGCATAAAGGTTTCTATTTACAACGTGTTTTTTTAGGATTTGTAACTAATCACATATCTGTTGTTCGTGTGAACGCAGTGACCAATCAGAGGCATTCAAATAGGTCTTTAAAGTCGGCATGAAATCAAATTTGACAAATCTTCTTTTTATATGTAATATTGTAGTGTTTATTATAAATGATTTATCTGTGCACTTTATTATTTTTTTAAAATTCATGTACCCTTATAATCTTTAATCAAATACATTACCCTTCCCTCCCCCCTCGAAACGACCTCTCTTTTCTTCCGGTCACATGCAATGGAGAAAGGGTGCGGCCAGAGCCGATGAGGGTGCGGCTATCGGAGCACAGCCTCTCAGAGAACCTGTCAGTGTCAGTGTCCTCCAACGATCCAATCAATTCCCGAAGGATGGAATCAAGCCCCGCCCTAAATTTTTTCAAATTTCAGAAGCCGTTTCACTCGAATATACGTCACAACAAGAAAAAAATGACAATCTCAACTTCCGTTTCATGCCGACTTTAAGCTGTAATCACAGCAGATCGTCTGATCCACATTGTTTTATGATGTTTCACTTCGGTGTGCTGATCAGTACATGAAAATGAGTGCTTTAAGACAGGAACTGATGCCCAAAAATAAACTTTATTTACCATTGTCTACTAACACAGAAGAAATCCACTCAGCATAATTCCAAACGTTAGTGTTTTGTTTGTTGCTGACTGAAATGCACCATTTAGCTGTTTTGCCAACCGCCATAAAACTCCGAAAGAAGAAGAAGAAGAAGAGGGAGCTCTGCTCAACCTGAGATTTCCTGTTGTTCAATTGTACATGTGCTATTGTGTGTTGGCTACAGTGCGTTGTTACTGCTAGCTTGCTTGTTGATCTGCCTGTTGTGTGCAGTGTGAATTTTGGCTTTGAGTTGATAAGTGGCTGTCAATCTCATTTCCTTTTTTGTATATTTTATATTGTAAATATTGTGTCCACAAATGGAAGCTGTACGGGGTGAGTGCCATTTCTTTGGTAAATAGTGTTTTCTCCTGTTTTTCATTAGGTAGGGAGATAGGGTAATTTATTGTATTTCGTTTATTTTCTTTTGATAGGGACTTTAGATTTTCTGTCAGGAGTTAGTTGGTGTTTGTTTGTTGTTTTGGCCTTTGCTCACCCTTAAAGATGTGCTTTCATTTGTGGTTCTGTAAATAAAAGTGTACAAAGGATCTTTGGTTTCCAATTTCAGTTTATGTTGCGGCCTCACCCTAGACAGGGTCGTAACAGTATGAATGAACGAATCATTCTTATGACTCCTTTTTCATAAACTGCTGGGTGCTACTCAAACGAAAGCTCCTCAAACAGTGCCCAAGGATCCTTCAAACTGAGACGGCCTTCAGCGGTGCTTGATGATGTGGCAGCAGAGATATGCAGCCTTCCGTTTAAGAAGCACCCTTTTTAAAAATAAAAAAGCTAGTACACCCAATTTAAATTCTGCCATTTTTTACTCGCCCTCAAGTTGTCCTAAACCTGTATGAGTTTCTTTCTTCTTTTGAACACAAAAGAAGATGAAGAATGTAGGTAACCAGACAGTTGTTGGTAGCCATTGACTTTCATAGTAAGAGAAAGCATACTATGGGAAGTCAATGGCTACTGTCAACTATCTGGCTACCAACATTCTACAAAATATCTTCTTTTGTGTTCAACAAATAAAAAAGAAACTCATACAGGTTTGGAACAACTTGAGGATGAGCAAATGATGACAATTAGATTTTTGGGTAAACTATCCCTTTAAGGAATTGATTGAGTGAATGATTCAATCAACTATTGATTCATAAAATGCAAACGTTCACCTGCCACCATACTGATGTAACATTGTGCCCTGCAGAAAGTGTCACATCAGAGCTAATTCTTTTCGATGAACAGATTGAAATTATTTCACTGATGAATCAAAATTCACATCTCTAATCTTCAGTCATTATTTTTTGAATGTTTTATTATTGACCCTAAAGTACCCGTTTTTTAAATATTCCCTTTAATGCAGTGTAATATAGTTGTAAAGTCGAAAGTGCACGATAAAGTTATTGTCTCCCAAAAGAAAGAATCGACTCTGAACCGCCTATATGAGTCATTTGTATTTCGAATCTTACTGCGTGGCGGTTCTATGCCACTAGAAAATACATTTGCATAATGCTCGTGAACAACTTGACCAGCCCTCAAACGTCATTTTACTGACGATTGCTTTTCAAATCTCGGAGATCAACGTGGGATTTGCAAACACTTTGAATGTTTTGTTGCATGTTGGTGCAACAGCAGTATGAGGACTCTCCATAGGCGTAATGGTTTTTATACAGTACAAACTATATATTATATCCCCCTACACTGCCCCTATCCCTAAACCTACCCATCACAGGAGACATGCTGCATTTTTAATTTTTTAATAAAACATTGTTTTTTTTATGTTTTTTAAGCCATTTGATTTATGAGGACTTTTGAAATGTCCTCATAAACCACCCATAAGTTGTAATATCAGTGTAATACACATGTCATAATACAAATTTGTGTCCTCATAAATCACATAACAACCCAACACACACACACACACACACACACACACACACACACACACACACACACACACACACACACACACACACACACACACACACACACACACACACACACACACACACACACACACACACACACACACACAACATTATTTCCGTGCCCAAGTGCATTATTTCCTTTTAACATAATTTGATAAATTCATGACATTTATAAATGTCTAATAAACTGCATGTCAAGCATGTTGTCTGTCCTTTCCTCTGTTGCTATGTTGTCTAAATAGAACTTGAATGTCCTTTATCAATCCATAAATCAGCTGAGCTGAAATATAGACAGGTAATAGTCAACAGAAACACGATGCCTAAAAAAACTCCACCCATACATTTTTGTTACTCAAATATGCAATCTAAAATAAGGACTTTTTTTCTGTTATTGCACATAAGGAATGAACCGGATATTTTCTTATTACCACTTCCACCCATCACTATCACACTTCCCAATGTTATATTTAACCCTTGTTTAGAAGTATGTCCCTCCTCTTACACAAAAAAGGATAAAACTGCATTAATAGAACGGGTTTAACCATTAATAGGCTGTTCCTGGTTTGTTATGTGCTACTAACTTTATCCTTTAACTAACTTTATCCCATCTTTTATCTGATAACGTCCCCTAAAACTACAAATTTAGAGAGCAATAATCACCTAGCATGATTTAATTCACAAGTTGACTTGATTCAGATGTACTGATAATATACAATCTAATTCTTTAAACATCTTACCTTTTAATAGTGTATCACAAATGGTCTGTTTTGCTGTAACTCTACGGCGCGGCTGCTACTTCCGGAAACTATTGAGAGGCTCCACGAGCCGCCATTGCTGTAAAAAACCATTCCATTGGAGTGAATGGAGTGGTCGCAACTCTATCTCTATATGGCTTTGGGCTCGTGGAAAGGAGGGATTTAGAGAGTCTTACCTTGTCCAAATACCCACATTTGCGGTTTTTGCACTTGACCACTTGTCTACTTGCATGAAGTATAATTGGCCCAAGTGTTCAAGTAGGAGTAAAGACTGCAAGTGTGTGTAGAAATTTTGGTTTCACTTTATTTGGATGGCCCCTTTAACACATTCTGTTGACTATAAGTAATGTTGCACCTACATGTCTACTAACTCTCATTAGAGTGTAAGCAGAGTATTAGTAAACTGGTAGGGTTAGGGTTAGAATAAGTTGACATGTAGTTGCATAGTTACTTATAGTCAGTATACTGTCTTTTGGAGGACCATCACAATAAAGAGTTATCAGATATTAAGCAGACAGTCTACTAATACTCTAATGAGAGTTAGTTGACATGTAAAGTTATAGTCACCAGAATGTTCAAAAGGGACCATCAAAATAAAGTGTTACCAAAATTTTACTTGATGGGACACACGTATAGTCTTGCAAAAGTCTTGCAAGTGTTTACAAAGCTTTTATTTATTATATTTTCAATACTTTGCATTTTAAAATAAACTTCTACATGTCTGTTCAGTAGTCGCTATGTAACTAACAGAAGACACACATTTAACATTATGGTGCTTCTAATTAAGTGATAAAAACAGTTGCAAATGTTGTAGCCTACAAAATAGGCCTACACATACCCATCTTTGCACCAATAAAATGTGCAACACTTTACGTTTTTACTACCAAATTATATGCATCTAATCAATTTAACCTCACAGTGGAATGTTTTCCTATACATTTCGCAATTTCAGGGCACATGAGTTTCCGAACATAAATAATGCATGATGGGATACGCTTAAAGCGGTATTCGAGATAGTGTGGGTTTAGTGTGCATTAAGGGACATGGGACAGTCTTGCGCACTTATCCGGTCACGTGAACACTGCACACACTCTCAAATGGCCAAGACCGCATACGTGTGGGTATTTAGACAAGGCATCTGATTCATCTGGTGAGTCATTTCACTCTCAGAATAAAGGGTACAAAAGCTGTCACTGGGGTGGTACCCTTTCCAAGGTACCAAAAGTGTACATATTAGTACCTTAAATAGTAAAAATTTGACATTTTTTAAAGGATACCATGCCAGTGACAGCTTTTGTACCATGTGTTGAGTGATGAAAAATGTGGTGATGATGTGCAATGTATAGGTATATTATGGGAAAATGAAAATGTTTTTTGACCTTTGATGCATGTAAACCTTTTGTAGGAGACCTCCAAAACAAAAATAGGAGCCTTTAAATAGCATAGGGGCACTTTAGCATATATAGGCTATATATAAAATAAAATAAAAATAAATAAAAAGATATTAACTGTAGGCCTACTGGTTATGCAGATCGTCACAAAAATTAAATTGGGTCTAGATTCAGTCAGTTCACTGATTAGGCCTACTACGACCCAATCCAGTCAGAAGTCAGTTAAATTGCGATTTAAGTTAACTATGATTCTATGGCAAAATGAGAGAATTTCCCCCCGAAAGGTATTTAATGACTCACAAACGAGGCTAGTTTCTGCTGGAGTTTGAGAAGGATGTAGCATTAATGCACAACCGAATGGAAGGATATTTTGAGGAAGATCGTATGGCCGTATGTGGAGCCTGCAACTAAGGTATGTTATGCAGTTTATTTCATATTGTATAAACCGATTCAGCTTTAGGTTTGACTACATTGAACTGGGTAATTACGTGTATGTCAGACATTGTTGCTGTTGTGAGTGCGATAGGTTCGGCTAATTTTGTGTTTGTAGTATGTTTAACACAGTGTTGTACTGAAACTTGGCATGATTTTTTACCGGGCCAATCAGCGAACAGAGGGAGTGGCTGAGAACGATGACGTTGATGTCGACTCGTGCATTATTTTGAGTTGTAGTTCAAAATAAGAAAGATGCGAGCGAAGCCATTCGGTCCGTTGTGGCAACGCTGCCGAATATGCTCGCAAGTTACAGCCGGAGCAAGAACAATCTTTGCTTTGTTTTGTAGGTGGCCATCCTCCCCTGGTAATACCAGACTCTGCTACTTCACTTTGCTTCGTAGACAGAGTCTGGAATGGCATAATAGAGAAGTGTTTTCTCTCTCGCTAGGGGGTGCTTGTCTGAAGTTTAAAATCATTGGTTACCCGTAAGCCAATCAGATAAGTTTATTTATGACGTATGTTATGCGCCGACACAGCCGCATCGAACCACAGACATCATGCATCGAACTCAAATCTATGATCGAACTTCCACTGTAAACCTGCTGTAAACACTTGATGATGCGAGCGGAATGCACCTTTTGCAGATTATGCGAAGTTAATCTACGCATCCACGGTACAATCAGGGCCTCTAAACTGATATTTGACAGTAGAGAGAAACAAAAATATATTTGCAGCCAACTGTCAAAGTTAGAATTAGTTCTGTTAAACACAGCTCTTTGTTAATCTCGAGTCTGTCGGAAATGCTGCAACTTAATTGCAAGATTACAACATGTCATGGCAATATTTAAGACCTGGAAAAGAAAGGTCTTTTCGATTTCCCTGACCTAATCTTAGAACTCGGCGCTTAGCGACTACATCACGGCTTTCAGCCCGCCCTCTGTTCGTTGATTGGCCCGGCTGTTTTTAGGTCTGAGGAAAACGGATAGATAGGCCGCTATCTCAGACTGAGTACAGAAGCGAAATGAAATTGAGCGGAAGTACAAAGTCTGACGTAGTCAGGCTAATCCTCCCCACGGGGTTCGGGAAAATACATATGTCACGACCAAACGTTAGCGATTGGTTATGGCAGATAGAGTGACTCTGGGAAGATCCAATAGTTTTAGACTTCAATAGAGTTCCCGCCTACAAGGAAGTTAACACTTGTCAATGGAGAGGTGCAGACTCTATGTACAAATGAAATGTACGAAGAGTCTGGTGGGACCAGGCTAGGCAAACACGCCATTGCGCGCAAATAACATGTGTTTGGAGTTAAGTAATGACGGCGGATACTGTGCCTGTGTGTGTTTTTAGTCATCTTTTCTAGAATGTAGCCTACTAATGATCTAAACATAACCTGCGAAAAATTATCAATGTTGCACCTTTATTTGATGTTTTAGTTTTACATACCCCAACGATAATGACTAGCTACCAAGTCTAGACCGGATTTAGAGGATAGTTAGCATTTGAGAATGCTTTTGAATCAATGTTCCTCTTAGGGTTCAAGGAAAGTTACACTGCTGGATTTTCTCTTTGTGTTGAGAACTTTGCAGGATTCCATGTGGATCCATATGCCTCTTTTTCTGTTCCACCTGTCATCACTCTTGCTACATGCAGCTTTCAAACCCACATATCTGATTCATGTTCATATACAGTTTGGCAAAGTATTAAATTTCCACTATACTGTCCAAGATACCTGACACACACGCGCCTGTTCTCGATTGAACACTGCAGATTTAGAAAGAACATTGCATGAATGTTTTTTTCCATTTCTCTCTCTCTCTCTCACCTCTCTCTATATATTTTTTTTACCTCTCAGATATCTTTAGTCTACCAGTTTTACTACTTAAGGTGTGCCATATGTTATTGATCAGGACGGTATTCAAAGAGGGCAATTTTAGGTCACTAGAACTCACCCTTGTGTTGTCACCCTTGTGTTATATATATATATATATATTGTAATTTATAAATTGTTAGTTTTATTTTACTATTTGCTTTTAGCATTATTCACAATTTTTTTCACAACAACTGTTTTGGGACAATCCTGAACTAGCCTACACGATTCTGGATAATTTGAGATTGCGATTCTCCCATGATTCTGAACAGACAAAAAAATTACGTAATTTACTAGAAGGTCTGACAAAATAATTGCTGCAGTCATTTTAAAAATGTTAAATTAATATAAATGAATTATTTTAAAAAAATCAATTTGAATGAACAATTCAATTCAGTGACTCGCTCATAAATACTTGTTTCATTACTGGATGAATCAGGGTTTATAATTAATCCCTTTGAATGATTCAATAAATAACTTTTTTCAGTCACTTGTCGCCTCTTAGTGATGTAGAACTCTAATCGAAACAATCCTTTTTTCAAGCGCCAAGTTACTTTCAAAAGGTGATTTGCTCTATTTTGATCGCTGCTGTAAACATAAATGTTTAAATAAATGATCAGTTTAAATGAAGTTGTTCACATGACAACTGCTCTCTCTGGTTCAGTGGCAGTGCCGGAGAATCATTGTCATTTAAGAATAAGATTGAGCGGGTATTTTAATCAAGATCGCAATCTTTTAACGATTAAACCGTGCAGCTCTGTCACACATTTTTGGGTCACGACACCATTTCAGAAATACTGCTCTAAATGATCATCTCCATTTAATGGCTTTCCAGGCATCTGGATCTCACGGTAGTTCAGTCAGGAAAAGTGTCTAGCTTCAGCGGCTTGATTTCGTTTACTCTTTATTGGTACATTGCTTCACACAGGAGGGTCTCGAGGTGAGGAATGTGACACTAGCAGTAGAGAGCACAACATTTGCAGTTATTAATTTACTCACTTAGGACTCAGTATATTTATGGAGCTGTTTATACTTACCTGTGTTGCTTGTACTCAACATTAGCAAAGTAAGCAAACACTTATCCTCAATCTAGATACTAAATGTTGTTAATTCCTTTGAAAGGTTCTCATGTGGGTTACTTGCATATATCATGTGTAAATGATAAAAAATAATTAATCTCTATTCTCATTGCAATAGTTACAGTAAATCTGGTTGTTAACTTCTTGACACCCACAAAATTCCCACAAATAGTCAACAAGAACAAATTGTACCTTCATTAGCGGCTGGAGCTCGTCAGCACTTCTTTTTACTGTCGTTTTACCATTCTTCCTTTTTATTCAACTCTTGTTAATATGGTTTGTAAAATGCATCTGATAAAATTCTACGCCAATAGGCAGTAATTAGTCGAGCTATATAGTTGCAGAGTTTCAGTTCAGTTCATAGGACTGCTGGGCGGGGTGGTGCACAGCAGCTTTTATGACCTAAAATCTCATCCTCACACCGATGTCCAACCGAAGGACAGATTTGCAGATTCTGAGAGACGTGTAGTCCTGAGTGCCCTGCAGAGAAGGACTGCTGACCCTGCCATGAACCGTGATCTGGGTTTGATTTAAAAGGGCCCTTTAAATCTTGCTCGCTAACAATGTGCTCAAGGCATGTTCTGCAGTAAAAAAAAAAAAAAAAAATTCAGCATTCCCTGTTGAGTTCAAAACAACAACCAGAGGGCCAAGGGAAGAGAGGAGAGAGATCTAAAAACACAAAAGGCGTTCTGCCAATGAATGAATTCAGTACAGGGTGGCATCTATGAAGGGGGTACTGTGGAATTTACTAAAGCTGTTGAGGGTTGAAAGTGAGATCAAGTCCATCTAGAGTCAAAGGGGCTGGATATAAGTGTGAGGTAATGCTTTTTCTCATTGACTCTCACACAAACTGCTATTAGACCAGATGGATGTCAAAAGTCTTCATTACTGTAAATATTTTAATTGCGTACAGCTCTCTGGACAAATTGATTCTGATTGGTTAGTCACAGAATTCTGTGGTCATTTTAGTGGCGCATATTACTGACCAATTTATTAGATAACATACATTCATTTTAAAATAATAATTAATATATAATTTTAAAAAGTGATATTTAAAATAGTTTTTACTGGTATTTGGTGAGTGGTAGAGCCCGGCCGATATGGATGTTTTGGGGCCGATACCGATATAAGGGAGTAAGAAAAACCCAATATCGATATATCGGCTGAAATTATTTATGTGTATCATAATACAGTAACAATATTATTTATGTGTATATTACATTTTATTTATGACATACTGACACGAAGTACTGATGCTTTACAACGAGAGCTTTGTCGCATCAGTACGACAAATTGTCACTACAGTAACCTGGGTCGCCAGTAGCAAACAATGGAGCGGTCTCTGCTGGACAAACTATGTAGTTACATAATTTACAGGCATTTTATCTGCGTTATATGTTCTGTAAAAAAAAAATTCTGTTTTTGAAGAATGAATCATTCTTGTTTATGTCCATGTCCAACTTATATTTCTCATTTATTGATTGTCCTTAAACAAGCCAGTTTTTGAGGCTGAACTAGATTTGTATTAGGCCCCATCCACAATACTACGTTTTAGTTTAGAAACGTAGACCTTTTGCTACGTTTGCACCTCCCGTCCAGACTAAAAAGGCAAAAACGAAGACGTTTAGAAACGCTGCTTAATCCGTTTTGCGTTTTAAATCTCCGGAGGGCGTTTTAGTGAAGACGGGTCAAAACGGAGGACTTTAGAAAGATGACGCAGAGGCTCATGCCCGGCTCTCTGATTGGGTGTCATACCATACAGACCTTTAGTGATTTCGTCCTTATTGTGGGGTACACCTTTCCATTGTTGTGGCTTGCTCTGGATAATGCTCCTGGTACCTTTCCAATATGTGCCATACTTGGTTTGCGACGACTCCCAGTCTGTGTTTTCTGCCGCCATGGCTGTTTTTTATTCCCTTGTAACTTTAAGTAAAAGTTCCACCTCGTCGTCGGTCCATGAAAATAAATCTCTGGTCTTCGAATTGCTAAGGCATTAAAAAAAAAGTTTGTTTCCGGTTGGTTGTCAGTTGAGGTCATGGGTCAGAGTTTTTTTTTTTTTTTTTTGTGTAATCAACACATTACACATGTACCATTGTAAAGAAAGAATAATATTGTTATGTTAACTCTTTAGAACCGGCTAGAGTTTTTACCGTAACTCTTCAACCGTTTGCATGATCAAAACCATTCAAATTGCCCCTGACAGTAGACAACATGCCCTTTTCTGCAATATACGGCTTATTACGGTAATTTCATGCTTTCCGTCAGCAAATGACAGCAGCTTTCTGACAGAGCGGGAAGGAAGGATTTTAACAAAGAGATACGAAGCGTGCAGGTTAGAGTGTTTTGGGTTGCATAAAATAATAAAAGAAACGAACAAATACATGGCGAAAGAAGTGGTAGACAGCAGAAGAGGGGATTAGGATGATATTTAATGGAACTTGGGAGGCGGATGGCCGTTATTCTTTAACTATCTTAGTATGTGGTGTGTGCATGTGTATGTGTGCGTGCCTATGAATGCATGCATTTGTATGTGTGCGTATATGAATAAAAGTGTCCTAAATGAAAACTGTGTAACCCAATGTCACAAAAAAGAATTGAATATATGTATTATAGTTCAGTTTGACGAATGATGTGTGAATAGGGTTGCCACCTTTGTCTGATAAAAAACCGGGACATCGATGACCGGGGGGGTGGGGGGGAGGGGGTGTTGGCAATGCGCCCCCATGGAAGAAAAATTTTGAAACATAACCCCTGAAATTCTTACATTTTATAGCACATTTTAATGCAACTTATTAGGCTAAGTTGCATTATATATATATTTTTACAAGTTGCACATAAATTAATGGCAAAGTAGGCTTAATCAATATACAAGACTTTTACCACTCAGATATATAAAGGCTATCATGATCATGTTGCCAAACATTAACCATGTATTTGTTTAGTTCATAATACGTTTTATTTTTAACTTAAACAAATACAACATATAACATTCAAAAATCATCGGCTTACTGCATTTGAAGAAAAATAAACACATCAGTTTTCTGTAGCCTTGTGCAAACTCATTCAATAGAATTAGACTTCTAGAATGTTCTTTCCAGTGCAAAAAATTATATTTTTAATGTAGTAGTTTTTCTTATCATAGCCTACAAATGTCTCAGTTTACTCGATTTACTGAAGCCTGTAAAACAAACGCATTTGCAGCTGCACAGCCGTGTTTATATCTATGCTGCAGAGCGTCTGGCTCGCTCATAGGCTGCTCTGCGGACACTGACATCCAATAGCGCGGGCGCCTCTGACGTGCGACCAATGAGCCAACTCTACGTCATTATACGTCAGAGCCCATGTTTACATGCGCATGCAAGTCTTTTAGGGGCGCGCTCTTCTTGAGACACGCACACTAGCACACACACGCAAGGTCTCTCATTTGCCGTGCGCGCGGCGCGCAACACGTTTTGAACATACATATTCACGTAGCTTTCGAAAACCGGGACATTCAGTGTCCCGGGAGAGTGCATAAATTTCCCGGGACAGGTTATTAAAAAGAAGGACAATCCCGGTAAAACCGGGACAGGTGGCAACCCTATGTGTGAACGACCGTGTAGCTGCCTCGTTTGTTAATAGCATCGCTGGAGGATAACAGGCATCTTGCATCGCAAGAGTGCTATACAAATCTGGTGCTGTACAAAAACGTAAATTATAGTTCACCTCAAAGTTTTTTATTTGTGTATTTATTTAATTTGTATTATTTCTTCCCCAAGCTCAAAAAAATAAATTTGGGTCGCACATAAATTGACAGGGTGAGTCGGAACCTGGAAACAAACAATTTTTTTTATGCCTAATCTTTGCAGAGGTAACTTATCTACTTTCTTCTTCGTCAATCTGTTTTCTGTTTACACCAACCCTGTATCACATGAAATACGTTCTGAGGAAACTATTTTGCAAATCGCAATTACGTTACATGCCAACATATAATTTTTCAGTCGTAAATGACTCAATGATTTGATGATTTGCAACAAATCTGTAAAATGTGGAATGATTCAATGACTCAACCAAAACAGGGGATTCAATGGCTCGTTTAGAATATGTTGACTTGACGTGTTGCCACCTACTGGTGCAATGATGTAACCTGCAGAAATAGCCACTGAATTAACTAATTTTTTTGGTGAATGGATTCAAAATATTTGAGTCATTGATTTAAGGGTTCACCCAAAAATGAAAATTAGCCCACGATTAACTCACACTCAAGTCAACCTAGGAGTATATGACATTCTTCTTTTAGACTAATACAATCGGAGTTTGTGGCCTGGATCTTCCAAGTTTTATAATTGGAGTGAATGGGTATATATTTTTTAAAATCCTTCAAAGTGCATCCATCCATGATAAAAGTGCTCCACACGGCTCCGGGTGGTTAATAAAGGCCTTCTGAAGCGATGTGTTTGTGTAAGAAAAATATGAAAACATATTTAACACATTACAAAGTAAGTATTTTAGCTTCTGGGAGCCAATTGGAACACTTTTATTGAAGAAGAAGAACAAGTTTTATTTATATAGCGCCTTTCCGTAAATCAAGGTCGCTTTACATTGTAAATTACAATACATTTACACTTACACACACATTACAGTCACATAGGATGCAGTCACATTAAACGAAATGCATGTTAAATAGATATGTTTTTAACTGAGTTTTGAATGTAGCCACAAATTAGATATTTTGAAGTGTAAGGGGTAATGAATTCCATAATTTTGGAGCAATTAACACTAAATGACCTTCCACCTACTGTAAGACAACCGGAAACAAGGGATGGACAATAAACCAAGTTCAGCTGATCTGAGAGACCGTGCAGGGCGGTAGGTGAAAAGTAAATCAGACAAATATGGGGGTGCAAGACAATTAAATGCCTTAAACGTTGGAAGAAATACCTTAAAGTGGATACGTGATGCCACAGGTAGCCAGTGAAGGTCATGAAGCAGAGGAATAATGTGAGCAGAATGCCTGGTGGAGGTGCGAGCTCTTGCTGCTGAGTTTTGAACGTACTGTAATCTTGCAATACGTTTTTTGGGCAGACCAAGAAATAAAGCATTGAAATAATCTAGCCGTGATGTGATTAGTGCATGAATTAAGGTTTCAGCGTCAGCTAAAGTGAGAGAAGATCGTAGACGAGCAATATTGTGAAGATGAAAGAAAGAGTTTTCGACAAGAGAAGAAATATGAGAGCCAAAAGATAGAGTTGAGTCGAATAAGACACCAAGGTTGCGAATCAATGACGAAGGCTTAACATGGAACCAGCAATATAAAAGGACTGGTCCATCCTTTTGACTGAGGCAGCAAAGCCGATCACTAATATCTCCGTTTTTTTATCATTTAATTTGAGGAAATTAAGGGACATCCAGTGCTTGATGTCCCTGATACATGCAGTGAGTGAGTCAGGCAGGGATGGTCTATCAGAGCTGGTGGTGAGATAAATTTGAATGTCATCAGCATAGCAATGGAATTGAAGTCCATGCCTGTGTATGATGTTACCAAGTGGATGTATGTAGATGATGAACAATAGTGGACCAAGAACTGAACCTTGAGGAACACCCTGTGTAAGTGAAGCAGTGGCAGAACTATAACCTTGTATGCTAATATAATACTTTCTGTCGCTGATATAGGAAATGAGCCAGAAAAGAGTGGAACCAGAGATGCCGATATCAGAAAGCCGAGAAATAAGTAATTCATGGCAGACTGTGTCAAAAGCAGCGCTTAGATCGAGGAGCATCGGGGTTTATTAAACCTGAATCCATGGACAAAAGAATGTCGTTAATTATTTCCACTATTTCGACAACTACGTCCATTTTAGACATAAATTGTTTAAGTGAATCTCTAAGCCGGTAATTTTGACATTTTTGTGTAGGCTACATTTGATCGTTTAGACGCCCATATGAAGCCCATATAAATTGCTTGTCTCGTTACGGTCTGTTTCGGAGTGCACGCCGCATTGGGAACAGCATCTCTTGCGCAGATTTTTGTGCTTTTAATAGCTCTTTTCATTATTAAAAGAGTCCCGCAATTTAGCAACAGTAGAGACTGCATTTTACAACAATCACCGATCGTGCTGATTCTGTCTTAAAGGTCCCCTGACATGAAATTTTCACTTTCTGAGTTTTTTTTAACATTAATATTAGTTCCCCTGGCCTGTATTTGGTCCCCTCGTGTCTAGAATTTTCAATCGGTGTAAACCGAGCTTTGGCTATCTTTCTCTTCTCTGCAGCTCAGACGCGCTGATCTTGAATCTCCTCCTATAGGAGGATATAGGAGGAAAGGTTACCTCCCCTTGCTCTGCTTTGCCTGGCCAGAGAATTTGGCTCGCCAATGAGAAAATGAGCTAGAAAGCACGAACGCGCGAGCGCGATTTGAGTTTTTATAATGGCTTGCAAACGAGCGAAGCATGGCAGTTGATCAATGTTCGGATGTACAAATGAACAAAAAAGTATTTTTTGTTCCTTCATCCGAGCCTCTGAAGAAACAATGGGTTAATTTTTTTTTTTCTGGAAATGCGCCGACACAACTTCCCAAAGTTTTGGATGGTCCAAACATTTCACCGACG
The DNA here is from genome assembly GCA_036326025.1 of Chrosomus eos. Taxonomy (NCBI): domain Eukaryota; kingdom Metazoa; phylum Chordata; class Actinopteri; order Cypriniformes; family Leuciscidae; genus Chrosomus; species Chrosomus eos. Next base: position 17,705,000 of record CM070818.1, on the reverse strand, counting down.
ACTGTTTCCTCAACTTGGGCCAATACAGAGCTGGCCTCGATGAACGTCTGAAAATAAATGATCACAGCAATTCAACAATTCAAGTTCAAGTTCAGACAGGTAGTTCAGACAGGTAATCTTTCTCTCAAAATCATTCAATACTGTTTATGCATCAGTAAGTCAAGCCAGTGACTAAAATATCAACTTAAAAATAATCTTATTTAAATTGTGAACAAATTATATACAGAAAGCGATCAAAGAACAATCTTTCCACACGCAAGTTTATCTGGACAACTCGTTATGAAATCAATGACGCACGTTACACTGCACAACGGAGCTTTTACTGTATGTATATCATCGTGTTTGCATTGGTGAAAGCATTAGAGAGAGTGCAGAAACTGCGTTGCAATGATAATCTTCAGTCTTGCAATCACTGTCATCTGCTTGCTCATCGCTCATCACAGCAAGATTTTATGTGATGAGAATAGATCTAAATACTCAAAAAACTTCTCACGATTCGTTAATCTCGATAGCTGTATTAGTAAAACCAGCCCTGCTTAATGAGTGATGAGTGATGACGGAGGACAGAACTAAACATTCAAACGTAGCCTATATGGTTACACTTTAGATCTGTGATATTAGTCACAGATCTGATATTAGCTGTAGTAAAAGTATTCGAGAGAGTTTCACATGTAATACATAGGTATTTCATATGCACGCATGTCAGCCAATCACAGCAGTGGCCGGTTACACTGAATCCCACAGCAGACACGCCCCTCCAAACAGAGTGTTCAAATTGGAGGCTAAAATCAGGCTAGGAAAAATGCCTTTTATTTCTAAATTATGACTATTTTTGATCTAAAAAACATAGTAACATTATAAGGGCAACCCAGGAAACATTATAAAATTAAAGCTGCAAGCAGCGATGGTGTCATGAAGCAACCACTTCCTGTGTCATGGCGAAGACTTGATGTTTGACGCCACGCCACGGACACGCCGATTGACGAAAACTCGCAGATAGCACCACTTTTCATCGTCAATGCCTTTAGAAGGCACAGCAGAAATTTCAAGTCGATCGGACTAAATCCCTAGGAGGAGTTCGCTAAAGTACGGAGTGTGTAAATCAGCCAAAATTTGACGAAAAATTCAAAATGGCCGCCTTCCTGTTGGGTTTAGGGCATCGCTCCAAGAGGCTTTTTAGTGCGTCTGGACTAGTGTTGTTTTTGGCGGCCTGTTTTAATTTTAGTTTTAGTCTAGTCTTTGTGTCAAGCTGTCATTTTAGTTTTTATTAGTTTTAGTCACGTTCATACTCTTTTTAGTCTAGTCTAGTTTTAGTCGACGAAAACTGATGACATTTTAGTCTAGTTTTAGTCGACGAAAACTGATGACATTTTAGTCTAGTTTTAGTCGACGAAAGACAGTCTAGTTTTAGTCAATGAAAATTGTATTTTAGTCTCTTTTTAGTAATGCAATTCTATTTAACCCAGTCAATATGTATACAGTAGACGAAACCAACATTTTCTTTTAGCCAAAGCCATTTAAAAAAAATCTTATCTTATTATTGTTAGTCTATCTTATTATATTATTGTTACCTTATAGACTCAAGAATGCTATTCCAGACACAGAAGACGCTCTGATATGAATTTAGAACATATTTATTTTACCAACCAAACATGTTGCCTACACACGATGAAATTAAAGTTTTTCCAAATGTCATTTCTTCTTTTTCTCCCAAAGACGAATCCCTTTCTCTGTGTCAGACTTAACTGCGTTTGTTGTCGTTTATGCTAACGCCTGTTTCACACATAGCCTACTCCGTTTGGGCTGTGTATTTTTTTCCCGCACCCATGTTAGGTTAGAGCGCTCACACCGCACGCGGGAGCGGTGCGTGCATAACAGCAGAGCAGATATCTACACAGTATAGCCTACCTCAACAACGCGACATAATGGATGTAGGCTAGAAATATTGATTTGAAATAAAAAAATAGAGAATAAATGTTGTGATTGTGGTATTACAGCCGTAGATCAGCTGCGCACTGCAAACGCAGCACATGTGAAAACACAATAGGACGAGCTGCTCCTGCATACGCACCGCATACGCACTACACACGGAGTATGTGTGAAACAGCCGTAACTCACGCAGCTGCATCTTCTAAATAATGCCGCGAATGGGGCTTGAGGATGTGATGTCGCCTGCGTCTGCGCAGTGCGATCTGATGCAGCCCCTGAAGTGAAACACAGGAAACAGAAATGCTGCATACCGGTAATAACGCAAGTAAACGAGATTTTTTTATTTTGTAAACCACATTTAGTCTCGTTTTTATTCGTCAACGATATTACATTATACATTTAATTATAGTCATCGTCACATGACCAGCATTTACGTTGCGTCTCGTCTCGTTTTCGTCACGTGAAAAGGTTCGTTGACGACGATATTTCGTCATAATTTTCGTTGACGAAAGCAACACTAGTCTGGACATGGTTGATGTGCCACAGAAATTTCGTACATGTAGGTCAAACGTGCGGCGGGGGCTGCTTCGTTAAAGGTCACTTCCTGTTGCCAGCAGGTGGCGCTATGACTGGGGGTGAATGTCGGCATGGACATGTGTTCAGGGCGGGAATCTTGTCAAGCGTGCAAAATTTGGTGCACATCTGAGCATGTACAGCAAAGTTACTCCAACTTCCTGTTTCATGGCAAATCATCGATGCCACGGACACGCCCATTGACGAAAACGCGCAGAGAGCACAACTTTTCATCGTCAATGCCTTTAGAAGGCACAGCAGAAATTTGATGTCGATCCGACTAAATCCCTAGGAGGAGTTCGTCAAAGTACGGAGTGTGTAAATCATCCCAAAATGGCCACCAAATTCAAAATGGCGGACTTCCTGTCGAGTTTAGGGTATGGGTTCTTGAGGCTTTTTTTGTGCGTCTTGATATGATACACGTCCCCACCAAATTTCGTGCATGTAGGTCGAACATGGACGAGGGGCTAATTTTTTTCAATTTTCTAGGTGGCGCTAGCGAGCCATTTTGCCACGACCATCCGCGAAACCCACAAAATACAAAATTTTTCACCAGTCCTGACATGTGTGCAAAATTTGGTGACTTTTCGAGCATGTTGCGGCCTCGAAAATGGGGCTTACTTTGCAAAAAAAATAAAAAAAAAAATAATAATAATAAATATATATATATATATATATATATATATATATATATATATATATATATATATAAATATAGCTGCGAGCAGCGATTACGGGCCCAAGCCGGTGGCACCGCAACCCTGGTGCACCAGGGTGGCGGTACCGTCGGCTTTGGCCCTTCATCGCTGCTCGCAGCTATATTTATATATATATATATATATATATATATATATATATATATATATATATATATATATAATATATATATATAAAGCCAGTGGCACCGCCAGCCTGGTGCCTTTAGCGTTATTGTGCACGACGTGACACAAAATATCTGCTCGCTATCTGCCGAACCGCTCTGGTAGTTCCGCTTCAGCACTGATGATGTTGTAGAATTAGTGCGCTCTGGTTGGTCTGGATTATTGGGGATTTTTTAATTTATGCAGAAATAAGTTATTTATAATACAGATAGAGAATAAAGTTAGTGTTGATTAAAATGAAAGAAAACAATTATATTGATCTGAAATATAGCACATTAATTGTAAATTTATTTAGGTTCAATTACCAAACATACAATCTTAATTTAATTTAAAGCAAACAATACATTTAAAATATATGGGTTGTATGCACATAAAAAAAAAGAAGATATATCCAAAAAAGACAAGGCCTTAAAGCAGTGGTTCTCAATCTTGGTCCTATGGGTGCCACTGCTCTGCACATTTTATATGTCTCCTTTATCTGACACACCCACTTCAGTTAATAAAGCTCTTTCCTAACGAGCTGATGATCTGAATCAGGTGTGTTAAATGAGGGAGACATACAAACTATGCAGAGCAGTGGCTCCCTAGGACCAGGATTGAGATCCACTGCCTTAAAGGGTTAAACTCTTTTCACTGTAACAGACACACTCTCTCTCTCACACACACACACACACACACACACACACACACACACACACGTCAAGTCACTTACATTTTAGATGCAATATTGACGGTTTTTCTGTTTCAGCAGCGAAAATAGTTAAACAAAGATCACAGCAGAACCATTGCTCATCTCACAGCAACATGTTTTCTCATTACTGAATGATTCAGCATTTTGGACAAATTGGTTTACTCAAAGATTCAATTAGGGTTGTGCCGATAGACGATATCATAGTTAAGCCAGCATCGCGACCCCCCCCCCCCCCCCCCATGTTTCCATGGTGACGCGTCATGCTTGGCACGTGATTCACCACAGCCAAAATAGCGCTGTATGACATGTAACGTTAGCGCTTTTATTTATAAATATTAACAAACCTGGTTACCATGTCATCAACTATCTTCTATTCTGATTCTCAAATGTGTGTAAGTGAGTTTGTTTTGTCGTTTAAAAAACAGTTTCTCCCGAAATACATGGTCGGTGAACTGGGAGAAGAATAGAGTTAACTTTATAGTTCCTTACACTGTGTGTCTGATATGAATAAAATCCGTCGGCAAATATATTTGAATGGGTTGTTATTGCTGCTTCCATAGACACCATTGTGTATTTTACAAACTATAAATGTATTGTTTTGCTATAAATTATATGCATTTAAATGTCTGAAACCTAAAATAAACATTATGTGGTTAAAAACACTGAATAGTTGTGATATAATATGACAAGCACTGAACGCGTCTGTCTCTGGCTCAGCGCCAGCCACAGCGCGAAAGCACAGTCTGGATCTGGCTGCTCTGTCACGTGTACATTGTACATCATGTACATTCGCTCCTAGTGGTCAGCTGCTGCAGACTCAGAGCGTGCCGAAATCAAAATGGCTGATGAGATGTAGAGGAAAATATCTCCGCGTTGTGCCTATGCCCCTTAGCTGTTCTAAATCCACTGTAAAACACAGCTTTGCGGGGCTTATTGCTTAAGTGAAAAATTAAAACGTTAGCCCCGCCCCTCCTCCCGATATCATCGTCCATCGCGATGTTTCACTGTACACATCGTCTGATGCCAAATTGGTAGACATCGCAAACCCTAGATTCAATGACCAATCCATACCTGTCTCATTCATGAATGACTCAGTCGTTCGAACGAATCGTTTGAACGAATGAATCAATGACTCGCTCATTAAGACGGTAGCCTGGCGACACCTAGTGACGGTTCAGTGTTATGTTTAAAAGTATCATTCTTTCCAACGATTTTTAATTGACTCATATTTAAAACAATCTCATAACATCTTTTAATGCATTGTTATTTTTCAATGTAAATGATGTAATTTGATCAGCCCTACCTAGGGTAACAGCCATATAGTATCTTATTATTCTAAATAATTGAATTTATTGATCAAATTTACAAATTAAAATGAAAGATGAAGCATACATTTAATAAGACTGGACTAGGGGTGCCTTGCAGATATTACAATTATGCACTTTTAAATATACAATTGCCACCCACCGTCAATTTGGTGTGTGTGTGTGTGTGTGTGTGTGTGTGTGTGTGTGTGTGTGTGTGTGTGTGTGTGTGTGTGTGTGTGTGTGTGTATGTGTGGGTTGGTTTGTGTGGGTTGGTTTATGTGATTTATGAGGACACAAATTTGTATAATGACGTGTATTACACTGGTATTACAACTTATGGGTGGTTTATGAGGACATTTCAAAAGTCCTCATAAATCAAATGGCTTGAAAAACATAAAAAACAATGTTTTATTAAAAAAAATTAAATGCAGCATGTCTGTTATATGCCTTTACTTTATTAAAAAAACGTATTTAAAAAATACAAGGCTTAAGACATTTATTTCCTTTTTTAATGAAGGCCAAACCCCACTCCCCCTCCCCCTCCCCACACTCACAGACACACACACACAGAGAGCAGTCACAGAGACGTAGGCTCAGAGAGAAATGACCATATTCAAACCAAAATATCTGACTTCCTCTTGGTTATTGCTAATGACTGTAAATTAGAAAGTTGTCTGGCTGGAGGAGAACTATATAAATACAGATTTTTGTAACTCTAGATGAAACTAACCCGCCCACTTTTGTCAAAAGGTGGCGCTACTGAGTCCCTGCACCACGCCCATTTCTGAAACTATGCACATGTCACCTGGCTAATAAATATGATCTGTCTGTCGAGTTTCATGCAATTTTAAGCAATTTCAGGCATGCTAAGAGTCTCAAAAGCATCCAAAAAGAATATTAAAGTTTGATGGATTGCCACAGCAACAGTTTCAAAGATATCAAGAATCCATTCACAGGTCTTCATCTGCCGTGTATTTACATTATACAGATGAAGTTTGAAGCAAATCGGGTAAAAATAAGAGGGTGATTTCAAAGCATTTTGAAAGTGACACACTTCCTGCTGCCAGTTGGTGGCGCTATAACTTTGACTCACAATAGTCACATCCATGTGATCGGGCTCTTACAACGAACACACTGCTGAAGTTTCATCAAGATTAGTTAATGTATGCCGTAGTTATGACACACTTCCCGTTTCACGTTTCTCGCCATAATTTCGTTTCCTCGCCACGCCCAAACCGTTCGAGATATCAAAAATCCCCTCGCAAACTTTCATCCTCAATGTCTTGACTTCACGCTGACCGAGTTTCGTGCCGTGTGTTTGAATTCTCTAGGAGGAGTGTTTCACATTCCTTTGCATGCGTTTTCCAAACAAGCCTAAATAGCCGACTTCCTGTTGGGCTGGGGTAAAAAGTTAGAGTGCGAAGTATATATGAAACGATGAGATCTACATGTGTACCGAGTTTCATATTATTACATGCAAGCGTGTTTGATTTATGGACCATGTTTTCCGACCCCGTTCCAGGGGGCGCTGTCGAGCCCCCCTGCCACGCCCGGGTACCATCTTCAGCCCGGCCCTGATGGCCGCAGGTTCTGACATGTGTGCAAAGTTTCAGGAGTTTTTGAGCATGTTAAGGCCTCCAAAAGTGTCCAAAAGGTAGTAAAAAAATAATTAGAAGAATAATAAGAAATATAGCTGCGAGCAGCGATTACGGGCCCAAGCCGGTGGCACCGCAACCCTGGTGCACCAGGGTGGCGGTACCGTCGGCTTTGGCCCTTCATCGCTGCTCGCAGCTATATTTTATATATATATATATATTATATATATATATATATATATATATATATATATATATATATATATATATATATAAAGCCAGTGGCACCGCCAGCCTGGTGCCTTTAGCGTTATTGTGCACGACGTGACACAAAATATCTGCTCGCTATCTGCCGAACCGCTCTGGTAGTTCCGCTTCAGCACTGATGATGTTGTAGAATTAGTGCGCTCTGGTTGGTCTGGATTATTGGGGATTTTTTAATTTATGCAGAAATAAGTTATTTATAATACAGATAGAGAATAAAGTTAGTGTTGATTAAAATGAAAGAAAACAATTATATTGATCTGAAATATAGCACATTAATTTTAAATTTATTTAGGTTCAATTACCAAACATACAATCTTAATTTAATTTAAAGCAAACAATACATTTAAAATATATGGGTTGTATGTAGTGTTGTTTTTGGCGGCCTGTTTTAATTTTAGTTTTAGTCTAGTCTTTGTGTCAAGCTGTCATTTTAGTTTTTATTAGTTTTAGTCACGTTCATACTCTTTTTAGTCTAGTCTAGTTTTAGTCGACGAAAACTGATGACATTTTAGTCTAGTTTTAGTCGACGAAAACTGATGACATTTTAGTCTAGTTTTAGTCGACGAAAGACATAGTCTAGTTTTAGTCAATGAAAATTGTATTTTAGTCTCTTTTTAGTAATGCAATTCTATTTAACCCAGTCAATATGTATCCCTAGTAGTAGACGAAACCAACATTTTCTTTTAGCCAAACCCATTTCAAAAAATCTTATCTTATTATTGTTAGTCTATCTTATTATATTATTGTTACCTTATAGACTCAAGAATGCTATTCCAGACACAGAAGACGCTCTGATATGAATTTAACATATTTATTTTACCAACCAAACATGTTGCCTACACACGATGAAATTAAAGTTTTTCCAAATCTCATTTCTTCTTTTTCTCCCAAAGACGAATCCCTTTCTCTGTGTCAGACTTAACTGCGTTTGTTGTCGTTTATGCTAACGCCTGTTTCACACCGTTTGCGGTGTGTTTTTTTCCCGCACCCGTTAGGTTAGAGCGCTCACACCGCACGCGGGAGCGGTGCGTGCATAACAGCAGAGCAGAGATCTACACAGTAGCCTACCTCAACAACGCGACATAATGGATGTAGGCTAGAAATATTGATTTGAAATAAAAAATAGAGAATAAATGTTGTGATTACAGCCGTAGATCAGCTGCGCACTGCAAACGCAGCACATGTGAAAACACAATAGCACGAGCTGCTCCTGCATACACACCGCACCGCACCGCGACCGCATACGCACTACACACGGAGTATGTGTGAAACAGCCGTAACTCACGCAGCTGCATCTTCTAAATAATGCCGCGAGTGGGGCTTGAGGATGTGATGTCGCCTGCGTCTGCGCAGTGCGATCTGATGCAGCCCCTGAAGTGAAACACAGGAAACAGAAATGCTGCATACCGGTAATAACGCAAGTAAACGAGACGAAATAACGTTAAATAACATTTCGTCTCGTCTCGTTTTGGTCAACGAAAATGAAGAGACATTTTAGCATAGTTTTTATTTTGTAAACCACATTTAGTCTCGTTTTTATTCGTCAACGATATTACATTATATATTTAATTATAGTCATCGTCACATGACCAGCATTTACGTTGCGTCTCGTCTCGTTTTCGTCACGTGAAAAAGGTTCGTTGACGACGATATTTCGTCATAATTTTCGTTGACGAAAGCAACACTAGTTGTATGCACATAAAAAAAAAGAAGATATATCCAAAAAAGACAAGGCCTTAAAGCAGTGGTTCTCAATCTTGGTCCTATGGGTGCCACTGCTCTGCACATTTTATATGTCTCCTTTATCTGACACACCCACTTCAGTTGATAAAGCTCTTTCCTAACGAGCTGATGATCTGAATCAGGTGTGTTAAATGAGGGAGACATACAAACTATGCAGAGCAGTGGCTCCCTAGGACCAGGATTGAGATCCACTGCCTTAAAGGGTTAAACTCTTTTCACTGTAACAGACACACTCTCTCTCACACACACACACACACACACACACACACACACACACACACACACACACACACACACACACACACACACACACACACACACACACACGTCAAGTCACTTACATTTTAGATGCAATATTGACGGTTTTTCTGTTTCAGCAGCGAAAATAGTTAAACAAAGATCACAGCAGAACCATTGCGCATCTCACAGCAACATGTTTTCTCATTACTGAATGATTCAGCATTTTGGACAAATTGGTTTACTCAAAGATTCAATTAGGGTTGTGCCGATAGACGATATCATAGTTAAGCCAGCATCGCGACCCCCCCCCCCCCCCCCATGTTTCCATGGTGACGCGTCATGCTTGGCACGTGATTCACCACAGCCAAAATAGCGCTGTATGACATGTAACGTTAGCGCTTTTATTTATAAATATTAACAAACCTGGTTACCATGTCATCAACTATCTTCTATTCTGATTCTCAAATGTGTGTAAGTGAGTTTGTTTTGTCGTTTAAAAAACAGTTTCTCCCGAAATACATGGCCGGTGAACTGGGAGAAGAATAGAGTTAACTTTATAGTTCCTTACACTGTGTGTCTGATATGAATAAAATCCGTCGGCAAATATATTTGAATGGGTTGTTATTGCTGCTTCCATAGACACCATTGTGTATTTTACAAACTATAAATGTATTGTTTTGCTATAAATTATATGCATTTAAATGTCTGAAACCTAAAATAAACATTATGTGGTTAAAAACACTGAATAGTTGTGATATAATATGACAAGCACTGAACGCGTCTGTCTCTGGCTCAGCGCCAGCCACAGCGCGAAAGCACAGTCTGGATCTGGCTGCTCTGTCACGTGTACATTGTACATCATGTACATTCGCTCCTAGTGGTCAGCTGCTGCAGACTCAGAGCGTGCCGAAATCAAAATGGCTGATGAGATGTAGAGGAAAATATCTCCGCGTTGTGCCTACGCCCCTTAGCTGTTCTAAATCCACTGTAAAACAAGGCTTTGCGGGGCTTATTGCTTAAGTGAAAAATTAAAACGTTAGCCCCGCCCCTCCTCCCGATATCATCGTCCATCGCGATGTTTCACTGTACACATCGTCTGATGCCAAATTGGTAGACATCGCAAACCCTAGATTCAATGACCAATCCATACCTGTCTCATTCATGAATGACTCAGTTTTTCGAACGAATCGTTTGAACGAATGAATCAATGACTCGCTCATTAAGACGGTAGCCTGGCGACACCTAGTGACGGTTCAGTGTTATGTTTAAAAGTATCATTCTTTCCAACGATTTTTAATTGACTCATATTTAAAACAATCTCATAACATCTTTTAATGCATTGTTATTTTTCAATGTAAATGATGTAATTTGATCAGCCCTACCTAGGGTAACAGCCATATAGTATCTTATTATTCTAAATAATTGAATTTATTGATCAAATTAACAAATTAAAATGAAAGATGAAGCATACATTTAATAAGATTGGACTAGGGGTGCCTTGCAGATATTACAATTATGCACTTTTAAATATACCATTGCCACCCACCGTCAATTTGGTTGTGTGTGTGTGTGTGTGTGTGTGTGTGTGTGTGTGTGTGTGTGTGTGTGTGTGTGTGTGTGTGTGTGTGTGTGTGTGGTGTGTGTGTGTGTGTGTGTGTGTGTGTGTGTGTGTGGGTTGGTTTGTGTGGGTTGGTTTATGTGATTTATGAGGACACAAATTTGTATAATGACGTGTATTACACTGGTATTACAACTTATGGGTGGTTTATGAGGACATTTCAAAAGTCCTCATAAATCAAATGGCTTGAAAAACATAAAAAACAATGTTTTATTAAAAAAATTTAAATGCAGCATGTCTGTTATATGCCTTTATTAAAAAAACGTATTTAAAAAATACAAGGCTTAAGACATTTATTTTCTTTTTTAATGAAGGCCAAACCACACAGCAGTGAAATGGTTAATCTAGCCCCACTCCCCCTCCCCCTCCCCACACTCACAGACACACACACAGACAGCAGTCACAGAGACGTAGGCTCAGAGAGAAATGACCATATTCAAACCAAAATATCTGACTTCCTCTTGGTTGTTACTAATGACTGTAAATTAGAAAGTTGTCTGGCTGGAGGAGAACTATATAAATACAGATTTTTGTAACTCTAGATGAAACTAACCCCCCCACTTTTGTCAAAAGGTGGCGCTACTGAGTCCCTGCACCACGCCCGTTTCTGAAACTATGCACATGTCACCTGGCTAATAAATGTGATCTGTCTGTCGAGTTTCATGCAATTTTAAGCAATTTCAGGCATGCTAAGAGTCTCAAAAGCATCCAAAAAGAATATTAAAGTTTGATGGATTGCCACAGCAACAGTTTCAAAGATATCAAGAATCCATTCACAGGTCTTCATCTGCCGTGTATTTACATTATACAAATGAAGTTTGAAGCAAATCGGGTAAAAATAAGAGGGTGATTTCAAAGCATTTTGAAAGTGACACACTTCCTGCTGCCAGTTGGTGGCGCTATAACTTTGACTCACAATAGTCACATCCATATGATCGGGCTCTTAGAACGAACACACTGCTGAAGTTTCATCAAGATCAGTTAATGTATGCAGAAGTTATAACACACTTCCTGTTTCACGTTTCTCGCCATGATTTCGTTTCCTCGCCACGGCCAAACCGTTCGAGATATCAAAAATCCCCTCGCAAACTTTCATCCTCAATGTCTTGACTTCACGCTGACCGAGTTTCGTGCCGTGTGTTTGAATTCTCTAGGAGGAGTACTTCAAATTCCTTTGCGTGTGTTTTACCAACAACCCTAAATAGCCCACTTCCTGTTGGGCTGGGGTAAAAAGTAAGAGTGTGAAGTATATATGAAACGATGAGATCTACATGTGTACCGAGTTTCATATTATTACATGCAAGCGTGTTTGATTTATGGACCATGTTTTCGGACCCCGTTCCAGGGGGCGCTGTCGAGCCCCCCTGCCACGCCCGGGTACCATCTTCAGCCCGGCCCTGATGGCCGCGGGTTCTGACATGTGTGCAAAGTGTCAGGAGTTTTTTGAGCATGTTAAGGCCTCCAAAAGTGTCCAAAAGGTAGTAAAAAATAATAATAATAATAATAATAATAATAATAATAATAATAATAATAATAATAATAAATAATCCTTAGGAAAACAATAGGGCCTTCGCCCTTTGGGCTTGGGCCCTAAATATAGCTGCGAGCAGCGATTACGGGCCCAAGCCGGTGGCACCGCAACCCTGGTGCACCAGGGTGGCGGTACCGCCGGCTTTGGCCCTTCATCGCTGCTCGCAGCTATATATATATATATATATATATATATATATATATAATATATATATATATATATATATATATATATATATATATATAAAAGCCGGTGGCATCGCCACCCTGGTGCCTTTAGGGTTATTGTGCACGACGTGACACAAAATATCTGCTCGCTATCTGCCGAACGGCTCTGGTAGTCCCGCTTCAGCACTGATGATGTTGTAGAAATAGTGTGCTCTGGTTGGTCTGGATTATTCGGGATTTTTTATTTTATACAGAAATAAGTTATTTATAATTCAGATGAGAATAAAGTTAGTGTTGATTAAAATGAAGAAAAACAAATATATTGATCTGAAATATAGCACATTCATTTTACATTTATTTAGGTTCAATTACCAAACATACAATCTTAATTTAATTTAAAGCAAACAATACATTTGAAATACATGGGTTGTATGCACATTTTTTTTTTATAAAAAATATATATCCAAAAAGACAAGGCTTAAAAACTCTTGTCACTGTAACAGACACAATCTCTCTCTCTCCCACACACACACACACACACACACACACAAACACCCCACACACGCACACGCACGCACCACACACACACACACACACACACACACACACACACACACACAACACACACACACACACACACACACACACACACACACGTCAAGTCACATTTTAGATGCAATATTGAATAAGCAGAAAAATCGGATTTTCTGCTCTGAAAATATAAATAAGCATACAAATTGAATAAGCACTTTGAATATTCTAAACAGAATAAGCATTAGTCGCTAATGAATAAGTACTAGTACTTAATGGAATAGATACTAATATCTAAAAAATAAGTACTAGTAGCATGAAAATAGAGACTAGTATGTTAAAATGATTAAATGTTAAAACGGCTTGCCATATTGGCTCAGAGAGAGAGAGAGAGAAAATGACATTTTAGATAATAGCACCTATTAATAGATACTAGTATTTATTCAATAAATACTAGTTCTAAGTCATTACATACTAGTACCTATTAAATAGATACCAGTACTTATTCATTAGCTACTAATACGTATTCAAAAGAATATCTAAAGAATAAGCACTACTATCTAAAGAATAGGCACTAGTACTAAAGAATAAGCACTAGTCGCTAATGAATAAGTACTATTACTTAATGGAATAGATACTAGTATCTAAAAAATAAGTACTAGTAGCATGAAAAAAGAGACTAGTAGGTTAAAATGATTAAATGTTAAAACGGCTTGCCATATTGACTCAGAGCATCAAAAGCATCAAACAAGAATATTAAAGTTTGATGCGTTGCCACAGCAACAGTTTCAAAGATATCAAGAATCCCTTCACAGGTCTTCATCTGCAGTGTATTTACATTATACAGATGAAGTTTGAAGCAAATCGGGTAAAAATAAGAGGGTGATTTCAAAGCCTTTAGGAAGTGACACACTTCCTGCTGCCAGTTGGTGGCGCTATAACTTTGACTCACAATAGTCACATCCATGTGATCGGACTCTTACAGCGAACACACTGCTGAAGTTTCATCAAGATCAGTTAATGTATGCAGAAGTTATAACACACTTCCTGTTTCCATTATTCGCCATAAATTTGTTTCCTCGCCACGGCCAAACCGTTCGAGATATCAAAAATCCCCTGGCAATTTTTCATCCTCAATGTCTTGACTTCATGCTGACTGAGTTTCGTGGCGATTGGTTGAATTCTCTAGGAGTAGTATATCGAATTCCAGGGGCATACGCTTTCAAACAAACCATAATAGCCGACTTCCTGTTGGGCTGGGGTAAAAAGTAAAAGTACAAAGGATATATGAATCGATGAGATCTATATGTGTACCAAGTTTCATATTATTACATGCAAGCGTGTTTGATTTATGGACCAAGTTTTCGGACCCCGTTCCAGGGGGCGCTGTCGAGCCCCCCTGCCACGCCCGGATACCAGCTTCAGCCCGGCCCTGATGGCCGCGGGTTCTGACCCGTGTGCAAAGATTCAAGAGTTTTTGAGCACGTTAAGGGCCCCAAAAGTGCGCTGAGAGTCTCAAAAGTATCCAAAAAGAATATTAAAGTTTGATGCATTGTCACGGCAACAGCATCTAAGATATCAACAATCCTTTCACAGGTCTACATCTGGCGTGTGTCTACATTATACACATCAAGTTTGAAGCAAATCGGGTAAAGCCTGTTTGATTTATGGACCAAGTTTTCGGACCCCGTTCCAGGGGGCGCTGTCGAGCCCCCCTGCCACGCCCGGGTACCAGCTTCAGCCCGGCCCTGATGGCTGCGGTTTCTGACCCGTGTGCAAAGTTTCAAGAGTTTTTGAGCATGTTAAGGGCCCCAAAAGTGCGCAAAGAATCTCAAAAGTATCCAAAAAGAATATTAAAGTTTGATGCGTTGTCACGGCAACAGCATCTAAGATATCAACAATCCTTTCACAGGTCTACATCTGGCATGTGTCTACATTATACACATCAAGTTTGAAGCAAATGGGTAAAGCGTGTTGGATATATGGACCAAATTGTCGGACCCGTTCAAGGGGGCGCTGTTGAGCCCCCCTGCCACGCCCGGGTACCAGCTTCAGCCTGGCCCTGATGGCCGCGGGTTTTGTCCTGTGTGCAAAGTTTCAAGAGTTTTCGAGCACGTTAAGAACCCCAAAAGTGCCCGAAAGCATAAAAAAGCATGAAAAAGCTTAAAAAAAGGAATATTAATGTTTGATGCATTGCCATGGCAACAGTGTCTAAGATATCAATAATCCTTTCACAGGTCTACATCTGGCATGTGTCTACATTATGCACATGAAGTTTGAAGCAAATCGGGTAAAAATAAGAGGGTGATTTAAAAGCATTTTGAAAGTGACACACTTCCTGCTGCCAGTTGGTGGCGCTATAACTTTGCCTCACAATAGTCACATCCATGTGATCGGGCTCTTACAACGAACACACTGCTGAAGTTTCATCAAGATTAGTTAATGTATGCAGTAGTTATGACACACTTCCTGTTTCACGTTTCTCGCCATAATTTCGTTTCCTCGCCACGGCCAAACCGTTCGAGATATCAAAAATCCCCTCGCAAACTTTCATCCTCAATGTCTTGACTTCACGCTGACCGAGTTTCGTGCCTTGTGTTTGAATTCTCTAGGAGGAGTGTTTCACATTCCATTGCATGCGTTTTCCAAACAAGCCTAAATAGCCGACTTCCTGTTGGGCTGGGGTAAAAAGTTAGAGTGCGAAGTATATATGAAACGATGAGATCTACATGTGTACCGAGTTTCATATTATTACATGCAAGCGTGTTTGATTTATGGACCATGTTTTCGGACCCCGTTCCAGGGGGCGCTGTCGAGCCCCCCTGCCACGCCCGGGTACCATCTTCAGCCCGGCCCTGATGGCCGCGGGTTCTGACATGTGTGCAAAGTTTCAGGAGTTTTTGAGCATGTTAAGGCCTCCAAAAGTGTCCAAAAGGTAGTAAAAAAATAATTAGAAGAATAATAATAATAAAATATAGCTGCGAGCAGCGATTACGGGCCCAAGCCGGTGGCACCGCAACCCTGGTGCACCAGGGTGGCGGTACCGTCGGCTTTGGCCCTTCATCGCTGCTCGCAGCTATATTTATATATATATATATATATATATATATATATATATATATATATATATATATATATATATATATATATATATATATATATATAAAGCCAGTGGCACCGCCAGCCTGGTGCCTTTAGCGTTATTGTGCACGACGTGACACAAAATATCTGCTCGCTATCTGCCGAACCGCTCTGGTAGTTCCGCTTCAGCACTGATGATGTTGTAGAATTAGTGCGCTCTGGTTGGTCTGGATTATTGGGGATTTTTTAATTTATGAATACAGTATTATTTATAATACAGATAGAGAATAAAGTTAGTGTTGATTAAAATGAAAGAAAACAATTATATTGATCTGAAATATAGCACATTAATTGTAAATTTATTTAGGTTCAATTACCAAACATACAATCTTAATTTAATTTAAAGCAAACAATACATTTAAAATATATGGGTTGTATGCACATAAAAAAAAAGATATATCCAAAAAAGACAAGGCCTTAAAGCAGTGGTTCTCAATCTTGGTCCTATGGGTGCCACTGCTCTGCACATTTTATATGTCTCCTTTATCTGACACACCCACTTCAGTTAATAAAGCTCTTTCCTAACGAGCTGATGATCTGAATCAGGTGTGTTAAATGAGGGAGACATACAAACTATGCAGAGCAGTGGCTCCCTAGGACCAGGATTGAGATCCACTGCCTTAAAGGGTTAAACTCTTTTCACTGTAACAGACACACTCTCTCTCTCTCACACACACACACACACACACACACACATAGTGTTGCTTTCGTCAACGAAAATTATGACGAAATATTGTCGTCAACGAACCTTTTTCACGTGACGAAAACGAGACGAGACGCAACGTAAATGCTGGTCATGTGACGATGACTATAATTAAATGTATAATGTAATATCGTTGACGAATAAAAACGAGACTAAATGTGGTTTACAAAATAAAAACTATGCTAAAATGTCTCTTCATTTTCGTTGACCAAAACGAGACGAGACGAAATGTTATTTAACGTTATTTCGTCTCGTTTACTTGCGTTATTACCGGTATGCAGCATTTCTGTTTCCTGTGTTTCACTTCAGGGGCTGCTTCAGATCGCACTGCGCAGACGCAGGCGACATCACATCCTCAAGCCCCACTCGCGGCATTATTTAGAAGATGCAGCTGCGTGAGTTATGGCTGTTTCACACATACTCCGTGTGTAGTGCGTACGCGGTGCGGTGTGTATGCAGGAGCAGCTCGTGCTATTGTGTTTTCACATGTGCTGCAGTGCGCAGTTGATCTACGGCTGTAATACCACAATCACAACATTTATTCTCTATTTTTGATTTCAAATCAATATTTCTAGCCTACATCCATTATGTCGCGTTGTTGAGGTAGGCTACTGTGTAGATCTCTGCTCTGCTGTTATGCACGCACCGCTCCCGCGTGCGGTGTGAGCGCTCTAACCTATTAACATGGGTGCGGGAAAAAATACACACCGCAAACGGAGTAGGCTATGTGTGAAACAGGCGTTAGCATAAACGACAACAAACGCAGTTAAGTCTGACACAGAGAAAGGGATTCGTCTTTGGGAGAAAAAGAAGAAATGACATTTGGAAAAACTTTAATTTCATCGTGTGTTGTTTGGTTGGTAAAATAAATATGTTCTAAATTCATATCAGAGCGTCTTCTGTGTCTGGAATAGCATTCTTGAGTCTATAAGGTAACAATAATATAATAAGATAGACTAACAATAATAAGATAAGATTTTTTGAAATGGGTTTGGCTAAAAGAAAATGTTGGTTTCGTTTCGTCTACTACTAGGATACATATTAAATAGAATTGCATTACTAAAAAGAGACTAAAATACAATTTTCATTGACTAAAACTAGACTATGTCTTTCGTCGACTAAAACTAGACTAAAATGACATCATTTTTCGTCGACTAAAACTAGACTAAAATGTCATCAGTTTTCGTCGACTAAAACTAGACTAGACTAAAAAGAGTATGAACGTGACTAAAACTAATAAAAACTAAAATGACAGCTTGACACAAAGACTAGACTAAAACTAAAATTAAAACAGGCCGCCAAAAACAACACTACACACACACACACACACACACACACACACACACACACACGTCAAGTCACTTACATTTTAGATGCAATATTGACGGTTTTTCTGTTTCAGCAGCGAAAATAGTTAAACAAAGATCACAGCAGAACCATTGCTCATCTCACAGCAACATGTTTTCTCATTACTGAATGATTCAGCATTTTGGACAAATTGGTTTACTCAAAGATTCAATTAGGGTTGTGCCGATAGACGATATCATAGTTAAGCCAGCATCGCGACCCCCCCCCCCCCATGTTTCCATGGTGACGCGTCATGCTTGGCACGTGATTCACCACAGCCAAAATAGCGCTGTATGACATGTAACGTTAGCGCTTTTATTTATAAATATTAACAAACCTGGTTACCATGTCATCAACTATCTTCTATTCTGATTCTCAAATGTGTGTAAGTGAGTTTGTTTTGTCGTTTAAAAAACAGTTTCTCCCGAAATACATGGCCGGTGAACTGGGAGAAGAATAGAGTTAACTTTATAGTTCCTTACACTGTGTGTCTGATATGAATAAAATCCGTCGGCAAATATATTTGAATGGGTTGTTATTGCTGCTTCCATAGACACCATTGTGTATTTTACAAACTATAAATGTATTGTTTTGCTATAAATTATATGCATTTAAATGTCTGAAACCTAAAATAAACATTATGTGGTTAAAAACACTGAATAGTTGTGATATAATATGACAAGCACTGAACGCGTCTGTCTCTGGCTCAGCGCCAGCCACAGCGCGAAAGCACAGTCTGGATCTGGCTGCTCTGTCACGTGTACATTGTACATCATGTACATTCGCTCCTAGTGGTCAGCTGCTGCAGACTCAGAGCGTGCCGAAATCAAAATGGCTGATGAGATGTAGAGGAAAATATCTCCGCGTTGTGCCTACGCCCCTTAGCTGTTCTAAATCCACTGTAAAACACGGCTTTGCGGGGCTTATTGCTTAAGTGAAAAATTAAAACGTTAGCCCCGCCCCTCCTCCCGATATCATCGTCCATCGCGATGTTTCACTGTACACATCGTCTGATGCCAAATTGGTAGACATCGCAAACCCTAGATTCAATGACCAATCCATACCTGTCTCATTCATGAATGACTCAGTCGTTCGAACGAATCGTTTGAACGAATGAATCAATGACTCGCTCATTAAGACGGTAGCCTGGCGACACCTAGTGACGGTTCAGTGTTATGTTAAAAAGTATCATTCTTTCCAACGATTTTTAATTGACTCATATTTAAAACAATCTCATAACATCTTTTAATGCATTGTTATTTTTCAATGTAAATGATGTAATTTGATCAGCCCTACCTAGGGTAACAGCCATATAGTATCTTATTATTCTAAATAATTGAATTTATTGATCAAATTTACAAATTAAAATGAAAGATGAAGCATACATTTAATAAGACTGGACTAGGGGTGCCTTGCAGATATTACAATTATGCACTTTTAAATATACCATTGCCACCCACCGTCAATTTGGTGTGTGTGTGTGTGTGTGTGTGTGTGTGTGTGTGTGTGTGTGTGTGTGTGTGTGTGTGTGTGTGTGTGTGTGTGTGTGTGTGTGTGTGTGTGTGTGTGTGTGTGTGTATGTGTGTGGGTTGGTTTGTGTGGGTTGGTTTATGTGATTTATGAGGACACAAATTTGTATAATGACGTGTATTACACTGGTATTACAACTTATGGGTGGTTTATGAGGACATTTCAAAAGTCCTCATAAATCAAATGGCTTGAAAAACATAAAAAACAATGTTTTATTAAAAAAATTTAAATGCAGCATGTCTGTTATATGCCTTTACTTTATTAAAAAAACGTATTTAAAAAATACAAGGCTTAAGACATTTATTTCCTTTTTTAATGAAGGCCAAACCACACAGCAGTGAAATGGTTAATCTAGCCCCACTCCCCCTCCCCCTCCCCCTCCCCACACTCACAGACACACACACAGAGAGCAGGCGCATAGCCCCACTCCCCCTCCCCTCCCCACACTCACAGACACACACACACAGAGAGCAGGCACATAGCCCCACTCCCCCTCCCCCTCCCCACACTCACAGACACACACACACAGAGAGCAGTCACAGAGACGTAGGCTCAGAGAGAAATGACCATATTCAAACCAAAATATCTGACTTCCTCTTGGTTATTGCTAATGACTGTAAATTAGAAAGTTGTCTGGCTGGAGGAGAACTATATAAATACAGATTTTTGTAACTCTAGATGAAACTAACCCGCCCACTTTTGTCAAAAGGTGGCGCTACTGAGTCCCTGCACCACGCCCATTTCTGAAACTATGCACATGTCACCTGGCTAATAAATATGATCTGTCTGTCGAGTTTCATGCAATTTTAAGCAATTTCAGGCATGCTAAGAGTCTCAAAAGCATCCAAAAAGAATATTAAAGTTTGATGGATTGCCACAGCAACAGTTTCAAAGATATCAAGAATCCATTCACAGGTCTTCATCTGCCGTGTATTTACATTATACAGATGAAGTTTGAAGCAAATCGGGTAAAAATAAGAGGGTGATTTCAAAGCATTTTGAAAGTGACACACTTCCTGCTGCCAGTTGGTGGCGCTATAACTTTGACTCACAATAGTCACATCCATGTGATCGGGCTCTTACAACGAACACACTGCTGAAGTTTCATCAAGATTAGTTAATGTATGCCGTAGTTATGACACACTTCCCGTTTCACGTTTCTCGCCATAATTTCGTTTCCTCGCCACGCCCAAACCGTTCGAGATATCAAAAATCCCCTCGCAAACTTTCATCCTCAATGTCTTGACTTCACGCTGACCGAGTTTCGTGCCGTGTGTTTGAATTCTCTAGGAGGAGTGTTTCACATTCCTTTGCATGCGTTTTCCAAACAAGCCTAAATAGCCGACTTCCTGTTGGGCTGGGGTAAAAAGTTAGAGTGCGAAGTATATATGAAACGATGAGATCTACATGTGTACCGAGTTTCATATTATTACATGCAAGCGTGTTTGATTTATGGACCATGTTTTCCGACCCCGTTCCAGGGGGCGCTGTCGAGCCCCCCTGCCACGCCCGGGTACCATCTTCAGCCCGGCCCTGATGGCCGCGGGTTCTGACATGTGTGCAAAGTTTCAGGAGTTTTTGAGCATGTTAAGGCCTCCAAAAGTGTCCAAAAGGTAGTAAAAAAATAATTAGAAGAAGAAGAAGAAGAAGAATTATAAATAATCCTTAGGAAAACAATAGGGCCTTCGCCCTTTGGGCTTGGGCCCTAATAATCCTTAGGAAAACAATAGGGCCTTCGCCCTTAGGGCTTGGGCCCTAATTATAAATAATCCTTAGGAAAACAATAGGGCCTTCGCCCTTTGGGCTTGGGCCCTAATAATCCTAACAGTTTCAAGAGGGTCCTCGCACGGGTGCTCGGGCCCTAATAATAAAATAACCCCATGTCAGGGGACCTTTGAGTTCAAAGAAAGTTTGAGTTTTAAGGAGAAATGACAGCGCACTGCTGTGAAGGGAAGAAAGTTGGACTAGACAGAATGTGGCTATAGTTTTTAATGGTTTTACCTCAATATATTCTATAATCTTTGGAAATCAGACTAATATCACAGATATAAAGTGTAACCATATAGGCTACTTTTGAATGTTTAGTTCTGTCCTCCGTCGTCACTCGTCACTCATTAAGCAGGGCTGTCGTGTTGTGCACGCTGTGGCACCGCGTGAGAGACCTCTCTCTTTCTCTTCTGGACTGCGAATAGCAAACATGCCTCACAGACAAATGGTTTAATTAATACGGCTTTGCAAACATTCAATTTTGCTGTCTTGCTCTGCTGCGGTGTTTCCAGAGTGAAGTATTTCCACCATAGGATTTCCACACACAGCGAACATGTTGGCAGCTCAATGCTATCCTGCTAGCTGGCTGCAAACTGCGGAATGGATTTCCTGAGGGGGGTCTCTGTGTCTCATTGAGCCGCGCCTCCAATCAGGATATCCATTCCACAGTTTGCAGATGGTCAAGGCCTGTTTTTTTAAGAATGGGGGTCATCACAGCCGTTTTTAATTCTGCTGGGACAATGGCGGAAGCCAAACTACAGTTTATGATGGATAGATGCACTTTTATGGACTTCAAAACAGAAACGGCCATTCACTGCCATTATAAAGCTTGGAAGAGCAAGGACATTTTTTTTAATATAAATCTGATTGTATTGGGTGAGTAAATCATGGGCTAATTTTCATTTTTGTGTGAACTCTCTCTCTCTCTCTCTCTCTCTCTCTCTCTCTCTCCTCTCTCTCTCTCTCTCTCTCTCTCTCTCTCTCTCTCTCTCTCTCTCTCTCTCTCTCTCTCTCTCTCTCTCTCTCTCTCTCTCTCATAATATAGTTGCAGTTGTATGGATTCTCTATAAAATAATTTTTTTACCGTTAATTAAATAGATTCAGTGCCAATTACTGTAAATGTGACCTTTGTATTGGGATAATTATCTGATTGCATATCCATCTTATTTTAACTCAAATGTTTTTTTAAAAAAGAGTTAGTGTTGCTTTGTTCAACCCCCCCCCCCCTTTTTTTTTTTTTTTTTACATTTTCTTCAAAAGTCCACAAATTACTTCAAGATGACCTATACAGACTAAAGAACCTAATTAGGCCTGTGGCTTCATTTACCAGAATCACATTAGCTAGTGAAGACTTGAAACAGCAAACATGCTGTTTCATCATTACCACAACAACATATCCTAGGAGCTGAGAATCGATTTGAGGGGATGAACTCAATCAGCCTTCAGAGGAGCTTTGAGAGGAGACCAAACCAGACTAAGTATGGAGATGTGCTGGCGTTGAGAGAAAGGAGACTCCAGATTTCGCAATGGTTGCAACATCTGCAGCCAATGAAGCATTAAACCTGAACTTTCCAGAACCCTGCAGGAAGAGATGACACAGAGAGAGAGAGGGAGAAAGGCTCCAGCAAGGAACCTTCATCCCCTGAAGTTATAAAAATGGTTTACATTTAGGTTGTGGTGCTGTCCAGTGTCTGCCCTCGTCATGCCCTCCTTTCTTGTCATACTGTACAGAAAATATCTTTGGAACCAGGCCGTTCTATAAAATATTTGAATGTTTTAGAATTCCATAGTGTCTAAATTATTTTTTACATGAGACAAGTGGGTTCGGCCATTTGTAACTTCACTGTACAAGGCTTCAGTTCTTAGTTGCTTAAGTTATTTTAGCTGTTCGAAAACAGTCCGTTTTCTTCAGTTTCACTTCAGTGGTTCCCAAACTTTTTAGAGTGGCAAACCCCCTGAAGCATTTAACATCCTTCTGCCTACCACCTCTATTATCAAGGGACAATATGTGGCCTCTTGTGTTGATTTTCAGGTGCATTTTTTTAGCTGCAAGTTTTTCTACCCTATTAATTGTATGCGTGATGTTTTGTCAAAATTCCCTTAATGTAATTATTGATATAATAAATAAATAAATAAATAAATTAAACTAAATCAATAATTTCAATCAATAAAAACCAGTATAGCCATCTTTGCACTGAAATGGCACAAGCTGCATATAGATGTATTTACGCTGTTTAATGCTGCTCAGAGGTGGCCTGACTGCAGATACAATTGCATAAATGACTTTATGAGATTATGTTGTAAATAACAAAACAAAACAAAAATGTTAATGAGAAATATAAAATGATGGTAAAAACTAAGTAATACTTTTAAAGCTGCAGTCCGCAGTTTTTCCGCTTTGTCGCCATCTCTGTTCGAAATCTGCAATTGCAGTTATTCGCGGAATTATTAACTTTACGTGAGATGTACATCGGCATGAAACAGCGTGGATGAACACAATGTTTTGAGGAGACTGCAAGTCTGTCAGTCACCGCGCCGGTGTGGATACTGGCATTCAGAATCACACATTCTACTTTTTGGAAGTAAAGTATGACCATGGCAACATAAGAATTTTCATCAGAAAATGTCATCTGAACAAGTAAGGCCAGAGACAATTTATATGAGACATGTCACTTCCTCAATCCTCAATAGAACTATATAGGGAAAACCTGTAACCATGTCCCGCCCCTCCCGCTTGACAGCCAATCGTCTGCTTTTAACAGTCAAGCCGGGAAACATTTAAGCCTATCGTCTGGTTCCTCTGACGCATGCGCACAGTTGAGGTTTGCGACAGCGGAGAATACGTTACTGTTTGAAAAGGCGGCAAATTTGAAATGTACTGTATGTGTGCGTTGTGTAAATATCAGACATCCCAAGTCTCCCGCATATTGATAGCGGCTCCCTGATGCCCGCAATTAGTTAAAATCTCCCCGAATCTAGAGCGAGTGTGTGCTTCAAACCGTGTAGCGCGCGCCGCGCGCACCGTACGGAAGAGAGCGAGAGACCTCCGTGTTGGTGTGTGAACTCTTGCGCATGCGCAGTTAAAGTAAAACTGGTGGGGGAAAAGGCGTTTTAAACCTTATTTTGGGGCAAAGTCGTCCAACTTTTTCAGCGATTTTTATCATATTTTACTGCTGTTTCTATACATGCAGTTTTTATGTCCCGGTGACCAGTGAAACTGCAGTTCTGACTCTCTCCCCATTCATTTAGATAGGAGCCTGGTCTTGTTATTCAGAAATAGCTGCCCGGAGGCGTTGCCAAGATGGCGGCCGAGTGGCAGGACTTGCCTAAAAGGACTTTGGTAAGGCCTAACATCCACTTTTATTCTGATCAACTAAGGGGGAAAAAAAGCATTGCAGTAAATATCGTTAATTATAATTATAACGATCGCTTATCATATGTCAAACCTTTCAAATTATACTTTGTTCTTAAATTGTTAATGTTAACAACATCAGCATTGCGTGACTACATTTAATGTCTATTATGGCAACCTGTAGTTCAGTTTCCATTTCTGTGCAGTCTAATTTCTAATTGTCATACCAATAAATTAATGTTTCTTTACTGGTTTTCTTTTAAATAAAAAAAACACACATATCTGTAATCCGATGCATATTTAAAACTGGAATATATATAATTTCGGAGGAGGCGGTTGGTTTTCTTGGAGTAGAGGTGAATTGCTCTCTCTCATAGCTAGCACAAAATAATTCATATTTACCATAATAGCAAAACGAAAAAAAGGCACAACAATGGAAACTCCGTAACTGTGTGAATTAAGCGAACAAGTGTGCTACTGTTACACGATTGAACTATTAAAATGTCTTACCTGTCCAACAGAAAAAAAGTCGTCTCGCGTCCGTTTTGAACCCCTTCAAATGCCACCTTTCAAAAGGCCCGATGTTTATCCTTGTTTTCGCGTGGGCCGGTTTCAGTCTCTTTTTTTCTCTACCCACTCCGAAGTCCGAATTCTTTTGGGTTTTACAACGGGTGAATCTCCAGTTGTTACTGATTGTCATTCGAAGCTTACTGGATGTGCCATAAGTTTAAAAATTTCCACCTCCAACATTCTCACACGCAATATAGCCTACTAGCCGGGGCTCCTTCTTTATGTGTACAGATGTGACGTAATGACGCAAAGATGCTCGAATTTCCTTCGGAAATCCACCAGTACCCCAAGAATAAAGAATAAAGAATACAAGCTAACCGTTTTGAATCGACCAAAGGCAAGCAGATATTTTTGAACACTGGCTGGTTATGTTTTTTTTTTTTAATTATTATCATTTTGGATAATTTTAAACCCCAAAAAGTTACGGACTGGAGCTTTAAATATTAAACTAAAACTACCAGTAGGTGGCAGTAAGTCACTGTCTTGAGTTAGTCATCAAGTCAGTCATTATTTCAGTAACGAAGCAAATGGCTGTATTTTTGAATGAGTCATTGAATCATTGACTCTCCCGATTCATTCAAAACTGCTGATTCATTCATTAATGAAACACCGTTGTGTGTTGGAGATACACAACAGTTTTGCTGTGGCAGTCATTAGAACTATTATTTCATTTTGCAAACAATATTGACAATACTGTTGAAAATGTACGTCATTTGATATGACCTTTTTGTTTGTTGAACTGTTCAACAATGTCAAATCAGTGTCACATTTGCAATCATGTAAATATGCGTGGGAAAAATGCTTGTATAATATATGATCAACATTAAAAACAAGAACTCACACAGGCAAATATTTCTGTATCGCAGAGAGTTTCAGTATTAAATTGATCTTTATGCAGTCTCTGAGTCTATATTTGTTCTTCATGCTAGTATTAGCATAAATCCCCACCTATACAAAGGTAATATCATATGCACGTTGCTTGGATTCTGTAAGTTTTGACCCACAAAAGATTAAGTAATTTGATTGGATGTCATGTATTTGACCTGTTATGGTACTACAATTTTCCTGTTTTTACACTAGATGTGGCATTTTGTCCGTTTGAAATACACACACACTTTTTTTTTTTTTTATCATTTTAAGATTAGGTAAAATTAAATGAACGGCAAAAAAATGTCCAAAAAGTCTTGGACATTCAGAGAAAATATCTACTGCGTTGCAAAATAAGGTTGATAGAATACCATATTTAACTTTTTTACAACAAAACTCTATATGCATCTTTCTTTATAGTATATTTACAACCAGACAGTAAATTTGACTCATTCAAATTTAATTAATCACATAACTGGTTCATAAGAGTAATTTTTTCACATGTTTTTTACTCGTGTAGTTTTAATAAATATTAATGTTCACATAATAATATTTGATGAAGCAGACTTCAAAACTTTCCAGACTTTGGCCTTTTTTATAGCCATTTTAAATAATTGTTGCAGCTTTTTTTTGTTATATGAGTGACCATTTTAGTTCTAATTCTCTTTATAGGTTTTTTTAATTTTATTTTTATTAATATAAATACCATTGCGTTATTAAAAGCAAGGCTCCTTCTTAATGGAATTTCTTAACCCTCTCACCTTTGTTCAGGCACTAATTGTACATCTAGAAGAGTTCTGGTAGACCACTTCTGTTGATTTTTCCATCAGACTCCCCAGGCTATTTCTGAACCCTTCCTCTTTTTTTTTAATCTGCCCTTCATACTAATTTCATCCCCTCTGATCTCTAATTTGTTCTATGGAGTGGTCGCTGAAAAGATCCAGGACCAGAAGTCTGACGCTCTCTTCAAGTCAGCTGTGACGCTGCAATCCGTCATCAAGAGGCCTGAGTGTGTTGTGATGAGGAATCCTTTTTGAAGAGCAGAATTGCTTCGGTATTGTGAATCAAATGTTAGAAAGCGGCTTTTGGATGATCATCTCCAGTGTTTGTAGACTTGAGCATCATTTGACAGAATAACTGTCTGTTGTTCAAAAATGCCATCTGTGGCCTTAGCTAAAGGGTGGGCTTCTGCAACAGTGCCTGGCGCTCCATTGCTCTCTTCATTTCCATCTCCCTCAATCCTGAAACAGGAGGAGGAAAGTAAATAAGTCAGAGCTCTCAAGGATTAGGTCATCAGTGCCTTGACCTGCTGCCAGCCATAATATTGTGTTGTGATTTCATTACCGACCCAATCAGAGCCATATAATTAAAACATTCCTTTCGTTTACTTCACTCGTCTTCCATTCTTTGCTTCACTTAAAACAGGGATTGTAAATCCTCAGTGCCTGATGCCCTGTGTTAAATTATGTTAAGAGCATTAACTGATAGATCTGCTAGTAATCTCTGTAAATAAAGCTTGTGTGTGTTAAAGCTTGTATCTTATCTAGATCTATGATGTTACAAGGAAGATTTTCTTCATGTGAGTCTGTGGTGAAAACTTTTCATAAAACACGTTACTCCCATTTTTATCTAGTAATGGATGGACTTTTGCGCTTGGCTAAATGATGTTGATTATGCTCGTTTACAATTTGCCTAGTTCCTACTACCACTTTGAAGTTTGAAAGAAGATTTTCTCATCCGAACAGCTTTAATTCATTCGAACATTATATTTCCCACTTTCCCAGTTGATCTTAAAGGAGCTGTATGTAAGATTGTGGCCAAAGCTGGTACTGCAATCACTTTCAAATTACTGCATCTCCTCCCCCTCCTCCCTGACTCGAGGTTGCCAGATAGGCTGCAGGATCCAGCAGGAACGTGTGTAGCTGCAGCTGTGGTAACTAGAGCAGAGCTGGCAACCCGGATGCCGCAACACTTCTGACTTTGTGATCGGTAGATAGGTGGAGGGTGGAGCATCAGACCAAAACACAACATGACAACATCAACATCAGTTGAGGGCTGCAACTTCACTTTTAGAGACAAGACAATATCCTGGCCGGACTACTGTTGTCAGTGATATAAGTATTTGAAATTAACATGATTTTTTAATGTCTAGTGACATATCAGGGCCATTTTATGATTAATTGAAATACATTTCTTACATACAGCTCCTTTAAGCAGTGGCTAGTAAACATCTGCTGGCTGCATTTGACCAAAGCAGACATTTTAACCACAGAGCAACTTGAACCATAATGAGAGACGATTGAAGGAGACTGGTAAAAAGTTTAGTGCTTGTGTCCACAAATCCTGTTTATCAGACACAAACACTTCTTAACTTATTTCAAATTGATATAAATGAGACTTTTTTGGACTGTCAGTTTCACTACCGTTTGGAGTCAGTAATATATATATATATATATTATATATATATATATATATATATATATATATATATATATATATATATATATATATATATTAATTTTATTTTTTATTATTTTATTCCTTCAACAAGGATGCAATATATTGATCAAAAGACAGAGATTTAAAATGTTCTATTACAGACAAATACTGTTCTTTTGAACTTTCCATTCATCAAAGAATCCTTAATCTTTTTTTATCATGGTTTCCACAAACATATTGAGCGACACAACTGTTTGCAATTGGTAATAATGTTTTAATATTTTAATCTTGTGCACCAAAACAGCATATTAGAATAATCAATAACACTTTATTTTGATGGTCCCTTCTGAACATTCTGTTTCCTATTAGTGACTTTGCAATGTACAACTTACTATTATTTGTCACAATTATATTGTGTTTAGTTGTTTTCTGTCATGTCTGTATTAGTTCTCATTAGTTACCATGGTGTCTGATTAGTTAATCTCTGTCCAGCTGTTCCTGTTTAGCGTCCTCATTTACTATGTGTATTTATACTCCCTGTTCTGATCAGTCCTTGGCAGTTATTTTTTGTGTGAACGTGGCCATTATCTTTCTGAGTGTGTTATTAAAGACATTGTATCTGTCACCATCTCCTTCGTCGTGCACTTTCTAAGCCACCCAGCCTGTAACATAATTAGAGTATTAGTAGACTGTCTGCTTAATATCTTCTAACTGTTTATTGTGATGGTCCTACAACAGACTTATTCTAACCCTAACCCTACCAGTCAACTAATAATCTACTTACACTCTAATGAGAGTTAGCAGACACATGAGTGCAACAGAATGTGTTAAAAGGACCATCAAAATAAAGTGAAACCGAACAATCATGGGATACTGAAATCTGAAGTAATGACTGCTAAAATTTGTTAAATTAAATTTTAACACACACACACACACACACACACACACACACACACACACACACACACACACACACACACACACACACACACATATATATATATATATATATATATATATATATATATATATGTAATAATATCTTGTAATATTACTGTTTTTGCTGTTTGTTTTATCAAATAAATGCAGCCTTATTGAGCATTGGAGACTTTTTTTTTTCAAAAACAAAAAAAGGACTTCCCCAAACTTTTGGGTTTAATTAAATCAATATAATTAAATTGTGGTGTTTCCTAAAAAATTAAATTGTCATTATTTTCTCTGTCACGCCATTCAAAACCTGTGTGTGTGTTGTGTGTGTTTTACACACTGAATATCAGTGGGGTCCAAAAAAAAAACACTGGACCCCAGTGACTTTGATGGATCCAGGCCTCATGGGCTGTTGGGATGGGAGCAGGCTGACAGGGTGTAAGTGGAGTAGGATTTCAGAGGCTTTACTATGTGTATGTGTGTGGTGTGATACAGCTCCAACTCCACCTGCTCACCTACAAAACATTCCTGGCAGCCCCTTGCATGTACTGTACCTTTCACCATCTCTGGAGTGCTGACATAAGACAAAAAGATTAAAAAAAAATTCATGCTCTTAGTGATCAAAGGAGTGTTTGACTTGAAATACTTTGGTTGTAATGAAACCTTCTTGTGATGAGCTGTCTTGATCAGACTCAGCAGGTGGGTAGTAATATGCCAAGTTGATGAGTGATGTGAAGATGACTTGCCCAGGTGTGAGAGTCAGATATAGGTAGTTGAGGAGAGGACCCAGGACTGCAGAGCAACACAGAGGTCAATCTTTTCTTATTAGCCTTCTGGGTTTAGGAGTTGACAGGTGACATAAAAATAAAATATTTTTGCTAATACTTTTTATCAGCCAAACTGTCAATTGTAGACCGTGTAATTACAGGGTCTGTAGATGTCAATAGACTCCACACAACTCTTAGCGTAGACCAGTGTCAAAAAAAAAAAAAAAAAAAAATCCTCTTGAGACTGGTTGCTGGAAAGATTTTTTTTTATTATTATTATTTTACTTTGAAGACGAAGGTCTGAACCAAAACAACAGATTGGTTTGTACTGCTCAGCTCATCTAGTTAACATACCACATTGATTTGAAGTTCCTTCTTCTATTGGTATTTGACGAGCACAGCATGCTTCACGCAATTGTCCTTTGGGACTTCAGTATCCCATGTGAACTCTTCCTGCACTTACCATTAATTGAAATTGACTTTGGCGTCATTGATTTCCTTGATTTTGTTCTATTCCTAATGAGAGCCTTTTGTTGTGGCTTTTGGTTGCAGGATTGATTATTTATATATTTATTTCCTATATATCACCCTTCTGAAACCCCTAATAATGGTGGTGTATAAGAATCCCACAACAAAACCACAGTTTGTAGGAAGGATTCGTATTTTGACGTCAATGGAAATGTGTTTCCTGTCTTTACTTTGGCCTGCCCTGTCAGCATAACGGTGGTGGGAGCTTAACTAGAAGACAATAAAAAAGGATTCTCACCACACATTCGTTATTTGATATGCATAGAAACAAATGCAAAACATTTATAAACATAACATAAACATATCAACGTTTATATTTTTGATATAACGAAAAACTCTAGATCAAGGTGGTTGTGTAGTAATTACTGGCTTTTTCTTTCTTTCTTTCTTTCTTTCTTTCTTTCTTTCTTTCTTTCTTTCTTTCTTTCTTTCTTTCTTCTTTCTTTCTTTCTTTCTTTCTTTCTATTAAAGAACATTCCTGATCATTGCAAGTCTTTGTAGCTTCAATGCATCATTAATTCTAATCCTTAAACTACAGACATATTTGAGTACAAAACCAATTGACAATAGAGGATTTCTTGGCTGCGTTCCAGTCCACTTTTAAACACACACTTGCAAACTTTACTAAGCACTTCCCCTCGGGGGAATCCCTGCCGCCATTTTAAAGTGTGTTCCACTTCGTGAAGTGGACGAGGGAAGTTTATATGGCCAGACCCTCGCTCCCTCAATTTGACAGAGTCTACTTCATATGTACACTTCAGGCAGCTCCATATAACACAATGCAACACAATTGTGACATCAATGCATATTGCGTTTAATTTACCCCACCACAAACAACAGAGTTGTTTATTTTTAAAAAAAATAATATATCAAACACATCTATATACATATATACTATAGAATGCTGCATTAAATGGTTTCGTAAGAGAAAAAAAGTTTCTAAGTGATCAAGGGCTTAGCACGTTCCAATAGGCTAGTTGCACGTGGTTGCCATGTTGGATTTCCAATCAGGGAGTGTGCGGTTAGACACTTCCTGTTTCGCTTTACGCCTGGTCCAGGGAGCCGGAGAAAGCTGAAAAGGATCTCTTATAGTTGGTTATAGAATCAATTATATCACTTAAAATACTACTAAGATATATATTACTATCACATGAGCAAATGGCAATTAAAAAGTCAGATTAATGAATGAAATACAACTGTTCACTAACAGAAGATTGTCTTGGACTCATGCTGCATCAGCAATGAGAAAAAACACAGCTAAAATACTCTAGAGGAAACAAGGCACAGGTAACCTGGATAACGCTAACAAGGACACACAAGGAAGAACTAAGGTAGAGGAGAACACAGGTGACCTCTAGAGGCACGGAGACAAACAACAGGAGGCAGGATGCTGACACTACTATTCATAGATATACGCTGATTTCACGCTGCCGTTATTTTAAAATCAAAAGCGAGGCTCCGGTGGGAAGAAAACCAGAAGTGTCGCCTTTAATCATAGGAGAGTCGTGAATGCGATGGCGTATTGTTGTGTTTAATGTCGAAATGAGTTATTCTAAAACTGTACACACATTTCTTTCATACTTTAGACTAAATACAGTAATTTTTTTTATATATATATAAATAATTCAGAAAGTAAAAAAAGAAGCAAGAACGAACTATACACATATCCTATATTAGATAAGCCCCTTTCACACAGCACTTTGAACCTGGCAAATTGCCGGCAAATTGCCAGAGTGCCTTCTGTGTGAACGCAAACACGACCCGGGATCGATCCCGGGTTGGGGACCTAGTAACATTGCCGTGTTCAGACCCGGAACGCGCGCTGTGTGAACAAACGCCAGAACCAATGCCGTAAGAGGTGTGTCATAGTGATGATGCATGTGCCATCGCGCGAATCTGTTGCTCTTAGAAGAAAGTTTGTGTTCGTCATCAACAAAGAACGAACGAAAAAATGTCTGCAAACTGGAATGAAGCAGAGACAGGAGCTCCTCACAATCCGCGCTGAAGCTGCGATCGTTCGCCATCTCTGTGGAAAGGTGCGCGCGTGCACATGTTTTCGACGCGTACGTTACACGTCTCATCCTAACGTCACGCGGCTTTCCGGGACATTAACGGGTTGTGTGTGAACGCATTCACAGATCCCGGCAAATCACTGGCAGTGTGAATGAACCGAAATCAAACAATCCCGGGACAAATGCCGGGTCACATTATCCGTGTATTTTCCGGAATCTCTGTGTGAAAGGGGCTATATTAACATCCAGTAGTGTAAATCGTGGCAGCAACTTCAGGTTGGTAGTCCAAGGCTATTACTTGTGGGGTGCCCCAAGGTTCAATCCTTGGCCCCCTTTTATTTTTAGTTTATATTAAAATGTATAATATAATAAGGCTATTACTTGTGGGGTGCCCCAAGGTTCAATCCTTGGCCCCCTTTTATTTTTAGTTTATATTAATGATATGCCAGCTGCAGTGAAATGTAAGCTGCTTCTATATGCTGATGACTCTGCATTGTTGGTCTCGGGGGATGATATCAGTGAGATTGAGAAGACTCTAGGAAATGAATTAAATAGTGTTAGCAAGTGGCTTATAGACAACAGACTTTCAATCCATCTGGGAAAAACTGAGTCCATTTTATTTGGAACAAAAAGTAAGTTGTCTAGAAAAAATGTACTTACGGTCACATGCAATGGCACTGAAATAATGTCTCGGAAAAGTGTTACATACCTGGGGTTAACATTAGAGCAATCATTAACCTGTAAATTGATTGCTGACAAAATATTATCCAAGTGTGCAGGTAAACTGAAATTCTTGTATCGCAGTACAAGGCATTTAAATTTTTCTATCAAGAAATTACTGGTTGTATCATTGATTCAGTGTCATTTTGATTATGCACGTCTGCTTGGTACTGTGGATTATCAGTTAAACTTAAAAGCAGACTACAAGTGATGCAAAATAATGTTATCCGCTACCTGTTAAAAGCCCCCACCCCCCCCCCCCCCCCCCCCCCGGACCCACATTGGTAGAGATGCTTTTAAAACGGTGGGACTGCTGCCAGTACATGTTAGAGTGGAGCAGTTAAAGCTGAATCATATGTATAATGTCATAAATGGCTCTGCTCCCAAATATTTATACTCCCATATAAAAATGGTTAATACACAGCATGATCATAACACTAGGGCCAGTGTTCGTTCTTGTAAAGTGCCCAGAGTCAATAATGCAGCTAGAAGTTCTTTTTTTTACACAGGTATAATATTATGGAATAACTTACCACTTTCCCTCAAAAATGTAAATACTAGAGGGGCTTTTAGACATCAGGTTAAGGCTTTTTTTGTGTGGAATAGACTAGAGTAGCCAATCTTTTTAATTAGCGTAGACTGATTATTTTATGTGATTTATGATTTTAGAATGCTTTTGAATTTTGGATGATTTATGCTAAATGTTTTTGTCTTTGTCTTGTAATAGGTATTTGTTTTGTGTTAAGTGTTCTAACACCAAGGACCATGTTGGAAATAAGTGTTTACACTTTAACATGTTATCCTTTGGATTATGTTGTTTGTCTAATCCAAAATAAATCAAATCAAAAATCAAATCAAAAGGCATTGTTATTTATCTTTACTTCCGGGGTTCTTCCCACCGGAGCCTCACTTTCGATTTCAAAATGGCGGCTATGTGAAATCAGTGTATAGATTCCTCTGAGTGGCTGTTTCTATGGGCTGCAATATGCAAGCTGCCCTCCATGTTGGAACGGTCAAATGGTCCGTGGTCACTCAAGAGCAAGTTGACTGCATCTGAAACCTAGTTATTCGCATGTATGAATAAATACCTATATCTGCAATAGACATTATTAGCAAATTATTTTCACAGTATTTAGTTTATCATTAATGTGATAATTCTGCATATATATAATAGTGGATTTTGAGTTATGGATAACACAAAGCAGCACATTTTCACCTCTTAAAGGTTATCCCATTTTGTCTGGAATTTTTTACAGCCATGGGCTACACAATGCTGTGACATTTTCGATTAAAATTCATTGATTTGTTTATGTGAGTGATGAACAGTGTCATGTTAACTGTTCCAAGATGGCAGACACGTTGACACGTCTGGAGTGGTTGAATTTGGCATCTGCATATACATATCTATAGAACTATCCCTTTAATAATGTCCCTTAATGTTTATCTCTGTATAATAACTACTGCAGAGGTCTTGACTAATATAGCTTTAAAAGTCTGTGTGTGAGTGTCCATGTGTGTTACTCTTTCCCATGAGAGAAATCTGGCAAGGGTCAGCGATAGGTTAACACTATACCCATGTCCTCATCAGCACTCCATTAACAGATCTGTGTGTGTGTGCATGAGTGTGGTTAGGGTCAGCGATAGGCTGTGTCTAAATCAGAGGTCCACTGTGGTCAAAGGCAGGTCACCAGACGCTCATTAATGTAGACACCAACTCATAATCATAATGTTAACATACAGAACACCCATGCTCGTATGATATCCAACATGCACTTTCCACTCTATGAACATCCTTTACAGTCATTTTGACTGTAAATCCATGTAGTAAATGCCGCAACTGATCTATTTGGAGTTAAAACTCTTTGTCCCAACCCCATCTGCCTCTGCAGGCTGCATGGTCGGGTTGCACAGCTGAACTTGTGCTGAACATTTTTACTGCACCGCCACCAACCTTGCTCCGCCTGTAAATCTGACAGAAAATTTGTTTGGCCTTTGACCCACGGGTGTCCCTCACGAGGCTCATACAGCCGGGGTCTGTTAAAACTATCACAGGGGAGGAACACTCTCGATGCATGTGTGTATAAGGACTAATGAGAGACTGGGGCCGTTTGACTCGAGCTGTAAATCTGTAACCCCCCCCATGCACGCATACACAAACGCATATACACATTGCCATCGTCCTCTGGCAGAATTTCACAGGCCTCTTTGCTTTAAAATAATGGCTTGTGTTCTCACAGTAAATACTCGCTATAGCTCTGTTGTGGTATGTTTTTGCACTTTTCACCCTGTTCTCATTAGAAAAAAACGAGAGAGATGAGGGAGGGGATGAAACAGCTTGTTTGGAGAGGTGAAGAGGTCATATTTATGGAAGCCCGCAGCCGTGATTTTTAGGTCTGAATAATTGGTTAATTTTTAACAACTGCTCCGGTAAGTCTAACCAATCGTGTTGTAACAATCCTGGTTAGAGCAGTTGACCTCTGATCTGAGTGGCAGGCTACAGGGCAGCTTTCTGTCTCTTTAGGAAGTGACTTTTTACCGTCAGAGCCAATGTTCAGTGTATTTTTCATAGACTGGGCCCATAAACTTTGGTGTTATGGGAAGCAATGCGGCATTTGTAAGCGTTCACTGCATGCAATGTTAACTGCGGTCATAAATGTCTGAGAAAAATATACAGAGGGATTTTCAGCCGTGTACAGGATGAAGCTGTGTTGTGTGGGCAAAAGGTCTCTGACCTCAAGGCCAAGTGTTCCTTCCAAAAACATGCACTCTTAGACTGACTAATGCCGCTGTAGATTTTACAGAAAATGACCCTCGTTTTACAGTGGTGGGAAGTTTTGTGTCTCCCACACGTCCGGAGCAAATAAAATTTGGGTGCACCTAAATTTTTTGCTGGTGTACCTAAATAAAAAAGTTATTTACCAGTGCAACCAAGGCAAAAAGTTAGTCTGGAGATGCAATAGTTTTATTTAGCAAGAATGTATTGCATTGCTCAAAAGTGACAGTTAAGCCATTTATAATGTTAAAAAAGATTTCTATTTCATTTGAATGCTGTCCTTTTGAACTTTTTAATGAAAAAAATACTGAAAAAAATGGACTTTGACAAGTGGACTAAAGAAAGATGTACGTTTGATTTTTATGATTTGTTTAAATAACATACATTTTACATAACTATAATGTTGTCACACTTAGCTAATGCTAACACTGAACATATTTTTTTTCAGTAAAGGTTTTTTTTTAGAAAAGTATTTTTTCTAAATCATGTTTAAAGTATTTTGGGTATGTTTTGAACTGATTAAACCTGGCTTGTTTCTTTCCTGATTTGGTCATGAGCAAGCGTGCCGCACAAGCCCTGAAAAGTGAAGACAAAGCGTCTCGATCAGAATGAATTAACAGAATAAACATAAAAGTAGAGATAACAGTATTGATAAAATCATAAACATTCAAATAAATTTAAATAGCAAAAAATATGAAATCTTTAGCATAAGTTCTGACAGGAAGACTTAATTACTGCGTCACTCGTTACCTTTAAGTTTATCCAATCACGCCCTTATTCTTATCATATAAAAGATCGGTACTTACACATGTTTGAGTTCGCAGATGTCGACGTGACAACAACCTCCACCCTCCCCACCACCACCAGGATGGTCCCGTCTATACTTCCCTGGGGGGTCGGCTGCGCCCCTGCCTTTGTCTTCAGGCAGGAGATGCTGATCCGCTACCCTCAGATTACGATCTATGGACGGGGCCTACGCCAAAGACCTTTACAAATAATTGCTTGCTGGGCTGCCAATAAATGAATGTTTTGTTACATAATTTTATCTCCCGAGTCTGTCTGGTAGAACTACTTTTTCTACTGTCCCTTTTTCAGATGCAATTGCTTTTAATGATTAGATGTAAGGTGATAAAATCTTTTTTTTGTATTGCATGTGTTATGTAAATACCCTTTAAACATATTTATTTTTTCTGCTTACTGCTGTGTACTTATGTATTTTCGTTTGCATTCTTATATTTACAAAAAATCTAATCTTGGATTGTCCATTTCTCAAGGCAGCTAATTAAAGTAACACCAAGTAACTTTTCCTCTTCGGTCGCCCTACTGGTAGGAAACGAAATTGTCCATTGCCGCTGTCGTAAATAATTTAGCCTACCGTTGCACGCATGCTCGTTGTTTATCCAGCACCGGCTTTAGAATGAACGATGTTCACAGACAAGGTACAGTATGTTACATGATTTCATGAAAGGATGATGTATTGCGACATCAGAGACGAAGAAAAACGAAATAATGACTATTGTAGCGCTTGACGTAAAGCAGTTGAATTTTGTAGTTCTTTTTGTGGTCGGGTTCCTACCCGAACCCCGAAGTTACATAGTGCCAGTAAAAGTGATACAGACCCCGTCAGGCAATGGCAGAAGTGCCTTTCACCCTGTTACGACTTGATGAACCACTGATAAGATTTTGGAAACATTATTTTAAGGTAAACAATGTTACATAGTGTTGCTTTAAAACATTAGTAAAAAAAAATCACATATATTTTCGCAGTTTTCCTTTAGGAAAGAATTGAAGCAGTAAAGGCCCGTTCACACCAAGCAAGATAACTATAAAGATAACGATAAAGATATAATTCTAAAAATCGTTCTCCATATTAAAGAATAACAGAGTTCACACCACAACTATAACGATAAAGATATGAGGAACGATATTGTTGGGATCACTTTCAGAACGATTTTTTTTCAGCTGTCGAACGATAAAACACTGACAGCCAATCAAAATCCATTCTAATTTAAAGGTCTCGCACATTTAAAATGGCAGATGACATTGCAGAGAAGTTACACTGTTTGACAAGTCAAACCCCCTTTTCAAGGATAAGTTAAAAAAGATGGATATATGGAAAGCAATTGGTCGTATCCTGGGAATAAATGGTGAGAAGTTTTAACGATGAGATATTATGCAGTTTAGCTAGGGTTGCCACCCGTCACTTAAAATACGGAATTGTCTCGTATTTACAAGTAAAATGATGCGTCCCGTATCAAATCAATAAGGGACGCGATTTGTCCAGTATTTTACATAAGGCCCACACATAGCCTAGTTGGATAAAAACATAAGGATTTACTATACTAATAGCAAATATCCTATAAAGAAATCAATTTCACAATAATGTTCCATTATTATGATTAGAATCAAATGAATTTTGTCCATTTTCTAAGCTTAGGAAATGCACATTTATACGGGCTGAATTTTATAGGCCTACAATATTGTTTAGTAGCCTAATTCTGTGAATTACACTGCGCAAACCACGAGATGAAGAAGGGTTGGCTCTCGTCTCCACAGAACAAAATTCTTTTTTTTTTTTTTTTTTTTAGTGTTCGCATTTATGAGGAAAAAACAATGTTACGACTGTGAGTTCTCCGTTGCGGACGTGAGTGCTCTGAAAGCGACACTAAAAGATGCTTTATACCTTTCCCAGAGACATAAAACAGAAAGCACAAAGCCTTTCTTTAAAGTGAATTTCGTTTTGTATTAATTGTACCTTAATTTTAATCAATGTTTCATCAACCAATTGCCTGGAATTAATAAATAAGAAGTAAATATATCAGACGATAGATAATCACGAAACGGAGGCGCCAGCGCATGAACTGGAGCTCATAAATGAACCGAAACTCGGCGTATAAGGAAACCTACTTGCCTCACAGACATGTCTACTTTTAAACAGAACAATTCAAAACGAAAGAAAACAGACTGCTCTCTGCTTATGTAATCCGTATGAAATGTGCATTTCTCTCCAGAGCGTCTACTGTGAAGATCGCGAGTCAGCATAGCGAGCCTCAGGTAGGCTATCCAGCACTAGTTTTGACAACATTGCTGAAGTTGCAGTGAAAAAGTCGTTGTATAGCCTACATAAAGGTGTTGACTAGGCTATGTTTTTATCCCATCATTGACTTCGTCAGCTAAATTCACTGCTCAGTATAGATCGATTACACTAGACTTGCTAGATTCACTGTTTAGATGCGCTTGGAACATAGCATGCTGGATGAGGACATCTGCTGGCAAAGATGTGTAAAGGCAATAAGAACAGCAAAAACATATTCAATGACATGTTGTAAACAACAATTATAATACAATATCGTGTACCCAAAAGTGCCTGTTTATCTTTTGATATTTTTTTGTAACGTAAAGCAGCAGCAGGTCATCCATTTTCGCTACTTTGAAACCGCAGCGCGGGTGTGCGCATGCTTAGAATAAAAAGACCGTTATCAGTCGTTGGTGTGGACACATATATAGTTATCTTCATCGTTATCTTTATAGTTATCGTGCTTGTTGTGAACGGGCCTTTAGAGTTAAACAAAGGTTGGTGAACATGAGACGGAAGGACTGAAAAAGTGCTGGGGCATGTGCTTGCGATTGATTCAGCGAGAGTCATGGTGGGGCCTTGATTTCTCGGCTTTACATCCTGTTCACTACTGCCAGACTCAGGGTCCCGAGATCGCTACTGCGCAGACTCAGGTCAGGCCGGCTTCACTTCTCACAAATGGTAGAGAGCGAAGGGGCGTCGTCCATCTTTTTTTACAATCTATGGTCATGAGAAATAAGAAAGTATCTCACCGTTACAGGAAACAGCCTTTGCACTTCCAGGAGTTTGCGTGCTTTAGCTTTCAACCTCCGTTAACCTCAAATCTGTCAAATGTGTATCATTTTTGACAGACAACAACACATTTCTCAGCTCATTTGAGAATGGATGTGCTTGGGTGGTCAGGGACCTCTGTGGATATTATATATACACACACACACTGTGTGTCACTGCAGCCTACAAAACATTGGACTGAACTGAAGACTGACCGCAGGCTGCATGAAACCACTGACCGGGCTGAGTATCCGCCCTCAGTTCCTAACCAGTCCAAACCAGAATTTGGGCCCAACAGCAGCCCGACTGGTGCTTCTTAGTAATTCTGACAGGCACTAACTCAACCCAGTTAGACAAGATCACTTACGCTGATGGTCTGAAAAATCATTTATTCTATCATATTTCTCTCTCTGTTTTGGATAAACTTTTAATTGTCTCAGTGCAACTTTTGTTTATCAAGTATAATTTGAATGGCTTGATCCACACAGATGTTTTGGACTCTTGTCATGATGGCTACTTTTATGGCCATCCTTTCCACTGCAGTGAAAGAGTCCTAGTGTCTTCATAAAAGCTTTACCTGGTCAATGGAAAGTCATGGAGACAGAACACGGGTAGAATGAGTAAGCCACTATCATTGCTGCTTTTTGTAATTAGCGTGTCTATGGATAATAAATATAATATGCTGTAAAATCTGTTAACCTGCCAGGCTTAGTCATTTGAAGAACTAAATTTTTGTAAAAAGTTCCATCTTCTGACATTTTAGAGTGTGCTTGATGCTTCAGTACTGGTGATATGAAATGCTGGATGTAGGGTAGGATCCGAAATTTCATTAAATTTCATTTCATTGTCTAATTAATAGATGTAGATACCCTCCATGTAACAAACTTATGTTCAAGTGACTAGTGCATAAGTAAACACTCATGACTCGGATGAGGAGACCAGTAAGCCGACCTCACACCCTTGCAAGGAAGTTTTACAGTCTTGTTAAAAATGACTAAGGGGAAGAAAGAGATGGAATAGAAGAAAAGAGTGGTGGGGGTGGAAGAGTCAAGGCTTTCAGTGGCCTTCTGGGACTAACTTACTGCCAGTGAGTTTCTCATAGCTGCCTCAAGAGTGGTGTATTAGGTCCATGCAGAAACAAATGGCCTCGAGAGTTACCACAATTTTACACTACTAGGCCAGAGATGTATCAGTTATCAAATTTGTTACATACTGTGTCAAGTTACAGTTATGCACACAAAGTTATTATTTAAGTATGGCTATTTAAAGGCAGCTAAGGACCTTGGGGGTATAGCACAAATACACATGCATACATGCATGCATGCATACACACAACACAAACACCATCACACACACACACCACACACACACACACACACCACACACAACACACACACACAACACACACACACACAGACAGACAGACAGACCACATACAACTGCATAAAACAAGGTTTTTGCTTGTATCCCTCAATTTGGCCACACAGACTGATGGTATACTGTACATACTGATGGTATTATTAGCATGTTTACCCCTACTAAGAAAAAATAAACATGTAATGTTTTCAGGGAACTGCTGCCTAAATAATATAATAAAGAAGTGTCCAAATTATCTGCATGGTTCTCTCCAGATTACAATACTCTGTTTCCTCTTTGCTTCGCCACATATTTCCCGGATCACAGCCCTCAACCGCCGTGAATGTCCAATACCCTGGTGACGGCCATTACCCTTGAGTTCACGTTGTATGGGCCACTAAAGCCTCCTGAATATATGCTTTGGACAGTAAGGTGTATTTGACTTCAAACCCACGTCATCTTTCTCCTGTTAGACAGAAGCCTGGCAGATATGCGTTCTGATTCAGACTGATATGAGAGAAAATATTGAGCCTGGAGCTTGACCAGTCTGCATGAGATGGCAGTCTCCAAGAAAATGATGTCCAAAAACTCAAGCTTCTGTAACAAGCTCCAAAGAATTCTCCCTGGCCTCATAAGCTCAATATCAGACAAAACCTTTCTGTTCATAGAAGGACGGTGCTCCCAAAGTTTCATCCATCAACTGCTGATAGATGACAAAACATTAACTGTTTGTTAATTTTTTTTTTTTTTTTTACTTTGTAAAATGGCTTATTTGTTCCATTTCCCCTCATTGATTTTTTATTTTCCTCACTGTTCTTTGACCATTATTAATCTCCCTGTAGGGAAACATGCTGTTGTACCAACATATGAGTGTATAGAGTGCAAAATGTGCTGGAGAATATGTTTGTTAATTACACTCACCTATACTGAATTAAATTATTGTTCATATTATTCGCATTTGTGTAGTGTGTGTGTGTGGTGTGTGTGTGTGTGTGTGTGTGTGTGTGTGTGTGTCTGTGTGTGTGTGTGTGTGTGTGTGTGTGTGTGTGTGTGTGTGTGTGTGTGGTGTTGTGTTTGTGTGTGTATATATAAATCTAAATGTATGTATACTTATATATCTTCTTATATACATTTGCATTACTCTATACACGCATATACACAACATTTACATTTAATATGAATAAATTATTTGCACTATATAATTTAATTTGTTTCAAATCAATATTATAACAATTGTATATATTATATTAGTAATTTATTCAGAGTAGGGATGTCCCGATCAAGTCTTTTGTGTCTCTGATCCAAGTCATTGAATATTGAATATCTGCCGTGCCGACACTGAGTCCTGATCCGATACATGTATTTTCTTTGTGTTTGGTGCACACTTCAGATACATTACATTTTTTTAAATCAATCCAATGTATACAGAGCCGCACTAGGGTTTCTCAGGGGCAGGAGCTCAAATGTAATTGTATTTCGGGAGTGAATTCAGCTTCCAGAATGTCCGATCTTAGTTTTGGTTATGGAATAAGTAGCATTCCACTGTTGCTGAACTCTGTGTCAGCTGTCTGAAGCTGAATTTCAACAGGACACAGGAACTAAAAAAAAAAAAGGCCAAGTTCTTGACTATAATAGTCTTCTCGGCTCTGCTGCAAAACGAGTCATAAGCTAAGTTCCTGGACTGAGTCAATAGCACTAGGGCTAACATCTATTGTGTCAAGAGTATCAGAGCTACAAAAGCAGGAATGCAGTTCATTAGGTACAATCTCTTGCATGGTGGAGTTAGTGTCATCAGTCCGTCGAAAAAATCCTTTCAGGGCATCCCTGTCTTAAAAGTTTGAAAAGTTTTCAATCTCCCATCAGTTGTTGGGAACATCTAGACAAGAAGTGAATGTCCTATTCACTGAAACATTTTAATTTTAAGTGCCTGAACCTTTGGGGAAAGCTTGCTGCCATCCAAATTCATCAGTACATTTTGAAATTATTCAAACATGAATTTGAGTCTCTGAGGGTAGCTTAAGTTGAAAGCGTAGATCAGTCCGATCAGCATTACCAATCAGCACTAGCACCATCTTTACTGATCACAAAAAGCCCCAGAGTTGTCTCAGAAATTCCTCTCAGCTACTTAAAGGGTACCTATTATGGATTTTTGAAAATTGCCCTTCATGTAGTGTGTAACATAGATCTAAGTGAACGAAAACATCCTGCAAAGTTTTAAATATGAAAGTTCACCGTATACAAAGTTATTGTCTCTCAAAAGTAAGAGTCGCTGATATGAATCGATAGACGAACGATGCTTTTTCTCTAACTTTATGACGTCACCTGTAAAAGTTATTTGAATAAGATACGCCCACTTATTGCGTTCAGAGACGCCAGGGAAAACTAACATAATGTCGACGAGACACTGTGTTTTAACTTGCGAAGCAAAAGCAAACTTTTTTCATCTGCCCAGTGAGGAGGATTTGAAGACTAAGTGGCTACAGTTCATATATACAACTATACCACAGAACCTTGTTCTGTGTTCGCGTCATTTTGAAGATGATTGCTTCACAAACCTAAATGCTATAAAGTATGGATTTGCGAGCCGGCTGATACTGATGGAAGGTTCAGTACCGAGTTTATTTGGATCAGCTTCCTTCTCCGAATCACAACCTGTAAGTATTATTAATATTAATTGTTGCTTTTATGTTTTATGTAGCATGCTCAATAATTATTTTGTGTGTTGTGTATGCACAGCGCAGCTTCTAGGTCTTCAATGTCAATTGTATTGAAATATGTGGCTCTCAAGTGTCACGCATTGAGCGTGACTTTCACTCATTTGGTCTTTTGTCACGCTATCCCGCCACACATTGTATTTCTCATGCTGAAAAACTATTTGTAATATATTTAATATGCCGCAGCGCCCAAAACTCTCACTGTGGAACCGGCAGGAATCAAGCGCGTCTCCTCTGGTGTTGTTCGTCTGGTGTTGTTAGCCAATCAGAAAATAGCACTATTGTATCTCGGTAAGATTTAACGCAGCAACCATTATCACACATCAAGTATTACTTCTCTTAAAGCTGTAGATTTGTTATTTTATTCCATATGTAGATTTGTCTTAAGATGTCCATTCATGACACATCACTGCACGCTCTATGAAAAATTGGACTGGCTCCAACCTAAAGAAGGA
Source organism: Chrosomus eos (assembly GCA_036326025.1). Classification (NCBI taxonomy): domain Eukaryota; kingdom Metazoa; phylum Chordata; class Actinopteri; order Cypriniformes; family Leuciscidae; genus Chrosomus; species Chrosomus eos. The sequence goes on along the minus strand of CM070818.1, from coordinate 17,660,112 downwards.
AGAAGGTTTCACTGGTATATGTTTATTTTTAGTTGCATTAATTATCCCAACAAATGTCCCCCTTATCTTCAACAATATTTTGTCAGACATATCTCAGCCTATACGACACTTGCTACATCCATTTTTTGTTACACCTAGAATACAGCGTGAAATTGGAAGAAGAGCATTTTGTTATAAAGCTCCTATGGACTGGAATAACCTTCCATTGTCATTGAAATCTATTACATCTTTACATTCATTTAAATTGGCATTATTTTTATATTTAAAGACACCATGTACATGTTTTAATTGAGGATTTCTATTTATTTATATAATATTATAATTTATTATTATTATTTTTATTTTTTTATTTTTTGGGCTCATTAAAATGCTATAATGTCATGCGAATACCTTATGAGGCATTACTATTGTCATTGTATCCAGGTAATTTATTGTATAATTTGGGGGTGGAGGTGGGTCTTGGAGGGGAACATGCTGTGAATGATGTCTAGTTGAGTTTGTCTAGTCTAGTTTTGTTCTCAAAGCATCCGCACGTAACAACATGGAGATCCTCGTAGATCTCAGACGTTTACTTCCCTCGAGCCTAGCATTTCTACCCTGATCTCTACAAGGAAGTATCGAGATCATGGGGGAAACCGTTCTCTGCTCATGTTTATCCACCCATTTCTTCGAATTACTCCAACGTGAAGGGGTTGGATCTCGCCTTGAAAAACCTCTCCTTTCATATTTATTATTTTTTACCAACGTTTTAATAATTTTCTTCGTTTTTTCTCGCTGGTTACACCTCTGCTGGTGTGGCTTCCTCCTGGAAGGCTCCTGTTTTGCCCTCTAAACCCTGTCAATTTACATTATGTCTTGTGGTCAAGGCTTATGCGGCTGACGGGCCTGGCTGGGGGCGCCCTGCAAGCCATGGCAGTGCTGCAGGCTGATCTTCTGAAGGATTCTGACCACAGTGGGGTCCTCGTACCTCCAAGCAGACACGTCCATACCATCGGCCGCTCACTTGCTGCCATGGTTGCCACGGGGAGGCACTGCATTAGTTCTGGATGTGAGGAGCTCTTTACAGAATGAGAAGAATATTATTATTCTGGTTCCTGCAAGATGTGAGTATGGGTGTAAGTTGAGGTTGAGCAGTAGCTCTCTCCCAAGCACATTTTGTTACCCGTGATACTGGGCCAGCAACAGCAGAGCCAAGGCAATGATGATAATTTCAGAGGAGGGGATCTATTACTAGTAATAGTTTTACAGATATTTCTGCTTTGAGGCGCGCAAATGGCCTATGCACTTACTTTCTTCAAAAATAAAGTAAGCAACAGAAAAAGATGCCGCAAGTAATTCACTGGTAATGGAAAAGCTTTACTTTGTACTGTTGAATGCAAGGAGTTTAGGTCTGACTTTAGTAATCTGTGCCATAAACTGTTATATTTGGCACTGCCAACGCACATAACATAAAATACTTCTCAAAGAGTCTTTGTTTCTGTTTTTATGCCATGGAGTACAGATTGTCATTCTGAACTCTTTTGAGCTTCGGCATGTATGATTCTTTTATGAGTCAACTTGTCTGTTTCACTTGAAGCTTTCACTGAAATGTTGTAGGATTTTGACTGGTGCAATTTACTTTTCTCTGTGAAGTTAATAACAGAAAACAGTGAAAAAAGTTGAAAGAACATGTGGACCTTAAAATATCTGAATACGTACAGTATATGCAATGGTAGCGCGTTTCTCCACATTGTTTCCAAAAAGACGTCAGAAATGATTAGTGAGCTGAGGCGAGTTTCCAGAGGCTTCCCCTGACTCGGTGATACCCTGCAGAGAGCCTGTCTGAAATTGAGGAAAAGAGTGAGCTCTTATCCCAACCCAAAGATATAAACAATGAATCTCCACAATCACTATTTTGAAACTGTGAAGTACAGTGGGAGACCACTTTGGAAATCTGACATTGATAATCTAATTTAAACCTGGATTTTCTTTTCTTTACAAATTTAAAACAAAGATTTAGGATGTAAAATGAAAGTTATTCTGCACTCTTTTTAGGTCACTAATCAAATAAACACATTTATGAACTCATGAACTCCTTAGTACTCACTATGTCTCCCTGCTGTCTGTACAAAGACATTAACGTCAAATTTCACTCAAATTGTTATGTTTATAATTTGTAATGCAAAAAATTCAGGAAATCAGAAAAATGCAGTATTTAAGCATTTTCACTAGTGTCTTTTGGATCCCTCTGTATATTTCTTAGTACATTCACTGTATCTTAGTACGTTCATCCCTTTCTTTCACACAGATCTGGAATAGTTTGTGGAAATAGGAAGAGGAAGGATTCATGAGTTAGAAGTCTGAGTCCTCAAGATCTAAGATGAATAGTGTTTATTGTAGCTTGGCACATCCCGTCCCTCTCAGTCAACAACGTCTTTGTGCTTTTATAAAATATGTGTGTTCCATGGATTGTTGCAAGCTGGAAATGTGATATTACTCAATTTTTTTCTTATGCTCCCTTTACTCTCTGTCTGTCTGTTTGTCTCTCTATTCTTTCACCCGCTGCCCTCTCTACTTGTAATTATATGTTAAAATAAACACGCCAAGAGGCCACATCACTCGACGACAAAACGAATGAAAAAGACATTCCCTCGTTGAGTCAAAACAATGTGGTGAAAAGCTCCAAAGAATTTGTTGCTTTCTGAAGAGGGTTTGTTCTGAAAATAAGTGCATTTATGCATCATGCAGTATTTTATTTTGCAGTACATTATTATGCAGTATTTAGCATAATGATTCACATGAAGCATCTGCGTTCTGCGTGTGAGTATGATTGAAGTGGAGTAGAAATTGATACATTAGGCTGAAACAGCAGAATACACTGGTAACATTTTACAGTGAAAGGTGTCCATGTAACTTTGCTCTACTGAACCTGAAATGACCCATGATGTCATTCTAATCCTCAACAGACAGATGAAGATGGATAGAACACTGACCGGCTGTTATATAACGCTGTTCAAGCCACAGCTTTGCATTTTAGCTTACTCTCCCTTTAATGGTTTCCACAGCAAACACCTCAAACTACGTCACAGCTCAATTTCGTCCACTCGCCTTGCCTTGATCGTCATCACTCCCAAACCCTCACGGTGTTGGTTACTAGGATATTTCCATCCAGTGTGATGTGAAGAACCAATTTTACGTTTCTCGGTCAAGCATTCTGCCTGTATTCTTGCCGTTTACCCTGAATGAAAACTAACCAGAAACTTGACAGAATCCTCTGGGCATATCTTTAGAAGATTGCGCTCACCATCAAATTATCAGTCACCAAAGTTTTGTTTACCGTTGTTTGAGTGGTTGTGTGGGTTTGTTGTATTAAGGTCTCCACATTGCATCAGAGGTTGTCTCTCTGTGGAATTGAGGGAAGGCCCCCGTTCTCTTTCCAGAAGTGGTTACATGCACTTGGCAGCCCATGAACCCAGTAGCTAAAAGCACATGCTAGATTATATGTCCTTGACTTAAAAAACAAAACCCATATTGATTAACTTGACTGCATCAAATTATGCTGTGGCTGCAGTGTAATTATAACGTTAATCTCCTTATTTACCTCTAGTTCTTCTGTCTCTCATTCTGTCTTGTCCCTCACACTTTCCAGACGTATTCTCAGTCTAAGATTTTATAAAAGCCTGATGATGTGAATGCCTTAAAAAGACTTGATGTGTTCTTAATGAATCATTAATCTTTGGGAAATGCTTTAGAAGATTTAGAAGAGCTTTTTGACTACATCTGTGTACTTAAAGTCAGTGAGGTGGTCAAATTAAACGGCGTTTGTTCGATCTCTTAAAGTCCTCTCTCTGTTTTAATTCCTTACGTTACATTACATTCTGATTGTAATCTATGCAGCCTAAAATGAACATAGATTCTCCATCTTTTCATTATTTCACCCTCTCTCTTACTTGCCACACAGACACATACTGAGGTTTTATAAACTTGGACCAAAGTTTAATTAAAATGCAGAAAAAGGCTTTGATACATAGTGTCAAAGCTATCAGGACAAGGAAATAAATACATTCAGCCACTGAGTTTAAAGAAATAAAACAGATTCTGAACACTACGCCCTACTGATTATTATGCATTCTCCATGGTAACATGAACATGACCATATTCTTTATAATCTCTTCACTGAAATGCATAGGTAAATAAATATATAATGGCTACAACACATTAAATTATCAGACTGCCTAGTTTTCTCAGTAGCCAAATTCGGTTTTCAACCACATTCTTTTGATGGATTGGCTGAAGCCACTCTTTCCAGTTAAAATGCCATGGAAAATCTCTTCAGCTCTGAGAGGGGAATAATACACAGGGAATAAGTGGGGGAAGACATCAGGGAGAGTAAAATGACCTGTATGAAAACAAAGAGGTTGTCCTTTTTTTTTACCAGGAGGTTGTCCTTTAGCTGTTTGGTTCATCTTTGAAGTGGTAAGTTTTTGGCAGAATTCCACCAATGGCATAAGAACTTCCGTGGGCCTGCGTGCCCGACATGGAGGTGCTCCACAGGGGAAAGCCTCTGCCATCGCTCTGGCTCTGGTGCCCTGAACAGCCGCCCCAGTGGTTTGTGGTAGAGTGCCATGGCAGTGAAACCGCGGCGAGTGCTCCCGCTCCCACATAGTTTCTGGTCAAACTGAAACATTACAGCCCAGAGAACGCTCCCCGTCTCCACCAGACAGCCTGCATGAGATCAGCACTGAAAACATGTGATCATGAACCCCGCTGTACAAAGCGTTTATGAACATTCAACGCCATGGAACACAGCATGTGGTGCTTTGGTTGTATTTTGGGTTGAGCAGTTAAAAGCAGTTAAGAGGCTACATCATGTTTGTCAAAGCTATTAGCATTTTATTTATTATGGCTGTCATGGCATGAGGTTAACGACAAAAATAATCAAGTTGTATAATAAACAAATAAAAATAAAACATATTTTTTATGTATTTTCAATTATGTAACCTGGCACAGTAATGAATTTAAATAATCATCATTTGGTGAATGTTATTTTATATGTTTATTACGATTTGATGATTTAAATAAAAATAAAAATAATTAAATTAAAATGAATTGCAATTAATGAATATGTCAAATAATTTTATGTTTAATCTTTCCTGGGCATTTGAGGGCAATTGTAATGTTAATTATGGGATAAACGTTGCATGACTTTTGAACCTTTAAAACTGGGAATGTGCAGTGTTTCAATAAAGTATAATTTTACATAATTTTACATATCAACCGATCAGTGTTTTTGGGAAAAAAGGGATTTTGCTCATTTCAAATACTAATAAAGTAGGCCTCAATTTTTACTAAACACATAGTCCTGACAACTAAAATAATATTATGTATAGAATTTTATATAATTTAAAGGCAAAAACGATTTAGTAAGATTATTAAAGCGTTAATATTGTGTTGTGCTGTGCAAAAATCATATCAATCATTGTATTTCAATATCTATATTTTCTTTGCTCTCGATATTACCTCCTTTTTTTTGTTACAAGATATGGGAATAGCTGAACGTTAGTGTTTATTTTGTCAAAAACATTTGATGCATATTTCATTGCATCCTCTCTCTATGACCTTTAACACATTGGATGACAAAAGAAGTATTAAGGGCGTTCCTCTCAGATTTTGAAAAAAACACCACCACATACAATACTATAAAATACTGCGGCTAACAGATCTAGGAGATGCTGAGAGTTCAGTTCATGTTTGTTGTCTGGGGTTACTATGGCAGCCATCCTCCTTGAATTCATCTCTATTCAAAAGAAAGTGTCCTTTTCTCTAAATCCTTTCTTATGTCATCTTTTTGCCAGATTCCGATCAAAAATCATATGGATGTGATTTACCTTGACCTAGTGGAGACTGGAGACCAGGCCCGTACTCTCTGCTGCGTAGCCCAAAGCTGCCGTGTTACTCAAGGCTGTTGACTCTTTCCCCTCTTGGTTCCAAAAAAATCTTGACACCGTTGAATGAAGCCTTGTTAAAGCTAATGCTTAATTTTATTCATACTTAACCTATTTATGTAACCTTTCTCCAACCAAGCTGTCCCCTGAGATGAAAGATCATTTTTGAAGGAAAGACCTTGCAGCACTTGGCAATCCTAATCTGGCAACGAAGGCAATAACATATTACATAAGGAGCCACCATTACTGTTGTGGGATGGTGTAATTGATGTAATTGATGTTTTTGACCTGAAGTGACTTGCATTTTCAAACAGTTTAAATAGCAAATACATTAAGGCCTGTGTTTCAGCATAATTTAATATTCAGAAATAAACTTGCTAATCTTAGTCCTCACAGACTGCAAATAATTCAGTGTAATAGAGACCACCAAATGGCATATATCTAACGTGCTGACTGCCTTACAACACTAGAGGTCTGTAGCAATAAATTAAGCCTGAACAGCAACACGCTTTGTAAAGAGAACCACAAGTGGCCCTTTTATTCAATTCCATTGAGTCACCATTGCCAGTAACCAATACAACAACACAGCAAAACAAACTGGGAGCTGCCATGTTGTAAATCGCAGCCATCACAGAAAAGAAAAAAAAAAGAAAAATAAAATAAAGTGAAAGTAGTTCTCTCTCCAAACACAAAGTGTAACAAAGGCAGGCCTGGAATTTAGATTTAATTATAATTTTCATATGCTTTCCATCTCTTTTACACCCATATATGTCCATCCGTCCGTCCGTCCGTACATACATACATACATACATACATACATATCCGAGGCCGGGTTGCAGGGGCAGCAGTCTAACCAGAGATGCCCAGACTTCCCTCTCCCTAGACACTTCCTCCAGCTCTTCCGGGGGGACACCAAGGCATTCCCAGGCCAGCCGGGAGACATAGTCCCTCCAGCATGTCCTAGGTCTTCCTTGGGGTCTCCTCCCGGTGGGACTCGCCCGGAACACCTTCCGGAACAGATGCCCGAGCCACCTCAGCTTGCCCCTCTCGATGTGGAGGAGCAGCTGCTCTACTCTGAGCTCCTCCTGAGTGATCGAGCTTCTCACCCTATCTCTAAGGGATCGCCCAGCCAACCTGCGGAGAAAGCTCATTTCAGCCTCCTGTATCCGGGATATTGTCCTTTCGGTCATGACCCAAAGCCCATGACCATAGGTAAGAGTAGGAACGTAGATTGACCGGTAAATCGAGACGGACCGGTGCATCGACCGCATTACTGCAGAAGCTGCACCGATCCGTCTGTCAATCTCCCGTTCCATCTTTCCCTCACTCGTGAACAAGACCCCAATATACTTTGGACATCCTGGACAGGGTATAGAGCTGGTCCAGTGTTCCACGGCCAGGACGAAAACCGCACTGTTCCTCCTGAATCCGAGGTTCTACTATCGGCCGTATTCTCCTCTCCAGTACCCTGGCATAGACTTTCCCGGGGAGGTTGAGAAGTGTGATCCCCCTGTAGTTGGAACACACCCTCCAGTCCCCCTTCTTAAAAAGAGAGACCACCACCCCGGTCTGCCATCCCAAAGGTACTGTCCGCAGCCGGCACGCAATGCTGCAAAGGCGTGTCAACCAAGACTAGAGGTATTTAGGGCAGATCTCATCCACCCCGGTGCCTTACGACCGAGGAGTTTCTTGACTACCTCAGTGACTTCAGAGTCCACCTCCGAGTCCTCAGCCTCTGCTTCCTTAATGGAAGACGTGTCGGTGGGATTGAGGAGATCCTCGAAGTATTCCTTCTGCCGTCCGACTACATCCCCAGTTGAGGTCAACAGCTGCCCACCTCCACTGTAAACAGCATTGGTAGGGCACTGCTTCCCTCTCCTCAGGCGTCGGACGGTTTGCCAGAATCTCTTTGAGGCCAGCCGGTAGTCCTTCTCCATGGCCTCACCAAACTCCTCCCAGGCCCGATTTTTTGCCTCCACAACCATACGGGCTGCAGTCCACTTGGCAGTACCCGTCAGCTGCCTCAGGAGTCCCACAAGCCAGGCAGGCCCGATAGGACTCCTTCTTCAGCTTGATGGCATCCCTTACTTCCGGTGTCCCGTCACCTAGGACCTGTTTGCCTTGGGAGGCCCTACCAGGGGCATATAGCCCCAGACAACATAGCTCCTACGGTCATTCGGGTACCCAAACTCCTCCACCACGGTAAGGTGGCAGTTCAAGGAGGGGTATGTACAAAACAATTAAACCCAAACCATTGATCTTAAGAAAATTTCTGTCACTTACCTGCACTCAGATATTTTCCGGTTGTAGATCTGAAAATATCAGAAAAAGATGAGTATGAAAGAAAATACAGATCCAGTGGTGCTTGGTTCAGAAAGAGCAACGTCTGAAAAAAGAGATTGTTAGAAAAAATTGGCCAGTCTAAAAAGACAATGTCTTTGCACTGTTTCTCACCACTCTCGAAAAATTATTTCACCACACATGAACACACACAGTGACGTCCATGCACATATTTTTTCGAAAGATGGTCTCTAGTATGTTTTTATAAAGGCTTTAAACCAGAACACAGTGTGATCTCAACCTCCATGTGCCAAGAGACAGGCATACCTATCTTTGCATTGATGAATCTCATCAGTATCTGTGTACTATATCCAGCAGCCGGGTACATCCAGTTGGATCTGTCCATTAGGTTGTCATTAGCCTAGAAATCTAGACGCACCCTCGCGGCAGCAAAAATTATTTTGCAGCAAAGTGTGGTCTAGCAACTCTCCATAGGCTTTTGAGCTGGAAAAACCAAAAACTGGTCAGGCCAATCACATCATGTATAGAGTTGGCGGGCGGGCTTAACACAATGACGGCACAGTTCATGATGTTCCGCGTGATTTCCATAGGTGATTTCCCTGCTACTTGAAAACAATGAAGATGCAGCGGTCTTTCGAATCGGCTTTGGCCGCGACTCTGGAGGACTTGGAGTTAAGAGAACGTCACTTAAGTCATTCTTAAAAAAGGAAGATGTGTTCGGAGTTTTGACGACCGGATACGGCAAAAGTTTGATATATCAACTAGCTCCACTAGTGGGAAAACGCATGGGACTCACTCATCCACAGCCATTCGTTGCTCTGGTTGGTTGTAGCGCTGTCCTATTGCATGCAGAGAGATTTCGAAAGACAACCGTTTATCCCGCCCCTCGGATTGAGGTATGTCAATGGAGAGTTCCCAGACCTAACATCTTGATAGGTCTGGCTTGCCAGGCTAGGTTGTCATGGCAATGCGTAAGGTATGATAAATTAAGTCAGTCAGATGGGTGTCTTGGCTTTCATGGCAGAACATCTTGATCAACTGAATATTCATTTTTAATATTGTACTGTTTAATGCCTAAATTTAGCATTTAAAATGTTTAGTTTTAATTTTTAGTGTTTTTAAAAAAATATATTTTTACAAAATAATACATCATTTTATTTAGAACATTGGTTGGCCATTTCTTGAAAATTATAATTGGCTTGTTGGTATTGGCCAGAATTTTAATATCAGTGCATCCCCTAGAAACATTTAATTATATTAAATATAAAATATATAAAAAAACAGACAATGCCATATGTGCTGTTATAAGCACATTGATAATTTATCCGCTAATATATTTTATAAACTGTGTTTGACTGGGTTTAAATACAACATTCATAGGCACACAATGAACACCAGCAGATCCAAGGACACTACAATAGAAAAGCAGTAAGAGGCTCCTTGAGGTTCAGAGACGTGGTTAACCCATTCTTCCCCTGAGGCGGTTGTAAATATGCCTGGGTATAATGTATTTAGAAAGGATATAAATAATGGGAGGGGTGGGGGAGTAATAATTTATGTTAGAAATACTCTAAAGTGCACAATGATTGAATGGCCAAGTGAAATTGTGTTGGAATGTGCAGGTGTTGACATATCACTTTCTGCAACAATGTCTTTTGTTATAGTGTGTTATTCTTAAACTTCTTCTTAATCACTGTGATAAAACCAAGGAAATTATTTTAATGGGTGATTTTAATATTAACTGGAATGTAAAGACGGAACGAACAACTCTTAAACATATTACTGACTATTTTAATTAATGATACTTTAACACAAATGATAAAAACACCAACCAGAATAACAAACCACTCGGAAACTTTAATAGATCTGTCATTCACAAATCATGCTGAGAGGATTGGTAAAACATACAATCTCATTACAGGGCTTTCTGATCATAATATTGTAAGGAGCCTACATAATAATAATATACATAAAATGTATTTAAGGGGGCCGGAAGGCCAATTTAGCTCAAAGGGAATGATTCATTTACTGTTTGCAATGAATCATTGACCGAATCACTATGGAACCGAGCAAATGACTCGTTTAGAGTTCATTTGAATGGGCCGTAATTATAACCTTGGCAACAGATATAAGTATCCAATCTATAGTGAAACACTATGTATTAGCAAGGTAACTTTAGATCGACAGTACAAGACATTAAATGTGTAAGCACAACACAAGGCAAATATCTTTTCAAATATAAACAAGACTTTATTGATTATTCTAAACACATAAAACTAAGGTCTAAACACAATCACACACACACATTCATACGAGGCGCAGAGGAAGAGAGAGAAAGAGTGAGTTTTCAGAGTGAGATGCACTTTGCAAGACATAAACCTGAACGAACCACCAAGCATTAAATTAAACCTTCGTTTCTTAGACAGGGTATTCAATTTAAATTAAAACACCAGTTCAGCTAAGTCTGGAGGCTACTTGCTTGTCCTTTGCGTTGCTTTTGGGGTTCCCCTTTCTCGGGTCTGAGGGGTTTCCCGGCCGGGTCCATGTGGTTGTCTTTGAAAGTGCCTGGCTGGAAGTTTCTGAACCGCCGGTCACGTGATGTGTTGGCGGATGGATGAACAAGAGTCTTTACAGTCTGAGAAAAAGGGCCCAAGGTCGATGGGACCAAGGAGCAGGACCGGAGCACAGGACGTTTTAATAAATTTATTAATATAAAATGACCAACGTTTCGACGCACATGCGTCTTCTTCAGAGTCAAGCAGTCAATGGCAACAATATACAGAATTTAAAGAGTCACAATTCAAGGTATTGGCCACAGGCATAGGTGGGTGTGGTGCAACAATTATCTAATTAAGTACAAGCACTCAAATCTAAACTTTAAAATCTAAAAAAAAAAAAAAAAAAAACCACACACATATCTAAAGATAAATACAGGTACATAAACATACATACGATAGCTAACTACATATAGACACACACAGGTATTAAAAAAAAAAAAAAAAAAAAACAACAGACATATATAGAGATAAATACATATAGATAAACATACACATAGCTAACTACATATAGTACATATACATAAACATACAAACATAGCTAACTACATATAGACACACACAGGTAAAGAAGAAAAAAAAAAACTATAAAAAGCACGAAAGGCTCAGTTCCTCATTAAGGCCATTTGGTTCTACTGTGTTAAGAGTAAAAATCCAGAACGCCTCCCGTTGTAATAGGGACTTCACTATGTCACCACCTCGCTGGGAGGGTAGAATTTTTTCAATACCCCAAAATTTTAAAGACGCATTCGAACCGTGATTGGCTTGTAGCCTACATAGTGCCTCGCAATTGCATAGTCCATATTTCTGTTACGAATAGCTGCTTTGTGTTCTGCAATGCGTAATTTGAGGGGGCGTTTAGTCTGACCTACGTACAACAATCCACGTGGACATTTCAACATATAAACCACGTGAGTGGTGTTACAGTTGATGAAAGAATTGATCTTATAATCTTTACCTGAATGGGGGTGGAAAAATTGCTTTGTATCATTTGAGTTAGATCAATGGGTACAGTGCCCACATCTGTAGAAACCCAAGGGGGGAGCCGGTAACCACGTAGGTTTTGATGGAGGGCTCATGGTCGTGTGAACCAACCTATCTCTCAGTGAGCGAGGACGCTTAAAGGTTATACGTGGAGATTCTGCGCATATATCTTTAAGAGCTGGATCACTCTGCAGAGTGTGCCAGTGTTTCTTAATGGCATGTTTAATTTCTCCGCCAATATGGGAAAACTCGGTGGAAAAACAGAGTCTTTGCAGTGAATCGCGTTTGGTTTTAACTAAGAGATGTGGACGTTGCGTCCGTTTAGCTCGTTCATAGGCTGCAGAAATATCACTTAGAGTTTAATTAGAAAGATTAATTTTTGTTTGGTTCATCCTTAAATTCTCTACATATTGCATTTGTCTCCCGAAAATTAAGTAAAAAGCGATTTAATTCATCTACATTTAATAACCATTACAATTTTATTCCAAAACATCTACATCAAAATCTTGATATTATTCTAAATGTAAAAGTAAATTGGTCTGAATTGTTTTCTGATAATGATATTGAAACCAATTCCAAGATACTTAACACTAAAATTACAGATGTTATGGAACCTTTTATAAAAAAGGAAAAGGTAAAAAAAAAAGGGAAATAATCTACCCTGGCTGAATAATCAATGCAAAATACTTATGAAGGAAAGAGACATCTTACCGTATTTTCCGCACTATAAGGCGCACTTAAAAGCCTTTAATTTTCTCAAAAAACGACAGTGCACCTTGTAATCCGGAGCGCCTTATATATGGATGGCAGTGGTGGAAAGTAACTAATTTCAAATACTTTCGTTACAGTAGGCTACTTGAGTAGATTTTTTGATTTTTTCTACTTTCTTGAGTATAATTAAATTGTGGTACTTTTACTCTTACTTGAGTAAAATAAAAATAAAGTATTCAACTTCTCTACATTTATTTTTCATAAAAAGTACAAAGTACTTTGACAAAGGTGCCGACGGAGCAACAGGGCAAGCTGACATTTGACAGACACTTTTCATACTACTGCGGTGGAGCCCTGCACTTCAGCCAATAACAGACAGATCTGAAGCAGTTCAGCCAATAACAGACAGGTCTGACTCGGGTGCAAAACCAATCAAAACCTCCAGTTCGGCTGGGGGGCGGGCGTTCAAACCGCGCTTTGACATTCGCGCTCGTGTTTTGAATCAGTAGCGCTAACGTTTCAATATTTCAGTGAATGTAAGTGAGTATTCTGCTCATATTTAATTATGGCAACTACTGAAATGGGTCATACCATTGATAATACCAGAGCACTGAGCAGTTGAAGTAAATAAAAAAGCTCGGCTCATAACATGGACGCAGTTATTGCATGGACGGAGCAAGATCAATGTAAGTGTCTATAATACATGCACACAGTTCAATTAATAGTAAAGCTCGCCCTCTTTAACAATACAGTTAAACTAAATATACGAAGCAAACTTTGTACAAAGCTGAAAAAACAGTGAATCGCATGATTTATCTGTCAATTAGATGCATGTAAAAGTGTAGTTCGTTCCTATAGCAACAGTGGTGGGCTCCCAGCACATTTTCGGTAGGCTACAACGAAAAAAAGATAATTAAATTTAACATGTTAACCATAGCCCACTTAATTTTTTTTTACTGGGTTTTTTTTATTCATACTGTTTTATTGTTTTTCATACCTTTTTTAATCGGACCTCTCACTTAACCTTCTTTGCTTTCAATTATGAAATGATTCAAATCAAAACATTCAAAGGATCTTACTTGGACTTACTTTTCAAAATTAGTAATAAAAATGTTGCTCTTGACAACAGAGAAAGCTAGTAGTCTATATGTGGAGCACTTTTATCATGGATGGATGCACTTTTTTGGGCTTCAAATTTTCTCCAGTCAATCACTGCCATTATAAAGCTTGGAAGAGCCAGGGCATTTTTTAATATAACTCTGATTGTATTCGACTGAAAGCAGAAAGTCATATCTTCTAGGATGTCTTGAGGGAGAGTAAATCATGGGCTAATTTTCATTTTTGGGTGAACTAATCCTTTAAAGATATACATCATTCTTATGAAAATACCTGAGATAGCATGATGAACACAGATATATTATAGGTATACTGTGTTTGTCTTCATGTTTCATCAGTCAAAACATCACTATTTGCATGTTATTAAATAAGGCGTTTCCTGAAATGTGTAAGTTTAATACTTCTATGCATCAGTACTGGGCTTCCAGTATGAATGAAACAGATGACATGAGAGTGTTTGTCGCTCCATTTCGCTATCATCTCCCCATTTTGGGTAAAAATACTAAAATACTTGGTAACGTAGTTACTTGAGTAGTTTTTAAGCAAACTACTTATTTACTCTTACTTGAGTCATACTATATTTCAGTACTTTTACTTGTACTCAAGTAAATTATTACTTAAGTAGCAATACTTTTACTTAAGTACAATTTGTCAGTACTCTTTCCACCACTGATGGATGGTGACCACACGTTCACCAAGACGGGGAGACAGCGCCGGGCGACTTACGCCACTATCTGACAATGGATCGTGGATGCCTAGGCTGATATATCAGTCTCAACTGAGATCCGAGCTTTCACGAAGGCAGGAGAATAATCTCTTCTTTATTCAGCCAGCTCACATACCCGTATTTACTTCCTGTTTTCCGTCGAAGTCCACCGTAGTTGATTGTCGAATTCGCGCGCGCGTCCTCCGTGTGTTACATCTGATTCGGATGAACTATCTGTTGCAGTTACCAATGATCGCACGCGCACTCGACAATCGCCTACTGTGGACTTCGACCGAAAACAGGAAGAAAATACGGGTATGTGAGCTGGCTAAACATCATTTTTATTCATATCTTTCACATTTACTGCAGTCAGATTCACCGTGTTCACTCACATGGCTGTGCACTTGTAATGGCACATTAAGGTTGTTAAGAGCTAAAAGCTGTTTTAAAACTTGCTCCGTTTAAGTCAACAGGGTGCAAATTTTAAAAAGAGGATAACACGGTGTAGGCAACACCGGTTTTTGTCGTTGTTATTTGTACTGACAGCACTCCAAATTTACAAAAAAAATGAGCTCAATGTTAAAATTGACCGGAGTTCTCCTTTAACGTTTGAACAGCGTTACCATGGGAGTGAACGGAGTTGTCAGAATGCTTAATAAAGTTTGACTTTAACGTTTGACTGCAGTATCTTATGCGCCTTATAATCCGGTGCGCCCTATATATGAAAATTTTTCTAAAATAGGTCATTTATTGAATGTGCGCCTTATAATCCGGTGCGCCTTATAGTGCGGAAAATACGGTACTCAAAGTGTTTTTAAAATCTGGTCTTACCATTGATAGGCAAAGATTTACTTACGTGAGAAATAAAACAAGTCATACCTTACGTAAGGGCAAGGCAGATTTTTTCTTGGATGTCATTACAAGTGGAAATGGAAATGGCAAACTAATATGGCAAAATATTAATAAACTGATTGGAAAGCAAAAATAAATGGACAATGATAGATTGGAAATAAAAGGTAACAACGAGCTGATAAATAATCCAAAAGAATTAGCAAATGAATTTAATAATTTCTTTATTAATTCTGTCAATGAAATAACACAAATGTTTAGTTCCTCAGATATATCTCGTAAGCCTATTAATCCTGGACAGCCGGTTTTCAGGTTAGAGCAAATAACGGAAGTGGCTAACATAATTACGTCTATGAAACCCTCAAAGGCCAAAGATGCGTACGGCCTTGACACACATTTTTTAAAAATACACAAAGATGCGCTGGTATGCCCGATAACACATTTGATAAATTTATCAATTAAAATTGCAGTTGTTCCATCAGGATGGAAGGTGGCTATAGTCTCACCAATTTTTAAATCAGGAGACAAAACAAACATTTCAAATTATCGCCCCATCAGCATCCTCCCTGTTGTATCTAAAGGCTCGTACACACCAGGACGAATATCGGCTCGCGTTATTCGTCAGCGTTTTTCAACGCGTTTTTTGTGTTCACACCCAAGCGTTTTTCGCTGACGATGAGCCGAGTGAACATGCAAATTCATTCCCTGACATTAGATGGCGCTTAATGTACAGAAATACCCCGGTCCACAAAGTGCTTCTGACACTCGCTTATCACTCAGAAGAGAGCAAGTTTGTCGCGTTTGTCAAACAGTTCTTTATTCTCATTGGTGTCTCTTTATATAGACAACAACAATACCAGCAGCTCTACATTCATCTTGCCTTGCATCTTCCTCGTCTTATTTCTTCCCGGCAGAGTGTAGTAGACGGACGCTGTGTATCTTCTTCGCCATTACGTATGTGTGCTCGGCAAGACCGTTTTGTGTTTGAGCGCCCCCAAGTTGTGTTGTACTGTAACTTCAGAAGCTCCAGACACGTGAGCAAAAGCGCCAATCTCATTGGTCGGATAGTTTTTGACGCGGCGCGTCAAACTGAAAAAACGAACCGAGGCGTTTTTTTAAAAATGACGCTTTTACGTGTGGCGTTTTACGCGTCGGTGTGAACACTCACATTGGCGCCCTTTGTTTAGTCACGAGGCGTTAAACGTTGGCGAATAACGCGCGCGAAATTCGTCCCGGTGTGAACAGGCCTTAAGGTTGCATAAAAGTGGATCGCCAAGCTGCTGAATAAACACCTCTGCCACAGCCATTCTCTCCTGGATCCCATGCAATTTGGGTTCCGCCAGTACCATTCCACAGAGACTGCAAACTGTGTCTTTGGGGAAAAAGTGAAATCCTTGCTTGATAAAACCACCTGTGTTGGTGCAGTCTTTTTGGATTTAAAGAAGGCGTTCGATACTGTAGATCATCGAGCCCTTCTGTCTAAACTAACTCACTTCAACTTTGCAGAAGATGCGCTAGATTGGTTTCAATCTTACTTGTCCAACAGAAGACAATCTGTGAGTGTTGGTGAAGCTAAGTTGTCTTACCTTGGATGTTCAGCAGGGGTTCCTCAAGGTTTTACTTTGGGACCAGTATTGTTCTCTGTTTATATAAATGATCTGGCAAACGTTTGTCAAAAAGTCAATTTTCAAATGTATGCTGATGATGTGGTTATTTTTTACACCTGCTAAAAGCACACAGGAAGCATCATCCATCCTTACATCAGCTATTTACATCCTTACATCCCAGTTATGTTCTCATCTTGAATAATTTTATTGATACAATGGATACTGCCTGAATGTGTGCTAATGTGTTTCTTGCTTGATTGTATATTGTCATATTCTACTGTTGCATTATTTTATATGTTGTTGTCTTCCTGCCTCGTGAAAATTAGCATTTATGCTATAACCTGGCTCATTTACAGTCTTTACAGAAATGTTAGATTGTCCATTAATGTGCACTGTCCCGAATAAATAAAATTTAAAAAATTAAAAAAAAAATAGCTCTCCAGTTGTTGACTGGCTGGGTTAATGGAAATGCATTATGTTGAACGTGTATGATGCAGAGAAAATATCATAGCTCCACTTTATTTGTCTTGCATGATTGGTTTTCCTAAGAATCTATGGGTTTTTCTTAAAGAAGAATTATGTTTTCATGCTCTAGATCTAATTTTCTCCACTTTAGGTTAAGTCTTGACATACAATCATAATTCAAATTTGTCTTGTGTGTGTGTGTGTGTGTGTGTGTGTGTGTGTGTGTGTGTGTGTGTGTGTGTGTGTGTGTGTGTGTATATATATATATATATATATATATATATATATATATTATATATATATATATATATATATAATATATAATATATATGCATGCCTCTGTCTGTGTCTACTGTAAGTAAATGGAACTGTGATTTTTGAACAAAGGGGACATTCAGATGGTGCCATGGACGATCGCTGGAAAAAGTTTGAGATCCAGAGCACAAAAGCAGGGGTGTGGGATCTAGTGGTGTGTGTGCTGCACGCTGATAAAAAGGGAGAGAAAAACCCATACAGTTCCCAATGTTTCTCAGGTGCAGAGGCTCACTTGCACTGTCAGTTTTGTTTTGTCATGCAAGTCTGACAATGTTGAGAGATTGTGCTTTACTGTATCACTCTAGAAAATAATTTATTAATTGGGTCTTATTCAGAACCGCCCCTTGATTTAAAAAAAAAATAGTGGAATCAAATTGCATTCTGTAATGGTTCTCACACCAGAGGACTTTCACTAATTGAGACAGAACACCATACTAAAAAAATTGAGTACTTCCTCCTACACTGATACATGGTGTGTCATGGTGTGTAATCTACAGTACAAAGCATACACCTGGTAAGGTGCAATCCATTTCCCAAAGGAATAACTGAACCAGTTATTTTTATTGAGTCAAAAACATATAGCATGACCAATGTAGTACGATTGCTGAACAGATTACTCTTATAAGCCAGTTAATTTTAGCGAATCATAACCATACTCGTGAGCTGTGTCCCAATTCGAAGGCTCCTCCAAATGCGACCTTCGTTTCCCGTTAAATGAAGGATACAACAGATGGAGCCCTTGCGGCCTTGCCTACCTCAGAATTCATTGACATTCATTGACAATTCATTGACAATTCAGTGACAACAGGCATTTAAAAGTGTAATTTTTCAAATTCTCTAAAAATTTTTTAAAAAGTATTGGGTTTCAACTTACTCAAATATCTAATGATAGAAATGTAAAAAAAAAAATATATATATATATATATATATATATATATATATATATATATATATATATATATATATATATATATATATATATAAGCGGTTCAAATGTTGACTTGTATCTTAGTAAGATGCGATTATATGAGGTTTTTATTATATACAGAAATGAACCATGGTGAATTATATATTTAGACAGTTTGTTAACCACATTTTGTTTTCAGACAGTTTAATGTAACTTTCAAAAGTCCAGTACAAACGTTACAATAACATCTGTCACAGTTGCTAGGCGACAAGAAAAGTCCTCAGTAGGCTAGACCGTCCCATTTTATAACGCTCAGTCCAACCCAGATTTCAGGCATCGACTTTGAAGTCTGAATCCTTCGAAGGATGCAGCCTTTGAATCTAAACACAGCCTGTGACCAGTGTAGTCCGAATATAGAACAAATAACTCGAATGAGTCGGTTCTTTTTAGCAAATTTTCCTGCAGCCCCACCAGTGTAGTCTAACTCAGGGGTTTTTAAATAGGGTGAATGTGAGCCTCCCCTAAGAGTAGGTTAGGACAGCCGAGCAGGAGGATCTACTCGAATATAATCAGCACAATGGACAGCTCTCTGATCAATGAACGACAACACTTTACGGAACACATAACATTTAACAGTCAACTGCACTGAAGGCATGTTATCAGATCAAACAGATTCACATATTTTCATAAAAAATGTACGATTTCAGCCACATAAAAACCCAACAAACAAAATGTGCCATTCATGTCATTTGCGCTACAAGAGCGACATTAACCCTATGGCCCAACAAATTTATGCATTCAAGACAACACAACTTTGAGTTTCAATTTAATTATCCATGTCAGTGGGAACAATGAGGCAGAGCTTTTGATGTGCAGAGGTGTTCGATGCAGGGCTGCACTGTGGAGAGAAATAAATTGATCGGTATTTGTTTTTAATCAGGGTCAGTGCGGAAAACCCACACTCACACAAGTAGGTGGAGATGTTCAGACTGCACCGTTTTAGCCCCGATTTTGGCTCGCCGACAGGTTTTGAGAAATCACAGACAAATGCCCGAAATAATTTTGACGTAATGCACACCGAGGTGTAACGGCCACTCCGCTTCGCGTCGTGACCGCATTACCACCTCGGGTGTGCATTATTTTTCTAATAATTCAATGGCCTGTCATCAATTATTCCTTACTTAATGCACAGTTAGTTTCAAGTCTGGTTAATCGGCATTCTATATTAATGCGCTGCTTTCATTGAAGCGCGCACACACAAATCCATCCCTAACACACACTAGATTGGAGATCGTGCTGCACATTCAGGAGCACAGAAACGTCAACATCACTGCCCCATGCTTTACTACTGAATTGCAACATTATATTACTCCGCAGGTAAGTGGTAACATTGCTGTTTTTGAAGTAATTCAACTTACAGCTTCATTGCTAGTAGAGAGACACTGCACATACACAGGTAATTCACACCTCTCTCTCTCTCTCTCTCTCTCTCTCTCTCTCTCTCTCTCTCTCTCTCTCTCTTTCTCTCTCATTAATTAATTAGTTAATTAAAATAACTGTGATGTAACCCTGGGCTAATTTCTACTTGATTATTCTTTATTATTTTATTTATTTGTTTATTTTAAATGGGTGTAGGCAGAAATGTGCTGCTTGGTGACGAGAGTTTATTATTGAATGAAAGTATACCTGTTGAGAAATGTTCATGTCAGTAAGTTGTGTTTGGTTTGATGTTATTGGCTAAAAACAGCTTGATTTCGCCTCATATCAGTAATGGCATCTCTGATTGGCCAGTGAAAAAGTCCGTCAGGAGAGGGTCAGAGGTAGCGAGAGAAAAAAAGAAAATGCGGATGTTGTCAGCATTATTATAGCAAGCTGGTTTATTTGTGTTAAATATAGTCATAACTGCATTGTTTAAGTGTTAAGCTGAATAGTATTCTGTTGTGAAGTCAACACAATCTCACAATAAAGTCAACATGACGTGATTCGGAAGAACTGCTATAGTTTAACGCTTGATCGCTATCGCAGTGAATCGGACTATTCATGTTACCTGTGAGAAACTTTACTCAAGTTCATCCCTTACATCGGCGAATGTGAGAGCATCAAAGGTGATCTAAGCGATTGCCAAGAACTGTTGTGCATCAATCGAGAGTGACAGAGCCGCTGAGGAGGAATCCAGATAGGGCTCTTAATCACCGGGTGCTTAGGAGTTCCTCTGGCGTCGCAGGAGCATCACAGAGTTTGCTAACTGATGACAGCTTCACGTGGAAGGATCGGGTGATGGAAATCATTAATTCTTGCCACTTACACTCAAGTAACAGTGAATTTGGAATAATAAAATGGTTAAATATAAGAATAAATCAAATTTCTACGACAATTGGGTTAAAAATTATATTCTAATGGTCTCACAACTGATAAATAACGAGGGCTACTTATTTGCATATAGTCTACTGAATTTTTAAAGACATTTGGGATTCATTCCAATAGGCGGTTTGCAGTCACGTGATTGTGATGACGTGCAAAATTCAGATGGAGGGCAGGAAGTGAAGAGCGGAATGGACGAGATGGAGAAATGTCCGTACTGTACTACTTTAGACGCTATTATAAGATAAAGATATAAACAAAAAATCGAAACATGTGTTGGACGTGATCCTTACCTTATGAAGAGGAACGATTTTTCAACTGAATTGAAAGATTTTCCTGCCATCGAGACGGTAGATATCAGCAACTACCTTGTCTTACAGACATACTTTGACTTTACAAAGTTCGGAAACTGGTACGTTACACAAAAATAGCCACATAAGTTGTATTAACTCACCTTTGACCTTTGAAAAAACATACATACGAAGTGGCGATAAACAGATGGCGCCGGTGTATATGGCATGCCGTCGGTCTCGGAGCTCATTATTTGTATTGTTTGTTTTATTTTGTTTTATTTTAAAGGTAACGCAATGTGCAAGATTGGTCTATGATAAATCAACTATCTTAAGTCTTCGGACCCGTTCAAACAATTTGTTGAACAATGTCTCAAATGGTTCATATTATCCACCTCCTCCTTTCTTGTCGTCGATACCTGGTTATCTCCAGCGATGGCCATGCTCACTACCAGTTAAGAGACAGAGGAAGAAACGTGGAAAACGCGGTGGCTCTGCTGTTAGGCTGAAGTCCTGCCTGGTTCTGCAGTCTGGTGTGCGGACCTCGGGACGTCGAAGGCGGTGTTTGGCCGGCGACTATTTTGTCTGCTGGCGTTCCCTGGACCTGTAATATGAGTGGAGTGCTCCCCTGGTCCCAGCCACAGTGACCTCTGGTATGTAGGGCACCCCCCCGTATCTACAGACGTCGAGGAGTGTGCACCAAACATCTGCGTACTTTACCCCAGGTGCGGGAGTCTGAAGAGCTGATGGAGACGGATAGTCCGCATCTGTTCAAGCTGGGGCTACTAAATTCGAGATCGGTGGTAAATAAGACTTTTATTATAAACGACTTTTTAATTTAGCGTGAATTGGACTGCTTATTTATTACGGAAACCTGGCTCGCCATTGGCGATACAAGCCCTATGTCAGAACTTTTACCTTCAAACTGTTTGTTTTTAAATTCGCCTCGCTTAACTGGCAGGGGTGGCGGATTACTCTCTATTTTTAAAGACACATTCTCATATCACCAAATAGTACAAAATGACTACAGAAGTTTTGAGCTGCATCTATTTGTATTTGAACTGAATAGTCCAATGTTGATTGCCTTGATATATTGCCTCCTAAACACAATGCAGACTTTTTAAACGAGCTTGCAGATTTTTTGGTTCAATTTGTACCAAAGTATGATAAATTGTTAATCTTAGGAGATTTTAATGTCCATGTGTGTTGACCAACAGACTCTTTAGCTAAAAAGTTTATTACCTTGATAAATGCCTTTGATTTAAATCAACATGTAAATGTCCCTATCCATCAAGGTGGACATACACTTGATCTGGTGTTATCATATGGTATCTCGCTGTCTGATCTGGAGATAGTAGATAATGGGTTTTCAGATCATAAATGTGTTGTGTTTTCTATCCCTACACCATCAAACTCTGTGAAACCCAAAAGGCTAGTCCGTAAATCCCGATTAATTAATTTGGATACTTGTACAATTTTCTCATCAGCTTTTTGTGATACTATGCACAGTATGGATACAAACCACTATCCATTAAGTGCTGAGGAGCTTTTGTATTAGTTTAATTCTAAATATGTGAATGTCTTAAACACAGTAGCTCCAGTAAGGACCTTAAAACCTAAGCCAAGAGAGACCCTTGGGTTGACGATAATATATGTTTCTTGAGGCAGTCCTGCAAAAAAGCAGAACGTAGATGGAAGAAGGATAAGCTTCATGTTTCCTTTGAAATGCTAAGTTATTCGCTGTTAAAATACCATAAGGCTGTGAGAGCAGCAAGATCAGATTATTTCACAAAACTCATTACTAAAATTTATCACAGACCAAGAACTCTTTTTACTGTTTTTAACTCTGTTATTAATCCACCTGTTTATGAGTATCCTGATGCACCATGGACATGCGATGACTTTCTTAATTTCTTTGTGAATAAGATCAATGATATTAGATTGGGGATATGCTGTCCTTCTTTTGACACGTCTACCTTGGTGGCCTGTTCGGCGGAGCTGAAGCAATTTGAACCTATTTCTCTTTCCCATCTGCAAGAAACAGTGGGTCAGTTAAAGCCGTCGGGCTCTTCTATGGATGCCGTCCCTCCTTTTCTGTTGAAAAAAGTTATTGATGCTGTGGGGCAATGTCTGGAAACCTCCATGGTACCAGAAGCATTGAAACGAATTGGTTACCTAACGTAACCTCGGTTCTCTCTAGATGAGGGAACGAGTATTGCGTAAGCTAGCTTACGCTACGGAAAGATTCCATCTTTCTGAGAAATTGAAGCCAAAAAATTA
This sequence comes from Chrosomus eos, assembly GCA_036326025.1. Classification (NCBI taxonomy): domain Eukaryota; kingdom Metazoa; phylum Chordata; class Actinopteri; order Cypriniformes; family Leuciscidae; genus Chrosomus; species Chrosomus eos. The sequence continues at coordinate 17,636,741 of CM070818.1, read as the reverse complement.
TCCTATAATTTTGTATCCATTGTCAACGCAGTTCAGCTGCAGCAGACCATGAGAGGGCTAGCTAGCCGCTCATTGGTTCGCTCACGGAGAACTGCTTAAGCCTATGAGGGAGCGCGAGTGAACCCGCGACCAATGAGAGTCTGACTCGCTCTCATTACGTCACCGCCCGCCGAAACGGGTGTGGACGAGACTATAAATATCCCGAAATAGGGCCACCACGTGCTTGACAGAGAGGCCCAAAGCTTTCAGATGGTCGAGGAGAACTGTACGATGAGACAGTAACTCTCTCTGAGATTGTGCCAAAATCAGCCAGTCGTCCAAGTTGTTCAGTATTCGCAGCCCCTGACTCCGCAGGGGGGCGGAGCGCCGTATCCATGCACTTCGTGAACGTACGGGGTGCCAGGGATAGGCCGAACGGTAGGACGGTGTATTGATAAACCTGGCCTTCGAAGGCGAAACGTAAGAATGACCTGTGAAGGGGATTTATCTGGATCTGGAAGTATGCATCTTTCAGATCTAGTGATATGAACCAGTCCCCCTGGCGCACATGCGCGAGGAGTTTTCTGATAGTGAGCATTTTGAACGGTCTCTTTATGAGAGCTTTGTTCAGAGATCTGAGGTCTAATATTGGTCTGAGACCGCCGTCTTTCTTGGGGACAAGAAAATAACGGCCGTAAAACCCCGACTCGCTCATAGCCAGAGGCACCCTCTCTATAGCCCTCTTGCACAACAGACTTGCTATCTCTGAACGGAGCAGTGGCACTGCTTCTGGGTTCACAGTAGTTTCTAGCCGCGCTCGGAAGCGAGGAGGGCAGCGACGAAACTGTAAGCGATAGCCTAGCTTTATTGTGTTTAACACCCACTGGGAGATTCCCGGAATAGCTTCCCACGTTTTGAAGCGTGACGCTAGGGGGTGAATGGCTACATGGTCCCCATTGCCGCACTTCGCGGGCTGCGTGAGCGCGCTGATAGTGCTCATAACAGCGGGACTTACACCTGGAGAGGAGTGTAAGGGCCCTGTAACAGAGTGAACAGAGGTGGGACGCGCACACGGGCTTGTGGGCGCGCTTATGTACTCTGAGACTCTAGCGGGCTTGGCCCGCTTTATGAGAGTGGACTCTGTGTGAGACAGGGGAACTGAAGTGCTTTTGTGTATGAGTGAACACAGTGTTGTGGGCACATTTCGTACACAAGAGGCTTTTATGTCTTTTTTGAGATTTCTCTGGGTCGCCGTGAAAACGGCGTTTGTGCTCATGCAAGCGGGAAGGGAGACCGGCTTGGTTATGGCAGAAAACACTGCTGTAGTAGCCGCCTGGGCGGGGACTAACAGAGGGCAAATCTTTGACGGCGGTCCGGCCGCAGCGGGAGAGCGCCGTCTTTTTCTTCTCAGCTGTGCTAGGCAGACTTTGATTGCTCAGGTTTCAGCGCGATTCTAGGCCGAGGCCCCCGAGGAGGCGGCGGCCTGGGGCGGCTGTCGGAGCGGGAACGCGGGCGGCCGCCCTGGCGTCGCTGAACACTCTGGTTGTGCTGAGCTGTGCGCTGGGGTGGGGCTCGTGCAGGAGGCTGATCACGTGGGCGGCCTGCAGAGGAGCTAGCGCGACGAGGCAGAAAGAGGTTCATGGCCTGCGAGGCTTTCTTTACTTCGGAGAAGCGGTCGACGATACCCGTGACGGCAGATCCGAAGTGGCCGGCTGGAGAGAGCGGGGCGTTGAGAAAAGCGGCGCGCTCGGAATCTCCCATGTCGGCGAGAGTGAGCCATAGGTGTCTCTCAGACACACAGATGGCGGCCATGCATTTCCCCAGGGCTAGAGCAGCAGACTTTGTGGCGCGAAGGGCAAGGTCCGTGGCGCTCCTCAAATCCGCGACAAAAGGGGGTTCTTTCCGCTCTCATCCCACTCACGCAGCAAATCGCCTTGCAGAATTTGCAGCACGGACATCGAGTGGAGTGCAGACGCTGCCTGGCCGGCGGCTGAATATGCGCGGCCGTGAAAACTTGAAGTCGCTCTGCAGGCTTTCGAGGGAAGCACAGGTGATGAGCGCCATCTAGCAGAGGGCGGGCATAAGTGTGCGGCGACCAAGTGTTCAACAGGAGGGATGGTGAGGTAGCCCTTTTCTGCGGCTCCGTCCACAACGCGGAGCGGGTTGGAAGAATCAGAGCTAGATCTGGCAGAGAGCGGGGCATTCCAGGACTTTGAGAGCTCAGCGTGCAGCTCGGGCAGGAAGGGCGCAGCCCGTTTGGCAGCGGGAGTCGAGCGCTGGCGGAAATAGCTGCCGTCCATGCGGTTGATGGTCTGCTCGGGGGGAGGAGACCAATCGAGACCGAGGCGCTCGACAGCCTGTGTGAGGAGGCGCATTAGCTCTTCTTCAATGCCAGCGCGAGTCCTGGAAGATTCACGGTTCGAGGAGACCTGAGAACCGGACCAATCCTCACTGTCGGAAGCGAGGAGCGAACATGTGTCCTTGATGTCCGCGGCGTCATCGGAGGCAACAGAGCGGCCACTCGGCGGCAACTGTTCGTCCGGAAGCGGCGGAGAAGGAGAGCGGGAGGCTACAGGCTCCGGCGGAATGAACGCTTCTTGCTGGGGCTCCGGCGGCCTCTGAGCGCGGCGTTTCTTCTTCCGCGGCGCAGACAGAGGTGGCTTGGGAGCTTTTTTAGCGGCCAACAGTCGAGCCCGCAGGGTCAACATAGGCATTGTATCGCAGAAGTCGCAGCCGCCATCGGCGAGGGCGACTTCGGCGTGCTCCGGTCCGAGGCAGAGGGCGCAGATGACGTGGCGGTCTCCAGCCTCGAGGGGAGCGCGGCAGGAGCCGCAGGAATTCCGAGACATCTTTAAAAAGACGCTCGCTCTTTTAGATACAATAAAGGAATAACTCTGAGTAAAGGATACACTCCGTCGGATGGCGCAAGCTCACAGGACGGCTGAAGGTGGCGAAGACGGCCGGCTTCCTCAGTCTCCCAAACGCTCGCTAGAAGGTGCCTTTTCGACGACGGCGGCTTCTCTCTCAGGATCAGCAGATGCAGGTGCGTCGCTGAAGGATGAAAAAATCAGATTATTCAGCCTATTTCGGGATATTTATAGTCTCGTCCACACCCGTTTCGGCGGGCGGTGACGTAATGAGAGCGAGTCAGACTCTCATTGGTCGCGGGTTCACTCGCGCTCCCTCATAGGCTTAAGCAGTTCTCCGTGAGCGAACCAATGAGCGGCTAGCTAGCCCTCTCATGGTCTGCTTCAGCTGAACTGCGTTGACAATGGATACAAAATTATAGGATAATTTTTTGGCTTCAATTTCTCAGAAAGATGGAATCTTTCCGTAGCATAAGCTAGCTTACGCAATACGAGAGAACCTCTCGTAAGAGAACATGCTATAGTTCAGCCTCTGTTAAAGAAACCCAACCTAGACTTAAATGTTATGGACAATTGTATACCAGTTTCAAATTTGCCTTTTATTTCTAAGATTTTAGAGAAGATAGTTTTGAAACAATTGCAGAGTTTTCTGGATGAAAATAAGGTATTTGAGCTTTTTCAATCTGGTTTTAAAAAATACCACTCGACAGAGACTGCACTTCTGAAAGTCCTAAACGATGTCTTAATTGCTGCCGACTCTGGGGTTTTGACTGTACTACTGCTATTAGATCTGAGTGCTGCCTTTGATACGGTTGATCATTCTATTCTTCTTGCTCGTCTGGAGCATTGGGTGGGTATCAAAGGTCCTGCCTTAGAAAGGTTTAGGTCTTATTTATCAAATAGGAAGTTTAGTGTTAACATTGGGGAATATATGTCAAAGACTGCTTTTCTGTCTTGTGGTGTCCCGCAGGGATCCATTTTGGCTCCAATTCTTTTTTCGCTATACATGCTTAGGGTCTATTTTCAGGAAACATGGGTTGGCGTTCCACTGCTATGCGGACGGCACTCAAGTTTATTTGTCCCTAAAACCAAATTGCGATGGACTGGAAAAAATCAGGGCCTGTATATCTGATGTGAAAGCTTGGTTATCTCTAAATTTCCTTAATTTTAATGAAAATAAAACCGAAATTATAGTGTTTGGCTCATCATATTCACTCACATAACCCTAGGTACTCTAACACTGCCTGTAAAGACTTGGGTAAAAAACTTGGGTGTTATTTTTGATGATGGATTGAAATTTGACAAGCAGATAAGTTCAGTGGTCAAATCATGCTTTTTCCAGCTCCGTCTTTTAGCCAGAGTAAAAGCTATTTTATCTTTTAAGAATTTTGAAAGATTAATTCATGCATTTCTGACATCGAGGCTTGAATATTGTAACTCACTGTATTGTGGGATCAGCCAATCAGCTTCATCCCGGTTACAAATGGTACAAAATGCGGCGGCAAGACTTCTAGCAGGTACTAGAAAACGGGACCATATTACTCCAGTGCTACGTCATTTGCACTGGTTGCCTGTACGATATCGTGTAGATTTTAAAATTATTTTGTTGGTTTTTAAATCCTTAAATGGTCTGGCCCCTACTTATCTTTCGGACCTACTGGTAGAGCATCGTCCAGTTATGTCTCTCCGGTCGTCAAATCAGAGATTTTTATGTATACCGAAATCAAAGTTGAAGAGTAGGGGCGATCGCGCGTTTTCAGCTGCGGCTCCAATATGGAATGCGTTACCTTTTAGTATTAGATTTGCTCCATCCTTGTCTGTTTTTAAATCTAGGCTAAAAACCTATCTGTTTGATTTAGCATATGGCTAAGGATGAAATGTATTGTATTGTATTGTATTTATATTTGTCTTTTGTATTGATGTAAAGCACACTGGTCAACTGGTGTTGTGTTTAGTAGTGCTATATAAATAAAATTGACATTGACATTGACATTGACGTGCTATATACGAAACAGCGCGGGGGCGCGCCTGTGCTTATAACTGATATAACTCATAACTGATATAACTATTTTTTTGTACTTATATGAATTTTGATTACTCGGTGGGGAAAAAAGGGGAGGGGGGTGCCCTTTTTTAGTTTCAGCACATGCCCCTCAAAAGGTCTGTGCACGGCCCTGCTCAGCAATAATCACATGGGGAAGTAATAAAGACCATGAACATGTGAGGGTGCTACAGTTATACTGTTATCATCAAATAAATGTAACCTTTGCTGCTCTACTTTACACCTGACTGCTGCAGTTTGATTTCGGTGTTGATATAGAAACTCATAAATCCGACTCTGAGGACGTGAAAAGCTCCAGGTAAAATGTCACGGGTTGCCGTCTCTTAACAAAAATATTAGCTTTTTTGGCAGCTAATACTTAAAATACTTAAACACTTAAAGGAAAACTCCAGTCAATTTTAACATTGAGCTCATTTTTTTTAATATTTGGAGTGCTGTCAGTACTGAGAACAACGACTGCATCTGACTGCAGTAGATGTGAAAGATATGAATAAAAATGATGTTCATTTAGCCCCACACACACACACACACTTTGGTTAGATTTTTTTATTTACAATAATCAAAAAGATTATAGATTACAAACCAGATTTATTTTTTACCGCCATCTTTGATCATATTTTGGGGGCAAATACTTGTACATATGACAGGTAGATAGGACATGTATCGGACTGAATACAATGATTGGACAAACATTTTTGTTCCTGAGATTTCTACAGACGATATATGTACGTGTTTTAATATTTAGACCACATCTATTATCAATTGCTATCAAGATGTGAATAGAGTTTCAACCAGAATAACAAACATGTTTATGAGGAAAAAAAACTACCATGTATTTCAGCATTGTTTCATTGCATTGGTAGAATTCACAGCATTGGTAGAATTGACCCTTCGCAAAGACCCGCCCTCCTTAGTTACTGTCGCTATGTTCCGACAAGCTACGCCGCTCTCACGCTCTCACCATGTTCTCACACAGTGAAAAATACATCGCGGAGCAGAGATGAGACTGACAACACGCGGACAGACAGGACAGACCAGGTTACTTTTCGGTTACTTTTGATATTAAGCATGTTAAACAAAGTCTCACCTTTCAAATATGGTCATTTTTTGAAAGAAATTTAAACAATAAATACCGTTTTGTGGCTCTTTAATGTGTCGTGGCTGATCGCTGTAGAGCATCAGTTAAAGCTGCTCATGATCCGATCATCTCTTCCTTCTAGTTCATTTATAGCATCAAATAAACATGAATTAACATAAGAAGGAATGTTGTTTTAACCGCGGAAAGGCGCCAGTATATTCAGTTTTTCAAGTTCAAATCCTACCATGTTAATCTACTAACTCTCCTGACTGCTTGATCCGACAAAATGGCGGATGGCGAAGTATGATTGGTCAGAACACCTGTCAATCAAGCTCCACGCGAAGGGTCAATTGTTTCTGTTGTTAATTACAATATTAAATGATCTCATAATTTGGCAATGGAATTGATGTAAATTTTTGGTCTCCAAATATTTTTTCCTCAAAAGAGGTATCAGAGCTGGAATTGTAATCATGAAATCCCTTATCATTCCCATCCATGTTTTACTAGTGTTGTTCGATTATTTGTTGTATGAGGTGTAGTGTGTGAGCACATGGTAAGAGACAAAGTACCCGAGTTAGTCTGAACAGCGTCTATAGCAGATTCCTGGTGTGTACACCCATATAACCGCATATTTCCCTTCACTAGCCAGGTGTTGCTGAACCCTTAGGCTATGTAGCAGTGGGGTATTCAGAAGCAGGGGCCCAATGCCTGAACAGGCATCCCACACTGATCCCCCTCTGGTGGACTACAGGGGCCAACGGAAGTACCGCACTCTGTGTCTCCACACTGTACACCCCCTCCAGACCCCCAAACTATGTCCACATTGGATACTAGGTTCCCTCAGGGCATGAGGGGCAATTAAGCTTGGTACAGACGCCTTTTCTTGGGCTAAAAAACACCCTGGTACCCACAAAAACCGGCCCCCGCAGTGTATGGTATTTATTTGACTCCTCACACACATACACACATATGCAGACACATTCTTGACTAAGTACATTCTCATACCTTAGCCCACATTCAGCCCTGCCTCTCACACCTGGAACCAATGTGTGAACGACCAAATGAAGAAAGGTATGAACGAATTAATGAACAAGCACGTGTACAGAGAGGTAAAGAGTCAATTTATTCAGCTTTATTAATACACATAATATGTGCTCACACATACATCATTAGAGCCACCACTCTAATGTGCCTGGTTATTAGACCTTCATCTGAACAGTTAAAGGGGGGGTGAAATACTCAGTTTCACTCAATCTCATGTTAATCTTGAGTACCTATAGAGTAGTATTGCATCCTTCATATCTCCAAAAAGTCTTTAGTTTTATTATATTTATAAAAGAAAGATAGGCTGTACCGAGTCTTTCCGGAAAAACCCGAGCGGGTGGAGGCGTGCCGTGTGGGCGGGAGCGCGCGAAGCTTTTGCATGTGTTGTAAACAGACAGACTCGTGGTTTATGAGGACATGATTTAGTTTTACAATAAACAAACTGACACCTACAGTGGCCAGCTAAACAACTGTATTTAAACACACAAACACACACCATACATCGCATGCTCCATCGATACATTAACTGTACGTGATCATGTTGTTTACTTGCTGTGCTTAGCTTACACGCCGATAGTTAACAACATACAGACAATTGAAGCAGTTTTACTCACCGCCTGCTGTTCCGTGAACCTTTATCGTTGGGACTGCTCCATCATTAAGTATTAGGCGATCTGCAAATCGTCGAACTGTGCCTTGTTTATAAAACTATTAGCAGCTACCGCCGAAATGAAGGGAACAAACAAGAACACAATTGCGCAACTCCGTTGCTGCTCTGGAAAAACAAAATCCATCCACAGGTCCCTTAACTCTTGGTTCTTTGGACATTTGTGCAGTGTTGTCTTGCCCTGGCAACTAAAAAACACACTTTTTGGTGCCATTGTTTTGATTGCAGCGCAGCAGAGCCCAGCGCTCTGACGGGCATAGGCGTACTCTCGTACGCTCTAGGCTACAGCTGCGCGCACCCTTCCGGGAGAAGTGCCCATAAGACCCGTATAAGGAAATTCCGCCCACTCTGACGTCACGTAGTTACGTATTCGAAAAAAACTTTCCGAAACTTGTGACAGAACAGAAATACTCCATCAAACTTACAACTTCATTTTGAAACTTTGTCCATGTTTACCATGGTAATCCAACTCTTTAACAGTGTAAAAAACTCACTATGCATGAAACAGCATTTCACCCCCCCCTTTAAAATCAATATCGAAGATTAATTCACATTAACCATCACTTTTCCAAATGTTTTATCCCAAGCGTTGGTAAAGAATTGAGATCAGTTAATATGCATCTAGTGTGTATACTTGTGTGTATGCATGTCTACAGATACAGAGGATTTTTGGTGTGTACATGAATAGGTTTTTGTGTGCAGGAATCATTAGGCGTCTCTTTTATTGACCTTTTTTATGGGTGAGCATAAAAATTCTTTTGTGGTAAGAACATAATGTTGTTTTAATTTCATGTTGGGTGACTACAAAGAATGCTACCCTCCTAAACATCTACTCCGTTGCTTTGACTGAACTCATCTTGTAAACAAATAAGCCAGAGGCTTGCTCCAGAGGACCTTTAACAAGTCACACCAGACCACGTGTGGATGTGTTATTTCTTTAAAAAAATAAGTGCCAAAGTGGTAGTTGTGTGGACAGAAATCTCTCAGATTTCATTAAAAATATCTTAATTTGTGTTCTGAAGATGAACGAAAAGCGGATTCTGCATATCCTGCCTGGAGATGAAGGCAGGGGGTATAGACAGGGACCATCCTGGTGGTGGTGGGGAGGATGGAGGTGAATGTTTGCGTCATCATCTGCAAACTAAGTAAGTAAGTAACAATCTTTTATGCTTAAAGTATTAGATAGTGATTGGATAGACCAGAAAGTAATGAGTGACGAAACATTTGAGTCTTCCTGTCAGAACTTTACGCTAGAGCTTTAATTTTTTTGGTGAACTAACCCTTTCAGGAAATATTTTTTTAATTAAAAATATATTTTATTATTGCAAAATATACTTGAAAGGAGCAACAAAACTTCTCCTGTCTTAAACTTTTTGTATATTTTGAACTGTTGAGGCATTTTTGTGTGTGTCAGGGAATTAAGGAAACTTGTTACAGTCTTTGTTACCTCAGAAAGAAATTGCAGTAATCTGGAAATTAACCTAGACTTAAACTCTGTTGCTTTCTTTGATATGTTTTAAATATGACATTACATTTTTGCACATACAATACATATAAACTGCTATATGTAAATCATGTCTGTGCAAAAATGTAATGTCATATGTCAGTTCTAGTGCGGTTGTATTTTAGTGCCGTTCTCTGGTGTGTTATATTACTTAGCTAGCTTGTCCAGTGGCCACCCCATAAACTTTACAGCTTAGATGTAATCAAACTGAATGTTTTAATTGACTTTCATTAGCCTTTACAAGGCGCCACACTTTTTTTCAACACACATGCACCTCTAAAACAGTACAAATTAAACCCAGTAAAGCATGGATATAAACATAAACCTCAATTTAACCACTGAATGTATCTCCTCAAGTATGATAAATGAGTGTAACTGCCATTAAAGTAAGCCTGTAAATAGTTTCAAAAGCAGGAAAAGCTATTGTTTAGAAATGTAGTGATACCCAGTGTTGTACAGCAGATAAGACAATTATTTCACATCTTTTAAAATGTTTACCTACTTACTCTTAATGTTTACATAAAGAGGTACATTAAGAATACTCTTTTCATACTTTTGAAATCAAGTTTCTGAACTATACACACTTTCTAACTGATTTTCCACAAAAAAAAACCCTGCAATAAATCCTTAAAGGCGAGTTCTCATTCATATTCACTGTTCTCAAAAGATACCTTATCTCCACGCTGCTGTATTTCCTGCAATCCACCTTTGTTCCACCTCAATACCATCAGATGGCGCTAATGCAGTCTTTTGTGCTTCTGTCATGTCCATTGTTTTCACAAATCTAGATGTAATTCCTCAATCTGGTACATGGCTTACTATGCCTTTTGTCCCTCACATTATCATCAACTTGTTTGTCGCACCGAAGAGAAAGTTTAACCGTGGTGTCATTTATCTTGAGCCATTTATGGTTTACAGATAATTGAAATTGCATTAATAATTGAAAATAAAAGAAGATAAACATCAGACATAATCTAATATAAACATAAACATCAGACATAATCGCACTGAACAATTTGTTTGGGCAAAATGTAACTGCATGGTTCAAAAGACAAAGTTGATTGTGGAAGAAATGTGTGAAAGAAGCAGGGTCAGAGGTCACTGTGTCTCCTGTGCACATCTCTCTCTTTAATTCATAGGGTTTAAGTGGTTGTATTATCCTCTAAGCTCTTGCTACCGTGTTCTTCCTTTCTCTCCCATTGCCCTTTAAAGAGTAACCAGAGCCAGCGAGAGGACAGCGGGCATGCGGAGACAAACACTCTAGCCCAAAAAGTGAAAGAGAGAGAAAGACACTGAATGGAAGGGGAGGCCAACAGCAAATGGGGCTGTTTTAGAAAGTGGGGTAGTTAGCAGATAAAAACTGTCTCCAGACTGTAAAAAGATCCTTCCTCTTCTTCTTCTCTCCCCCTTCTTTTGCCCTCCCTCTTTTTCTACAAAAGAAGCACCGGTTTATCTTTGTGCCCTTAATTGGGCTCGGAGACAGAGAGCTACTCAAGGCCGCTGAGACCCCAGACGCCTTTCTACTGTTCATTCATCTCTCCTGTCTTTCTTTCTGTCTATCTCTCTGACCCTCTTGCTTTTGAGCCCTCACTTTCTTTTCTCTCCCTCTCCCCTGACTCCACGCCCTGTATCTCTCTCCTGTCTTCTATCTGTCCCTCAACTTTCCCTTTGTACGGCTCTATCGGATTCTCTGTGGTGACGCTCCTTTTACTTTTCCCTCACATTAGAGAAAGACACACACACACACACATACACGTATCAGAAGGACAAGAGATGGAGATGGTGTGTGTGTGTGATACACTTTGCTGAACATGGGAAACTGAGGTGCGACTCTGTAGGTTCACTGAAAGGTTGATGCATTCAAAACCGACCACACAAAGAGAGACTGAAGAGAAATGATACCATGAAGCATCAATGCAAAAAACTCTTTAACCCCTGTATTTTCCTGCATGGGAATTATTCACCAACTTTCCGGGGGGTTACTTTCAGGAATTTATTAGGAATGTTTGTACTGCAATTTGATGTTTATTACACACAATGTGAATTGTCTGTGGTTGCCCTAGCGTTGTCACGTAGCCGTCAACTGTTTTTTTTAACATAATTCTTATTACGCCTTTATTAGATGGACAGATCTTACAGGAAAGCATGGTATCACTTGTTGTCACACATGCACAATTCAAAGATAAACAGAGTCTTTTAATGAACAAATAGAACACGCAGGAGAATAAGAGTCACAACTTCACACTAACCTAAACAATTCTGGACAATGAAACAGGAAACTGAGGGCTTAAATAGACAGGGGATGATTAACTGAAACAGAACAGGTTTGATGGAACTAATTGACAAACACAACATGTTGGAGCCCTCAGCGTCCCTTTTTATCGCACAGGGTACCCCTTTATCGTCATTTTTCTACGCACAGGGTACTTCATTGCTTTCAGTTGTTTGCCTTATGCGCCAGATCAAGACACATTTCATTCTTTGCATTTGTTAAAGTAGAAATTAGTTTATAAATATTTACAGTTTTATGTGTTGGAGCAACTAACCCCACTCCTACCCTAAACCTACACACTTGTCAACAATATAAAAACAATATGCCGTAAAAGGAAAATAAAAGTACAGTCACAGGTATTTATTGCAAAAACTGACCAAAAGCAGTATGAAAGTATTAGAAATAACTCATGTTGCATTCCAATAGGATGAAGCCATAGGATATCTTTATGTGAAGAACAGGATGGATCTTTATGTTTTAAACGTTAAAAAGATCCCGCTCCGACTCATATCTCAAGAAGCTCATATCTCATTCAAAAGATACACCCGACTCTCACGAGACATGCAAGAGCCAATGCCATTTCTTTATCAAAGTTAACGTAAAGCTTCTTCGGGCGGCAATTTTTTAATGTGTGCATAGGACCTATGGCGGATGAAGACTGTGATCACTGTTGCCAGATTGGGTGGGGGGGATTAAAAATTGGTTTGCGCGAGTAGACAAAAGTTGGGCTGGTCTGGGGTCAGTTCGGTGGTTTTCAAACATATAATTTTTATAGTCTAACTGGTTAATAAACAACTCAATTGTGCATGTACTGAATAAAATCAGTCATCATGACATTACCAAAGACACAGGCCGGTTGAGGCGGCTGGCGTTGGTGTTGACATCGTCGACGAGCACGCTTTTAGCCATCTGCGACTTTTAAACCATCCAGACTGCACTCTACTCATCCCCGACAGTCACACAATAGCCGCGTTTCCACTGCCGGGCTAGGGCCGGGCCAGGGCTTACAGCGAGCCGAGCCGAGCCAGTGGCCTCGGGCCTCAAGCACCGGCCTTGCGTTTCCACTGCCGGGCCAGTAGCCCCGCAGCGCTGCCCTAAATCAAACGTCATACAACCCAACCCATTTCCATTGTGCGTTTTAATCGCCTTGTACAATACTGCGCCCGCAACTTTTTTATTTTTTCCAGAACTTGAAGCGTTGCTCGCTGAATACTTAGCTTGTTCAGCATCGATGTATTTTTAACGTCCTCGTTTCTTCACACGCCGTCAAATTGACGTTGTACCCTTTCTTCTGCCCAAATGCTCAGAAGAGCTTTGGTATCTTCGACAGACCAGTACAGGCGATTCTCCATTTCGAGCAGCGAATATTTTGCGCGATATAAAAAAGTGAAATGTGCATCTTGCTTCAGATCATAACTTTCCATAACACCGATAAACTCCACCTTTTACCTTGAGCACGCCTCTAGCCCGATCTGGCCCGCTTTGGCCCAAGTTATTCGACGGGCCAGAAATCCTGGCCGTTGGCCCCGAGTAAGCCCCGATCAAGCCCCGGAAGTGACAGTGGAAACGCGACTGGCCCTGGCACGCACTAGCACGGCTCGGCCCTGGCTCGGCAGTGGACACGCGGCTAATGTGTACATCAAGACAGACATAGTGGTTTTGTTTGAAGTTAAAGCGCAACAAAAAGGTAAGCGCAATATTATTATTGTCGTTAATTTTCTGACCACGAATTTTAAGGTGTGTCCAAGGTTTAAAGTCTGTTCATTTCTTGACTGCCGTTTGCAAATATTTGATGTACTTTAAAGAAAATCAAGTTTTTAATGTTATTTATATCTCTTAATGTGTTTTTAATATGCTTTAAGACAAACCATGTGCTAATTCAGTTTTTTCTTAAACTGCAGTTAAAAAAAGACAAAAACATGGTTTGGTCAGTGTTCCTTACGTCACAAACTACCTTGTTGTAACCAATCGCATCAACGTGCCAGCGGGCTTTAGCATATCATTAACTATGCTTTGAAGCAGGGGGATCTCAAGAGAAGCAAGGCTATCCTGTTTTTTTCTGTTGATATGAAAAATCGGGTACATTTAGCAATATAGTGGCTGAATTATGTATATGTTTATTACAATGTTATGATGAACTATATAAAAATATAATACTTATATAAATATAATATAAAAAACTATATAAGAATGTTTAAAAAACTATATAAAAATGTTTATTACAATGTTATGATGAACTATATGCCTTTATTAACTAACATTATAAGTTGTTCAAAGTGTTTCTAAGGATACTGAAGAGATGCCGAATGGGAACATGTTTTGTGTAACATTAACAACACATTATTAGCTGTTTGATAATGTAGTCAAGCAAAAAGCTAACCATATTAATACCGTTTTGTGTCCGACGTTGATAAATAAAATACATTACCATTCATCGATTTGTATACGACCCTGTATAATTCACTCTTCTGCAGCGTTTACTACAATAAAGTTAAGCGAGTGGATCTCTGAGTCTGAACTGGTGTGATTGAGTGGAGGTGAGGCTAATTTGCATATTTACCTCGGAAATTTGCTGTATTTCCCATGTTTCGGTAAATTTTCCTGTTGTTTCGTTCTACTGGTAGGAAAATCTATTCATTTTTATCATTTTATTTTGTCATCATTATTTAGTTTTAGAAACATAATTTGTACTTATACACCTTGGTTATCATGACAATAGAATTATATCACATTATTTGGCAGTGAATGATTTGGGTTGGTTTTGGGTAGGTTTTTAAGAGCTTTGGGGTTTGAAAAATCGTCAACCTGATCTGACAACACTGACAGTGATCGCTTCTGGGTCTTTTCTTCACACAAATCAATCGTTTGGCCTCGGAACACTTGGAATATTTGTACTTTTTGAATACTTTGTGTCTGTAGTTGTATTTGCCTCTTATATCTTGTGTTTTATATTATATAATGGGTATGTTTAGGGGTGGGGTTCGATTATGTGTTTAAACATGTCTACATAGCATAAATAAAATATCCTGGCTGATTAAATTTAGAATCCTACCTCAACACGTCATAATGGTAACATTATAATCCTGTAGCCTATATGATTTCATCATGGCGATGAACAAATTCCCATGCCCAACGTGTCTGTTTAATGATGCCAACGGTTTCATATTGAAAGCAATGGAGTACTCTGCACAATCTCAACTCACCGGAGGCGCTGTTGCACCTCCAATCTTTCACTTGGATAGGACAAATTAAATTTGATCAAACGTGACACCAAAGACATTTATATTGCAAAGATTTCTATTACAAATAAATGCTGTTCTTTTAAACTTAGAAATGCCTTCAGTGTATTGGTGAAAAATAATGCCTTGTTTGAAAGCCTGTGAGGACATTTGTACATCTGCTTGATCCATCAGTAAAGATTTTAGATGAGCATCAGAGAGAGCATAATCTGACATCATGTCCTGATCTTAAATAAAAAATAAATTTGAGATGCCATGTAGCTAAAGCATATCGTTAATTTACATTAAAATACTTTAAATGAGCTGTTTATGATAATTGTTCTGTTGAAAGGGGGTAAATGTTGACATTTGAGGCTTCTTGTTTCTTTCTTTTATTTAAGACTTTACAGCCTTGTGAAGTCTTAATTCTGCGTGTGGAATCACCTGACCCCATCTTTCTCTCATCATCTTTCTACATCTCTAGTTTTCTGTCCAGAGACCCGACTTTGAGTACGGTTTGGAGGGAATCCCAGACAAAAATAGTCTCTTTTTAAAAGGTGGACCAGAGACAAAAAGGAGATGAAGAGAGGAATGTCAAACCATCATTTTTTCCCCCTCTCTCTCTCTCTCTCTTTGGGATGAGGCCAGAGGATGCGCTGGCTGAATAGGATGACTGTCCGATAAGGTTGTATGCGGGAAATCTGTTACCCCCTCAGGTACACATGATGGGCTGCACGGTTGGATAGAAACATGTTTGGGATATGACTGAATAGCGAGAAGTCAAAAAAGAAAGTTGAAAGCAAGTGATTGAAAGTGAGAAGACAATGGTGTGTCTTATGTGTTAAGTGGAAACGCTAATTTAAGTAAAAACAAAGTTCAGATAATAATCTCTCGTCCCTAGATTGAAATGGACAAACCTCTCCATGAACTCACCCATGGCCTTGAGACTGGCTCTGAGCTTGACCTCTATAATGGTCTGGGAACTGAACAGAAATCTGTCCAGTAATCCAAGCGTTCCTCACGTTTTTTCCTCTGCCATTTAAGCAAGAGAGATTCTAAACAAAAGTCCCGCCACCTTTGGGAATCCTTGTATTTCCCTCCAGCTCCTGAGTGGAGCTTTTCAAAATAGCACTTTAGAGCCTGTTGTGGTTGACATGTCGCAACAACATGAAAATGAATGTTCTTTGTCCTTCATCCACCTCTGGGAGCACTCGACAAGATGTTTTTACACTCATGTTTCTAATTTCTCCCTCTTGTAGATTCAATTCAAAAATAAATCAAGGCATTTGAACTCCATTCTGTCTAGGTTGAAAGCTCATTATGAGTATTTTTGGGAACTGTATGTTATCCCACCTGAGTTCTTACACTGAGGCCACAGTTATTCTAGAACGTGTAATTAGCTGTCCATCTGCAGCTCTGAGCGGTTTGCCAAACCCTTGGGTCCTATACAGGGGACCTGCTGTTTCAACTGACCAATTAAACATCTGGATTCATCCTTTCATTGTTCATTTACCAAGTTCTAACTGCTGATTTAATCTGACAGTGTTCATATTTCAGTGGTCTTTTTTTTGACAATGTACCATATGACAAAAATACTTTTTAGATTTAGTCATTATTTCATCATGTCACATTCATTAATTTTAGTCAATTTTACTTTGTCTAAAATTACATCTTATTTTAATCAACAAAAACAATTTAATAATTGTATTAATTTTTTAATGTTTTGAATTATTTATTGTCCATTTTAGTACGTTGTTATGGAAAGACCGGATTATGAACATGAAACATTCCTAAGTATAAATATAATAGTATTTCATTCAAATTTTGTTATGTGCATGTAATTTTTATTCGTTTTTTTTAATGTTTGTATTTAGCTTACTTCAGTTTTAGTAATTGTATTAATTTTAAACGTAACATTTTTATTTCAGTTATTAGTTGTCAAGGCAATATTTCTCATTTTCATTTGTTTTAATTTAATATTTTTATTTTGTTTCAGCTTTATTTTAATTAACTCAAATTAGTTTTAATGGTTTTAGTTTATAAAAACATGCATATTTGTATAATTTTGTGCAGGCTCAAGTTGTACTGTTATATTTATGTTGTGTGTTTATCAGATTAATTATACATATAGGATTTGTTTGGCAAAATTAACAGTTTACAGCAATTATTTGAATCATAACCCAAGTTTCCATCCACTTGTCAATCGAATTATCTGAAGTTCGGTAAAAAACCTCAGGCGAATAAAGCTGGTGAAAGTGTGTTTCCATCAAACGGCTTTAAAGCGAATAAAAACATGTGCGTAATGACGTCACATTGGTATATCGAATTGATTTGAGACATTTTAAGGTTTTTCCATTGATTTCCGCACAACAGTCAAGCAAACATTTGCAAACAAATTTTGCTAGACAAAATGGATCGCGCCATAATAACGTTTCCATCAGCGTTTATCACATAAGCCATATATATCGATCAAGATAAAATCCGATAAACGATATTCATGAAATTCAATCGAATTTTACTGTTTCCATAAGGCATTTTTCCATACCATACCATACCAACTTTATTTGTTAAGCACTTTACAACAACCAAAGCATAGCTGCCAACTCTCACGCATTGGCCTTGAGACACCCGCATTTTAATGGTTTCACACGCGCACACGCCACACCCCCGATTTCTCACGCTGAAGAGTCAAACCGGTCGGTCAAATGCCTGAAAGATGAGTTTATCCAATGCATTCTCATCCTTTAGCGTCATATAGGTGAAGCCATATGACATTTCGTCGAAATCTTACGCACATGGCATCCTTTAGCGTCAATATAACACGTAGCAGGTTTAGGTCTGGAGCAGGGTTACAGTTATGACGCCTTGGGATCTGCTTCTCATACGCTAAAGCAGTGCTTCTCAATTATTTTCTGTTACGCCCCCCCTAGGAAGAAGTAAACATTTCGCGCCCCCCAACTCTCCGACACGACTGTAAATAGTATAATTTATCTATAAAATTGTTATAAGTACACATCTGCATAACATTGTATCTTTATTAACATTAAAGAAAACAAAAAAAGAAAGAAATATAGATCAACTTACAACAAAGAATAACTTTATTAACATTGTTTTTTTAGTCTGTAACAGAAAATACTTAAAGTGCATCAATTTGCCTGAAAAAAAACCCATTGTAAACATGTGTAAACATTTTTTGACCTTTTGATACAAATTAAATATAATCAATAAATAATAATACATTCAAATTGATCAGCAACATTAACTCAGGAGCACGATAAATAAAACACTTTGACCTATAAAACAAAAATAAATAAAACAATTTGTTCTGATTTTTTTTTATATAAATAAGGAAATCAGTATTATTGGCTACAATGAGCACGTCTTACGTACGACAGTTTCTCGCTGGTTTACTGAAGTAGCATTCAAAAACTGGGACGATTGTTGTCGATATTCGGCACGTTTTCGCTGAAAACTCAAGCGGCTTATCAACGTGATTGGGGTGTAATGTCTTTAAGTGACGCCTTAATTTATTTGGCTTCATGCTGTCCACTGCCAACATTTTTAGACGGTAAACATACCGGTCTTTCCTCGTCTCCCACCGTAGTCACAGTGAAGCCAAGCGCTACATACGCTCCGTCATATTTCCTCGTCTTAGCTTTCGGGAGACTTGCGCTTGTCTCATTATCTCCGTCTCTCTTCGCCTTTCTTTTCATCCCTGTTGGTGTCTCTTAAGGGTTTGTTATCTGCACTTCATATCTCCTGCTCTGTGCAAAAAAAAAAAAAAAAACTACTCCCTGTGGCAAAAAAAAGCATGTTCCCCGGGGTGCACGCGCCCCCCCTGACATCGCTCTGAGCCCCCTCAGGGGGGCGCGCCCCACTATTTGAGAAGCACTGCGCTAAAGGATGCCATGTGCTTTGGATTTAGACGAGCGTCACCTGTATGACGCCTTGGGTTCTGCGTCTCATATTGACGCCAAAGGATGCCATGCAGGGGCGTGGTACCGGGGGATAAAGGGTACCGAGTACCCAGGGCCCGAGGCTACTCGGCAGCTCAAGTCCAAGCTCAAGTCCGTCGCCGTTCGCGGAGCTCAAGTCCAAAGTCCGTCGCCGTTCGCAGAGCTCAAGTTCAAAGTCCGTCGCCGTTCGCGGAGCTCAAGTCCAAAGTCCGTCGCCGTTCGCAGAGCTCAAGTTCAAAGTCCGTCGCCGTTCGCGGAGCTCAAGTCCAAAGTCCGTCACCGTTCGCGGAGCTTCAGCCGCGGAGCTCAAGTCAAAAGTGCGCCCCCCCCCCCCCAATTACTATTGTCACATATTATTTAGGAGGATGGATAGTATGCACAAACCCCCCCCCCCCCCCCAGCTTTAATTTGACTGTCAAATTTAAGCTCAGGGTCCACTTTAACTCCTAGGTTTGTAATGCTAGGTTTAATATAGGGAGCCAGGGAGCCCAGATCTGCAGGCGGGGTCCCAGTGGTGCCTCCAAAAACCATCACTTCTGTTTTTTTATCATTAAAATTTAAAAAGTTCAGAGCCATCCAGGCCTTTATGTCGTCGAGGCAATTGAGTAATTGTTTTTTTAAGAGGTACATAAATCTGACTGTCATCTGCATAACAGTGGAATGAAATGCCTTACTTTCTAAGTATAGAACCAAGTGGAAGCAAATACAAAGAGAAAGCAGAGGTGCAAGGACTGAGCCTTGTAGGACCCCACACAAGAGAGGAGCAGAGGAGGATTCAGATTCACCTACGCTAACACAAAAAGTTTGATCCGCTAAGTATGACCTAAACCACTCCAGTGCTAAGCCACTGATACCCACCCACTGCCTTAAACGTGAAATCAATATTTCATGATCCACTGTGTCAAATGCAACAGTTAAATCTAAAAGCACAAGGATAACACAGTCACAAGAGTCAGTTGCTAAGAAGATATCATTAAAAACTCTTAAAAGAGCGGTTTCGGTGCTGTGCAAGGTTTTAAAACTGGACTGGAAAACCTCTAGTATATTATGTTCTTCCAAAAAGGCCAATAATTGACTGTGCACAATCTTCTCCAGGATTTTTGAAAGGAAGGGCAATTTGGAAATTAGCAAGAACTGACGGATCTAGAGCAGGTTTTTTAATCAGAGGTTGAACTACTGCATGTTTTAAAATTTCAGGGACCACACCCGAGGTAAGACTACTATTTATAACTGCAACAACAGATGGTCCTATAGTGGGGAAAACCTCCTTAAATAGTCGTGGGGGGACAGCATCATTTGGAGAACCCGAGGGCTTCAAGTGACCAACAACCTCCTCTAAAAAAGAAAAAGTCTCCGGCTCAAAATGATCAAAAACAGCCGAGCAGGGGACAGAGATTGAAGGGTCTGAAGCTGAGGGTGCAATTTGAGACCTAATAGAAGTGATCTTATCAATAAAAAAGCAAAGGAAATTTTCACACATAGCAGGGGATGCCTCCATACAAGCATTCTGCGGGGCATTTAAAAGTGAGTCAATGGTGTTAAACAAAAAACGAGGCTTGTGACAATTTGCCAGAATAATATCTGAGAAATGTTTTCCTTTAGCATCTATCAGTTTCCTGGAAATTACGCCAAAAATCCCTTAACATTTGAAGAGACACCTGCAGTTTGTCCTTCTTCCACTTGCGCTCAGCTCTACAGCACTCACGTCTAGCAGCATGATTCATATAATTTAGCCAGGGCTCAGATTTAGTTTTAGGCTGCCTGGATTTTAATGGAGCCACAGTGTCTAAAACAGTTTGGCAGGTGGAGTGAAACCATGAGCTAAGCTCTTCTGTGTGCAATACAGACTCAGGAGTGATGGTGTTCTGACTGAAAGCAGCCGAGAACTGAGCAGCAGTGGAAGGGTTAATCATGCGACAGCGCCGTGCAGCAGCGCGAGGTTTAAATGTATGACAGGGAAGAGCAGTCTCAAATAATACAGGCATATGGTCAGAAAACACTGCGTCACATATCTCTAGATTAAGAACAGGCAAACCATATGATAAAACAAGATCAAGTGTGTGTCCATGTTCTTGTGTGGGTACAGACACAGATTGCACAAGATTAAAAGAATCAATGAGGTTTAAAAAAAACTTTGTCATTGGCTTATCAGGACAACACACATGAACATTAAAATCCCCAACAATTAGAACACGATCATATTTAGGCATGATTTCAGCCAGGAAATCAGAAAATTAATTTAAAAAGTCCTTATTGTACTTGGGGGGCCGATAGACCACAACACACAACACTGTGTGAGAGCGACCAATCTCAAATAAACTCAGCTCAAAACTGCTGAAAGCGGATGACAGCAATATCTGCTTTCGTTTATAATGAAAAGTCTTATTTGCTAGAGATCTAGCATTTACCAGCCCAAACCTGGCAGGAACCGGCGGATCCGCAGCGCTGGATGTTCGTGAAACTCGACACAGAGACCGCAAGTTGCTCTGATTGACTCGGCGCCAGCGGGGACGAGGAGAGCAGGGGCCGCGGGGCTGGAACACCTCTTCCGGGCAGGTATCAGCCAGGTGCCGACAGAGTCCAGCAAGTGTCAAGGAATAACGAGGCTAGGCACGACTCCAAACTCAGTCCAAAAAGGCGTAGAACACCATGCAAGACGGGCCTTCAACCTCACCATCCGGCCACTACGTTTTCCCCGGCGGCGGGTGCGCTTTCGTCGGCGCCCACGCCGAGAAGGTGGAGCCGGGGCGTGCCAAAGGTGAGCCGGGACCCTCGCCAGGAGCGGGGGCAAGGTTTCACATCCACCATCATCCAATCTTACTAAATTTTCAGCAGAAAATCACAGATCGAGCAGTGTTTGGCAATCATACACCAGTAGAGAGTCGACATCCCGGGCAAAAAGCAAAACAAACAGCAAAAACACACACAGCAATGACAGTGACAGACGGCAAGCCACACACAAAGGCGCCATCTTTGTCCAGTGCTTGAAGAAGCTCTGCAAGGCCAAACATTTTTTATTCGATATCACTTAATTCGGATATAAACGTGTGGATGGAAACATAGCTATAGTCTTTTTAGAACATTGCTGGTGCATTGTTAATAGCCTGTGGTACTATTTTAATATATGGTTTAAAGGACATTTTTCGTCTTGTCTTCTTTATAGCTGATGAAATCGAAAAACATTTAACCATTTTTCCCACTTAGTTGTTGAGAGTGAGAGAGTGAATTATGCACTTGAGAAGATCACCTGTTAAAATCATCATGAAATCAAAATTGACCCTATTTACTTTGTTAGTGCACATTACTAGTCTTGTGGTAAAGTTAATTCACAGAAAAAAAAATAGTTTGTCGTGGTAATCTTAAATCAAAGTCTGAAAATTGCTTCCCTTCTGGAATGGTGTTCCTTCTCTAATGACGTCAGTTTGGCGGCTTGGGTTGAATATCCTTTAATCACTCTCCTCCATCCGTCAGTCTGCTATGAGCGAGGGATGGAGAAGAGGTGCGATAAAATAAAACCAACACAGGCTTATTTGGAAAACCGTTCCCGTGGCAACATTTGCACTGCAGTTTCGAAACGAAATTAACACTAGAGGCAGTAAAACAGCTAACACTTTTAATCGTTTTCACACACAATTATGATAACAGGAGCAGATTAAGGATTGTTTTCACGCGGCTCCTTGCACAATTATGTTATGACCTCAAATAACGTTTTACCATAGCGCATGATTTGTATATTTATATTTATAGTTTGCATTACTTAAACAGCTCCGTATGTTCAGTTTGACATATTAAACTTGCTCAGTAGCTCAGCTGGTACAGAATTGTACTTGTGATGTGGAGAGCTCGTAGCCTGACGTTGTCATACTCAGATTCTAGACAGAATGTGAGTCTGATACTGCTACATTGGTGATTATGGGGCGTGTTTCAACCGAACCAGGAAAGAAAATGCCTCTGCACTCAATTGGATAGACCTACAACCAATCAGAGCAACGGAGTAAATTACGTATGTTGAGCACCCCATCTTCTTAGCGACCATCGGGGCCAGCTGATAAATGAAACGTTTGCCGAATCCCATAGGAAGGACGGCAAAAACATCTTTTCTGATCGACAAATGCCTTGATTGCGATTCGCTTTTCCGCTTTTACAATGACTGCGATGTCTACATCTTCTATAACAGAAGCAATGGTTGAATCTACACATCTAAATTCTCCAGCGGTAGCCATTCTTTAAGCGCTCTTTGGTGACGTGGATGATTATGTTACTGTTGATCATCTGTCCATCATCGTATAAAGCCCGCAATGCCACCCCCCAAATGTTGTGGACGGGGCTAAGTTCGGTTGGCATTCAGGCTAGAGAGCTCGGGTACGAACCCCATGAAAGTCAGAGCTCAAAGTAAAAAAAAACAATCTCCGTAAATAAATCTTGTAGCAGAGCTACAGAAAGCATTTTTCGGTGGTGGAAATCCATTAGCTACTAAAACTTATTTTGTCATTGTGGAGAGTGCAGTGAATGGTTGCATAGCAACGACAGACGACAGGAAAATCTGACAGAATTTTACTATTAATAATGCAAGATAAGCTAATGTGCATTGTACATGTCAATTATTTATCTTTTTTGACTCTTTTTTTATAAAAATGATTTAAAGGCTAAAATATGTTAGGTCTATCTTTTTATAAAAGCCTTTTTGTCAAAACTTTATTAGGGCCCGAGCACTAAGGTGCGAGGTCCCTCTTGAAACTGTTAGGATTATTAGGGGCCAAGCACCGAAGGTGCGGTGGCACCTATTGTATCTGTTCCGGTTCTTATTATTCTTCCGTTTCTTCCGACTGGGCGTCTATGGCAGCCCATAGAACCGTTTGCGGGAAAGTTATGAAATTTGGTACACTGATAGAGGACAGTCTGAAAAGTCACCAGAGCAAATTTGGAGTCTCCAACTCAATCCCTCTAGCGCCACCAACTGTCCAAAGATTTACTCATGTTTATGCTTATAACTTTTGAACCATAATGGCTACAATCACAAATCCTTTGTCCTCTTATTCCTTGGCGCATGCCGATTCGATTGCACCCTATGACGTCATTTTCCGTCACGACAATTTGTCCGCCATTTGTAATTATCCGAAAAAGCTACTTTTTCGAACTCCTCCTAGGCCGTTGTTCCGATTCTCACCAAATTGAACCAGATCATCTCCAGACCGTGCTGACAAAAAGTTATGGAATTCATAAAAACGCTGCATGTTGTTCTCGAATACCACGCAAATTAATTTTAAGTAGCGCTTGCGAAAACAGACATAAGGCTCTATCTCCGCAACGCTTTATCGTATTCAAACCAAACTTGGTACATGTCATTACAAGCATGACCTGAGGCTACATGCTGCGTTTCGGCGCAGCGCCACCTACTGGTCCAGAGATACGAAAAATTGCTATTTTTGCTCATAACTACTGAACAGTTTGTCCAAAAATAATAAAGTTGGTCTTGTTAGATTCAGGGCGTCATGCCGAGTCGACAGATATCCAATTTTCCCAGATCGGCCATTTTGGCTGTCGGCCATTTTGAATTATGTGCTAAAATGCTGTATTTTATGAACGCATGAACGAATTGTTACGAAACTCGGTATGGGTCATCAGTACGATACCCTGAAGGAGCCTGAGAAGTTTCGAAACAGCGCCACCTAGTGGCAAAATTGATTTTTCAAATGCTGATAACTCTGGTTGTGTTTGACGTATTTTCACGTGAGTCATCTCGTTGGGATCCTGAATCCTTGCCGAGTCCACAGATACCAAATATGCTTAGGTTTTGTTTACGGTTTGTGTAGCGTTGTGATTTAGCGCTTAAAAAACATTTGCCGATATCTTCGAAACCGTTTGACCAATCGAGACGAAACCACCGTCAGAAGTTTGGAAACATAGGTCGATAGCTAAACGCCAATGCCCAAATGTCAAAATATTGATAGTAAGGGGTAGTAAAATCCAATCAAAGTCACGTGTCAGTCATTTTTTATGTGTTTATTCACATAAATGTATATAACTCCAAAACTAAATGAGATATTTTCACCAAATTTTACACACACATGTATGGGCTCACTTTGAGGTCACATAAAAAAAATGGTGGGATTGAGCCTCTTGGTGGCGCTATAATAGAACGTAACATGCTACTCTTAACGAATGCATTGGTGCAACATTACAAAACTCAGCATGTGCCATCAGCACCATGCCCTGAATGTACTCAAAACATTTCGAGACAGCGCCACCTTTTGGTCAAAAGTTATAACATAATTTCTAAAAAACTTTTGAATAAATCTGCGTATTTTAATGCCACTGGTCTTAAGGTTTGTCATTGTCACCAGACTCTGACCACATCACATCGTTTTTGTAACTACGCCACCTATTGGTCAAAAGTGATAATCCATTAAATCACATTTTTAGTTAATTAGTGTGATTTTTAAGCCATTTTGCCTAAATTAATCTTTAAATGTCTTAAATTGCTCCTTGCTGCAGTTGGTCTGACACATGTTGGCATGTCTTGTCGTCTTCTTTGCGCTTGGCCCCGGTTATTGCTGCTTGCAGCTATATTTATTATTATTATTATTTTTTTTTTTCCCTGCAAAGTAAGCCCCATTTTCGAGGCCGGAACATGCTCGAAAAGTCACCAAATTTTGCACACATGTCAGGACTGGTGAAAAATTTTGTATTTTGTGGGTTTCGCGAATGGGCGTGGCAAAATGGCTC
Organism: Chrosomus eos; assembly: GCA_036326025.1. NCBI lineage: Eukaryota > Metazoa > Chordata > Actinopteri > Cypriniformes > Leuciscidae > Chrosomus > Chrosomus eos. The sequence goes on along the minus strand of CM070818.1, from coordinate 17,611,368 downwards.
GCTAGCGCCACCTAGAAAATTAGAAAAAATTAGCCCCTCGTCCATGTTCGACCTACATGCACGAAATTCGGTGGGGACGTGTATCCTATCAAGACGCACAAAAAAGCCTCAAGAACCCATACCCTAAACTCGACAGGAAGTCCGCCATTTTGAATTTGGCGGCCATTTTGGGACGATTTACACACTCCGTACTTTAACGAACTCCTCCTAGGGATTTAGTCCGATCGACTTGAAATTTCTGCTGTGCCTTCTAAAGGCATTGACGATGAAAAGTTGTGCTATCTGCGTGTTTTCATCAATGGGCGTGTCCGTGGCATCGATGATTCGCCATGAAACAGGAAGTTGGAGTAACTTTGCTGTACATGCTCAGATCTGCACCAAATTTTGCACGCTTGACAAGAGTCCCCCCCTGAACACATGTACATGCCGACATTCACCCCCAGTCATAGCGCCACCTGCTGGCAACAGGAAGTGACCTTTAACGAAGCAGCCCCCGCCGCACGTTTGACCTACATGTACGAAATTTCTGTGGCACATCTACCATGTCCAGACGCACAAAAAAGCCTCTTGGAGCGATGCCCTAAACCCAACAGGAAGTCGGCCATTTTTAATTTTACGTCAAATTTTGCCTGATTTACACACTCCGTACTTTAAAGGTGCCATGTGTAATAATTGAGGTAAAAATATCCAAAAAATGAGCTACATGCATCAAAAGATTGAGAAGAAATAAGGGTGATGATGTCATTAAAAAAATGAAACGTTATAGTATTGCAGAGATATCAACCTAAATTAGCATTGGCATTACTAGCCCCGGCCCGACAGGTGTTGTAATACCAGTTTCGGCCATGGGAGGCGGTATGCGGGCAACATACATAACCACCAGCCAAACTGCAACACACGAATAACTCGCACTGCTTGTATCTCTTTAATCTCTAAAAATCTCCAAATGCTCCACGCGAAACTGCGGTCTTACTATCGTGTCAATTGATTTGATTAATATGCGAGAGGGAGAGAGAGCAGGACCGCGCTCGTGTTGTTTGAAGACGCGAGAGTGCGCGCGCGCGCGGCCCGGGGCTCGCGCTCGCTCTCGCTCTCGCTCTCACTCTCGCTCTCTCTCTCTCTCTCTCTCTCTCTCTCTCTCTCTCTCTCTCTCTCTCTGCTGTCAAGCGCAGCGGCAGCAGTCATTCTAGTCTACATCCCTCACCGATCAAAATAGGCTTTGGCGGGACAAAGCGGACTATTTGACGGTTTTAGAAGCTTAACAACCTGAAACTAGAGTAGGCCAACTTTCTGGAGGTATACTGCCCCCATCTGGTATGGAATATGTGGAGTATGAATTGATTTTTTGACATAAGGCACCTTTAAAGAACTCCTCCTAGGGATTTAGTCCGATCGACTTGAAATTTCTGCTGTGCCTTCTAAAGGCATTGACGATGAAAAGTTGTGCTATCTGCGAGTTTTCGTCAATCGGTGTGTCCGTGGCATGGCATCAAAGATCAACTCATCGCCATGACACAGGAAGTGGTTGTAACTTCAGTGTACATACTCACAGCTGCACCAAACTTTACATGTAGGATAAGACTCCCGCCCTGAACTCATGTACATGCCCACATTCACCCACAGTCATAGCGCCACCTGCTGGCAACAGGAAGTGACGTATAACACTTTCATGCAGTGTCTGAAAAGCGTAGCAAATTCACAGAGCTCCAGAATATGCAACAGAATATGCGGCCGCATCACTCCCCGACGCGCTACATGTGCGAGGGCCCGCCCATCGCTGCTTGCAGCTTTAATTTGAACTTGTACATGTTAGTAGATAACATGTTGCAAGACTCTCCTTTAAAATCTGGCCATCATTTTTAATGTTATTATTTTAATGTTTATGTCAACAAAAAGTGTATATTGATGCTTATTTTATTTGTTATTTACTGGTAAAACTTGGTGAATTGATTTAATTGTAGTATTAGTACTTTTTGAACAGGATTCTGTGAGAACCGTGATAATTTTGGTCACTATAATCATGGAAATAAATTTTCATGCCCTTTCAACTCTAGTTATGACCAACTATGATTAACTAAAATGAAAAACTATAATTATGTGTTTTTACAGTATAATATGCAAAGTACAATTTTCTATTAAAAAAAATCTCTGATTCGGATATTTTCTCTGACATTTAAGGGTGACATGTATAAGCTTACAAAACCTCTTTTAGGTCTAAAACAGTTTAGATAATTGTTAATATGAGAGTTATGAGACATTATTTAAGAGATTTAAGTATTGTATTACATAAGTAGCTCTCGGCCACTTTCATTTTTAAAAAGTAGCTCTCAAATGAAAAAGGTTGGAGACTCTGGATGGTCAAGCTAAAACTGGGTCAGTAAGGTTGGGGTCCAGGATGTTGTCTCTAGCGACCCAGGAGCGTTCCTCTGAGCCCTTTCCTTCCCAGTATATGAGGTACTTGGGTTGCGTTCCTCGATGACGTGAGTCAACGATGGATTGGACCTGGTAGAGGGTATCCTCGTCGGCGATGTCAGGCGGAGGAGCTACGCCATCGTCACCATCATCAGATTCTGTGGAGGGAGACAGAGGGTCAGTGTAAGGTTTGAGAAGGGAAACGTGAAATGAAGGTGAGATTCTGTCATGTGAGGGGAGTTCCAGGTGATATGTGACATTGTTGAGCTGCCTCTGCACCTTAAAGGGACCCATATAGCGGGGACTCAGCTTCCGGCAGGGCAGGCAGAGACGGGTCCCGGGTGGACAGCCACACCAACTGTCCAGGGTGATATTGGGGTGTGTTCCCTCATTTGATGTCTGCCTGTTCCTTGTGTCTCTGCACTGCCTGCTGGAGATGGACATGGGCTGAGTCTCACACCCTCTCGCTCTTCTGCAACCAGTAGTTGACAACTGGAACCTCTGATGGTTAGCCGGACCAGGGGAAGAGAGGTGGTTGGTAACCCAACACCCACTGGAACAGAGTAAGCCCGGTTGTAGCCTGGCGAAGGGAGTTCTGGGCGTAATGTTTCTGCAGCCTCGAAGGCGGTAGGAAGTAATTTTAGGGGGATGAGCTTGCAGGATTTGGAGAACCAGTCAACTATGACGAAGATGCAGGTATAAGAGTTTGAAGATGGAAGGTTGGTCATAAAATCAATGCCCAGATGGGACCAGGGACGGTTGTGTATGGGGAATGGTGTGAGTTTGCCTTCTGGGATTCGATGGGGAGTGTTGCTGATGGCACAGACCTGAGCATCCTCTGACTCTATCGGGAGATATCCTGGGCCATAGAGGGCCACCAGTAGCGTTGGCTGAGGAGCGAGAGGGCTCACAGGCTACCTGGGTGTCCAGAGCCCGGAGAGGGAGAGTCCATGAGGGACAGACGATAGGTCGATGGTATAAAGATAGGTATAGCAGGTTCGGTCAAAGTGGCTTGATGGATTTGGTCAAAGTGCCATTGGATGGTGATGACCATAGCTGTCAACATTTGGGGGGTGCTGGGGGGTGAAATGCCAGAGAAATTTCCTATTTATTAAAAGAAAAAATATTTTTAAATAAGTTTCAGTTTTCCTACATCTTGAAACATTCAGGTTTATAAATGGTAGTAATCTTTGAAGGATAAATATAGGCATATATTTATATATATAAAATTTAGATAATATTTGAGTTTTGAAGCGCTGAAAAAAAAGATGTGTGAAGTACTTGAAAGCATTTCACTATTCCAGCCAAACTTCCATGGTTACAGTTAGTGTTACTATATTAAATCCATGGTGAATGTTGCTGATCTGTGGACTTAAAGCCTTTAACTAGATCATTCACGGCGCAATGTTTCTCCTGGTTTCCACGTCAGCGCTGTTTGGTCTGATAGAGATCTGCGGTTAATAACGGAGAAATGTGAATGCTTCTCAATAGATCTCGCAGCGATGTTATTACTTAAGTGGCAAATTCATATGTTTTCTTCACTGGATCTCTTGGCGCTGTGTAGTAACAGTGTCGCTTGATCAAGATCGGCTCGCACTGCACAGATCTTGCTGGTCCGAACTGATAAACGGTCCGTGAAGCACAATATAATGAGTAGCGCAGTTTCGTTCTGCTTTCATTACATTTGCCATTTGATGTTGCGCAACGTTGTGGTGATCCCTCCGTGGTGCCAGCACGGATTTTGTCGGCAGGAAAAATGGTCCAAGGAATCGTTCGGTTTGTATGCGTACCGAAGCGGAAGCCTCGTACCGAAAAAGGTGCAATACGATTACATGTACCGTTACACACCCTAATTGTGTGAATATAATGCATTTAATACAAGATCTGGCAACTGGTCAACATTAGACAAACATATTGATCTGATTATTCATAAAGGAGTTTGGGCCATGCAAATTACGGGAGTTTCCCGGGAGAAATAACAAACCGGGAAGGGGTCTGGGAGATTTGAAGTCCCCCAAAACGGGAGTGTTGACAGGTATGGTGCTGACAATCATGGCTGGAGGCAGAATGGGTTCAGTTGTTGCAGGCTCAGGATCTGGATGATGAAGACGAGAGAATGTGTCTGCCTTACAATTCTTGCTTCCAGGTTGGTAGGTGACTACAAAGTCGAATCTCATGAAAAATAGAGCCCGTCTGGCTTGATGAGGGTTGAGTCCTTTAGCTTCTCTTAATTCTCAAGATTTCTGTGGTCCATAATGACTTCAAATTGGTGAGGGCTGTCTCCTCCACCTCAAAATGTTGTTGCCTCTGTATTGACGCACACCATGATGCAGTGGATCCAAATCCGTGGGATGCACAACTTGATCGTCAGGTTCCTGAGGGGAGCAAGGAGACTGCCTTGCGCCCTCTCTTTTGCTCCCCCTCTTTACCCTCTTGGGACTTATCTCTGGTGCTAAAGCACTGAAGAGACCTCCCTTGAGCCCTGCAGGCAGTAAGTTAAAAAACAGTTTCTCCTGCTTGCTTGGTCTCTATCTAGAGGGTAGGGACTTGCTCGCATTTTCGGTCAACGAATCATGCCTGAACTTTGGGCCAGCTAACTCTCAAGATATTTGAGACTCCAGTCTGGATATATGCCCAAGGTTCCTACCTCTCCTACGGGACCAGGTGGTGAGCCTAAGCCCCGGAGGAGGCAGACCCAGCCCTGGCTTTTCTCTGTCCATCCGCTCCATTGCGGTTATACATGCTCAGATTGCAAAGCCTGGACCTCATACCAGCTCATGTCTGTTGTGGAGACCAGCAGAAGGGAAGGCTTCTTCCAAGCAGAGGTTGGCCCACTACATGTAGTTACCTTCATCTTGGTGATTTCCCAAGATCCACGTCCCCACCTGGGTGGTGAGCTCCTCCTAAGATGGAGGAGTATTGCTCCCTCCTAGGCGTTGACACAGAGTGCCTCGCTGAACAGATGATAAATAGAGTTGGGGGCTGGGAGACACCTATCAGATTTGCTAGAGAACTAGCCTATGTGTCGAACCACTGCTTCCCGTGGGCTCCCTTCACATCAAGCCAGTTTAACTGTAAGCCCTGTTTGAAGTGTTGACTTGCTGTGCCATTCCCCTCCTATGGACTGGATACGTGCACAATTCTTGCTCCAGTATATTTCCCCTTATTAGCCGAACCCTGATGAGTTCCTCCATACCCTTCGGCAACGGACGTGGCGGAACGTCCGAAGCCAGGCCTATCACACGTATGCACTGGTAAAACGTGTGTTAGGATGGGTACATATGTTGTGATCCCTACAGCGAACCCATATGTCTATTCTTCCACTGTACAGCTCTCTGAGGCGAGCCCGTGTCTTCCCTTGTCACTGTCCGGTTGAGTCTCTCCCCTGTCACAGGCTGGAGCCACCCCAGTGACATTCCATATGTTGTACTGCCCGGTCATCCGCCCAGTCCATATGTGTATTCTCCACATGTTAGCTCCCTTCGGACAGGATGTGGCTTCCGCAGCGTATTCCTTTCCAACGAAAGAGAACGCTTTTCCAGTGGTCTTGTGGAACAGCAATGACTTCCCTGGCCTAAGCCTTGTCTCATCTCCTCCTCAAATAAACAAGGGGATCAGAAGGCTTTTGTCTAGGCACTGGAAGGTGACAGCACTAGTGGCGTTTTAATTGGGATCCCAATCAGTCGACACATCGACTACGTTGAACGTAAGGGACTGAAAGGGAACGTCTCCCTTTCATGTTTTACACATGAACCCGTCTCTTCTTTTGTCAAATGGTGTGGTAAACTAGAACACATTTTCAGAGGAGCATAGAAGAACCTACAGAACACCGTATCTAATCTCCTTTTGCATTCAGTGCAATTCTCTCTACAAAGACTGTGAAACCTACAAGGGATGTGGACAGAGGGGAAAACATCTCGGTTACGTTTGTAACCCTCATTCCCTGAAGGAGGGAACGGAGACGTAGTCGATGTGTCGACTGATTGGGATCACGCCAGGGAGCCTGTCATCTGCGAGTACTGTTAAAACAAACCAATATACATTGGCATGCGTGAAATGCATCACACACTTCGTCCCCACGGCACGGGTATAAATACGGAAGTGGATGCTGAGGAGCCGAGCATAACTCGGAGTCAGCGGTGGTCCAGCAATAGTGGCGATAGTTCCTTCAGGGAACGAGGGTTACATACGTAACCGAGATGTTTTCCCCTCTGTCCACATCCCTTGTAGGTTTCACAGTCTTTGTAGAGAGAATTGCACTGAATGCAACAGGAGATTAGATATGGTGTTATGTAGGTTCTTCTATGCTCCTCTGAAAATGTGTTCTAGTTTACCACACCATTTGACAAAAGAAGAGACGGGTTCATGTGTAAAACATGCTCAGATTTTTAAAAAATGTTAATACGGAATGTTCTGCTTGCAGTGTTTCCTCAGTATTCATTTTTATAGTGGTGTGCCACCACAGCAAGAAAAATGTGAAATTAAAAGAAACACTTATCGTCTAAAACAAAGCATTAGTCTATTGTAGAAGTAATTATTATTATATTATGATGATTAAAATAATTTAAGCACTAGAACCTTGACTTGAATCATAACTTAGGCCCAAACATGGACAGATAAAGGAAAAATTAACAAGTTAACAAGGACAAGTAATCGCCACTCAAAAGAAGAAACAAAAAATAAAGAAGAAACAGTCGTCAACTGGTATAGAAAACAATAAATTAGGCGACATCTATGCATTTACATCTATTAGGTGCCATCTTACCCATGCATTTACATTTTAATAATGGCAAGTGATCACTCCAGTGCGATCTACTACTGTGTTGTGCTGCTGGCATCTGTGGGACACTCAGCGAGACAGATTGACAAGCTTAAAGTTCAAAAAGCTTTGCTCTGCCCTTGCTGCAATGTAAAAAGCGGCAATATGACTTAAACACTTAGATTTATACGTTATCTCGGGAAAATATTTTTACCGTTGTCTCTATACGAGCTGCCGACAACATCTCGTTTTGAGTTTGACATATCGTGTGGTTCTGTGTGATTTGGACAACTTCAAGTTACACCCCCTTTAAGTTACGCCCACTTCCTGTTACTACCCTCTCTTGCTGTCTGCAGACAGACGCATCTCCCCATTGAGGTCCCCGAGGTCCGGACCTCTGTAATTTAACAATATTGTGCCCAAGGGGAGATTAACGTTATTACAATGGATTCCTATTTAACACAGATGTACTGTACATATGTTCTTTACCAAAGACTGTGAAAACTATAAGCTCAATTTATCAACACAAGCACCTATTCAATAAATTGACATTATTAATGGCATAATCTATGCTACTGCCCACTGACATGCTTTAAAGCTACTGTTGTCCTTTTTTTTTTTTTTTGCCCTTCAAACACCTTAAAATGCACATGTCGAGATCAGGAAAATCAAAATATTCGAATGAGCCTGGGCTGAATAAAACCCTGCCCTTGATTTAGTATTCCATTTCCCTTAGAAATAGTCTCAACACTGAAGTCGTTTGCAACTTCCGGTTCACGTGGACTTTAAAGTAATGCAGTTGCTAACATTCAGTCAGACAATTTATCAATCCAATTATTAACAGTGTTTTCACATAAAAATGTTACAAAAAGACATCATCATCTCCCCCTTTTTAGTTTGACAAGTTCAATATCATATCACATCACTGAGAAAAATCCTCCATAAACTCTTTATTCAGTTTCCATTGTGCTAAATTACTCACTTTCCTCTATTTTCCAGTCTTTCCACTTTCTGGACGCCTTAATTACCCTTCAAAGCAACATTTTTGTGCTTCGGAGTGAGTGGAGTGAAAAATGAGAGGAAAAAGAGAGAAATGGATTGTGACGGAGGCAGCAAGGCTAATAGGATTGAGCCTGAACTCGGCGGGGTAGTGCTACCCTCCTAACCAGACTCGCTTCCTCTCTTCTCCTCTTTCCCACTGCGAGGTCAACCAGTCATCCATCAGATCGCTGGCTAAACCTTTCATAATGATAGAGTTGGATAAGTTTCTGAGACAGAAAGCGTAAAAGACGAATGATGAATGAAAGAAAGATCACACCCTTAAGATGAGGAGACTGGGGATCTCATGTGATGTTTGTTGCCTGAATGGACTGGAGTCTAATGTGCAGGAAATTAAACGGGTTGCCCTGTTAAGTTCACTCTTTTATATGCATAGTGTGGCACAGCATGAGGAAGAGGGGCCTGGCTCCTATATTAAGGCTAAAAAGACACATATACATGAAAGGATAGGACTAAATAAGGCAGACAGAACTTAGTTTAACAGTAATAGGTGCTAATGACTTCCATAGAGTTTGTGCTGCCATGCTCACTGTTTGGACCTTGTTTGTAGGGATGAAGTCACTGAACATTAATTTCTTTTGGTTATTTTGTCACCTATAGACCTTATTCGCCAGAGAAACAAGCGCACAGACATTTTTAGAATTTTGTCTTTAAACTTTTACATTTTTGCAGTAGCTCTGTATGTTTCTATTACATTATTGTCGAAGAGTAATTAGCTGGTGAAGTGGATTTACTTATTGTAAATGTAGAGGGAAATTTCACTACAATGTAGGGGTATGTATCTATTCTGAATATCTTGGACGCCTAGGGAAAATGACAGGATCTAAGTCCCCACCCCTAGGACAATTAACTCCTGTACTTATTATAAATAAGTAGGTTTTAATCTGTCTTGATCAACTGTGTTTTTTAGCAATGACTGGTGAGAAGGCGACTCCAGGACTTTAAGTGTACACGGTAGCTTTCCCAGAGTGTAATAAAATTAATTAACCCCTTTTTCTACTACCAGCCTACAAGACAGGAGGAATGCCCCTACTCCAAGATGACAGAGATTGTAGATGTATTTATTGTAAATAAAATAAAGGAAATTATTGTAAGTGCAAAAAATAAACTTTTGTTTCACATCACGTATGAATGAAAAATAAACAATCACAGAATTAAAGCTTCACTTAGCTTCAAGCTCAAGTTCAGTCTCTTTCCTTTATGCAGGAATACTCAAATCAAACAAAATAAAATAAACAACAGCTCCAACAGACTATTCAGGTGAGAACCAGTTCAGTCAGCAGTACATAATGAATATTACATTTCACATCAGATACTTTCTCAGGTCAATCAACATACCTGTGTAATATTCACAACTCAAGGTTTAAATTTTACCTCACCGCAGAACTGGGCTGGAGTTGGACTGTCCAGGTATGGCAGGGAAATCAGAACAGCTATACGAAACTTGTTCAAAGATAGCAAGTCTTTTCCTTCTTCAAAAACAGGAAATGAATGATTTTTCAAAAAATAAAAGGAAAAATATTATTTTCCACGAAGAGACAGTCTCCAAATGCAGATTCACTCACTTGTGCAAACTAAATTGTCCGTACACAAGTCCATGCAAGTGTTAAATTGTTGTAGAATTACAAAGTTGTTAAACAAAAATACTGCAAAGCGTCCAAAAATGTATTATAGAGAAAATATAGAAAGATGAAAGCAATTCTCAGGAAAGAGGCTATATACTCAAAAATAGGGAGGAAAAAAAATGAAATCAAAAGGATTTCAAAGAGTCTGTAATGCCGCTTGTGTCCACAAAGCGGTGCTAATGTGTCAAAAAGGCTAGCGAGTATTTTTCTCGAAACAACAGTAAAAACCACTCGTTCTGAATCGGCCTTATTCTACATTAACAACAACAACAAAAAAATGATGTCCGTGATTTTCTTCTGGATGTCAACTGTGGTGAAACAACAGTGAAGAAACCTCACAGTACCTCAGCTCCCTTAAATCGGAGACAAACACTCTGGTCACACAACTGTCAGCACTATATGTCTCTCTTCATATCACACAGCCACGTAGTTCAGCTGCGATCACACTTGTAACTCGTGACACTGACAGCACAAACTCGGTACAGCTTCTCGTCCGCTCACCTCGACACTTGTCAACTGCTGTTCACGTAAGAGGGTGGTGATGGCGCAGTGGATAAGACACATGCCTTTGGTGTGAGAGACCAGGGTTCGAATCCACTGTGAAACACCAATGTGTCCCTGAGCAAGACACTTAACCCCTAATTGCTCCAGAGGCGTGTGACCTCTAACATATATAGCAATTGTAAGTCGCTTTGGATAAAAGCGTCAGCTAAATGAATAAATGTAAATGTAAGAGAAAATAAATCACTAGTAAACTGTTTATTTCGTCTTTCACTCTGCTTTACTCGTGCTCCCGATCGTCTCACTCTCTCATCGTCTCACTCGTGCTCTCCCAATTTTCTCCTTCGCGCTCTCCCTCGCGGTTGCCGTATCCTCCGAGAAAACTTTCAAAACAAAAGTCCTTGAATACCTCCACATTCCCCCCTGCTAAACCCTGCCATACACAGGACTCTCCAAACAGACCAGTTCCTGGCAAAACAAACAAAACACAAGAACAGTTTATTATTGGATTCATTGACACAACATTTTCAACTTATGCGTAAACATTCTCTTTAAACATAACACATTCTTTGATATTTTCTTTACACATATTGGCACTTTAAACCCAATTACATAATGTAATCATCCTGATATCTTACAGGAACTCTACTCTGGGTTTCTCTCTTCGAACGTCTGAGATTAGGTACCTCACTAGTGTCTACTTCTGAAATGTCAGAGTCTTCAGATTCCCCAACTTGACCTGTGTCTACTCTCTCTCCCCCAGCTACATTACCCTCCTCACATACCACTTCACCCTCTACTTCTCCCGGTAAGCCTGTGTTTGGTAAGTGTGTAATATATGGAATGTAGACAATGTCTTGCGAGTCTGAGTCTGACAATTCTTTTTCTCTTCCCGCATGTGTAACCAGCCTTGTGGGTGAGGGGAAAGTACAGTGTCTCAATGGGCTCTATGCACGGCGGTATTTCCGGTGAAGGGTTAAGGATGCTCGATAACTTCCGCCGATCGTAGAGTCCAATGCAATACCAAGAATTTAAATTGAATTTTATACTCCATGGTTATACTAAAGAAACGTTAGTCACAAAAACAGACAAAACAGACACCCCTCGTTGTGTTTATGCTTCTTTTTAAAATTATATGAAATAAACATAACTATATATAAAATTACATCTAAACATATGAAAGTTTTGTTTCAAAGACGGGAGGACAGTACATTTTGAAGACTTTGCCATAATCCCGTTTTTCTCGGTTTTTCTCCGCTTTAATCTCCCCAACCGGAAACGGAAGAGCATCCTTGCGTCAAATGCGGAACTTATGCATGCATATAGCCCATTGATCCCTGTGAACCACCTTTGTGGGACCCCCCTGCTCAGGACGTACAGTAAAGACTGGTAAACCTGCGTGATTTTGCTGCACTACCAAATACGGTACAGACTCCCACTTATCTTGGATTTTGTTCCGTCCTCTAAACTTGTGGTTACGCAGCAATACTCTGTCACCAGGTCTAATGAGCGCTCCTGAAGCCTTGCGGTCATAGACCCTCTTCCTTCTCCTGGAAGCTTCTTGAGCAGTTACCTTCGCCGCCTCCACTGCAGTTCTCAGGCGTTCATGATGATTCTTTACCCACTCATCAAGATCATCCGCCTCATCATCAGATAGGTCTTTTCCTCCTAGGACATCCATGGGCAGTCTTGCGTCCCGTCCAAACATTAAATAAAATGGGGAGTAACTTGTCGATGAATGAACGTGACTATTGTAGGCCATCACAAGTTCAGGTAAGTACGTTTTCCAATCCTTCTTCTTTTCTGCAGGTAATGTTCGCAGCATATCGTGCATTGTGCGATTGAACCTTTCGCACTGTGCGTTCCCTTGCGGGTGATAAGGACTGGGGCGACTCAATTTACAGAGCTCCTTGATTACACTTGCCTCGAAACATCTGCCTTGATCCGAGTGCAATCGGGCGGGACATCCATAGCAGACAAACCAGTGTCGTACGAGGGCTTTGGCGGTGGTAAGTGCTGTTTGATTTTTTGTTGGAACCGCCACAGTAAACCTTGTAAACATGTCCGTCAGCACTAGAACATTTTCATAACCCCCTGCTGATCTCTCAAGAATGGTGTAGTCCATGGCAAGAACTTCTAGAGGTGCAGTTACATTGGTGCAGGTCATAGGAGCACGAATCTTGGGGAATACATCCTTAGCTAGGGTACATCTTCGACACTGGGTTACCCATGTTTGTACATCATTGGCCATGGTGGGCCAATAATAACTCTGTCGCATCTGCTCTAATGTACTCCTGCTACCGAAATGCCCTCCATGTTCATGGACTCCCTTATACACTTTCTCCCATAAAGACTCAGGCACTACCAACTGCCAAATCTCCTCTCCGTCTCTTGGGATATAGATCGTCGCTGGGGGTGCACGAGTGGATGCTTGCTGCTCCATTACTGCTCTGGCCAGTGACAGGGCTTCTCGCTGTTCCGTTCTAGCATGATCCAAGGCCCCAGCTTGCTCCTCTAACCTCCTCTGCATTTCAGCGAACTCCTTCTTCAGTTCTTCAAGTTCTACCATTTTTCTTCTTGCTCACAGACCTGGGACAGATTACTGCAACAACAAAAACTAGGCTAAGTATGATCCTGTTCGTGACGCCAAATTAATGTAGAGGGAAATTTCACTACAATGTAGGGGTATGTATCTATTCTGAATATCTTGGACGCCTAGGGAAAATGACAGGATCTAAGTCCCCACCCCTAGGACAATTAACTCCTGTACTTATTATAAATAAGTAGGTTTTAATCTGTCTTGATCAACTGTGTTTTTTAGCAATGACTGGTGAGAAGGCGACTCCAGGACTTTAAGTGTACACGGTAGCTTTCCCAGAGTGTAATAAAATTAATTAACCCCTTTTTCTACTACCAGCCTACAAGACAGGAGGAATGCCCCTACTCCAAGATGACAGAGATTGTAGATGTATTTATTCTAAATAAAATAAAGGAAATCATTGTAAGTGCACAAAATAAACTTTTGTTTCACATCACGTTTGAATGAAAAATAAACAATCACAGAATTAAAGCTTCACTTAGCTTCAAGCTCAAGTTCAGTCTCTTTGCTTTATGCAGGAATACTCAAATCAAACAAAATAAAATAAACAACAGCTCCAACAGACTATTCAGGTGAGAACCAGTTCAGTCAGCAGTACATAATGAATATTACATTTCACATCAGATACTTTCTCAGGTCAATCAACATACCTGTGTAATATTCACAACTCAAGGTTTAAATTTTACCTCACCACAGAACTGGGCTGGAGTTGGACTGTCCAGGTATGGCAGGGAAATCAGAACAGCTATACGAAACTTGTTCAAAGATAGCAAGTCTTTTCCTTCTTCAAAAACAGGAAATGAATGATTTTTCAAAAAATAAAAGGAAAAATATTATTTTCCACGAAGAGACAGTCTCCAAATGCAGATTCACTCACTTGTGCAAACTAAATTGTCCGTACACAAGTCCATGCAAGTGTTTAATTGTTGTAGAATTACAAAGTTGTTAAACAAAAATACTGCAAAGCGTCCAAAAATGTATTATAGAGAAAATATAGAAAGATGAAAGCAATTCTCAGGAAAGAGGCTATATACTCAAAAATAGGGAGGAAAAAAAAATGAAATCAAAAGAATTTCAAAGAGTCTGTAATGCCGCTTGTGTCCACAAAGCGGCGCTAATGTGTCAAAAAGGCTAGCGAGTATTTTTCTCGAAACAACAGTAAAAACCACTCGTTCTGAATCGGCCTTATTCTACATCAACAACAACAACAAAAAAATGATGTCCGTGATTTTCTTCTGGATGTCAACTGTGGTGAAACAACAGTGAAGAAACCTCACAGTACCTCAGCTCCCTTAAATCGGAGATAAACACTCTGGTCACACAACTGTCAGCACTATATGTCTCTCTTCATATCACACAGCCACGTAGTTCAGCTGCGATCACACTTGTAACTCGTGACACTGACAGCACAAGCTCGGTACAGCTTCTCGTCCGCTCACCTCGACACTTGTCAACTGCTGTTCACGTAAAAGAAAATAAATCACTAGTAAACTGTTTATTTCGTCTTTCACTCTGCTTTACTCGCGCTCTCTATCGTCTCACTCGTGCTCTCCCAATTTTCTCCTTCGCGCTCTCCCTCGCGGTTGCCGTATCCTCCGAGAAAACGTTCAAAATAAAAGTCCTTGAATACCTCCACATAAAGTAAACGGAAGTTATCACAAGCATTGTAATCTTTAAAACAGCTGCCTTAACAAATTAAGATTTTAAAACGATCAGTTCATTCATAAATATGTAAGATCGTTGTGGAAATACAAACCGGAAGACAAAAGACAACGAGTGCAGCGCTGAAATGGTACAGGCTACATAAGGTCTACAACTTCCCAGATCCCCTGAACTGCAGCCACAAGTTTGTGCTTGCTTTTTGTTTCCACTTTTCTCACTTAGAGCCAATGAAGTAACATTAGCATGGACATGATCAAATAATTTAGGAATACTACTTATCATATAATCTTATTGTTTTTAATTTTTAACAGTAATTTATTCATAGCAGGGTTTTACATCCTTTTTTTCAGGCCAAAGACTGAATGGAGAAACCAAGCAGGGACTCCCTGTGGCATACTGTACATAAATGAGACTTGCATTTACAGTCTGGCCTTTAATATATTGTTTTTGATGTAAAAATAAATAGTAATAATTTAGGAGCAACAATCAAACATTTAGCCAAACTTTTAATTTGGTTAAAGGTACACTATGTAACTTTTTTTTTTTTCAAAATATAAATTTATTTTGAGTCAATACATCCATCCTTCTTCCAAAACGTGTTTTTGTCTGTTATAGCCTAAATGTTTATATTTTAGACCTAATGAGATGGATTTCGTGGGAAATTACATACATCGTCACTTGCCCGTAATTGTCTCGTCATATCCGTAAATAGAGAAAAGCTTTTCCAGCTACATTGACGTGTGTACTGTGTCGTTTAGGCATAGCTTAGTTAGTTGTCACAAAAAGTAAAAAAGGTTGACATGGGGCATGCTAAATCTCAAACCTCTGGGGAATCATCTGTTTGAAAAGAATGCAGAACAGGGGAGATTCTGCTGGCAAAGAAAGAATGTGACAGAGCTTGTAATAAAACAAAAATAGGGATTTGAAATGTTATAAAAATGATGCAAAGATTGCATTTTTTATTATTCATCAGGTGAGTAAGTTATTTTATTGAACAGGTAAATTGCCATAGCTTTCTAATGGAGTTAATTGTAAAGCATTATCTACTGTGAAGGGTCATTTCATTATGGATTGTTGTAGTGCTGTTTTCAAGGAAGGAGCCTAATGTTGGTATAGGTACAGTAACATCATCAGCTAGCCAGCTAGAGATCCTTTCCATCTAAAATGGTTATATCTCTTAAGCCTAGTAGTTAATGTTTTATAAGCAGTAGGATAATCTCTCTCTAATTTTAGTAATGAGAAAGAAAGTCTTGGTTATGTATGTAACCCTCGTTCCCTGAAGTAGGGAACAGAGAAGTAGTTGACGTGTCGACTGATTGGGATCACGCTTAGGGAGCCTGTCATCTTCGAGTACTGTTAAAACGAGCCAATGCATATTGGCATGCGAGATCTGCATGTGACACTCCCAGCGGCACGGGTATAAATACGGAAGTGGATGCACGCACAAGTTGTTTTTCGCTGAGGAGCCGAGCGGAGCCCATAGTCAGCGGTGGTCCAGCAACAGTGGTTATAGGACAGCGTATCCGTTCCCTCCTTCAGGGAACGAAGGTTACATACGTAACCGAGACGTTCCCTTTCAGTGGCTCAGATGAGGCGGAGATGGGACAGGGCTTAGGACAGGAAAATCTATTTGGCGAGAGTGAATGAACGACACAGATGCGATGTACAGCTGTAGTGCCGTTCATTCATTCATTCACACAAAGACACGCAATTCATTTTTAAACAGTCTTTTTGCGGTTTACAGACACTATTCAATATCGTAATTAGAACAAAGGACTTAAGAATAAATAACTTACTAGCTACATCAGCTGGATCCGCTCCTCAAAATGAAACCAGCACTTCTGAGGTAACTTTTCCAGGATTATTACGATAGTATTATTCCTTACAGCGTAGCAATACGAGGTAAAGTACTAGATTCTTATTAATGATTTCTCCAGCTGATGTAGGCGTTGCCTCAACATTTGCGTTTGAACAGCGTGCGCTCTCCGTGGGCGTGTCACATTAACACTTAATAAGCTATAATTAGCTGAAAGGGAAAAGACTGACATCTCTCTCTTTTCATACAGATTACATAAACTGTGAAAATTTGTTTTTTATATAAATTACTTCATTTTTACTTTTTACTTCAAATCTCTCGTGACTCTGTGACAAGTATTCACTGAGTTACAGTTCATTTTTAGACGCGTTTCAGAACGGACTTCACTGACAAATAGAAGGCAGAACTCGCATCATATTTATTTTTCTTTATTTGACAAAAACCCACAATAGCCTACTTTGTTTTTATTGTGAGTATACACAAAAAACTTAACATGATCGAATGATGGATAGCATTTATATGTAAGATCAAAATCAACAAAGTATTTTGAGTCTCTTTTGCACTTATAAGAAAAAAAGTGAGCTGATATCGCCGGCAATACCGCCGACCCGAGAGGGTTAACCAGAACCTCCGCGACCAATTCTTTTTTAGAACCAGACCTGGAACTCTCCAAGGTCTAAACGTGGGTGCCATCATGCCCCATCCCTGAGAATGTACTCAGAGGAAGGAAGGGCTGTCGAGAGGAGAGGTCTGGTTGGGCCAATAAGGGGCAACTAGCAAGACCTGCTCCATCTCCTTCCTGACTTTAGCATAGTTGTGTGCAAGAAGGCTCACTGGGGAACGCATTTCTGCGGGGGCCCCAGGGCCAGCTGTGGCCAAAGCAATTGGAAATGCATTTCTGTGTAACAAATTGATTGGAGGCTTTTGAAAAAGTGCCCGTCTCAATAAACACAGGACCAAGATGGTCGTGACCCACCTCTCTAAGGTATAATGAAGTACAGGCTTATAGAAGCCAGCCTTCAAATCAGCTGGAGGGAGCGGCTGCATCGCGTCCTTCGCCAGTAGACTGCGAAGTGCGCACACAAGACAGGAGCACTGCTTAACACTTAGGTGTGACTAAAGTCAATAATTTTAGGAGCATATTTACTCAAGACCTAGCTGTGATGAATATCACTGAGTTTAGGTGGAAGCCTAGCGAAAAGGAATCACAAGCCGAGTCTGATGGTATAGTTTGGGGTCATCTGGACCGGTTGGGAAGCATTTTTGGCTTCCACAAACCGGGCCAGGGGCCAGGGGACCACAGACGTACCCGAGGTAGGGCAGCGAGGTGAAGGAGAGGGACCAGGCTTGAAAGGGCCGAGGACGGCCCTAAGCAGGGTCTGAGTCAACACTTACCTGTCATCACGAGACGGCCAGGGATGCGTGAGAAGACGGATGACCAGGTCCATGAACCACATCCAACTGCCATGCTGACAAACAAGAGAGGGCTGAGGGGTGAAAAGGCTTTACAGGGTCGGACACCGTCAGACTTGCCCTCTTGGGACCCAGGAACAGAGGAATTTGCTCTTTCTTTGAAGTGTGGTTACCGCTTGCTCCTCTTTTTTTGGGAGTCAGTGGTGGAACAGACACACGCACAAACGAAGACTCCACCCGGCCCACCCGACTCCACTCGTTTCAACGTAGCTGACAATTCTGGATCCGGCTCGGACAACGTTACACTCCCAGACGGAGATAACACACCTGAGTCGTCAACTCCAGAGGCCAGCTCACCCTCCGTTGCTGCTATCGACATCTAACCAGTCGTCAACAAACACTAACATCTAGAAATGTGTTGCTTTTAAAACAGCAGCTGAGAGCTGAAAGCTTGCGATCACCACTGCACTCGCCCTGTAGAAACCACCAGCACTGGGAGAGTCTTCCAGAAGAACACAGACACACTCGCTCGTTGTTAACAACAGCACTCTTCAGAGACATCAAACGATCGGCTCCGAAGCGAAAGGCAACTGGTGCGTGCATCCACTTCCATATTTATACCCGCGGGCGGATTTTGAAATGCAGATCTCGCACGACAATGTGCATTGGCTCCTTTTAAATGGTAAATGGACTGCAATTATATAGCGCTTTAACAGACCCAATGGCCACCAAAGCACTTTACATTTTGCCTCACACTCACCCATTCATACACCGACGGCGTTGTCAGCCATGCAGAGGCGCCACCCAGCTCGTTGAGAGCAGCCGGGGTTAGGTGTCTTGCTCATGGACACCTCGACACTTGGTCAGGTGGAATCGGGGATTGAACCACCAACCTTCTGGTTTGTAGACAACCTACATGAACCACTGCCGCCCGCAACTGGGAGTTTAACAGTACTCAAAGATGACAGGCTCCCTAAGCCTGATCCCAATCAGTCGACACATCAACTATGTTGAACGTGAGTGACTAAAAGGGAACCATATTTATCCACAGTCACGTTAATTTTGTATTTCTTTAACAAATTGTTTTTCAAAATATCATATTAAACAATAATTTGCAAACCCTATGAAGTGTCACTGCGGGCCACCTGTTAAATACCCCTAATTTATAGAACACCTTGAAATGGCTATGAACTAGGTGTATTTTTTTCAGGCTATTGACAACCAATAAAGATATAGCAATATTACCAGAATCTGAGTGAGTTGTAGATAGGTAGACGTTTGATTTTCAAAGAGCTACATATCAAAGAGAGCCTATAGTCCAGAAGAGAGTGAAAGACGCAAGAGCTGCCTATAGGAGCCTGGCCATCGCAGATCCATCTATTGATTTTCCAATCAGAGCTTTGGAACTGTGCAAACAATTCCCCTGGAGCTGTAGAGCAGCTACGCAGACTGGGTTGAAACTGAGGCCAGTCTGTTATTATGGTTGAACTGCTACGCTCAACTTCAGTCGCAGTACAATAGTGGGGCACGGCTCCAGCCGTGGAGGATCAGAGGAGAAGCCCTGCTATACTACATTTATGGCAGCATTCGTTAAAAAGTTTAAGGTTTCGAGAGGCGAATAAATGAGGCATGGAAAACTTATAAATGGCACATTTTCCTGCCTCAGATAAAAGAGCTCAGACAAAACTATTTTATGAAGAAACCAGGGAGAAGGAAAAAAATGCACATTAAAAAAAATCTGAGCCTTTTTTGACTATTTCGCTGCTGTGGTGCCTTTTGGTGCCGTATTGATTCGAGTCAACACAAAGACTTGATGTTTAGTGTGCTCAAATGGATATTTCATCAAAAAATGAAAAATCCATCATCCTTTACTTACCCTCATTTCGTTCCAAATCTGTATGAGTTTTTTCTGTGGCACACAGGTATTTTGACACCCCATTGACTTATACATTAAACAAAGTTTAAACATTATTTAAAATATTTTGTATATTTGTGTTCAGAAGACAGACAGTTATATAGGTTTGGAAAGACATGAGGGTGATTAAGTGACACCATATTTTTTTTTTAATTGAGTGAAGTAAGCCCAATTTTAAGCCACAATTAGTTCAAAACACTGATTACTGTACCTTGAGCTCTGGGAACATTTCTCCCTCAGCAAAACATTTAATTAAATTAAAAAAGGTTACAGTAAAAAAACCTTGACCAAAAACCTTCTCCTAACCACTACTATTGTTCAAACTCAGGAGCCCCTTGTATGGAGGACCCGATCCCTCTGTCTTGATCCATCAGCAGCCGGTGGGTGAAAAGAGTGGGGCATAACAAACGGCTCTCTCCAAATGAGTCCCTGGAGGCAGCGAGCGCATTTACTTAGCCACCGTTTTGAAAAAGGGATGAAATAACAAAAATGCAGAGAAGGAAAGGGCTGAGAGAGAGACTGAGTGAGTGGAAGGAAGTAGCGTATGAGTTGTTGAGATGACATGCCAAGTAATTTTATGCGCCGCTATTTCCTTGTGTTTTTGCAGAGAACAGTGTAAATGTTACCCACGCGTAAAGGAATCAGTGGAGGGACAGAGAGGAGTTTTGTATGACTACAGTAATACTGATGTTAAAGCTGCTGTCCGTAACATTTTTAAGTTAAAAATAATCCAAATTAATTATTTAAAAAAAAAACATCTTCAGCCAGTGTTCAAAACTATCTGCTTGCCATAGCTAGATTCAAAATGGTTAGCTTGTAATAATGATTTTAATTCCAGTGGTACTGGTGGGTTTTCGCGGGAAATTCGAGCAGGTCTTTGCGTCATTACGTCACATCCGTACACATAAAGAAGGAGTTTCGGCTAGCCGGCTGCGGCTATACTGCGCGTGAGGAGATGTAGAGATGGGCTTTTCTCGCAGCACTTTACATGATTAAACTCATGGCGGATCCAGAAAGATCCAAACAACAATCATCAGTGTCAACTGGAGATTAACCAGTTATAAAACCCAAAAGACTTCGTACTTCGGATTTAAGGTGGAAAGAGAAAGAAACCGTCTCATGCGAACACAAGGATACACATCGGTGGGGCTTTTGAAAGGTGCGTGAACTCTGTGTTTTGAAGGAGTTTGAAACAGAAGAAGAGACGGCTTTTTCTGCTGAACAAGTAAGACATTTCAATAGTTCAATCGTGTAGCTAACAGTACGTTTTCTTAATTCACACAGTTATGGAGTTTCCTTTGTTGTGTCTTTCTCGTTTAGCTATTATGGAGAATATGAATTCTGAACTACACAGGTAATCATAAAACACATTAAATAACGTAAGTCACGCAATGGTGATGTTGTTAACATGAACAATTTGAGAACAAAGTAACGTTAGGCTATGATTTTCACGGTTGCTGTAACGTTAAATCGCGCTGATTAAATCTAACGATCGCTTGTCATGTCGAATGCTATTGCCCCCTTAGTTGATCAGAACAAAAATGGATGTTACTTACTTGTTCAGAAGACATTTTCCGGTGAAAATTCTTATGTTGGTCAAGCTTTCAAAACGTGAATCTGTGATTCTGAATGACAGTATCCACACAGCGCGGTGATTGACAGCAGCACTCGCCTCAAAACACTGTGTTCATCCGCGCTGTTTCATGCCGATTTACAACCCACGTAAAGATTATAATTCCGCGAATCACTGCGAATACACGGTCACACGACAACAATATGCTTAAATTGGAGAATTTTTCCTTTGAGTTTTCCACATACAGATGACGCCATTGTTAAAACGATCGTGAAAACAACTAAAAACGCTGTATTCTGCTGTCAGGCCTTTAGATGGCGATGAAACGCTTCCGTAGCTTCCGTGTATGCCGACACATGTTACGTCATGATGCAGCACCAATCAGGGGTGCGTTTCCCAAAACCATCGTTGCTAACTAAGTTAGCAACTTTGATGGTTGCAATGCAATTTCCCATTGCCAACCATCCAAGTTGCTAACAGGTTAGCAATGATGGTTTTGGGAAACGCACCCCAGGATTGGATTAGTTTCATTCATACTTCAGATGCATTATGCTAAGGGCGTTCCACAAAGTGTCGTCATCGACACAGTGTCTCGTTCCCTTCTCGTGCAACAGGGGTTACAGTCGTAACCCGAGACGTTTTGACATCATTTGAATGCATCATTTACGATTATGAATTCGGATTGATCTAAACCCGTTTACATATGAGCTTTAGAAATGTACACGTTTACAAATCCTTTGAGGTTCATAGAATATTTAAGAACACAAATCAATAACTGGGTGAAACATGGTAATGTCACTATTGAGCTTTGATGATAATTAAATTCAGCCATACAAAGAGTAAAAAAGTCCCATCTGGGTTTTTATTTATAAATAAATTTGGTCTTTAAAAAGTGTTGGTCAATGGGATAGTGTCTGAATATTTAACTAATTGTCATCTGTGGCAGTTACCTTGTTAACGTTTCATCAGTTTGAACCAGGCATTTGTGTTTGTAAAAGGGTTTGCGTTTCAGAAGCTGTAAATATGTTGAAATTGCATGTTTGTGTGTCTATACAAAGGTACAAAAGCTTACACAGTTTTTCTGGACAGCTACAATATCGCTGAGACAAAGCCCTCCTGCTGCTTTCTTGTAAACGGTATTAGAATTGTCTGCAAGCCATACACGTGCACTTTTTACCTCTGGTTGAGTGCTATAGACATGTTGCCTTTGAAAAGAAAAAGTTGGGTCTTGATCAAAGAGAGCATTTTTCTTTTTTCTGTTGTGCCAAACATAAATTTGATAGAAGTCACGGAGAGTGAAATATTTAATGCTGAGGGCAAGAAAGTTTCTTTCTACTTCTAAAATTTGACCACTGTTTACCCTGACAATTACTGTTATGATTGTGGCTTTTACATGGGGTAAATAGATGAAGCGAATTCTCCTTGGAGAATTCAATTGCACTGCTATTGCATTTTTCTTGTCTTATATTGAGGGTTGGTAAGTTTGGATGTTTCTCAGAGAAGAAGGTCCAAAATAATAGATCACAAAATGCCTTGATCCAAGTCACATGAGCATTCTAAGTGCATTTCTGCTTTAGGTATCAAGTAGCTTGAATGTTTTTTTTATTGATGTTTTTGTCACATTTACATTTTTACGATGCATCAGGCAGATACTTTCGTTCAAAGCGACTTACTGTGCATTCAAGCTATACATTTTTTTAAATTAATTTATTCCCTGGGAATCAACCCATGACTTTGGAGTTGCTAGCGCCATGCTGAACTGTTTAAGCTACAGGAATTTTGTTTATTTATCATTTTATTTGCCAATGAGATTTGAATGGTGCAGAGCCAGTAACTCTTTACACATCCACATTTTAAAGCCATCAGTTTCTTTCTCTTTGTTTCCACTTGGCCCCTCTGTGAACAGTATTTAAATGTCATGATTCTGCCATCATGTCTTTGGTTTCTTTTGTCTTGTGGCAGGATCATGGCAGATCCATGTGTTTGTGTACAAGCGCATGGCCGATTGTTTGGCCATGTGCTTGTGTTGTCTCGTCTCTTAACCCCGCCCCCTTGTTATCCTCGTCTTGTGATTATTGTCTAGTCAGTTTCACCTGTCCTCGTCATTAGTGTTCCCTATTTAATCCCTGTGTATTTGCTGTCTTGTGCGGTTCATTGTGATACGTTGTGTGATCCTTACTGTGAGTTATTCGCTGAGAAGTCTGTCATTGGAGAAGTCTGTTCCTGTCTTTGTTTTGTTCCTGTCTTAGTTTCTAGTCTTAGTCTGGTGTGTTCTACCCTGTCGTGTTTTACCCCATCGTGGGTTTTGTTTTCCCTGTTTTTGTGCACTAATAAACGTTGTCACTGCTACTGTCTGCAATTGGGTTCATCCTTCCTGCTATCCACATAACAGAATGAATCGCCGAAAACTGAACCCAGCAGACAGGATGTGCTTTCCTGTCAAGCGATCCCCGGACCCCTCTGATCAGTGTTGGTTATCAACTCCCCTCAATAGAAGCAGCGTCAACCTTCCGTACTCACCAGAGGGTGAGTGGATCCTGTCGAACTACGCTCGGCTTTTTGATCGTTTCTCCCGGGAGGAGTCAGAGACGGCGTCCTCGTGTTCTTCACCTGCTGCCTGCCTACCAATAATCCCGGAGGGTCGCGTATTAGCAGGGGTCACGCAGGACAACCAAGCTCACCTCGTCTCGACTCCTGAGGCGTCTTCCACACCTGCTGGTCTTCGTGGGAAACGAGGAAGACGGACCTCGTGGGAGTCTCCGTCGGAATCATCCTCACCAGAGTCAGCGCAGCCTGAGTCCGTCCTTCCACCGCCAGTCACGGTTCCTGCTGTGCTTCCCCAACCAGCCACAGCTCTGGCCATGGCCTCTGCCCCGCGGCCAAGGAGAAAGAGGAGGAGGAAGGCTGCAGTCACAGAGCCCGCTGCGCCCGCTGCAGTCAGCGCGGTCGCCGAGAGCGCTGCACCCGCGCCTGCTGCCGAGAACGCTGCACCCGCGCCTGCTGCCGAGAACGCTGCACCCGCGCCTGCCGCCGAGAGCGCTGCACCCGCGCCTGCTGCCGAGAGCGCTGCACCCGCGCCTGCTGCCGAGAGCGCTGCACCCGCGCCTGCCGCCGAGAGCGCTGCACCCGCGCCTGCTGCCGAGAGCGCTGCACCCGCGCCTGCTGCCGAGAGCGCTGCACCCGCGCCTGCCGCCGAGAGCGCTGCACCCGCGCCTGCCGCCGAGAGCGCTGCACCCGCGCCTGCCGCCGAGAGCGCTGCACCCGCGCCTGCCGCCGAGAGCGCTGCACTCGCGCCTGCCGCCGAGAGCACTGCGCCCGCCGCCGAGAGCGCTGCACCCGCGCCTGCCGCCGAGAGCGCTGCACCCGCGCCTGCCGCCGAGAGCGCTGCACCCGCGCCTGCCGCCGAGAGCGCTGCACCCGCGCCTGCCGCCGAGAGCGCTGCACCCGCGCCTGCCGCCGAGAGCGCTGCACCCGCGCCTGCCGCCGAGAGCGCTGCACCCGCGCCTGCCGCCGAGAGCGCTGCACCCGCGCCTGTTGCCGTGAGCGCCACACCCAGTCCTGTCCTGTCACCAGTCATGTTCCCCGTCAGTAGTCCTGTTTCCTCGTCCTCTGTGTCCTCAATGTCTGTGCCTGTTGCTGCTTCCTCTGATGCAGCATCCCCATCTGTTTTCCCGGTCTCCCCCGTCTCCACTAGTCCCCGAACTGTTTCACCCTTTGTCCCTGTCTCCACGAGTCCCCGGACTGTATCTTCGTTCGCCCCTGTCTCCACTTGTCCCCGGACTGTTTCCCCTGTCACCATTGAGCCCCGGACTGTTTCCCCCAAGACCTCTCCTCGTGTGTCTCCATCTAAACCAGCCCAGAACCCTTGTCCGAAGCCCTCGTCCCGTCGACCTAGGACCCCCAGCACACCCATCCACCCTGGACCACCCCCCATGAACTCTGTGTTTCCTCCGCCACCTCTTCCTTGTTTGTTATTTTTATTGTTGCATCCTAACCCTGTTGTTGTGTTTTCGTGTTTGCCGTTACTGTTATTTGTCATGTTTTGTTGGTTTCTGTCGATGTCTCAGTCTGTCTTGTCCCGTGTTTGATGTCCCCTTGAGGAGCGTCTGGAAGCCGCTCCTTAAGGTGGGGGTTCTGTCATGATTCTGCCATCATGTCTTTGGTTTCTTTTGTCTTGTGGCAGGATCATGGCAGATCCATGTGTTTGTGTACAAGCGCATGGCCGATTGTTTGGCCATGTGCTTGTGTTGTCTCGTCTCTTAACCCCGCCCCCTTGTTATCCTCGTCTTGTGATTATTGTCTAGTCAGTTTCACCTGTCCTCGTCATTAGTGTTCCCTATTTAATCCCTGTGTATTTGCTGTCTTGTGCGGTTCATTGTGATACGTTGTGTGATCCTTACTGTGAGTTATTCGCTGAGAAGTCTGTCATTGGAGAAGTCTGTTCCTGTCTTTGTTTTGTTCCTGTCTTAGTTTCTAGTCTTAGTCTGGTGTGTTCTACCCTGTCGTGTTTTACCCCATCGTGGGTTTTGTTTTCCCTGTTTTTGTGCACTAATAAACGTTGTCACTGCTACTGTCTGCAATTGGGTTCATCCTTCCTGCTATCCACATAACATTAAATGCCTGGGGTGTAGTAATGCTCTCTTGGACTGTTTGTGGGGACAGTTTTTAACACTACACGTGGCGTGGTTGTTGAATCTATCCGGGAACAGAATATACATGTACGTCCACATTCCACTGAGGTCATTGGTCAGCATGGCTGGCACCTTGTATACAGATTTTATGTGTTCGTAGGTCCTTCGAGCGGCCTTTAGAAGTTATACAGCAATCCTTGTATACAGTTTTCCCAAGCTGTTAAGACACAGCAGATGTAGAGAGCCGGGCTGTATTGCTATGCCCCCTCCACCACTTCCAACCACAATCATTAGCTACTAGCGCACCACTAGTGTTTAAAACCAGGATGTAAATGGGTGGGTATAGTCTCCACAGATGGGTGTTGATGGGTTTGTTGAGAAAATATTGTAAAACGGAAACTGCCTGTTCTTTATGGGTGGGGTTCATGTGATACTTGTCATGGTAGTCTGGTTGAGAATCTGGCACTTGGTCTATTTTCCCTTTGCATAAAGGTGCTAGTGTGTTAAAACTGGGGTCAGAATTGACAATGTGGTGCTGGTGGATGAAGTCGGACAACTTACAACTCACTGTGATGCCCTGCTGGAAAGTGTATTGATTTGACTGACAAAATGAGACGTTGGTGCTGTACCTAGATTTTACAGAACCAGATTTACTTCTCTATAGAATACATTTCTGTGGCAGCACTTCCAGGTTATTCTGGCATCCTGGAAAAGAGCTGTTTTAGTGATTCATTACAGTTTTTCACAGTCGCTAGGACCCATTTTTCAATACTTAAGTCACTTTTTCAAAACTCTTCACACAGTGAGCACAACAGAAGTATATGTGGGCTAATCTGTGGATCATTTATCATTGCTTTGGCACAAAATGCATTCAATGACTACATCTTTCAAATTACATGAATTCTTTTCTCACTTCGACACAACAACCGCCAAAACTCTGTGTACCTACAGGCCAATTTGCACATGCTTACATACTGTTTTCAAAACTGTTAAACTTATGTTCAAAACAATAACATAATACAAAACTGAATAATTATAAGACAGCATTTTGCCACATTTCTACAGTATTGTAATGAAATATATTTAGAATCTAAAAATGAAATGGTATAAAAACAATTGGACCAACCACAGCTGATTCCTATTGTATCTGTATCGGTGGATGGTGTGTATACAAATTGTTGTACTTTGGAATTACTCCAAAAACATAAAATATAACAACTGCATGATGTCTGATTCATTCTAGTAACATATATTGCAGTGAATTCTAAACAGTAGAGAGGTAGAAGCATTTACATAGGAAAACATTGTATAAAATTACCTGTTGTTAGTGTTTTTTATGTTATTGTTTTGTGGGTGATAAAGTGTGTTTGTTGGCTGTCAACCTTTGCTAGTGTTATGGAAGAATGTGTTGATTTGAGATATGTATGAAGTGATTTGGTAGTTTTAGTGCATTTTGAATGTGAAATGAACTGCTGTGCCGAGCTGAAAGTTGGTTAGGAGAACTGTGTGAAGAGTTTTGAAAAAGTGACTTAAGTATTGAAAAATGGGTCCTAGCGACTGTAAAAAACTGTAAAATTGAGGTGAAAATGACCAAAAATTGCTTTGTCACACTGATTACATACAATTTGATGGATCAGGACAAACTTAGATTTTGATGGTTATGTCAATAAATTGTGGTAAAATATGTATTTTAACTGGTCAGTTTTATATTGAGCAATTCAGTTACAGTGAAGTTGAAACTGGTTTAGTAAATCACTAAATATGAACCTTTATGTACATAAGATGAATCACTTGTTTAAGATTGTAATATTCCTCAATTGTAAATTGGTTGGATTAAAACGTCTGCTTAAGTGAATAAATGTAAATGTATTTCTTCACTATAAAACATATGTATATTTTTATTATTATGCTGTTTTGTCTCTCTGTCTTTTTGCGAGTCTTGAGTTCTCTTACGAGAGTATCTCTCGTACTGCGTAATATCTTACGCTATGGGGAAAACTCTTTTCCTCGAGAATATTGAAGCCAAAAATTATCCTTAATTTTAAAAATGCAAAACGCTTTGCAGCAGCAAGCAGACAAGGGCGAGACAGCTCGCGCGCCCATTGGCTGCCTTGCTGGAAAAGCTGCAGCCTATCGAGTGAGGCACTGCGTGACGTAATGACGAATGGGGACGCTTCGCGCCCATTTCGTCATGTCCCGCCAGTAGAGGCGTGGTCTCGCCCTATAAATACCCCCTCGATAGCTGTATTTCCTCTGATTTTTCTACTCTTCACGCGAAGCTCACGCATCGCTGGATCCAGAGTGAGAAGCCGCGCCGTTGACTTGTAGCCTTATCAGCGGGACGTGCCATCTTCTGAAGTCGCTGGCCCAGCCGCCTTCAACCGCCGTACCTGCTGCGCTTAACCGGCGTACTATATCCTTTTACTCTGCTAAGTGTGTGTGTGTTTGCTTACGTGACGCAACACCCATTTCTCTGTTCTAAAAGAGCTGCGTCTTTTTAAAGATGCCTTTCTGTGGCTCGTGCCGCGCCCAACTCAGTGATGAGGACCGTCACGTCATCTGTGTGTCCTGCCTGGGTCATGAGCACGCGGCTATCGCGCTCGCGGATGGTGGATGCCCGCACTGCGAACTTCTGCCCATGGTGACTCTGAGGACTCGCCTGGCGTCGTTCTCTGAGCCCGCGTCCCAGCCTTCTGTGCCGCGCCGCAAGAAGCGTCGCGCCCAGCACGCTCCCGAGCCTTCTCCAGCCCGCCAAAGCTCGCCGGTTCGCCCGCCTGCTTCGCCGGCTTCACTTGAGTCGCTCCCGGACGGACAGCGCCCGCCGTCTGCCGCCGCTTCCGCTCCCGAGTTGGACGAACCTGCTGAGGTATGCTCTCTTGTGGCTTCTGATAGCGAGGATTGGGCGAGCTCTGTGGACCTCCCCCCCGCTGACGTGTCTAGCCAACCCTCTGGGAAGAGACCCGGCATTGAGGCTGAGCTGATGCGTCTGCTCACCCAGGCCGTGGAGTGCATCGGCCTCGAGTGGGAGGCGCCTACTTTGCCGCCGCGCAACAGACTCGACGGGCGCTTTCTCAAGAAGGACGAAGCCCCGTCTAGGTCTAGGGCCGCCCCCTTCCTCCCTGAGCTCCACGACGAAGTCGCCAAGTCATGGACCGCCCCTTTCTCCGCCAGGCTGCGCACTTCCACCTCTGCGGCTTTTTCCTCTGTCGTCGGCGCGGGAGATAAAGGATATCTCTCCATTCCTCCTGTGGAGGCGGCGGTCGCGTCGCATCTCTGCCCGCCCTCTGCGGGACGGCGCGCGCAGACGTCGCTTCCTTCTAAAGCCTGCCGGGTGACTTCATCGCTGCACGGGCGCGCTTACACAGCCGCTGGACAGGCGGTCTCAGCGCTGCATACTATGGCGGTCTTGCAGATTTACCAGGCTGACCTTCTCCTTAAATTGGACGAGGAAGGGCCGGGTGCTGTCAGTGTGGCGGATTTACGAGGCGCTACGGACCTTGCTCTACGCGCCGCTAAAGCCGCTGCTCAGGCCATGGGGCGGAATATGGCCTCTCTCACCGTTGCTGAGAGACATCTGTGGTTGACGCTGTCTGAGATGACGGAAGCTGAGCGCTCTGTATTCCTCGACGCGCCCATTTCCCCTGCGGGCCTCTTCGGATCTGCCGTCAAAGATTTCGCGGACAGATATTCTGAGGTGCAGAAGACTTCGCAGGCCATGAAGCACTTCCTCCCGAAGCGCTCGAGCTCCGCTGCAGGTCGCTCTAAGCAGCCGTCTGCTCGCAGCTCGCAGCCTCGGCCTGCATCGCCCGCAGCCGCCGCTACACAGCGCCGCCAGGCCCGGGATCAGAGACCGCGCTCTCGCTCTGCTGGACGCCGCCCCGCTCAGCGCGGGCCCCGGCCGAAGATTGAGCTCAAGCCCGAGGCCTCGAGGCTTTCCTAGCCACTCTAGGAAAGCGACGGTGTTCGGATCCCGCTGCGGCCGGTTCCCCACCGAAACGATTCGCTCGTTCAGTTCCTTGCGATGTGACTGTGCCAGTGTATTTAGCAGTGAAGCGGCCGGTGTCTCAGCCCGCTTGCCTGCACACAAAAGCCGTTTTTATGGCTACCCAGATAAATCCAATAAAGAGTGTATTTTCTGGTATACCGGCCACGGCCGATGGTGTTATGAGTGTTGTAAGAATGCCCACGCCCCAGTGCCCATTCCCACACCCAGACACAGCCCGCCACGGTGTGAGGCTAGCAGACATAAATCTGACTCAGGTCGATTGTGCAGACAATGTAGTGAATGCGCCCATACAATGCCCGCTCACGCTACATGCCGCGTGTCCCTTGGTTTCTGTAAAAACGAAACCAACACACAGTCTATCGGCTCCGACCGAAAGCGTGTACAGTGCAGTAGATGTGCCCGTAAGTTTGCGCCCACATCCCCACATCCCCCAGAGCCCGGTCTGCATTCTACCTCTAGCTATTCACGCAGAAGCGTGGTCAAAGCTACCCGGGTATCAGACTGGGTGCTGAACACTATAAAGAGAGGCTACTCACTACAATTCGCACGACGTCCCCGCCGTTATACGGCGCGCGTCGAGACTACGGTGAGAAACGAAGTATCTCATCTACTTCGAGCCGAGATAGCGAAACTGCTGAGCAAGGGGGCCATAGAGCCCCTTTCTCAGGCTCAGAGCGAAGGGGGCTTATACAGCAGATATTTTCTGGTACCGAAAAAAGATGGGGGCTTCAGACCCATTCTAGATCTGAGACAGCTGAACAAAGCGCTTGTGAAGCGCCAGTTCAGGATGCTTACGACCAGGGGAATCCTCGCGCAAGTGCGCCAAGGGGACTGGTTTATGTCAATAGATCTGAAAAACGCCTATTTCCAAATACAAATAGCGTCCCATCACAGGCGATTCTTGAGATTCGCGTTCGAGGGCCAGGCATATCAATACACAGTCCTGCCGTTCGGCCTGTCCTTGGCACCCCGTACATTTACGAAGTGCATGGACGCGGCTCTCGCACCCCTGAGACTTCAGGGCATGCGAGTTATGAACTACTTGGACGATTGGCTGATTCTAGCTCGATCACAGTCAGAGCTCATAGAACACAGGGCCACACTGCTCGAGCACCTCGAGAAACTGGGCCTGACAGTCAACTGGGAAAAGAGCTCGCTGTGTCCCAGCCAGAGAATTTCTTTCCTGGGAACAGTGTTAGACTCGCTATCCATGACGGCACGCCTGTCACCGGAGCGCGTACTAAGTATTCAGCGCGTCGCGGAATCCTTCCGCCACGGCTCTATAGTCCCGCTCAGACGGGTTCAGAAAATGCTGGGCCTGATGGCCTCAGCATCCTCTGTACTCCAGCTGGGCCTGCTTCGCATGCGCCCACTGCAGAGGTGGCTGAAAGCACGGGTCCCGCCCCGGGCATGGACCACGGGCCGGTGTCGCCTCAGGGTCGACCAATGGTGCGTTTCGGCTCTGGAACCCTGGAAAGTAACCAGCTGGTATCAGTCTGGTGTGAGTCTGGGGACCGCCTCAAGGGTGAAAGTGGTGTCTACGGACCCCACGGGGTGGGGAGCGCTGCTCGAGGGCAGACCGCTGGCTGGCCTATGGTCAGAGCGGGAGAAGCTCCTTCACATAAACTGCTTGGAAATGATAGCAGTCGACAAAGCGCTACGGCGCTTCCGTCCCCTGATAAAAGGCCACCACGTCTTGGTCCGGTCGGACAACACGTCAGTGGTGGCGTACATAAATCGCCAGGGCGGCGTCGGGTCCAGACGCCTTTGCAGGCTGACGGAACCCCTCTTGGTCTGGGCCCAGCGCAACCTCCTTTCTCTGAAAGCGGCGCACGTGCCTGGGCACCTGAATGCGGGTCCAGACAAGCTGTCCAGAGACAACGTCCCGACAGGAGAATGGTCGCTGCATCCGCAGACGGTCCAGCTGCTGTGGGAAACGTTTGGCAGAGCGCAGGTGGACCTGTTCGCGTCCCGCGAGAACGCTCACTGCCCAGTATTCTTCTCGAAAAGCAGGGACGCGCTGGCCCATGCTTGGCCCAGCGGTCCCCTGTATGCTTTTCCCCCCGTCTCGCTCCTGCCTCAGGTGTTGGAGCGGATCAGGGAAAATGGATGCCCAGTGCTGCTTGTAGCTCCGCTCTGGACGAACCAGGCTTGGTTTCCGGTCCTGATGCGGCTGGCCAGCACTGCCCCGTGGCCTGTACCATTGAGGAAAGATCTCCTCTCTCAGGCGGAGGGCTCGATTTGGCATCCTCGCCCGGATCTGTGGTCCCTGCACGCATGGGCCATCAACGGGTACCCGCTAGCCTCCCGGAAGGAGTGCTAAACACGATCGCGCAGGCTAGAGCTCCGTCTACCAGACGGCTCTATGCCTCGAAATGGTCGGTGTTCTCTACTTGGTGTCGAGCCCGTGGCTTTTCACCTGTGGACTGCGGGGTTACGGAAGTGCTTGCCTTCCTTCAGGAGATGATGGATAAGGGTAGGACCCCATCCACGCTCAAAGTTTATGTGGCGGCCATAGCAACGTTTGCTAAACCGGTGTCTGGCCAGTCACTGGGGAAAAACGACTTAGTCGTGCGTTTCCTACGAGGAGCTCGGAGGTTAAACCCTCCCAGGCCCCCTTCAGTCCCGGCTTGGGACCTTTCCACGGTCTTGGAGGCCATGAAAGGCGCCCCGTTTGAGCCGATCCAGCTGTCGGACATGAAGCACCTGTCCCTTAAGACGGTGTTTCTATTGGCTCTCGCTTCAGTGAAGCGTGTAGGGGACTTACAGGCGCTTTCTGTAAGCGCGTCATGTCTGGAGTTTGGGCCTAACGACTCAAAGGTCGTACTCAAACCGAGGCACGGCTACGTGCCGAAATCCCTCAATACACCGTTTAGGGCCCAGGTAATTTCCCTGTCTGCCCTTCCGGTTCTCAATGAGGAGAGGGACGCGAGTCCCCTTTGCCCTGTCAGGGCGTTAAGGGCTTATGTGTCCCGCTCGGCTGGGTTCAGACAGACCGAGCAGCTTTTCGTGTTGTTTGGCGGCCGTTCTAAGGGACTTGCCGCTTCAAAACAGAGCCTATCCAGATGGATAGTGGATGCCATAGCGCTGGCTTACACTTCCAAGGGCCTGCAGTGCCCATTGGGTGTCAAAGCGCACTCCACGAGAGGCGTGGCCTCGTCGGGGCATGGTATAGCGGGGTCTCCCTGCAGGATATCTGTACGGCTGCGGGCTGGGCCTCGCCGTCTACATTTATCAAGTACTATAACCTGGAGGTGCCCGCCTTACAAGCTAAGCTTCTGGCGGTCTGAACTTCGGGCTTATCGGCCGCCATGCGGCTTATGTGTGGAGTGTTAGCCTGTGCATCGCTCAGTCCGATGCGGCAGCCCCATGAGTGTGGTACCCCTACGGGTCTGTTACCCCTACGGGACTTTTATGAAGGAGTGATGCTTCTAGCCTCTCCTCCTCTACTCTGTGTGAGTTGTGGTGATTGTGCACTAGATGCGCCCCGGGCTTGGCCCCGGGACTCTGGTGTTGGATCCCTGTCCGCACGGCGTGTTGCATGGTGTTCCCCATAGCGTAAGATATTACGCAGTACGAGAGATACTCTCGTAAGAGAACGTACTCGGTTACTAACGTAACCTCGGTTCTCTCTAGAGAGGGAACGAGTACTGCGTATCTTGCCGTGCTTGGAATACGCTCTGGTTCGCTTCGGCGTTGAAAAATCAGAGGAAATACAGCTATCGAGGGGGTATTTATAGGGCGAGACCACGCCTCTACTGGCGGGACATGACGAAATGGGCGCGAAGCGTCCCCATTCGTCATTACGTCACGCAGTGCCTCACTCGATAGGCTGCAGCTTTTCCAGCAAGGCAGCCAATGGGCGCGCGAGCTGTCTCGCCCTTGTCTGCTTGCTGCTGCAAAGCGTTTTGCATTTTTAAAATTAAGGATAATTTTTGGCTTCAATATCTCGAGGAAAAGAGTTTTCCCCATAGCGTAAGATATTACACAGTACTCGTTGCCTCTCTAGAGAGAACCGAGGTTACGTTAGTAACCGAGTACGATATCATGGATAGTTAATAATTACAAGACTTTAAGGAGTTTTTTATATATAAAGTTTGAATCATTCAGTGTCTATTTCACTCACACCGTATTTCACCCCTTTCCTGTAAACTGACTTCATTCATATCCATTCTGTAAAGTTCTACTACACATTACTCATTATCTCAACTCAATCTGTTTCTGTTTCTCGATCTAATTTATCAATCCAAGATCAGATCTTTTGAATGTCATAATAAATTACATTTCAAAAGTACATTTTAAGTGAACAGCTTGGCTATCTGTGATCTTTAAACTAGAAAAACTGGCATATACTTTCAAACATTTGTTGTGTATTTCTTGTGTTTTGCATTGTGCTTCCAAATGGGCAAATAAGCAAGGACAGAGGGTCACATAACAGCAGAGGAATGTAATGTTAATTATTGAGCACTGTGCTAAGTATTAACACGTCACGTACATAAAGAGGAAACAGATATAGAGTGTCTTTTTGAGCTGGTTTTACAGCTAAGAATGTAGGCTGAGGCTTCGCCTTTGGATGACCTAGCTGGCTTTTGTCATCATCTGAGATAGTTATGGATTCCCCAGACCTGAGAGCTGGCCCAGTGCATCAGAAATGTGCTAGTGCACCTCTCCTGAATTTACAGAGAGCTTATTGGGATAGACTGGTGTTCCCGTCCTAATCCAGGCATGGGACAGACATTACACATCACAAATGAAGATAGAGGACTATCTAAAGCCGTGTGTGTGTGTGTGTGTGTGTGTGTGTGTGTGTGTGTGTGTGTGTGTGTGTGTGTGTGTGTGTGTGTGTGTGTGTGTGTGTGTGTGTGTGTGTGTGTGTGTGTGTGTGTGTGTGTGTGTGTGTCTGGCAAACCCTACATTATGGGGACAAAATATCTGAAATCCTTGTCCTTGTGGGGACATTTTTTGGTCCCCATGAGGAAAACAGCGTGTAAATCATACTAAGTGATGTTTTTTGAAAATGTAAAAATGCAGAAAGATGTGTGTGATGGGTAGGTTTAGGGGTAGGGTTAGTGTAAGGGGATATAATATACAGTTTGTACAGTATAAAAATCATTATGCCTATGGAGAGTCCCCACAAAGATAGCGGAGGTCAGTACTACATCACCACTGAAAATTTTACATTCATTGATTTTGTACATCCATTTTATTTCCCTTCCAAATTGAAATGTTTGATGTTGAGATGTTATCAGACTAACAAGGATGAAGTTTTGTTGAATTTGCAGAAATTACTTAATGAAATTATATAGTTTTGAAAGGATCAATAAGAAACTGTTGAACTTGAAAACGTCTCGGTTACGTATGTAACCCTCGTTCCCTGAGTAGGGAACGGAGACGTCTTGTCGGAGGAGTTTCCAACGAATTGGGATCACGCTAGGGAGACCAATCGACTTCGAGTGAACTAAAACGAGCCAATGAATATTGGCATGCAAGACTTGCATTCCGCACCCCGCCTGCCAGTGCGGGTATAAAGCAGAAGCAAGCGCATACACATTTGCTTTTCGCTGAGGAGCCGGACGGTGTCCAGTCCTCCGCGAAGGTAGAGTAGCATGGCGACGGGACGAGACGTCTCCGTTCCCTACTCAGGGAACGAGGGTTACATACGTAACCAAGACGTTCCCTTTCGTGGGAACTCCTACGTTTCGTCGGAGGAGTTTCCAACGAATTGGGATCCCTAATAAAACGCCATGATGCTGGCCCCTTCCAGCGCCCAGCTTAGCTTCCCGCTAGAACAGTTTCTTACGCTATATGGCGGGAGCTAGCTAGGACTTTCGTGAAGACACGGGGCGACAGGCCCAGGCCGAAGGGTAGGACTTTGTACTGATATGCTCGACCTTCGAACGCAAGCCGAAGAAAGGGTCTGTGTCGAAGGAGAATCGAGACAAGAAAGTACGCGTCCTTCAGGACGATCGCTGGAAACCAATCCTGGGGACGGATGCATTCGAAGATGCGTTTCTGCGTGAACATTTTGAACGGGAGCTTGTGTAGGGACCGATTCAAAACTCGCAGGTCCAGGATTGGCCATAACCCCCCGCCCTTATTGGGTACAATGAAGTAAGGGCTGTAGAACCCAGACCTCATCTCGGATGGAGGAACCTGCTCGATCGCGTCCTTCGCCAGCAGGACGCAGATCTCTTTCCTCAAGACAAGGGCATCGACGCTCCGCACTTGGGTGAAGCAGATGCCCTTGCACTTGGGAGGCCAGCGGGCAAACTGAATTGCAGAGCCGAGCCAGATGGTACGGACGAGCCAGCGGAACGGCCTCGGAAGCGCTAGCCAGGCTTTGAGAGACCGCACCAACGAGCCCACTCGAACCACCGGTGAACCCGCGGAGGGGCAGCGAAGTGGAAGGCAGGGACCAGACTCCGGAGCCATCACTGTGGCCGAGAGAGAGGTCTGGGTGTGCAACACCAACCTGCTTCCACCGGGGGGCAGACGGCAGGGAAGGCCCGGAGGCGTTCGGCTGCTGGCTGTCCCAAGGCGAAGGAAGGAGGGGAAACGAGGAGCGAGGCCCGTGGGCGTCAAGTACAGGTTTCCGCGCCTCCTTGCCCAGCGGGAGATGAGAGTGACGAGGCCGTGGCGGCGTCACTGACATCTGAGCGACGGAAGAGGGGAAAAGGAGTGGCAAGGCATGGGAGCGTCGCTCACTGCAGTCCGCACCCTCTTGTGACCCAGAGATGGAAGAAATTGCTCTACTGAAAATGAGGGTACCACTGGACTCCAGGGAGCCAGCGGCAGAACAGAACATAAAAAAGATTCTCCACCCAGTCCTCCTCCGGGGGAGGGAGAGGTGCGGACACCATCTCCCAGAGAGCAACTTCCTCCAATGCTGGGTCGCCTGTCTCAGGGCTGCTGAGACAGGTGGCGCTGTCTTCCTGCGAAAGCTAGACGTCACAGTAGAGCTGGCTGTGACAGCTTTCCACAGGGGACTGACACCCTTGGCGACAAACAGACTGAGGAAAAACCATGAGCGACTCGGAACACATCGGGTCAAGCTCTTGGTTTCCTCAGCGTGCTTCTGAACCGTGGAGAGCCCCCAGCGGTTCCAACAGTGTCGCCGAAAAGGCAAACCTTGTGAGATAGGAGCATCGAGAAAGCAAACTTTGGCGATATCTCGCACCTCTGCAAGATTTAGCCCTGGGAAGCTTCTGGACCACAGAGTGGACATCGTCTGACCGAGGTGGAGAGGTGGTCTGCATTAGCAAAGCCACCTTACCACCAAGGGTAGTGAGAGAGGAAAAACTTTTTCTGCAGATTTTAGCATGTTTGGCTTTCCACATTGGCACCAATATGCCTCCATACTGTCAAAGTCTTTCACACACATCCGGGCAGACACGGCGGCGGGGCTGGGCGATTACGCATTGCACTGCGCCCCCAAAGTAGCCTGGGAAGTGTGAATGTCAAGTCTGAATCTGATTCAGCATGAGCACACACACCAATACAGTGGGAACTCAGCATCATCATTTCCAGAGAGTAACAGCCCTCTCTACGATGCAGCGATCGACATCTGATCCTCCCCTGGAGCCCCGAATGAAATACCCGGTCCCTCGTGAGAAGGACCAGAATTCCACCCGAAAGCTGCCAGGCATGCGAGACAGTGAACGTGGCCATCAACCTTGATGGGACACGGCACGCTGAACGCTCAACCCCTCGTGAGAAAGGCAAGACGAACAACGTGTAGACGTGGTCATGCTCTCATAAGAGAGCA
Organism: Chrosomus eos; assembly: GCA_036326025.1. Taxonomy (NCBI): domain Eukaryota; kingdom Metazoa; phylum Chordata; class Actinopteri; order Cypriniformes; family Leuciscidae; genus Chrosomus; species Chrosomus eos. Next base: position 17,573,632 of record CM070818.1, on the reverse strand, counting down.
TAAACCACCCACGAACACAGTCTCAGCATGTTTGCGATGCGCTAGAGGAGTGAGGGGCCCGAGGAGGTGGTCTCACTGAACGCTCACTGTAATCCTCAGATCACCAATGCTATTAACCAAAGTAGCCCTTTTCTGGTGGCCACCAGAAGAGGAACTAGATCGGGGAATAGGCAAAGGGACTCCACCTCGTTTGAGGCACTTGAGTCTCGACCGCGCATCTAGAGCGCCGAATGACGGGCGCTGGGTTGCCGTGACAACCCGCGGTGTCAGACAGAAGCTCGATGGCACACGGCACGCTGAGCGGCTCAAGCCTTTACGAGAAAGGGGAGACGAACAACGTGCCGACGTGGTCATGCTCTCATGAGAGAATATGAACCACCCACGAACGCAGTCTCAACATGCTTAAGCCCAGGCACGTGAAACAGTGATCATGGCCGTCAAATGAGGACAGGAAACGACCTCATCCAGAAACACACGGGTTAAACGTCATCCTGAAAAGGACGCGATCTTCACCCGTGTTGCTCTTTTACAGAAACGCGCTCTTATTGTGTTGAAGCACACAGGGATAAACGCGGCAACACAGCGGGGAAACTGCAAGCCCGCTGTGTGCACTCAACCGAATACCAGCTGTAACAACAGCTCTTTGTTTAAAGATGTAGATCGCGTGCAGTAACAGCCAGCGCCCGGGAGCTTGCGAAGATCGCTGAAGCGCCGTCACACCAACACAGAGAGGTCTCGTGAAAACAGAGATTCGTTGTCTCATTCACTCAGAGGACACAACCGGCCGGCTCCGAAGCAAAAAGCAAATGTGTATGCGCTTGCTTCCGATTTATACCAGCACTGGCAGGCGGGGTGCGGAATGCAAGTCTTGCATGCCAATATTCATTGGCTCGTTTTAGTTTACTCGAAGTCGATTGGTCTCCCTAGCATGATCCCAATTCGTTGGAAACTCCTCCCACGAGACGTAGGAGTTCCCACGAAAGGGAACTATATCAGTCAGTATACTTTTACATTGTATGCCAGTGTTTTCCAGTTTGTAGTTTCATAAATTTAGATAAGTATAATCTTAGGCTTGTTGCAAATTTTCTTTTTGTAAAAATAAATAAATAAAAATAGTGAACAAAAATGTAGTAAACAATACTTAATGTATATAAAAATGCCTTCAAATATGTTAAGTGCACATTTGAGGTAACAAAAGTTAATCTCCAATTTCCCAGCCAGACTGAAGAGTTCCTAGGAGAAATAACTATTTTAAAACATCTCAGTCTCTTGTCCATTGGCTAAACATACAAGTAAAAATAAGAAATAAGGATAACAAATCCACTTTTCTTCTTTCAGCAACAGATGTATTCCTGTCCTGAACTGCTAATTAGCTGCAAAGTGTTGCCTTCATTTTACATTTAAGTTTTCCAATTTGTTAAAAAAAAAAAAAAAAAAAATTGTTGTGTGTGCTCCTCTAATTTGATTGGATAAGCGGTGTTCAGAGTTTTGATATTCAGTAACAGCAGTTAGACGTTTCACTGTTTGTATCACTCCGCTTGTCTAGAGTTCCAGACCAGAGTATGCTAGCGATGCGTAGAGGTGAGAGGACATCATGTTTTTGTATTCAAAGACTGTGATCATTTAATTTGTTGGGTTTGGAATGACTCAGTTTTTTTGCTAGACTATCTTCATTCCATTTTGTGGTTTCTGGGGTTTATTAGTCAGTGCTCAGTCATTTTGTTGGTTATGTGTCACAAGAGGTGGTCATACACTTTCAGATTTCTTTCTTAGCAGTACCAGAACTGATTGTCATAAAAGTTGTTTGTTAATCACAGCTGCATCAGAGTTGTGGAGATGACTATGAACCTTGATTGACATCCTGTGAAATTCGTGAGGATTTGATTCCAAAATCATTCAAATGCTTCTGCTTATTGGCACAGGAGAACATGAGAGTGAGAGATTGTAGTGTAGAGAGTGCTAACCTTCATGTGAACTCGAGAAGGATGAGTAGAATCACAGAAATGTCCTTGGCTCTGCTTCTCACATCTCCATGTGTGTTGCATTTGTAGGGTTATGTTTGTTGAAAGAACCTCTCCTTTGTTCGTGCTGTTGAACAACTACATCTTGAAATGTTGATGGGTTCTCTCACAACTCTGCTAAGCTGCATGCGACATGGACATCTTCTTATATTAGCAATTTCATTAAAAATAGCTTCTCCTTGTACTCTTATAATACTCAAAAACCCTGCTACATCTGACTAGTTTCTCCTTTTTAGTATGTCTGTCATCATCATAACCATCCTGACGAGTTACCAGAAAAGTGGATCATAGCCACATTAACAATCTCCATTTCTGTCTTTGTGTCACTAAAAATGAGATCATTCATTTGTTTTGTCTAACATCTGAAAGACATCCTGACCAGCACCAGATTGAGATTTGGTCAATCTGACCTCCAGTGAAGGGGAAACCCCACAGGATCTTTCTGTCACTGTTGGGAAGTGGATTTCTAATGAATACAAGGTTCCAGTTCAGTGATGCGCCATGGATAGAGTTAAAAACATGAGAAAAGTAAGGACAGTCCGGTAGTTTCCTGCTGTTACACAGTGGACAGCACTGCTAGGAAGCAAACTCATCTGCAGCGCACATTGTCAGTCTCCATCACTGCACTCGGAAGAATGTTTTTTGGAGCTTGACTTCTATAGAACTGGGTTTGGAATGGATGAAGGCCATTTGCTACTGATAAGCACAGAACTCTTTCTAAAGAAATATTTATTTTTTTGCTTAGCTTAGATGTGCTATTACTTGATTTAAGTCAAGTCCAGTAACCTTTATTTATATAGCGCTTTTTACAATGTAGATTGTTTCAAAGCAGCTTTACAGAGATAACAGGAAAATAATATTGTAATAATATTGTTAAATATAAAATTAAATGTCCCCAACTAAGCAAGCCAAAAGCCAATGGTGACAAAGGTAAAAATGGCTACAGTGGCAAGGGACCAAAACTCCATCAGGTGACAGAATGGAGAAAAAAAATGGAATGGGTGGGGGGGGGGGGGGCTATGGGGGGGGGGGGGGCAGTTCTCCTCTGGCCAACGAACGAACAGTGTATGATTATGATTCAGGCAGCATTACTGGTCAGAAGGGATACGTTGTGGTCGTGTCTAGGCGCAGGTCCACCATCTGATCTGGATACGGCCCGGATCCAGCTGATTACATCAAGCGTTTTGGTCGAGTCTAGGCGCAGGTCCACCATCTGATCTGGATAAGGCCCAGATAACAGCTGATTACAGTAAACTTCAGAATAAACAGAAAGACTAAAATTAGCATAGATGCCTTTCTTATTATGATGTAGAGAGTACATCAGGTATTATAGGAAGTGTTCCTGGTTCCGGCTGACCTAATTTATGCAGCCTAATAATCATTTAACTGATTTGAATAATAGGAATGTATAGTGTTCTATGTGTATGTCAGGTTGAAGAGATGTGTTTTTAATCTAGATTTAAACTGACAGAGTGTGTCTGCTTCCCGGACAATGTTAGGAATACTGTTCCAAAGTTTAGGTGCTAAATAGGAAAAGGATCTACCCCCAGCAGTTGATTTTGATATTCTAGGTATTATCAACTGGCCGGAATTTTGAGATTGCAATAGACTTGAAGGACTATAATGCGTTAAGAGCTTGCTCAAGTACTGGGGAGCTAAACCATTTAGTGCTTTGTAAGTAATCAGCAATATTTTAAAATGTATACGATGTTTAATAGGGAGCCAATGAAGTGTTGACAGAACCGGGCTAATATGGTCATACTTCCTGGTTCTGGTAAGAACTCTAGCTGCTGCATTTTGGACCAGTTGTAGTTTGTTTATTAAGCGTGCAGGGCAACCACCCATAATAGCATTACAATAATCTAGCCTTGATGTCATGAACACATGAACTTATTGTTCTGAATTTGTCATCGAGCGCATATGACGTAATTTTGCTACATTTTTAAGATGGAAAAATTTGGTTTTACAGATATTAGACATGTGACTTTCAAATGAAAGATTGGTATCAAAGAGCACACCCAGGTTCCTAACCGACTGTGTCAGTGCTTGACAGAGCAGCCATCAAGTGTTAGACAGTATTCTAGGTTATTACGTGAAGACGTTTTTTGTCCAATAATTAGAAATAAGTAGTAGGAAATTACTAGTCATCCAGTTTTTTATATCAGCTATGCATTCCGTTAATTTTGTGAATTGGTAAGTTTCCTCAGGGCATAAAGAAATATAGAGCTGAGTATCATCAGCATAACAGTGAAAACAAATGCCATGCTTCCAAGTGATATCTCCTAAGGGTAGCATGTAGAGTGAACAGCAACAACCCTAGTACTGAGCCTTGTGGTATGCCATACTGAAATGAAAGCGTAGCGTAATTCTGCCAGGAAGACTTAATTGTTACGTCATTTATTACCTTCTCATCTATCCAATCGCGTTCTAATACGTGAAGTATAAAAGATCCATACTTACACTTGTCTGAGTTCGCAGATGCTGACACTTCCACCTACCACCATCCTCCCCACCTCCACCAAGACGGTCTTCCCTCCATCCTCCCCACCACCACCAGGATGGTCCCTTCCAATACCCCAAGGGGGGTCGGCTGCGCCCCTGCCTTCATCTTCAGGTAGGAAATGCAGAATACGTACCCTCAGATCGCGAGTTATGAACGGGGCCTACGCCAAAGAACTTTATTGCATATATTGCTTGCTGGGCTGTTAAAGGGGTCATATAATGCCATTTTTGTACAAGTTAATATGAATCTTTAGGGTCTAAATGAAAACTTTGTAATATACTTTTATTAAAAATTCTCATTAGTATTTTAAGAAAACACTCATTTTACCTGCTCAAAAACAGCTCTGTTTTCAGCACGCCGTTTCAGTGCATATGCCTTTAAATGATAATGAGCTTTGCTCACCCGCCCCTCTGTTCGTTGGGGTGTTTTTGACACAACGCACGTGGAGTGTTGCCTTGACAACAATTGATGGTGTATTTTGGCGAAAGAATGGCAGCTGGAGTCTCTGAGGACACACCTGTAGTGCAACCATATCAATTTGAACCTGAGTCGGACCCGGAACAAGATGACGGCCCCGAAGAAGACAATTAAGGCTCGAACAGGACGTTTCTGAATGGTTGGTTAACAATGTCACTTTGATCTATTTTTGTATGTACTGGCAGGGTTACGTTAGAGTTATGAGATACAAACGCTATGTGTTTAACGTTACTAATGTAAGTTATAGGTTAGTTCGTTGACAGATTTATGTTGAAAAACTTTTTTTTTTGTAAATGTAGGCTTGTCAGTGATGCGTGACGTTATCTCAGTGTTAGGTACAACTATTGTGACTGAAACTGACATGAGGTCATGTCAGTAATGATTCTAGCAGTAGTTGAAGGATACCTAAGAATTTGTTGTATGTTTATGTTTAGTATAGTACGAAAATGTTTTATGTTTTAAGAAAACTTTTAAGTACATCTATAGTCTTGTAACTGCATTGATATTCCTGTTAATATTCCTGTTACGTTAACTGTAACACCTGCGTACACAGTTTTTAATAACACAATAACTATAATGCGTTTTTAATTATAAACGTGGGATTATGAATTATATTGAGAACGTTGTAACGTTACATAGCATACATGCCGTAATGCCCCCTGAGTGTAAACATTAGCCACAATCATCGTGAAGCGTGCAAGGGATTTGCAAAGATTAATATTTAAAGGTTAATAAAACGTTACACTCACTTCTTCTGGAGGTCTAGCAGGAACACGGATAGTTGGTACCGATTCCTTTTTCAGGAGCAGCTTCTTAGCAAAACCTGATTTATATTGACCCTCGTTTAAAAAGCAGTCTTGTGAGAAATGATTTGCGCAAACATGAGCGCATTGACGTTGCTCGTCGGGAATATTCCGATTGTGGCAGTATGAGGTAGTCTAATGAGCTGCGTTCCTTTGGTCACTCCCCGTGTGAAGCTCCGCCCTATAAATAGCGCGTAATCCCTCTGACACTCTCTCTTGCTCATCGGGGACAGGAAGTTGTGTTGTGCTTCCTGGTCTCGCTCTCCGTGTGCGGTGCTGTGCTGCGCTAACAGGTAGGGTAGCGGCTTTGCTGTCTCCGTGCGAACATTGTTTCCTGCCGTCTTGCTTACTGGTACAATGTGGTTACTTGCCTTCGTAGATCTCCGGTCGGATGGACGAACTTTTATCTCGTCGTTCAATTCATTGAACCACTGAACACACTGCATTATCAATGCCGTGGGCACTCGTCGAGCTTTTTCCCTCGGGTATGTCTGAATGATGGGTATGTATCTCAGATGACGTGGGATTTATATCTGGTTTCTTATTAATTGGGGGTTAATGGTAATTTTTCTTTGTGTAGCTAACAGGAATGAGGCCAGTTTAACCGGAGATCATCGATAGCTGCACAGGATCGATTCGCTGGCTGCTGTTTTGCTTTGTGGTGTTGTCTGCTGTTTTGTTTTGTTTTGCTTTTGCCGTTTCGCCTGCGGCTATATAGTGGATTTTTGCCCAGTCGAGGTGCTGTTTTGTATACATTTCTGTGTTTTATCTATGTCTCTGTCTAGCATATGGGCCACTTTGCCCGGGCCACTGCCTTGTTTGTGTAAATAGCGTACCAGCGGGTGGAGTAGATCGCTGTACGCTCGTCTTGCTATCACGGCCACTGGGTAGTTACGGCTGTCTGGCCAAATGTATGTGGCATTTGTTCCATAAGTGCTATTGTTTTTATGACATGTGAATAGCTCAAGGGGTTGGGGCTTTATATTATAATTTTGCTGATTTGAGGAGTTTGTTTTCTGGGTTTGTTTGTTTTGGTTTGTTTGTTTTTGTTTCCAATTTAGATTAAAAGTGTTATATTTCATTTGGTTTATTTTTCTTCTTTCTTTTCTTTTTTTTTTCTCTTGTTTTGTGTTCTCTGCCCTGAGAGATGACTGTTTTAAACTGTTAAATTATTTGAATTAATAAAAGTTGTGCCTTCAAAGTTGAACATGGTCTTTGGCTCTATTGTACACGTACCTGTGTGTCTTTAGCCGTTGGATTTATAGATCTTGAGTAGAAAAATCATTCTCTGGGTGAAATTCCCAGGGTGGCGTAGTCGGTGTTTAGTCTGTCCTGGTATAGAGCGCCACACCTTCATAAACAAAACTCAGCCACTGCGTCTTCAGCGGTTCGGATTTAGGAACATCAAAATGACTGCTGTGTTCGTTATTACACCCAAGAACAGAACACCACAATCGCTTAGGCGCCATTCTGCTCCAGTGTATCAACAATGACGAACTATGATTGACATCTCACTCACGAGCAAGGGCGGGTCTGTGTTGAAACGCTGCTGTCAATCAACAATCGTGGGAGGGGCGTGCGAGCTTGTGACATCATACGCTCGAATGGCTCGATTTGAGGCAGGGGAAAACATATAAGAAGATTAAAACAAAACCACTGGATGGATTTTTATCATTATATGATGGCTGTGTACAGACACTGCCAACACACATGTCAGTACAATCAACTTGTAAAAGTGCATGTACCATTATATGACCCCTTTAATAAAATGCATAATTGTACAGTATCTTCTCTCCCGAGTCTTTCTGATAGAACTTTTGATCGATAATACATCTCTTTTTTACTGCTACAAACTGATAACTGTTAGATAAGTATGATTTTAACCATGCTAATGCAATTGGAATGCTTGGAAACGTCTGGGGTTGAAACTTTATTTTTCGTTAATTTAGCCACTGTTTCAAAGAAATACCTAGGGTTTTGTTTATTTTCTTCTAATAGGGTTGAAAAATAAGTAGATCTAGCAGCTTTTAAGGCCTCTCTGTACGCAATCTAATCTCTCTCCATTAAATGCGAAAAAAAACATATCGGGTTACAACTGTAACCCTTGTTCCCTGAGAAGGGAACGAGACACTGCGTCGATACAACACATTTGGGGAACGCCCCCCAGCGCAGCGCCTCTGAAGCATGAATGAAGCTAGGGCAATCCAGTGTTTGCCTGGCCTGCATGTATTCTGATGCACTGATCAGGAAGATGAATAGTAGTCCAAATATCAGACTTGCCTTGCTTAGGTTTTGTGCTGTAAATACCTCGTTTGAGGTTATTTTCCACATCATTGACATCTCCATCATGTCGCTAGGCTACCTCCCGGTCCAACAGGTTTTTTTTTAGCCGCCCATTCCCGCCCGCAGCAAATTTCAAACCGCCCCCTCCCGCGAGATTTGCGTTGGGTCCCGCGGGACCCGGCGGGACGAGAGAAGACACAAAGTCAATGCATCTCTATTATTATGCGGGAATAAATTCTCAGAGTTTTGCGGGTGCGGGCGGGAGTGGACATACATATTGCGGGAGCGGGCGGGAGTGTAACACATACGTTGCGGGAGCGGGCGGTAATGGTCAGAAATTCGGCGGGCGAGAGTGGGATGAACAAAACAGTCCCACGCAGGGCTCTACACTAGAGTGCCAGGCGTAAAAGGGATGTCCAGACTGTAAAACTTTATAAAAGTGTGAGGGGTGGCCCATCCAGCTGCATCACACACTTCTAGGATCGGGGCCCCTGAAAGGAGAGCTCTAGAGCAGTGGTTCCCAAACCTGTCCTCAAGGCACCCCAACACTGCACATTTTCTTTATCTCCCTAATCAAACACACCTGATTCCACTCATCAGCTCATTAACCCATGTGATAATGAGCTGATGAGTTGAATCAGGTGTGTTCGATTAGGGAGAGAAAGAAAACGTGCAGTGTTGGGGTGCCTTGAGGACAGGTTTGGGAACCACTGCTCTAGAGGACGCCATGCCTCTGGTTGAATGAGCCCTCACGGTCAAAGGTGAAGGCAAACTGTGCACCTGATAGGCCATAGATATTGCCTGAACAATCCAATTGCTGATGGTTTGTTTGGATGCTGGAAGCCCCTTCTTGGGCAACCCAAAAAACACCAGCAACTGGTCTGACTTCCGCCATGAAGAAGGCTCTCAATATCTCTCAATATAAATATTTAAAGCTCTGACAGGGCAGAGCAAATGAAGTCTCTCCTCATCCACCGTCACGTAAGGTGGAGGATGAAAAGTCTGCAGAACCGTAGGCCGTTCCACATTCTATGGTACTTTAGGCAGATACCCCGGCCTGGGATGCAAGATAGCCCTAAAATCATAATAAAAGTGCCTGAAGATCTCCTAATCTCCTCAAAGAAGTAATGGCTAGCAAAAAGGCTACCTTGAGGGAAAGGTTCTTGGCCTCAGCCGACTCCATAGGTTTGAAGGGGGCCTCGACCAGCCCTTCGAGAACCACTGCCAGGTATCATATGGGAACTCTGGTACGAGCCCCAGGTCTCATCCTCCAAGCTCCACTGAGGAAACATACGACCAACTGATGTCTCTCCAGAGGCGCATCCCCCTGTAGAGCGTGGAAGATGCAATGGCAGCCACGTACACTTTGAGTGTGGACGGGGTAAGACCAGCCGAGAAGCGATCTTGGAGGAGCTCCAGCACTGAAGCCACTGGGCAGTTAACTGGATCCACCTCACGCTCTCTACATCATACAGAGAAAACATTTCATTTTAGGCCGAACAATTTCCTTGTGGAGGGAGCTCTAGAGCTAAGTATGGTTTCGACTACTCCTGCTGACAGGCCGGCCTCTCGGTACTGTGCCCCCTCAGGGGCCAGACCCACAGTTTCCATAGCTCTGGCTGATGGTGAAATATTGAGCCCCCTGTCTGCGTCAGGAGGTCCCTCCTAATGGGAATCTCCTATGGAGGGCCTTCTAGGAGTGATATTATGTTGGAGAACCACACTCGGGATGGCCACAACGGGGCTACTAGTAGTAGACTGACCCTGTCGCAACAGACCCTCTCTAGAACTCCCGGGAGAAGAGCGATCGGGGGAAATGCGTACAGGCGCAGCCTCTGCCACATCTGCACCATGGCATCCAACCCCAGTGGGGCTGGATGTGTGAGGGAGAACCACAGTGGAGAAAATCTGCCGCTGGGCAGGCTTCCGTGTGAGGCGGGGGAACATCGGAACTGGCAGAGGAATCGTGGCCGAATGTGCCTCGGCAGTCTCAAGATTCCTTGCCAGATCCATTTGCGAGACCCATGATGAACGCCGCCTCAACGGACGCGGGACCCGCACCACGGGCTTCACGAGCCTGGCCATCCTCATTAAAAATAGCCAGATGAGAGTGCAGCACCTGGACGGTTAAAACTTCAGAATCTGGACAAGCAGCCCCCTCGAAACGGCTTTCCGGCAACATGACGCTCCCAACACAGGACCTTGGGACAGAAACCAAGTTTTCTTCCACATAGGGAACGAAGGCATCTGCGCATAACCCTGATCATGCGGAACGGGTTCCCCCTCGGGGAAAACCCCTTGGTTTTCAACCACCACGGCTGGGACCTCATGTGCAGCAGGCAGAATGGAATGACGTTGGACGCTGCTGCCATGAGCCCTAACACTCTGTGAAAATGTTTTACAGTGATGTCTTGGCCTAGATTTATCCTGGTCACCGTGGCCAGGATGGACTCGATCCATCTCGATCCATGCAGGAGACAATTGTGCCCGCATCGTGACCGAGTCCCACACCACTCCCAGAAACATTGGGGGCTCTAGAAGCAACACTCTCTTTTTGCGCCTGTCTGTAGGCGGGGGAGCTGGTGGATGGCTGCAGCTGCCCACTGGGGGCAGGCTTCTTCAATTTAGAGCAGCGAGGGAGATATTGTCTAAAGGCTGCAGACTGTTTTTTCGCCTCCTGAAACCTGTCGACAACGGTATTTACGTCGCCGAACAGGCCAGAAGGCGAAATCGGGGCATCAAGGAGGAAAGCCCTGTTCTTCTCCTTGATGCCTGACATATTTACCGAGACCACCATAGCCACCATGGAACGGCCGATAGCGCGGTCCATTTCCTTGGTGACTCAGGGAAACAAGTCTGCAGCCTTTCTCAACTCCGCAACATCTTTTGGAGTTGGCCCCTCGCCCTCATCAATCGCTTTAAGAAGGTCGGCCTGGTATGCCTGAGAAAGCCCCATAGATTCTGTAGGTGAATTTGCTGGCCAATCAAGCACAGTAACCCCAAGGTTTTGGTACTTTTGGCAGTGTGGGCAGGTGCCAAGACGTGCTGGAAAATGAAGTCAGCATCTCCATAAAGCTTGTCTGCTGAAGGAAGCATGAAGTGCTCTAAAATGCCCTGTTAATGGCTGCGTTGACTCTGGACTTAGTACAGCTCAGTGGACTAAGGCTGGGCGATACATCGATTTTATCGATTAACTCGAATGTGTAGTTTACATCGATTTGTTTGAATGAAAATCGTTTTCTCTTTAACAACCGCCGACACTCCCCTTTGGGCTCCTGTAGTTCCGACCGGGCTCAGTGCTTGCCATGATAAAGATACACAAACAACATGGCAAATGAACAAGCCAGTGGCAGCACAAGCACACCCGCCAAAAACATTTACAAACGCCACACATCCATTTTCTCACACAGAGAAAAATTGCAAAGCAAAGAGGACACTGACACCGACAGACAAGACAGAGAAGGCTACTATTAATATGAAACAGAATCTCAGCTCTCAGATTCTGTTAATTTTATTCTGAAATTCAAACAATAAAAACATTTTTTAGCACTTGTAAATGTGACGTGAAAGATCGCTGACAGATCTCAGTTCAAGTGGCACGTGAACCGATCATCTGTTACTCTTTACTACTAGTTTGTAACAGTTTTACAGTTACATTTGTCCCATTAGCTTTCTGTACGTGCAAATTTTAATCCTGTCACTAGGGGCACTCTAGCCAGTGAGATGCCTGGTGGCATAAAAAGGATAAGAGAAGTAGAATGAGGGAGGAAGGATGTGTTAACCACATGGGCCCTGTCCCAAATGGAACCCTAAGCACTCGCGGTCTTCCTCTGAGTCCGCACTTTCGTAACGTAATGCCGCTTTGACTGTCGGGAAGAAGTCTGCTGTGGAGTCCGCATCAGTGCGGGCTCGGCAAAAGTGCGCATCAAGGGCGCAAATCGACCACACGGGGCGCTCGCGAGCACCCTTCTGAGATCTAAAAATGACAAATGGGACACACTACAGTCTCACGGACTTAACGGACACGCGCACGCGGCAGCGTGCGCGTGTTTGCTTCGCGTGCAAACGAAGACAATAATTGTCTTCGTTTTGCCAACAACACCTTTGTCATCTATTGTTCTTTTCACAAGCTACAGCTCATTCACATTAAAGTAATGAATCCTTACCTTTGAAATATGTATGATAAAATGTATTGGCCCACTAAGACATTTATGGAAAAAGACAATTTTCTTTTCAAGATGTTTCCAACTCTAACTTTGAACCAATTCTGTAGAATGGCCCATACAACCTATTTGAAGAGGATTTGTTTCCAGGTATGACTAAAAATGTGCTTTTGACTTTCATTTATATTTTGATTTTTATAAATATATATATATATATATATATATATATATATATATATATATATATATATATATATATATATATATATATATATATATATATATATATATATAAAATATAAATGAAAGTCTCATATATATTATGTATACACACATATATATTATATTGTATACACACATATATGTATATTGTCCTTGCATTCTTTCTTGTGTGACACACCTCATTATTATGCAGATCTTTGTCTTCTCAGGTGTGAACCAACTAATTATTCACAATGGGGTTGGGCCGTTCACGCCCATTCGCATATTGCCTTGCCAAACAATTTTTTTTTTTTTCACAATTTAAAAGAATCTATTGTTTTATGTAAATGATTAGGCAGGATGATTTTCAGATCATTTTGAAGCAAAAACTCTAGGCGACAACTTCCATTAGTCAAAAGTCTTGTGGACACATATTTAGTATGTGTTTTGTGGCCTTATTTCAGAAACTTAATTTTAGTTTTTTCAATAACCATGCATAAACAATATTCTCTCAAAAATACAAACATGTACATGCATGTTGCTCGTATATTATGGTAGCCCTGTTTAGGCTAAATAGAGTGTAATTTCACCTGTGCCATTAATATGTTTATAAGCAACTGAAAAAAAGCACAAATGTCAGGGCATGTCAAAACATCTCAAGGACCCCAAAAACACCTTAGACCCCAGAGGGTTAAAATCACCAACAATTAGGACTTTATCTGCAGCCAGTACTAACTCTTATAAATTCTGTATGGTACCCTGGTGGCCTGTACACAGTAGCCAGCACAAATCTCAAACGTGATTCATAATTTACACTAGATGGTGCTTAATGCACTAACACTTCAAAAGAATTATATTTAAAACTAGACTTCTCAGTAAACCTGAAGCTATTACTATAAATTACAGCAACACCTCCCCCTTTGCATTTCAGATGAGGCTCATGTTTATAACAGTAATCTTGCGGGGGTGGACTCATTTAAAGTAATGTAATCGTCTGGTTTTAGCATGGTTTCTATCAATCTAGGTTATAATCACATAATAACAGCACATCTAGGCTATAATCTGTACCAAGTGCTTTTGAAGTAAGGGGTCGAATATTCAGCAACCCAAGCTTTATCAGTTGTTTATCTGTATTATATCTGCTTTTTATTTGTTGAACATCAATTCAATTTTTACCCTTATATAGGTTTAGGAGTTTTTTTTGTAGGTCCTAATTCGTGGAACAGACACAAAGACTCTTTCACCTAGATATCATCATATAGAGACTATGTGATGGGATTTATCTGACCTCAGTGACATGAGACAGCTAGCAGACGGTCGGTTTAGCCAGTCTGTCTGCTTCCTGACCTGAGCCCCAATTCATGTTTGAGCTCTAAGACATAGTCACTGCCATATTACTAGAGAGGAGAGCAGCACCGTCCCTGGAGGGATGAATAGCATCTCTTTTCAACAGGTCAGGTCTGCCTCAACAATTTTTCCAATTGTCTATGAATTCCATATTATTTTGCGGACACCACTTAGACAGCCAGCCATTGAGTGAGCACAGTCTACTACGTATCTCATCACTCCGGCGAACAGGAAGGGGGCCAGAGCAAATTACAGTGCCTGACATCGTACTTGCGAGTTCAGACACCTCTTTAACGTTTATTTTGGTGATCTCCGACTGGCGAAGTTGAACATCATTAGTACCGACGTGAATAATAATCTTAGAGAATTTAAGATTAGAATTAGCCAGCACTTTTAAATTTGCTTTTATGTCAGGCGCTCTGGCTCCCGGCAAACATGCAATCGATCAAGGCTTTAAACCAGAAACTGATTTGTTTTGGATAATTATCTGTCAGATATACATTGAAGATATGGAATCCTGTTTCTGTCTTAGAGAGAAAAAAAAATAAAAAGGCTATTTTAACTTTAGTTTTGTAATTGATATTATATCTCAATTGTATACAATTGTATATTTATTTCAATTTCTACATAATATTTAACAATTGTGACTTCAAATCATACAATTATATATTTTATTTCAGTTTATTTCTTGTAATTGCAACCTTATATCTCACAGATTTAAAGCACACAATTTTTTATTTATGTATTTGTAGAATATTACATAGTTGCAATCAAGCAATCAAAAGACATGTTGCTGCCAAGAACAATATTTTATGAAAACAATTCAACAAAGGCATCAGTAAACTATTATAGAAAGTTTATTAATACACATTTGAGGGTTTCTTAGAACCTAAAGTTGATGAGAAATAAATAAAAAATAAATAAATAAAATTGGCTCTAAAAATTTGTTCAAAATTATTCAACCCCCAAAAGTTCAATTTTGTGCAGAATCTTTATAACGTCCTGGTTGCGTATGCAACACCTGAAGGAGGGAACGGAGGACGTAGTCGATGTCGACTGAATGGGGATCACGCTAGGGAGCCAATCGTCTTCTAGTACTACTGAACTAGCCAATGTAAATGAGGTTTCTGTCAAACACAAAATGGCGGTGATGGCGGCGCGTGCACACGCAGCGGCTCAGCTCTCCACGTATCGACATGTTTTGAGTAGTTTTCTAATAGTTTATTTCTTTTTAAGAAACACGTATGCACAAGTATACATAAAATACAGCCGGCACGAACTTCTCGTCATCGGTTTGATGCCCGGGGGCTGTACTTTTAACCAGGAAGATCCTAGACACAACATACCGTCTGAGCTCGTCAGACCACCGGGGTCTCCATGGATTACTCTCCCAGCCGAGAAGCGACAGAGGCGGCGCTGTGAAAGGAGACAGAAGCGGGGCTGCAGAGCCGGGATACGAGCTAGGCTAGGCAGAGACCCACACAAGCCTCCACTGCCGAGCCTCTTCGTCACAAACGCAAGATCCCTTACTAATAAAATCGAGGAGCTGGAACTCATTACATCCACGCAGAAAACCATCCAGGACTGCTGTGCCATGGTAATTACGGAGACTTGGCTCAAGCCAGCGGTCCCAGCGGAGGCTATTCAACTAGCAGGCCGTGTAGCGCACCGAGCCGATAGGACCGCGGATTCCGGTAAGAACAGAGGAGGGGGGCTTTGTGTTTACACCAACGACAATTGGTGTACAAACGCTGTAATAACTGACACCTACTGCTCCCCGGACTTGGAGTATCTAACAGTAAAATGTCGCCCCTTCTACCTACCGCGGGAATTTACAGTTGTTGTTATCACTGCTGCTTATGTACCTCCGGATGCCAATATCAAATCAGCTTTGGCCTACTTGCTAACTGCCATTAGTAAACAACAGCGGGCTTATCCAGAAGGAGTTTTTGTCATAGCAGGTGATTTCAACAGAGCCAACCTAAAAACTGTTCTCCCAAAATTCTACCAGCACGTAAAGTGCCCCACGAGAGGGAAAAACATACTCGATCATGTTTATAGTAACATCAAGCATGGATATAAGGCGTTACCTCTTCCCCACCTAGGACTGTCTGATCATATTTCATTGTTTTTGACTCCAGCATATAGACCAGTCACCAACCGTATCAAACCTACTGCCAGAATAATACAAATATGGCCGGAAGGAGCGTCTGAGCAGCTGCAGGACTGCTTCAGACGCACGGACTGGACAATTTTTGTGGACAATAAGATCGACATCTATACATCCTCTGTGCTATTTTATATAAAATGCTGCATTGAAAATGTCACTACTACGAAACGGGTCTGTATGTTTCCTAACAACAAGCCATGGATGACCAACAATGTAAAACATCTGCTTCAGGCCCGAAATTTTGCTTTTCGGTCCGGTGACAGGCAGCTTTACAGTGCAGCCAGGACGAATTTGAGGAAGGGCATCAGGGATGCTAAAGCCGCGTATAAGCAGAGGATTGAGAATCACTTCTGCAACTCCGACCCCCGCCGGGCTTGGCAGGGGATTCGGCAAATCACCGGGCAGACTAACTCCACTTGCCTGTCTAATAGCAGTGCTTCAATGGCAGAACAGCTCAACCGGTTCTTCAGCCGCTTTGAGGTGGAAAGTTCTGAGATTACCATCAACCATGTTCCAGACACAAATAGCCAGGTGCTCGTTCTTCAACCTGATGAGGTGATACGAACTCTCCGTAAAATCAAAGCATGGAAATCATCTGGACCAGACGGCATTCAAGGGCGCGCACTCAGAGACTGTGCAGCTGAGTTGGGTGGGGTACTCACAAACATCTTCAATTTGTCTCTGCTGCAGTGCACTGTTCCAACCTGCCTGAAGACGTCTACAATTGTGCCGTTGCCAAAGCAGGCTGCCATAACATCACTCAATGACTATAGGCCCATCGCACTAACATCTATAATTATGAAATGCATGGAGAGGCTGGTCTTATATCACATCAAGTCTGCTATGCCACCCACCATGGACCCTCACCAGTTCGCATACAGGGCCAACAGGTCGACAGATGATGCCATCAACACTGTACTCCACACTGCACTGCGCCACCTGGAACATCAAGGGACGTATGCACGGTTTCTGTTCATCGACTACAGTTCTGCTTTTAATACCATCTTACCAAACAGACTGTTCTACAAGATGTCTGACCTAGGCATACAGCACAACATCTGCCTGTGGATCAAAGACTTCCTAACAAAGAGGCCACAGTCAGTGAGGATGGGCTCACATCATTCCACAACTACGCTAACCAGCACGGGAGCCCCACAAGGCTGTGTGCTGAGTCCATTTCTTTATTCCTTGTATACTTATGATTGCGTACCATCTAATGACAACAACATCATAATTAAGTTTGCGGATGACACGACTGTGCTGGGGCTGATCACCAGAGGAGATGAGTATGCTTACAGAGAGGAGGTACAGAGGCTGACGACGTGGTGCACGGAGAATAATCTTACCCTAAACATCAAGAAAACGAAGGAACTCATCATTGATTTCAGGAAGAAACAGATTGCTCACACACCTCTGCACATCAACGGGGAGATAGTGGAAAGAGTATCAAGTTTTAAATTTCTGGGCACACACATTTCTGAGGACCTCTCATGGACATCAAACATCACAGCATCAGTGAAGAAGGCGCAACAGCGGATGTACTTTCTCAGAATGCTTAGGAAAATAAATCTGTCAGGGCGGCTTCTGGTGTCATTCTACCGCTGTTCTATCGAAAGCATCCTCACATATAATATGCTGGTGTGGTATGGAGGCTGCTCGGCTGATGATAAAAAGGCCTTGCAGAGAGTTATAAAAACCGCGCAGAACATCACAAACCAACAGCTACCTGCTCTAGATGATATTTTTAACTCACGCTGCCTGGAGAAAACACTCAGCATCGTGACGGACCCGAATCACCCAGCCCATCAGCTCTTTGAACTGTTGCCTTCTGGGAAACGCTTTAGATCGATCAAAACACGCACAACCAGACTCATGAACAGTTTTTATCCCAATGCCATCAGGATAATGAACCATGAACTGAAACTACATCCTCAATTATTACCATAAGACATTCTTGACATGTTAAACAATAAGTGAAATAGCACTAAGTACCTTATTTAATAATGGGCAACTTGCAATACGAATTTAAAATTAACTACTCTCTACTGTGTACGATGGAAAGTACTAAAAATTTCATTGTATGTAAGTACAATGACAATAAATGAAATGAATGAAATAATTGGCGTGCGTGATTTACATCACACACTACGCCCCCGTGGCGAGGGTATAAATACAGAAATGGATGCACGCACTGGTTGCTTTTTGCTGAGGAGCCGAGCGTAACTCGGAGTCAACGGTGGTCCAGCAGTGGTGGCAAGGGGACTAAGACCTCCGTTCCCTCCTTCAGTTGCATACGCAACCAAGACGTTCCCTTTCAGTCGAGAACGTCAGACGTATTTGCCACCTTCCAGTGCCTAGACAAAAGCCTTCTGATCCCCCTGCTATGTAAGGCGGGGAAGGACAGGGCTTAGGCCAGGAAAGTCACTGCTGTTCCTACAAAACCACTGGGAAAGCGTTCCCTGACAAGGAAGGAAGGGACGCTGTGGAAGCCACAACCTACTGAAGGAGGAAACGTGGAGAAAACACATATGAACTGGGTGGAGACCGGCAGTCCAACACATGGAATGTCACTGGGGTAGCTCCAGCCTATGACAGGGGGGAGACTCACTGGACAATGACGGCAGAGCAGACTCTGCCGAGGGAAGACACGGACTCACCGCAGGGAGCCGTACCGTGGAATACACATATGGGATCACCGTAGGGATCGCAACATATGGACACAGCCTAACACAGGTTCCAAAAGCTTACGAGTGGTAGACCTAACACCGGGCGTTCCGCCACGTCCGATGTCGGAGGGGTGTGGAGGAACTCAACAAGGTTCGGTAAAGGGAACTCAACTGGAGCAAAATGGCGCACGTATCCAGTCCATAGGAGGGGAATGGCGCAACAAGCCAACACTTTGAACAGAGCTCCGGAACTGACTTCATGAGAAGGGAGTCCACGTGAAGCAGCGTTTCAAGAATAGGTGTCGCCCAGCCCCCAACTTTAGAAATCTGTCAGCAAAGCACTCTGTGTCAACGCCTAGGTGGAGCACACACTCA
Source organism: Chrosomus eos (assembly GCA_036326025.1). Lineage (NCBI taxonomy): Eukaryota > Metazoa > Chordata > Actinopteri > Cypriniformes > Leuciscidae > Chrosomus > Chrosomus eos. The sequence continues at coordinate 17,554,623 of CM070818.1, read as the reverse complement.
TTTAAGAGGAGCTCAACACCTAAGTGGACATGAGCATCTTGGAATTTTCACCAAGATGAAGGCAACCATCACACAGTGGGCCAACTTTGCTTGGAAACAGCCTTCCCTCTCTGCTGATTTCCTTAACAGATAAGAGCTGGTCTGAGGTTATAAGGCTTGCCCTCTGTGCACGTAACCTGCAATGAAGCGGACGGACAGAGAAAGCCAGGGCTGGGTCTGCCTCCTCCGGGGCAGCGCTTGTAGGCTCACCACCTAGTCCCATTTAAGGGAGAGATAGGTACCTTGGGCACATATCCAGGCCGGGGTCTCAGATCCTGAGAGTAGCCGGCCCGAATTCCAGGCACAACTCATTGCCGAAAGCGAGCAAGTCCCTACCCTCTAGTAGAGACCACGCTAGTAAGAGAACTGTTTAAACAGTGAATTTTAAATTTTAACTCACGGCCTGCAGTGGCTCAGGGGCGGTCTCTGCGGTGCAGTAGCAAAAAAATAAGGCCCAAGAGGATAAAGAGGGGTGCAAGGATATTCCCTTGCTCCCTCAGGAACCTGACTATCAAAACGTGCTTCCCATGATTCTGCATCATAATGTGCATCAAGAAAAGAGGCGACATTATTTTGAGGTTGGAGGAAACACCCTACTCCAACCCAACTTGCAGGAAAAAAGAGCACTGAAATGACCAAATGCTCTCAGGATCTCCTCACAGAGAGAAGACTCACTCAACGAGTGGCCATTTCTAATGGTGTAATCACAACTTCCTAATTTAGGGAGTGCTTGCAGAAGTGTTGGTAGCTACCAAATGTTCCTGTGGTAGTCACCTGAACCTCCACGTCCAGTTAGGGCCAGCCTGGAAACTGTCCAGGGGTCTGAACGCGGGTGCCATCATGCCCCGTCCCTGAAATTTATTCAGCGGAAGTCAGGAGGGCTGTCGAGTGGAGCTAGGTCTGGTTGGGCCAATTAGGGGCAACTATCAAGACCTGCTCCCTCCTGACCTAGCACAGTAAGTAGGGATGTAACGATTCACTCAACTCACGATGCGATACGATTCACGATACTGGTTTCACGATACGATTTTCTCACGATTTTTTTAACAAGTGATTAAGAAATTATAAATAAAAAAAGTGTCCCTTTTATTATTTCTCAGACAAAATGCTCCACATTTCTTTTTAATTTTAAAATATATTTGTCAAATAGAAAAACTACATTGAAATAAAAAAAATCCCTTCAAGGTTGTTTCAACTCAGTCTTTCTGTCTGTCTGGTCAAGAGGGTGGACACTGGTACCTTCAAACATTAAGTAAAAGACAATGTACAATTAGTACCACATTTAGAGGGGCTTTAATTTCGTTATAATTTGTATCATTATTACACTAGCAAGAGTAAAAAAAAAACCCACACATTTAGAAAAATATGCCATAACCATCAATAAATTATATATATATATATATAAATATATATATCCATGTACACATTTAGAGAAAGAGATAGTAAAATAAATACAACACCTAGTTGCCACGGAAACACTGATGCACCTTGTGATCTCCGTGGCTCTCGCACTTGTCGTATTGATGCCTTTTACATGAAAACGGAGGTGACTTGTGCTTCTCACGGTGGTGATTATTATTAGTCTACGGAAAGTCAAAATGCCGCCACACCTCCGATTTGAATGAGTCAACGTCAACATCTACGCTTGCCGTCGCCATGTGTTTGACGGCGCGTGCACACCAGTCTATGGCACACACTGGCGCGGCGCGAGCGGAGCAAACCGAGCGTTTTTTCAGTTCATTCCTATGGAGGTTGAGATTGGCTCACACAAGCTCAAGTTTCATGAATGAAGTGAAAACACTCGCTAGCTTTGCGCCAGTGTGTGCTTGCTGCTATTGTGCCTGTAAAGAGAGGTTCACAAGCTAGTACAGTAAACGGCCCTGCTGTTTAAAACGTGTATCGCGATTCGTTTAACATTTCAACCGACTTGAATCGTCACACATTTGTATCGATTTTCAACCGGTTGCGAGTGAATCGTTACATACCTAACAGTAAGTGCAAGCAGCATGCGTGCACAAGACAGGAGCACTGCTCAACACTACATGTAAAGATCACTGAGCTTCAGGAGCAACATTGCTCAACACCTCAGTGTGAAGAAATTCACTGAACTTCAGGAGCATTTCTGCTCAACACCTGAGTGTGATAAATTTCACTGAATTTTTCAGGAGCAATTCTGCTCAACATGTTAGTGTGATAAAAAACACTGAACTTGAGCAGACACCAACGAAAATGAATCGTATAATCGCTTTTTTAGAAGGCTCACTGGGGAACGCATTTCTGCAGAGCCCGGGGCCAGCTGAGAGCCAGTGTCTGTCTAAGGGATGTCCGCTCAGACAGGTATCAACTGGCAGAGGGAGGACTCCGGAGAGGTCAACAGATATAACTGTGTGGCCCTGAAGTGGTCCCTGCCCAGCTGGACCGCCAGGGGATGGAGTCTCCACTCTCCCTGGCCATAGCTGTCGTGAGGCTCATTGGCGGCACGATTGAGAAAGCCGGAAGAATTAGGGGAATGAAGCGACCTCAGAAGACGGGCAAGTTGTGACATGCGGGGGAAGCTTAGCGCAACGGTCGCGATATTCAGACCAGCTCGCTGAGCAGCGGTGGCTCAAAGCAAGGTGAACTGCAACAACTCGAGGCACGAATGCCAATGCAGTCGGAGGTCGCCCAGGCATCCGTTAAAGCATGCCCTTTGTACATGGCCCCTCAGACGATGTTAGTGGACCTCGTTCTAGGAGCGGATTGGCCCGAAGAAACAAAAAGGTCTGATCACGGACTGAGTTTTTGGCGGCCGCTCTGCCACGGTCACCTTGGGACTCGATCATAAAGCTAGTGCTGAAGCGGTCTTCATATGGAGGAAGCCAAACGTCTGCGTCTGCCATGTGCCCCAGGAGCCTCTGAAAGTTATTTCAGTGGGACCCTTTCTCACTTCTATAAAGCACCAGCCAAACACACTCTTTCTTTAAGAGACGTGTTGGACCGAGTCCTTCTCCAAACTGAAAAAGAGATACTCTGAAAAATAGATTACCCTCTTCCAGTTGACCTGAAAACCCAACTGGCTATGGAGCACACGAAGGGTAGGACCTTGTACTGACTTCGCACCTTCAAACGCAAGAACACAGAATGATCTGTGGAGTGGAGGGATCGAGATCTGAAGTACTGTTCTCTGGCGTTCGTGGTTCGACTGGTCGAGACTGTTTTCCATAGATGGCTCCTGCCTGTATAAGCGAAGTGGACTGTCTTTATAAAATATCTTCTTATTAAACTGTCTATACACTTACAACGTCCTCAACAGTGTTGGGAGTAACGCGTTACAAAAGGAATGCATTACAGTAACATATTACTTTTTGCTGTAACCCAGTAGTGTAAGGCATTACTAATCAATTTTCAGTAATATTTTACTCGGTACATGTTCAGTAAGGCTTGCGTTACAAGTTACAACAGACTTTTAGTTTTAATTATAAAAAAAAATTAAAAAAAATAGCCTACACAGCAAGACCGCGAGACAAGCAGGCTAAATTACCTGTTCGTGGTCAGTCAATAGCCGCGTGTGGTGTCCAAGTCTGTTAATAAAACTTTATGGCAGCGTCTGATATATTTGTATTAGGGATGTAACGATTCACTCAACTCACGATGCGATACGATTCACGATACTGGTTTCACGATACGATTTTCTCACGATTTTTTTAACAAGTGATTAAGAAATTATAAATAAAAAAAGTGTCCCTTTTATTATTTCTCAGACAAAATGCTCCACATTTCTTTTTAATTTTAAAATATATTTGTCAAATAGAAAAACTACATTGAAATAAAAAAAATCCCTTCAAGGTTGTTTCAACTCAGTCTTTCTGTCTGTCTGGTCAAGAGGGTGGACACTGGTACCTTCAAACATTAAGTAAAAGACAATGTACAATTAGTACCACATTTAGAGGGGCTTTAATTTCGTTATAATTTGTATCATTATTACACTAGCAAGTAGGGGTGTAACGGTACGTGTATTCGTATTGAACCGTTTCGGTTCGAGGCTTCCGGTTCGGTACGCATACAAACCGAACGGTTATTTGGACCATTTTTCCTGCCGACAAAATCCGCGTTGGCGCGAGCGCGAGCGCGACCACCACAACGTTGCGCAACATCACATGGCAAACGTAATGAAAGAGAAACGAAATGCGCTACTCATTATATTGTGCATTACGGACCGTTTATCAGTTCGGACCAGCGACCTAGATCTGTGCAGCGTGAGCTCTATGAGCGCGAGCCGATCTCGATCAAGCGACACTGTTACTACACAGCGCTAAGAGATCCAGTAAATAAAGCATTTGAATTCGCCACTGAAGTAATAACATCGCTGCGAGATCTAGTGAGAAGCGTTCACATGTCTCCGTTATTAGTCGTAGATCTCTATTAGATCAAACAGACGCTGACGTGGAAACCAGGAGAAACATTGTGCAGTGAATGAACTAGTAATTAGGCTTTAAGTCCACAGATCAGCAACATTCACCATAGTAACACTAATTGTAACCAGTTTGGCTGGAATAGTGAAATGCTTTCAAGTACTTCACACATCTTTTTCCAGCACTTCAAAACTTAAATATTATAATAAATATTATATAAATAAATATATATTTAAATGTCATTTTTAATGTGATGACCAAAACATTATTTATTCATCCTTCAAAAATTACCCCCATTTAAACCTGAGTTTCAAGATGTAGGAAAACTCACACTTATATAAAAAATATTTTTTCTTTTAATAAATAGAAAATTTCTCTGGCATTTCTTTCTTTTTGCTGTATCGAAAACGTACCGAACCGTGACTTTAAAACCGAGGTACGTACCGAACCGTGATTTTTGTGTACCGTTACACCCCTACTAGCAAGAGTAAAAAAAAACCCCACACATTTAGAAAAATATGCCATAACCATCAATAAATTATATATATATATATAAATATATATATCCATGTACACATTTAGAGAAAGAGATAGTAAAATAAATACAACACCTAGTTGCCACGGAAACACTGATGCACCTTGTGATCTCCGTGGCTCTCGCACTTGTCGTATTGATGCCTTTTACATGAAAACGGAGGTGACTTGTGCTTCTCACGGTGGTGATTATTATTAGTCTACGGAAAGTCAAAATGCCGCCACACCTCCGATTTGAATGAGTCAACGTCAACATCTACGCTTGCCGTCGCCATGTGTTTGACGGCGCGTGCACACCAGTCTATGGCACACACTGGCGCGGCGCGAGCGGAGCAAACCGAGCGTTTTTTCAGTTCATTCCTATGGAGGTTGAGATTGGCTCACACAAGCTCAAGTTTCATGAATGAAGTGAAAACACTCGCTAGCTTTGCGCCAGTGTGTGCTTGCTGCTATTGTGCCTGTAAAGAGAGGTTCACAAGCTAGTACAGTAAACGGCCCTGCTGTTTAAAACGTGTATCGCGATTCGTTTAACATTTCAACCGACTTGAATCGTCACACATTTGTATCGATTTTCAACCGGTTGCGAGTGAATCGTTACATACCTAATTTGTATAGCGATTTATTTTTTACAGGAGTGCCGTGAGGTATGATTTCGGCCTCTGTGCTCGCGCTGGCCAGTGGAGAAGCGGCTAATGGTGAAGATGGCATGAAGAAGACTGTGCATTCGCGAGATGGACATATGCGCATTAGGCTATTCGTTCTGTGTTTTCTTTCTAAACAGTTAGGCTATGTTTATGTGGTGTTTTTCATGTTTTCATCACGCAATCATGTTTTTGATGCGGTGGTGACGCGTTCATTTAAGGGCAGCGGCGCTGCCGATAAAGCACCTAAAGGCTGATTAATTTATACTTCTGCGTCGTTGTCTGCGTTGAAGCGCAAGAGCTGTCACAAAGAACCGGCAAAAGCAATGATTATGAATATGTCAAATATAGCAAGGAGACATTTTACTTGTTTATTAATAAAGGCAGGATGAATTTGACGATGCTGACTCGCGATCTTCGCAGTAGGAGTGCGCCAGAGAGAAATGCACATTTCATTTCATAAGCAGAGAGCAGTCTGTTTTCTTTCGTTTTGAATTGTTCTGTTTTACAAGACATTTCAATATACATATATTTTTCAGGTCCGTGAATAGGCTAACTTATGCGCTGAGTTTCGGTTAATTTATGAGTGAATTGTCCTCCGTGTCGTGATTAGGCCTATTTATAATCGTCTGCTATTTAACCTACTTCTTATTTATAAAATCCAGGTAATTGGTTGATGAAACATAGATTAAAATTAAGATACAATTAATACAAAACGAAATTCACTTTAAAGAAAGGCTTTGTGTCTTCTGTGTAAGGTCTCTGTGGAAGTTTTAAAGCAGTCTTTTAGTGCCGCTTCAGAGCCCTCGCGTCCGTAACGGAGAACTGTCACGTCTGTAACATTGTTTTTTCCTCATAAATGCGAACACGAAAAATAAAATAAATATTTTATGTTCTGTCTGTGGAGAGCCAACCCTTCTTCATCCGATTTGCACAGTGTAATTCACAAAATTACAACAACAAAAATCGTTGTCTCCTAAAAGTTAAAGATTTTTTTTTGTCACGCATGACTGTCTATTTCCTTAAATATAAAATGCATGTGTAGACTGATATTTTTCTAATGTCTGGACTCCTTTCAGGGAGGAGCCTATGGATAAACAGACGTTTTAATATTTTGGTGTATTAATGCATTTTCTGAGAATTTATTTTTCAAGTTTTGACAGTAAATGTCATGTCCATAACGCTGGAATTCCCAAATTTTAAATAATTTATCCTCAACTTGTTTTTTGGTGTCTACGTATTTTATAATGTCAAGTTAACTTAAAATAATACTAATAGTAATTTAAAGATGTGGTAGCATTGGATCTGGTATGGATAACACTGGAAGTTGGAAGGGGTGTGTCACGATTCTGCAGGTTTGTGGATCTGAGTGTCGCGATTTCGGTTTCATATCGCATATCGTTAAAGCCCTAGTCATTTTAGAATGTTAAGTTCTACTTCTGTATATTTATTTTGGTGAAAGTAACTCAAAAGTAATACAGGAGTAATGTAACGCATTACAATTCTGAGACAGTAATATTGTAAGGTAATGAATTACTTTTAAATAACAGTAACATGTAATATATAATGTATTCCAGTTTGGAAGTAACTTGCACAACACTGGTCCTCAATGCTTCCGTTTGCAGGTAGGGACCCTCAATATGCTACCGTATTAGTGTTGGGCTATTTTGAGCCTTGTTAGTGGTATTAACTAGCGATTTTTATTTTCATTACTCTATGCCCTATACACTAGCGTTATAAGCTAAACAGTTTGTAGAGATAAAACTCTTTACATTCGATAATCATGAAAACAAATCTCAGCGCGGTTGACTATGTACCAATGTGTAATTAGACCAAAAGTTCATTTTGCGCCGGAGTTGTCCTTTAAAGGCCTTAAATGCTTGAAATTTTAAAATGCATGCTCACAGCTTTAATTTTTGTTTTTAAATCTGTATCTTTAGAAAAGCTTACATTTGTAAATTATCACAGTCTCCGGGGGGTTGAATAATTTTGATTGCAACTCAACATGACATCATGACTTTTGCGTAAACATACACGCCACTTTCAAGTCAAGTGGCGTGTTATTTATACGCATTTTGAGCTATCCGCGTGTATGCGTGTATATCTACGCCGTTATGTCCGAGTGATTCCGCGTGTATGTACACGCTGTTAAAAATCCGAGCGAAATAAAGCCAAATTTTGATATACATCTGGGGGAGCGATATTTTTCTTACTAGGATGGTAGGGAAAGACTCATAAATGCTATTAACCAGTGACGGGTAGGTTTAGGGACGGGGTTGGGGTAGGTCATATATTTATATATACAGTAATGTAACGTTAAGTCAACGGCGTTCATAAACACGCTGAAAAGCGATTATGCGTGTTGATAGCACGCCAAAAATGGAAATACGAATTGGCGTGTCATACATACGCAGTTTCATGAGATCAGTCTGTGCAACTGTATATTTCTCATAATCGTTAACATTTTAGCTTTACATTCAGAATTGTAACTTCATATGACACAGATATAGTTTTATATATTATATAATATTTCTCATAATATTTTATCTCATGATTTGGCCATATCTTACAATTACAACTTTCTCATAATTGCAGCTTTATTTCTTTATTTATCTTCATTGCAACTACATTCCACACAAGTGCAACTTTATTTATCATAATCCTTTTTTATTTTTCATAATTCTTACATTGTTTCTCACAATGTTTCTCACGAATTGTAAACTTCACCTCAGAATTACCTGCTTTAAACCATCTTTCATAACTTGACTATTAGGTAAATAATGTAAAAAAATATTTCAATCTCACCCTTCTGCTCAGTTACAAATCATGAATGAACTGGTGCAATTCTGCCCGTACTTGCTGGAAAATTACCCAATTATGAGTTAGCTAGGGGTAATTGTACATCCGCTGAACCTCGGCAGTTTCGGAAGGCAACATGCAGAGATAACTGAGACTTTGTCAGATTCTATTATCGATAAACCCACATCACTCAAGAACCATTTCGTAAGAGAGCTGGTCTTCCTCTCAGACCAGTTAAACAATGTTTACAGTTTGTTGTTTCTAACATGACCATGACTACAAGGTCAAAACGGTGACCGTGATTCTGCGAGATTATTGTGGGCTGTTCTTGTTTTGCTTTGGAGAATGAAGTTGGGAGGGGGGGAGGGGGGGGGGGGGTAATCACTTAATGAACTTGAACTCCAGCAACCCTTGACCTTCGCAGAGGAGGCTGGACAAACAGATGGGGTCAGGGATGTGCTGGTCACAACCCCGCTGTTTTCTCTATCAGCAGGGAAGAGTGGAACCGGGGTCATCATGTCAGAGGTCACAGTTCATCGGAGAGGGAAGAGTAACACATGTAAGCAGACATTAACACTGGGGGATATTAACTCACATATGCTGAAACTGACACTCATATAGGAGAGAGAGCTGGTAAGCAAAAGAAGGAACCAGAAGGATCGAGTCTGTCGGCCTGCATCTGGATACCAGATGGCAGTTGAGTCATGCCTGGGTTACCAGGGGTTGAGAGCTGTCTGTAAAGGAGGAGAGGGGGGCGAATACACACACACATGATTTTTCTCTTTCATATATTAGCTCTCATTCTCCTGCTTTCCCTTTTCCCTCTCCCTCTTTTTTACTCGCTCGCTCTCACACACAATCTCTGAATGCAAAAGAATGGTGTTCTCTCAGGAGAGTGAGCCCCTGTGGAGAGGCAGATTGCTCCCAGGCGCAGCTGACCTAGGGCTAAACCCGACACCTGACTTACTGTGCTGCTGACGAAGAGTTCAGCCCGAGGGTGACGCATACCACACTCCTCCATGCAGAAAAAGAAAAGAGTGAGAGAAGCTTTATCATGCAAAACCTTTACTTAAAAAAATAACACACTGGATTTACAAGAAAACACTATTTGAGTTTTTTTTTTTTTTTACTTAAATTCACATTTATTTTCATGTGTTACTTTTTATTTCTTTGTAATTATTTGTGGAACTAGCCATATCTAAGTGAAAAAGTAAATCATACACAATTCTTTTCAGTGTGGTGCATGGCAAACTTCCTATTATTAGCAAGGGAGTTTTATATACTTTTAAGTCACACACACACACACACAATGGTTGTGTAAACAAAATTTTTGCATGTCGCAGGACAAATATGATTTTTTTTTTTTTGTATAATATGTTGTGTTGAGAGAAAAGCACAAAACAGGTAAATCTAAAGACTTCAGATCTAAATCTTAAATTAATATAAAGCAGTTTTTTTTGTTTCCTTATGAAACACATGTATTAATTTCAGTGAAACAGGATTTAATAAAAACCAATTACACTAATACTTAATTTTTTTTAACTTCAATTCATTGATTCTTTTGGAATTGCACAATTTTATTTCATACCTTTTGAAGGTCACTGTGTATGGTGGATTTTGTGTACGTAATTTCTTCGCGATTCTTTGCTCTAGCTTATACTGTTCTCCACTCTCCGCTTAGCATAACTTATTTACCTGTATACAGTTTAATTGTATTGTTTCATAACACAGATATATTTTACTGTCAATAGGTACGTACTGAACCCAGCGAGATATGTCAGAAGAAACTGACTTGAAAGAAGATCAAATCTGAAGAATTTGGAAAAAAAGGTTGTGACCTCTTTTGATGTTCAGCAACATGAAGGAATATTTTGTCTAGTTTCTTTTGGCATGCCCTGCATTCTTTAATACAAAGGTCAGATAACAGACAACATATCAGTGTGTGATCTGACATGGAACTGTTTTATGAGGGAATAGTTCTAGGAGATAAAGAACTACAGCATGAAAGTTTGCACACAGGCTCATACCTCAGCTCTCAGAAGGAACAAAACGAGAGTTTTTCAGTTTTAGGCATTCAAGGGTGGCTAAATACTAATAATGGAATACTAACCATGTATATCGTGTTTTATAGTCTGTCTCTAAAAGTTGTTTGGTAACTTCTGGTGACGTTGACAATATAACCCCCTTCCTGTATTTCCTGCCTGAAGACGAAGGCAGGGGCGCAGCCGACCCCCTGGGAGGTAGCCTATAGGAAGGGACCATCCTGGTGGTGGTGGCGAGGATGGAGGGGAAGGAACCGTCTTGGTGGTGGTGGGGAGGTCTTGGTGGTCATCTGCAAACTCAGACATGTAAGTAGACATGTAAGTACCGATCTTTTATACCACGAGTATTAGAACACTATTGGATAGATGAGAAGGTAATAAGTGTCATAGCAATTGAGTCTTCCCAGCAGAACATATGCTAAAGCTTTCATTTCCTCACGCATAGAAAAATCACAAAGTAAAGAGGACACTGACACCAACAGACAAGACAGAGCAGGTTACTATTGATATAAAACACATGATCAGCTCTCAGATTCTGTCAACTTTATTATGAAATTCAAATAACTACCATTTTAGAAAATAAAGGCTAGAAAAATGAGCGAGAGGAGTGTTTTGCTAAATATGTCCACTATATTAGGCTACATATTATATTTTTACTTATATCATTAATATATCATTACTTATATCATTAATATTAATATTATAAAGTTGTTAATATAATAAAAAAATGCATTATATTAATTTGAGTTGTTATTTTTAAACTTTAATAATAATACCAGCTGACAGGGCTCTCTGTATCTTTACAGCATTAGTAAGATATTTTTTTCTTGAGAAAGATTAACATGTAGGCTATCTACTGTACCTAATAATTACCCAAATGAATCGATATTGAATCAAGATGTCAAGCAATAATAATAAAAATGTTGTCACTGAACTTAATAGAATTCTTTTTAGCTACCAAATGTTTTGACAAGCACAACTTATTGTGATGCCAGGTTGTTGTTGTTTTTTCACATACCCCCAATCTCCTCACCTCTTCAGATCCCGTCTCTCGACTGGTGACCTGCTTCTAGGAGGGCCACCAGGTCGAGGAATATGTTGCTGAGTTCCTTGAGCTTTCCCATGGGGTAAGCTGAGCAGATGACATCCTAAAAACTCTCTTCTGGCACGAACTGGACGATCAGCTGCACCAGCAAGCATCAGTGATCCAAGGTATATTCGCTCAATACCTGGATCGTGTGCTGTTGTTGAGTGGATCAGCCTTCACCGTGGGTGAGGCTGAAGATGACATCTCCACTCAACCACCAGCCTTCTTCACCACACCTCCTGTCTTCATCTAGAGCCCAGAGTCTCGTCCCACCGAGATCGCCGGTCCAGAGTCTCGTCCCACCTAGCCTGAGTTCCTTCACGTCATGTTTACCGAGCCTGAGTTCTTTCACGTCATGCCTGACTTGCCTGATCTCCTCGTCAAGCCTGACCAGCCTGATCTCCACATCATGCCTGACCAGCCTGATCTCCACATCATACCTGACCAGCCTGAGCTTCTTCACGTCATCTTCCAAGGCCACGAAGGTCGATCCGCCATGGCCGCCCGAAGGGTCGTCTCCGCCGCAGCCGCCCGAAGGATTGTCTCCGCCATGGCCACCAGCACAGCCTGCTCCGCCCTGGTCTTCCGAACTGCCGGTACCGTTCTGGAGTCATCAGTCCCGGTTGACCCTCCTGAAGAAGACTCCAGGACGCCCACCCCCCTGGGAGTACTGTCACCGTCACATGTTAATCACCGTCTGCACTACATATCCCATCATCCTCTCCGGCTCACACCTTCACTCACTCAACCATTACCTGCACCTGCCAGCGATCATTGTCATCAATCACAAGTTGTCGGTTATTGTTTTTGTCAAGTGCATACTGTTTGTATGTTGCACGCTGTCTCACCTATTGACTTGTATACTGAGTTACTTATTAAACGTGTTACCTTCAATCATCTCGTCTTCCTTGGATCTAACCGTGATAGTCATCGTGATAGTCATGTATACCGGTGGTTGTATGGAATATTTTTAAAATAAAGGTTTAGAGGAAATAAAAAAGTTAATATTACTCATAAATAAAAACAGTTAATATTACTCATAAACATTGTTTTTTAAATGTTTTCCCCCAAATATTTCTACTCAATTTTATTTGTTAATGTAAAAAATACTTTTTTACTTACATTTACTCAGTTCATACATAATTGATTTCACTGCTTTAAAATGTAATCAATAATTTTTTTCACCAAAAAAATAAATCATAGTAAAAGTTTGTAGAGTGCAAGTAAAGTTCAGAAATGGTCAATTGAACAGTGCTTGTCAGATTCAGCAGCTGCACTGTCCCTGAAGAATGAGAGGAGAGCAAAATGTCTGTGTCCCTCAAAAAAGTAGTAATTAAAGGGTGGACAATTTTGTACTATAGTGCACTGAACCGGCTCCCGCTGAACTGGCATGTTTGCATTTGTCAGTTCCTCAGGTCCAGGTATCAGTCATGAGTGCTACTAGCCAAAATCAATACCTGGTCCTTCTCCCCAACCAGAGATTCATATTCCATATGGCTCAACTGACTGAGACATTCATAAGAAATGAATGTTCATTAGAAAAATAGTTATGCGTGTGTATATATATATATGTGTGTGTGTGTGTGTGTGTGTGTGTACACTGTTCAAAAGATTTGTTAATGTTTTTGAAAGAAGTCTCTTATGCTCTTTATATGAGGCTGCACTTATTTGCTAAAAGAAAACAGTTGTTGTCAGGGTTTGTGCAGGTGCTGAAGACGAGGACACGAAAGCTTCAATATAAATGTTTTAATAACAAAATGAAAACTTTCCAAACTTAAACAGAAACAAAACTCCAGGAAATCAGAAGACACACAACCATACGAGGACGACGATCGACAAACACTGAGGGAAAACACAGGGCTTAAATACACTGAACCAAACAAGATAATTAACTGAAAACAGGTGCATAAAATTGGACACAAACGAGGAGCGGGAAAACTTAACAGGACTAAACCAAAAACCACAAAGACAGGGGGAAAACAAGATCTCAAAACATTAACAGAACACATCAAAACGTGACAGTACCTCCCCCCTCCCCGAAGGCGCGTCCTCGCGCCGTATAACATCCAAAGGGGTGGGAGGGTGGGCGCCCTGGAGGCTGACGAGGGCATGGTGTAGGTCCAGGAAGCCTCCAGGGCGGAGCAGGCTGTGGGCGTGGCCACGGCGGTGCAGGCTGTGGGCGTGGCCACGACGGTGCAGGCTGTGGGCGTGACCAAGGCGGAGCAGGCTGTGGGCGTGGCCAAGGCGGAGCAGGCTGTGGGCGTGGCCAAGGCGGAGCAGGCTGTGGGCGTGGCCACGACGGTGCAGGCTGTACCTCGGGCGTCCAGGGCGGAGCTGTGGGACCCTCGGGCGTCCAGGGCGGAGCTGTGGGACCCTCGGGCGTCCAGGGCGGAGCTGTGGGACCCTCGGGCGTCCAGGGCGGAGCTGTGGGACCCTCGGGTGGCCATGGCGGTGAGGACCCTTCGGGTGGCCATGGCGGTGAGGACCCTTTAGGTGGCCAGGGCGGTGAGGACCCTTCAGGTGGCCGTGGTGGTGAAGACCCTTCAGGTGGCCGTGGTGGTGAAGACCCTTCGGGTGGCCATGGCGGTGCAGACCCTTCAGGTGGCCATGGCGGTGTTATCTTTTCGGGCCTCCGTGGATCTTTGGCCGGCCACGGCGAAGGCGTATGGCGCCCCCCCAAAATTTTCTTGGGGAGGACAGGCTCATGATCGGGAACTGACTTGACATCAACGGGCGCTGGGTCAACGGGTTCTGGGTCAACGGGCTCTGGGTCTGGGTCAACGGGCTCTGGGTCTGGGTCAACGGGCTCTGGGTCTGGCGCTGGGTCAACGGGCTCTGGCTCTGGCGCTGGGTCAATGGGCTCTGGCTCTGGCTCAACGGGCTCTGGCTCTGGCTCTGGGTCAACGGGCTCTGGCTCTGCCGCTTCATGGGACTCGGAACTGGACGGGCCAGCACATCAGGGGACTCGGAACTGGACGGGACCAGCACATCAGGGGACTCGGAACTGGACGGAACCAGCATTTCGGGGAGCTTGGGGCTGGGCTCAGGTTCTGGCGGGCAGGCGACAGGCTCAGGCTCTGGCGGGCAGGCGACAGGCTCAGGCTCTGGCGGGCAGGCGACGGGCTCGGGATCTGGCTGGATGTGGTTAACGTGAACCCCAGCCTCGGCAGCCATCCTCCTGGCTAATCGCACTGACATCAGTGGGGGATCAGTCATACCGGATATCAGCCGGGGAAGTCCAGGGACCGATCTGGCGGCAGGGCTGATGCGGTGTGCAGGCTCTGGTGGGCAGACGATGGGCTCAGGTGTGAGCGTGCAGGTGATGGGCTCAGGCGTTGGCGTGCAGTGATGGGCTCAGGCGTTGGCGGGCTGGCGACGGGCTCTGGTTGGATGGTCTCTGGCTGGAGTGGGAGATCCTCCAAGTGGTAGCTGGATCCACAGGCCCACAGCGTGTGATCCAAAAACTCCAGGAAGGATAGATTGAGGTCCCTTACCAAAATTATCTGGGCGAGAGGGTCTCTTAGTCCACCCCAGAAACTCTTTTTCAACTCCTCCTCATCCCATCTCACATCATCATACAGCTCAAGGTATAGACCAGCGTATTCCTCGAGTGAGCGCTCCTCTTGGAAAAGGATTGGGTTTTTGAAGGGGCTCACCTCTTTTTTCCTCCTTCTACCCATTTTTGCTTTTTAAAGGTCGATCGTTCTGTCAGGGTTTGTGCAGGTGCTGAAGACGAGGACACGAAAGCTTCAATATAAATGTTTTAATAACAAAATGAAAACTTTCCAAACTTAAACAGAAACAAAACTCCAGGAAATCAGAAGACACACAACCATACGAGGACGACGATCGACAAACACTGAGGGAAAACACAGGGCTTAAATACACTGAACCAAACAAGATAATTAACTGAAAACAGGTGCATAAAATTGGACACAAACGAGGAGCGGGAAAACTTAACAGGACTAAACCAAAAACCACAAAGACAGGGGGAAAACAAGATCTCAAAACATTAACAGAACACATCAAAACGTGACAGTTGTATTATGAAATATTAATGTATATTTAAATACATGCACATGTGCTGTTTTTTTGGAAACCGTGATACTTTTTTTCTGAATTATTAGAGTTCAAAAAACAGATTTTGTTTTACAAAAATTTTAACAATGTAAAATCTTAACTGTCACTTCTGAACAATATACTGCATTCTTACTGAAAAAAAAGTATTTTTCTTACACCAAACCTTTGAAGGGTGATGGATGGATGGATGGATGGATGGATGGATGGATGGATGGATGGATGGATGGATGGACGGACGGATGGATGGACGGACGGATGGATGGACGGATGGATGGATAGTATTTATACTGTACATAATAGCTTTAATCTAGGAGAGAGGAGAGGTCTTTATTACACTATTACAACCAGAGAAACCAAAGGGAATAAAGGAAATAAAATTTCACTTTAGCCAGAGTTTGGGGTAGGAGAGACATGCAGTAAAACAAAACAAAAGCTTCTAGTAATAAGGCAGTAAGATTCACATGGGGCAAAAATTTGAATAAAAATGTGCTATCCTTTCCCAAAGTTGTCTTTTATAGCATCAATTTATAAACGTTGCGTGTCTGGAGCGTGTGTTTCTCAGTAACTAATGGTGTTTAATATACCCTCTAAAAGTGTGCAATATGTTCCTTAGTCTTTTACTACCCTGTTCGGTTTTATTTACTTGTTTGTAATTTTTTTTCATCTCACCCAGGTGCTTGTAAATTTGCTCGTTGACAAAGCACTCAAAGCATACACTTGTGAGTGGTTTTTGAACTTCTGAGGCCCCTGAAGGCTCCAGATTGGCTGATTAAGAAAAGATTTATTTCAGATTGCTCTGAATCACACAATTTTTTATGATGACATTTTCTGGAAAATTTCCCATTTAGTAAGCAATCTCCTCCAAAAAATAACTTGCATGAGATGCAACCTCTTTTTTTTATTTAAAAAAAAAAGCCAAAAACTTGAAACAACTTGCACCATTACACTTTAATATTCAAAAGTAAACAAATAAATAAAAAATACAAATAAAAAACTCTCAGTTCTCTCAGAAATATCTGTCTCTTATTATCATTGCTCATTCGGTTTCCCATCTGTTTTGCTTGACATTACTTTTGCTGGAGCTAAGTGGAGAGGAACGCAGTGTGGTCAAGTATGACCAGCATGTGTTTTCTTTATAGAGAAGGTGTTTGCGTGAAATTATGCTATGAGACTCCTGTAAATCAAATGTTGCATGTTTGATTTAGAGTGTGTCTTTAGTTCTCAGTGGGTTGCCTTAATGTGCCATGATATATTAACTTATGTGGACAATATGTATTCTATTACAAACAGGAATGAGAAGGATTGCAGTGACTGAAAGGAATTCATACAAAGGACAGTGTTTTTATAGTCATTTAAAAATCTGTCATTGAATGGGTGGCTCCAATTAATTTGCTGATAGTTTCTCCAATAGGATTGTCAAATGCCAATGGTAAATTACTTTACTGAAATAAGTCTCTTATACTCACCAAGTCTGCAGTTATGTGATCAAAATCTAAAAACAGTAATATTTAGAAATAGTATTACAGTTTAAAATAAATTACAGTTTTATACTTTGTATTTTAAAATGTAATTTATTCCTGTGCTGGCAAAGCAAAATTTTCAGCAGCCATTACCTCAGTCTTCAGTGTCACATGATCCAGAAATCATTCTAATCTTTTTGGTGCTCAAGAAACATGTCTCAAGATTATCAATAGAAACAGTTGTGCTGCTTAATTTTTGTAACTTTTGATCAATTTCTTTAAAAACTAATTTTACTGTCCCCAAAATGTTAACCGTTTTTTAAGTTTGTCCTCTCATAATCTAGTTCTGAGAGCTGACTTGAATAACACAGTCTCATCCCAAGAAGTCATATATAGACCTTATTCAGAGCAGCGCCATGACAGTTATGAACGTGAGACTGTGAGGGATAAGCTTACCGTGTTTCCAATGGCATCCGCTGTAAAAAGCTGAATAAAGCTCCTAGATTACTTTCAATTTTCCACAGCTTATATTGTCGGGAGTTTTTTGTCAACTGAAATTTCTTGGAAAGATATTTTTCCAGTGTTTCATGAGCAGAACAATCCGAAAACCAACATGACATCATGACTTTTGCGTAAACATACACGCCATTTTCAAGTCAAGTGGCGTGTTATTTATACGCATTTTGAGCTATCCGCGTGTATGCGTGTATATCTACGCCGTTATGTCCGAGTGATTCCGCGTGTATGTACACGCTGTTAAAAATCCGAGCGAAATAAAGTCAAATTTTGATATACATCTGGGGGAGCGATATTTTTCTTACTAGGATGGTAGGGAAAGACTCATAAATGGTATTAACCAGTGACGGGTAGGTTTAGGGACGGGGTTGGGGTAGGTCATATATTTATATATACAGTAATGTAACGTTAAGTCAACGGCGTTCATAAACACGCTGAAAAGCGATTATGCGTGTTGATAGCACGCCAAAAATGGAAATACGAATTGGCGTGTCATACATACGCAGTTTCATGAGATCAGTCTGCCGAAAACACATTAAATAACAGTACAGCCCATTAAAAAGAGATGCATGTCTATCCCTCACAGCCTCGCTTTCATTCTCATTAAAAATCAAAGATGGCGCTGCCGTGAATAAGGCGTATTGACGTCTTGGGACGTCTTTTGACCATACGTCAATATCCGCCTTTTTAGGGTACCCTTAAACGTCGGTTAGATGACGATCCTGGGACGTCATACAACTGACGCTTTACCTTTAACATCAGTTAGGTGACGGGGTAGGTTTAGGGGTAGGTTTAGGTCTGGGGTAGAGTTAGGATCCGATAACGTCATCTAACCGACGTTTAAGGGTACCCTAAAAAGGCGGATATTGACGTATGGTCAAAAGACCTCCCAAGACGTCAATATATGACTTCTTGGGATGAGACTGGGCTGACTTGAACAGCAGCAACAGTAAATGAACATCTGATGCTTTTTTCCTCTCACAGCACTATAGTGTGCCTCCATAATTAAACCACGTATATGATTCCACTATCAGTGATTAAGCTTTTGAATAGCAGACATGGTGTCTGGAGGCAGCCACTTCCTTAAGTCATCACTGCCAAATGCTTGCACTGTGTTGAATGGAAAGTTCTAGTCTAGTCTATGTTCTTCTTGCTCCAGGGGTAAGGATAACTTATATGGTAAGTAAGTAAGTAAAGTTTATTTATAAAGCGCTTTTCACAGATAAAATCACAAAGTGCTGTACAAGAGGATAATTTAAAAAAAAAACAATATAAAATGTATGTACATATGTAAAATTAAAGTGACACTAGTGAAAACCCATCAACCAAAAGCCTTCCTAAATAAACATGTTTTCACAGCCTTTTTAAAAGAGACAACAGTGTCTGCCAGACGTATGGACAGGGGTAGTGCGTTCTACAGTTTGGGAGCAACAGACTAAAATGACATGTCCCCTCGGGTCTTATAACGAGTCCTAGGGACTGTAAGCAAGTTCTGGCCAGAGGACCGGAGAGTGCGGTCAGAGGAATACAGCTTCAAAAGGTCCAGGATGTAATGTGGGCCTGACCATTAAAGGCTCTGAAAGTCAGCACTAAAATCTTAAAATCAATCCTGAATTTTACAGGGAGCCAATGGAGATCTAATAAGACTGGTGCGATATGAGACCTTCGAGGGGCACCTGTTAAAAGTCTAGCAGCAGAATTTTGAACAATATGCAATTTGTTCAAAGCAGACTTATTCATACAGATAAAAATAGAATTGCAGTAGTCAAGTCTTGTGGATATGAAAGCATTAATTATCATTTCCAGATCCTTCTTCGACAACATTTTGCGAATTTTAGAGATGTTCCTAAGATGATAAAAGCAATGTTTAGAGTGTGTCTCCAAAGACATGGCCTGGTCAAACACAACTCCCAGGTTTCTGAGGCTGGATTTGACAGAGAGGCCCAGAGAACCAAGGTGATCAGTGGGATCTTATGGTCTGGGGCAAACATCAGCGTTTCAGACTTGTTTGAGTTTATCTGCAAATAGTTTGTGGCTAGCCAGTCTTTGATGGAGGACACACACTCTAAAAAACGGAGACAAACGATGAGCCTCATTAAAAGAACAATACAACTGAACAGCGTCAGCATAGAGATGGTATGATCCTTGAAACAACCGATAATTTGACCAAATGGCAAAATGCACAGTAAAAACAAAATAGGACCCAAAACTAAACCTTGTGCCACTCCACAGGACAAATTGGTCACATCAGACTGTACATTGTTTACAGCAACATTAACGGTTCTATCATGAATATAGGAAGAGAACCACTGAAGGACAGATCCTGATAGTCCCATCTCACTATGAAGCCGATTGATCAGTGTACCGTAATCCACAGTGTCAAAAGCAGAAGTCAAATCAAGAAGTACAAGTACAGTGTAGCTGTAGTTATATTTAGTATAAAAAGTTATATTTATGTCTGTGTTTTTAGGTCTGTATTTGTGTCTTGTTCAGCACAGGTGTACTTATTATCAACACACCTGTATGCATATACTGTATATAAACTGTTTCCAACATGTGTGTGTGTGTGTGTGTGTGTGTGTGTGGTGTGTGTGTGTGTGTGTGTGTGTGTGTGTGTGTGTGTGTGTGTGTGTGTGTGTGTGTGTGTGTGTGTGTGTGTGTGTGTGTGTGTGTGTGCTTGTTTTTGTGATATATGAGGACACAAATGTGTATAATGACATGGGTATTACACTGGTATTACAACTTACACGTGAAATATGAGGACATTGCATGCGTCCTCATATTTCAAACAGCTTAAAAATCATAAAAAAACAATGGTTTTTTTTAAATGTTAAAATCCAGCATGTCTCCTGTAAGGGGTAGGTGGACACCTATGGAATGTCCTCATAAGTCACAAAAACACTTCTATAGTGTGTGTGTGTGTGTGTGTGTGTGTGTGTGTGTGTGTGTGTGTGTGTGTGTGTGTGTGTGTGTGTGTGTGTGTGTGTGTGTGTGTGTGTGTGTGTGTGTGTGTGTGTGTGTGTGTGTGTGTGTGTGTGTGTGTGTGCCTTAGACTGGCCACAATAAAAGGCCACTCTAAATTGTGTAGTTTTATCACAAAACACACTGCCACAGATGTCGCAAGTTTTGGGGGAGCGTGCAATTGGCATGCTGACTGTAGGAATGTCCACCAGAGCTGTTGCCCGTGAATTGAATGTTCATTTCTCTCTCATAAGTCCGTCTCCAAAGGCGTTTCAGATAATTTGTCAGTACATCCAACCGGCCTCACAACCGCAGACCATGTGTAACCACACCAGCCCAGGACCTCCAAATCCAGCATCTTCACCTCCAAAATCATCTGAGACCAGCCACCCGGACAGCTGCTGCTACAATTGGTTTGCATAACCAAAGAATTTCTGACCAAACTGTCAGAAACCGTCTCAGGGAAAATCATCTGCATGCTCGTAGTCCTCATCGGGGTCTCGACCTGACTGCAGTTCGTCGTCGTAACCGACTTGAGTGGGCAAATGCTCACATTCAATGGCGTCTGGCACTTTGGAGAGCTGTTCTCTTCACGGATGAATCCCAGTTTTCACTGTACAGGTCAGATGGCAGACAGCGTGTATGGCGTCATGTGATTGAGTGGTTTGCTGATGTCAACGTTGTGGATCGAGTGGCCCATGGTGGCGGTGGGGTTATGGAATGGGCAGGCGTATGTAATGAACACAGGTGCATTTTATTGATGGCATTTTGAATGCACAGAGGTACTGTGACGAGATCCTGAGGCCCATTGTTGTCCCATTCATCCACAACCATCACCTCATGTTGCAGCATGATAATGCACAGCCCCATGTTGCAAGGATCTGTACACAATTCCTGGAAGCTGAAAACATCCCAGTTCTTGCATGGCCAGCATACTCACCGGACATGTCACCCATTGAGCATGTTTGGAATGCTCTGGATCGGCGTATACGACAACGTGTTTCAGGTCCTGCCAATATCCAGCAACTTCGCACAGCCATTGAAGAGGAGTGATGTGTTGCAAATGGTGGTCATACCAGATACTGGTTTTCGGACCAGTCAGTATATATATACCAGAAAGTATATATATATATATATATATATATATATATATATATATATATATATATATATATATATATATACTTTCAGGTCAGCCATTCTAGGAAACTGGTTGTGTGCTGATGGATGTGTGATGCAAATAGTGATTCAGTCATTTATTGGTGAGTAAAAAAAGTAAATTATATTCTTTCTCTTCTCTGCATTTCTCCTTAGCTCTAGCTTGTTTCCTAGTCTAGCTTTCTAATAAACATGGCATTGTAACTGAAAATTGTTCTGTGATGAATTGCTTATTCTAAGTCACTTCGGATAACCTTGAGAATAGCGTGGTTAGTTTTAGTTCCTTTTAATCGATTATTTTTCAGAACCAGCAGCGCCATTGATACCCTTATGGTTATGCTCTTCACAGACACTGGGTGAACGTCCAGTGTGCATCAGCTCATAATTTCTGATGCCATCTAATCAGCAGTACTGAGGTAAAAGCACAAATGTAGTGAAGGTTCAGTGCCAAATCTGAGCTGACTAGCCAGTGAAATGTGGAGAGCTCATTTTAGGGTGAAATGTATATGATTATTCGCAACATGCCAGATGGCCACATTGTCTCTATGCAGTGAACTTAATTTTTTTTGGTGGGGTTCACCAAAGTTCACCTGCTCTAGAAAACACAATTTATATGAATTGAAAAGGACAAACACAGGTTCACAACTTAAGAAGGTATAAGATCGCATATCATGTTGAGCAGCTGGAAGGAGAACCGTGAAAGAAGGTGTCATTTTTCTAAGCTAAATCTACATCTATTTGTCAAAGTGATTTATGGAGAAGTGTAAGGTGTCCAGTCCAAGCATTTGCCGGAATACCAGATTAAATGAATCCAGGAATGCAGTTTTAGCTTAAAAATGGATCAGCGAATAAGAGAAATGGAAAGACAGGCCGAGAAAGAGAGACAGGCTGTGATTCTATTTGTGGATAATTGACCGTAGGGCCAGAGATGGTGCATTTCTGAAGCTCGTAAAATGTAATATATTGTGCTCTGCTCCGTGGTGCGAGGTTATTCAAACAAACCACATGAATGCAAAGTTACATACCGGTAATCCTTCAGTGTTTTACTGGCAGCCTTTACAGAGTTCTCCAAGGTCATCAGCTCTTTCAGAGCAAATGAAAATAAGTGGTTGAGTTACAGGCAGTGAGAAGGGCAGGCCGGTGGGGTCCTGAGATGGGTAGGGGGTGAAAGGGGGAAAGATGGAGGTGAAGACACAGACCAGGAGGAACAGAATGGGGTCACATAAGAATATTGGAAGACAGCAATGAATGGCTTTGGATAGATATACTGAATCTATGGATTTTCCACTTATGGTTTCGAATGGCTCTTTGTTATGTGCTCAGCAATTTACCAGTCAAAATATGCAGATGAACTACCTGATAAATCTGTTGCGTATTGTTTTAGCCCCATGGAAAAATGTGGCTTTGGAGGTAAGAGCAAAATAATGCTTGTGGATTTTAGCTCTAACAGATTTACCTCAGCAGACTAGGGGACAGTTTTGAATGCAGAGAGTGAGCCAGACCCCCCAACCTCCAGGGTCTCAGAACCGAACCTGATATTCCAGGAGACGTTATTATTGTGTGTTTGCCAGCACTTGTCAAACCACCTAATTATATAATTATAATCATGCAAACTTGAAGTTAAATAAACAGTCTACTGGAGCAGGGCTTGAGGAGGCCAGGGAAAACGATTAAAATACATCTAACCAGCTCCCCTGTTGTGCTTCCTCTTTCTTGCTCTCTGTTACTCTCTCTCTATCATTCTCTCCTCAAGTATTCCAACAATTTGACAGTCTGATGGTATTTATATCTCATTCTGCCTCAGATTTTTTTTCCTCTCTTTCACTGCTCTCCCAGAATATTGTTATGATTGGCGGTGTGGTACAAATAACGGTGCTGCGCAATAACCACCGCGGTGTGTGGTACCGGGAAGTAGACGTGACACGCAGCAGCAGGCTTTTCTGCACGTGGTTCTCCATTTGTCCAACACATAGAAGATGTGCAGATTTGTGACAGTTGCAAATCTTTAAAATAACAGAAAGGCTTTAGAATTTTTCTGTCAATTACTACTCTTTAAATACATTTTCTAGAGATGTTTCTACCAAGTGAAGAGTTGCAGTAGAGCCACTGTTAATTTAATGTTGCATTTGAAGGTCCAAGTGATGTCAAAATTGTTAGATTCATTTTGACATTTGCTAACAATCCCCTTTAACAGATTGCATTTATTGTTTTTAAAGATTAACCTCAAATGAGCATTAGAGCCTAAAAATTTTAATTCTCACCCTCAAGTTCTTCCAAACCTGTATGAGTTTCTTTCTTCTGCTAAACACAAAGAAGAGGGATTGAAGAATGTCGGTAACCAAACTGTTGATGGGCCCGATTTACTTCTATAGTAATTTTTTGCATGTCAATGGGGTCCATTAAACTGTTTGGTTACCCATTTTCTTCTGAATATCTTCTGATGAAAATTATAGTTTACATCATAAATACTGCATTTCTAATCTTGCACAAATTGTCTAACAAATTTGTTTTACCCGCGGCTGTTATGCAAGAGGCTCTCTATAAACCAGCTCTTCCAGTTATCCTTCTTATGCGGATAATACTACCTTGTTTTGTAATTTATTTATTGCCATAGAAAAGGGAGCTGTGGAGACAAGCAGCTTTGAGGGAAATTATAAGTTCTGGGAATCAGTGGTAGATGGACGCATTGCTGGCCGTGCCACACAGTAGAGTATACCATAGCTTCTGCGACGACTCCAACACAAATGTCTCTGTCCAGTCTCCAGAGCCTCTACAGCTAATAAAAATAACCTTTCCAGCACATGCTAGTCCGCTTCACTTTAGAGCAGGCATCTGCAGAAATAATTTTTTGTCTAATTAAACCGCTACTCTCTGAGGACTTCACAAAGGAACAAGGCAAGTGGATCCAACTTGAGACTGGCTTAATCCAAAGGGAAGAGAAGAATAGGGGAAAGGGTGAAGAGGGTTTAACCGCATGAGCCCTCAGACGAGTACAGGTGGAAGCACCACCACTGGAACCTGTAAAAAGTCAAGATTATTTGGAGTGGTGCGATGACAGGAGACTGGCGTAATGCAGAGAAATGAGCTCTATAGCAAATAAGGTTTAGATGTGGTGCAAAGGCTCTGAGCTCATGAACACCAGCGGCAAATATAAGTGTTTGTGTGTGTGTGTTTGTCTCACTGACCATGTGCATGGTATTGGCCAGAAATTTAGCAGGAAAGCTGCCAGTGTCTTGTTACTTCTATCCAATTATGAAATGGAGGGAAATGAAGGTTAATTAAACTAAAAGGCTCAAACTGTGTGGAACTAAAACTATGCACCACAGGCTGAGTTTCTTTCCTTCTATTCAAGTCATTAGGCTCATTTCCTCCGGCCTGCTGGAATCATATGATGCACAACGTAAAACGGGCCACTTACCACTCCAGCTGTGCTGGGTATACAGTGAGAGTGTTTAGAGGTCGATTTTTTAAGAAATTAATAGATTTATTTAGCAAGGATGCATTATATTGAAGTGACAGTAAAGACATTCATAATGTTACATTTCTGTTTTAAAGGGGTCATGATGCGATTTCTTGTTATCCTTTGTCTTTAGTGTGTTATGTAGCTGTTTGTGAATGTATAAGATCTGCAGAGTTACAAAGCTCAAAGTGTCAAACCTAAAGAGATATTATTTAAAAAAGTTAAAGGGATGGTTCGGAATTTTGGACATCGGGCCTCATTTCCAAGTGAGCCTTAGTGTTATTTATCAGTAGAGACATTTTTTTTAAAAAATCATCCAGTCGTCCCAGTTGCGTAGTTGGCCGGTGCTAGGCTAGCGCGAATCAATGGTATCAGTTATAGCATGCCATTAAAACAGTTTTACCCACTCCACAGTACACTAAAAGCAAATCAATTATAACGCCAGACTAATGATGTAAATGTCTGTTGAGAGAATAATGTCAGAAATCAAACTATCAAACTATAGTCTTTCCTGGGTTTAGAAATAAAATAAAGATACAATGCTTACCTCCCTACTAACCAATAAACAGGAGAAAAAGGTGAAAAGTAAACAAACGGCCTTCGGCCTCTCAAAACACGAACTTAAAGGGCAGAAGAAAGTCACATTTACCTGCCTATACCGCTAACAGTTGAGATGTTGCTCACAAGCAGCTTACACTGAGACGGGAGCACACGACAGCCAACCAGCCAGCACACTGGTGGTTTCTAAGCAAAACCCCGTTTTTCGAAGTGTTGGCTTGCTGCGCCATTCCCCTCCTATGGACTGGATACGTGCGCATTTCTTGCTCCTTGTTAGCCAAACCCTGTCGAGTTCCTCCATACCCTTCGGCAACGGACGTGACGGAACATCCGAAGCCAGGCCTATCACTCGTATGCACTGGTGAAACCTGTGTTAGGCTGGGTCCATATATTGTGATCCCTACTGCGATCCCACATGTGTATTTTTCCACGGTACGGCTCCCTGCGGCGAGCCAGTGTCTTCCCTCGGCAGAGCCTGCTCTGCCATCACTGTCCGGTTGAGACTCCCCGTCTTTGGCTGGAGCCACCCCAGTGACATTCCATATGTTGTACTGCCCGGTCATCCGCCCAGTCCATATGTGTATTCTCCACATGTTAGCTCCCTTCGGGCAGGATGTGGCTTCCACAGCGTATTCCTTTCCAACGAAAGAGAGCGCTTTACCAGTGGTATTATGGAACAGCAGTGACTTCCCTGGCCTAATCCCTGTCCCATCTCCGCCTCAAATAATGCAGGGGGATCAGAGGGCTTTTGTCTAGGCACTGGAAGGTGGAAGCACTAATGGCATATTAATTGGGATCCCAAGAAGTCGACCTGTTACGTGTGTAACCCTCGCTCCCTGAAAGAGGGAATGGAGACGTAGTCCCATCGCCACTATTTCTGGACTAGTGCTTGTATCCACTTCGGTATTTAAACCCACGCCACGGGGGCGGTGTGTGTGATGCATTTCACGCACGCCAATGTGCATTGGCTCGTTTTAGCAGTACTCGAAGATGACAGGCTCCCTGGCATTATCCCAATCAGTAAACACATGGACTACGTCTCCGTTCCCTCCTTCAGGGAACGATGGCTACATGCGTAACTGAGAAGTTTTGCTTTCCGCTTTTGTCTGCGTTTTTACATCGTTCAAGCTTACAATTCAGAGGCGTCGTCGGTCAGCTTCTCGCAGATCACGCCTTCGTCAAGAGTTTTTGTGTAATTTCTCAAATTACATAAGTATCATAATTTATTTAGCTAATTAGCACACACACGCACACAAATCTGTGAACACAGATGTGGATTTTTGGTCATTTATTTGCTTGTGATATTGCCATCAATGAATAAACATGAATGAATCAATAGAGATACATAAATATGTATGTATCTCTGTTGATTCATTAATTGTTGGTAATATCACAAGCAGTGTGTGTGTGTATGTGTATATATATATACACACATAGACACACTGAGGGTCACCGTGGTGGACAGTAGGATAACACTGAGCTCAGATACAATACACACATACCATGTGTATATATGAAGACTTTAGGGGCCCTATCTTGCACCCGGTGCAAATGACTTTGTACGCATGAATCATTCCTATTTTGCACCCGCCCAAAGCAGGCTTTTCCCTTCACAGACGCACGTCGGTAAACTAGGAAATGAACTTGCGCTCCCTGGGCGGGTCGGCACAAAAAGGAGGCGTGTTTCGGCGCAAACATTCCCTAGTGCTATTTTGCAGTTCCAGAAAACAATTCCGCCACTTAACAGAAAAAACCTAGTCTAAAGTCAGTGGCGCATTGCGCATTGTTCATAATGCTATTTTAAGCGTGCATGCTTGACCATAATGTAGCAGGTGCACAAGGCGCATACAATTTGATTTTCGCATCAACACAGATGCAGCAGTTTTTATTTTTGCAAATCATACATTATAACAAGGAAAAATATTAACACATGAGGGAAATCATTGTGGTGTCCATGAAGATGTAAAAAACATTTAGGCCTAAATCTAGCTTATGTCACAGATGAAAAGAATGCCAACAGGTAAGTGAAACAAAGGAATTTATTGAAAACAGGAACTGAAACAGCAGGTGAGTAATCTTTCATTAAATCAGTCTTGAACGGTGCACAGAAGAGTCAGATTGATACAAGTCTCTTATCTGTTGCAGGCGTGGGAATCTGGACGAGATCAGAAGACGGTGAACCAGGATACAGACGGACGGATCAGATGAAGAACGGAACTCTCAGCAGAGCGGGTGAGTATGCAAGGTAAGTTTCGTATACTGAAGAATCTCAATATGACGAGAGTCAGGACTTCATTATTCATGGCTTCATTATTCATAGGTGTGGTTTGGGCGTAACGTGAAATAATCCAATCAGAGCGTCACATGCTTAAGGTTTTTAGGCCAATTACAATGCACTGGTTTGCTGGCCAATCAGAGCACACCATGCTTTTCAAAACGATGAGATTCGTAAAACGTTTCAGAAAGGCATGACTTTTTTTTACCTAAAACCTTGTAAACACATTAAGCATTTTTCCCGTTATTATGTGCTTCACGGGATCGGACACCAGTTATCTTGCCAAAAAAAATCTTTATTCTTCTTTATTCTTCTTAAATCTTTATTCTATAAAATCTTTATTCTTTATCTTAATTTATATCGCCAGCAGCCATATCACCCTGTAGCCCAAGACTGGTTCCCCACTGAAGCTAAGCAGGGCTGAGCCTGGTTAGTACCTGGATGGGAGACCTCCTGAGAAAACCAGGTTGCTGCTGGAAGAGGTGTTAGAGAGGCCAGCAGGGGGTGCTATCCCTGTGGTCTGTGTGGGTCCTAACACGCCAGTATAGTGACAGGGACACTGTACTGTTAAAAAGCACCGTCCTTCGGATGAGACGTTAAACCGAGGTCCTGACTCTCTGTGGTCATAAAAAATCCCAGGATGTCCTTCGATAAATAGTAGGGGTGTAACCCCGGCATCGTGGCCAAATTTGCCCATTGGCCTCTGTCCATCATGTCCTCCTAATCATCCCCATATACTGATTGGCTTCATCACTGTCTCCTCTCCACCAGTAAGCTGGTGTGTGGTGGGCGTTCTGGCGCAATATGGCTGCCGTCGCATCATCCAGGTGGATGCTGCACATTGGTGGTGGTTGAGGAGTTTCCCCCTCTTCCATGTAAAGCGCTTTGAGGTCCCAGAAAAAGCCTCTGGAGCAACTAGGGGTTGAGTGTCTTGCTCAGGGACACATTGGTGTCTCACAGTGGATTCGAACCCGGGTCTCTCACACCAAAGGCATGTGTCTTATCCACTGCGCCATGTTGTATTTATGCCAGGTATATGCGTTTTCATGTTTCTCTGCCGTAGTACAGTATGGATTGAGCTTTATACACAACTGAGTGACTTTCAACATCCTTGTAAGGTAGAAAAACGTTGAAATGTTGCTTATGTTTAAAATGGAATGTATACCTCATGCTTACACGTGGTACAATCCACTATCCCTCTGTGTATACATCAGAGATGTTCACAAGTAATTTTTTTTGGAAGTCCAAGTCAAGTCTCAAGTCTTTAAGCTCGAGTCCAAGTCAAGTCTCAAGTCTTTGAGGGGCAAGTTCAAGTCAAGTCTCAAGTCTTTTGCCACAAGTCCAAGTCTCTCTTGCCATCTGATCTGTCCCTAACACTGTATTGTTAATCTTATGAATTCAGAGCATGTCCTGTAGCTACTACTGTACATACAGTACAGTATCAAAATCAGTTGTATGGGGTTTACAGTCTACTGCAACTGCAATCTGAGGAAACACAAATTAACTGTATTTGTATTGGAATCTGCACCAAAGAATACATGTTTGTCTGTGTTACTAAATGGCTGTAAAGCCCAACCTCATAATTCATTACATTGTTCAGTGGCCATGTTGCAGGTTAACCACCCTGTCGATTAATGGGTACATAAATCACTCAAGATATGTATATCATTTTTAAAATGTCTCAAAAATGGTCTTAAAGACCAGTTTTTTACGTTTTTGGTATTAACGTTTTTTTTTTACGCGATTCGGCGATGAGGTCACATTGGGGAGAAGTGGAGGAAAGGCAGCCTCAGCCTAGTATCAGAGCCCGTCTACTATTAGACATTCTCAGCCTAGTATTAGAACTATAGCGACTGACTGGGATGAGGAAGAGTTGGTGAAGTGTCCTGGTGAGTTGCTATCATTTAGCACAGCAATGAGCACTGGAGCTAGTCTACGAGCAGCAGTGCACAATAACGACACATTTTTTTTCTGTCATTGAATGGGACCGAGTGAAAAATCAACGTTTTCTTTATATCTAGTGGCAGTGATCATGACGTTAGTTCAGATAAGTACCGGTAACCTTTGTCATAGTGCGTAGTACTTAGGGTGGCCATTTCCATAACACCAAAAAGGAGGACACATATATTTTGGTCATCGGTGGTTTTGTTGACGGGGGGGGGGGGGGGGGGGGGGGACGTAGTTGGGTTGTAGTTGGTGCTGAGGGCACGCAAGGTCTCTCGCTCTCTGCCGCGCGCTTGAACAGGCCGGTGACACACTGGCTGCGTGGCGTGCGCGTCTCAGCTGCGTGGCGTGTCCGTTTTTATTTCGACTCCCATGTTAACAGGTGCGTTTCCAGGCAAAATACAATAGGAAAATATGTTTCTATGTTATTTTGTACACGAATACATATTAATAAATTACATTTTTGACAAATTCAGATATAAATATAGGCCTCATTTAAAAATAAATAAATAAATAGGCCTAATTATCAATTTTCAAATATTGCACCTGTCAAGACAGAACGAAATATTCTGTAGTCTATTTTGCTGTCAATACTGCTGTGCTGACATTGTCTTTATCAGTAGGCTTTATGCTTAACACGAAGTATAGGGCTTCCACAACTTTCTCCCATATGTTGAACAAGGGTGATGCGTGTCAGCAGCGCCGCGTCAGACACGCTTCTGATGTGCAAAGACACAGAAAACGCGACGCAGCTGACACGCATCAGAAACGCCACGCTCACGCCACGCAGCCAGTGTGTCACCGGCCTAATTTAGGGGAATCAGAGAGCCGCTATCATTATGCGGGCTTTTTATAGGTTAATTTTTTTCAACAATTCAGCGCAACTCCAAAAAGGAGGACAAATGAGTGTCCGGCTTGAGGCTGCGCCGGACGCCGGACAGGGGGCTTAAAATCCGGACTGTCCGGCCAAAATCCGGACGTATGGCCACCCTAGTAGTACTGGTAAACTTGGTCTTTGTCATCTAAGGCATCATATGCTAGCTATATTGGTGTTTCTAAGCGTTTATCTCTTCCTCCGGTGAAAATGTTTTTGCAAACGTAGCTGCCGCATGTCTGTCACTGTGTTTGGCAGGTGATTGTGTGGGCAGTATAGAGAGAGATAGGCAGATAGCCAGATAGCATAACGTTAGCATAGATAGCTAGCAGCTAGATAGATAGATAGATAAATAAATAGATAGAAATATATACTGCCCTGCAAAGGCAAAAGATCTTAACTCGCTAGAGTGTGAAACTGAGAAAAATGACTTTAAAGTTTCTGTTTTGTCCAGACAAAAGTATTATAGGTAGGACTCCATAAAATTGACCTTTGACCCTTGTTTGGCAGTTACTGTACTCTGCCTTTGTATCATGTGCCAAAAATAAGGAGTCGTGCTAAGGCAAAAGGCTGACATATAATCAATATTTGCTTGCTGTTCCCCATACTTACATCCATTAAAAGAACACCTAACCAAGGTCTAGTCATCATGGTATGTGTTTTAAATTATATAGAAGACTTTTGGTTGTTCCTAATTAGTGCTATAATGATCATGATAGTGCGGCAACACTAACACAGTTAAACAGTGTGACAGATAAGTTACTTTGCAGTACAGTGTGAATAAATACAATAAATATTTCCACAATAAAGATAATTTAATTATAATTGAATACAAATGTATATTTATTTAAATACAAGATATAGAGTAATAATTAATTAACCTCTTAAGATCCAAGCCATTTTTGGGGATTTCCGCCTGGATTTAGCCAACCCAAATTAAAAAGCTCCTCATTCCATCATACTTTGGGCTAAATGCATAATTTTTGTGTCATTTTACAGGAAACCCTTTGCAGTTTCATAAAACAGAGCTAAAATTGATAAACATTTAAGCATATGTTGTCTGAGCTTTAATGAACACAAAAAAAGGCGCTTTTTGATTTTTTGATTTTAAATTTATTTTTGAAAGTGGATAACTCAGGACCTGTATGGCATAGGGACATGCAGACAAGTATGGCTATTTCCTCTAGATGGCAGCAAACACTGAAAAAAAGAACTATTTCTCTATAATAAAAAATGAAAAAGATATTCAAGCAAATCTGAAGGGAGGAATATTACCCTTTTTATGTAATTTCTACCTACCCAAATCTAAACTCTGCTCATAGCCAAACCCATTGGTACATATGCAATATTCCAGTGTAATTTTAAAGAAAACCCTTTAAAATTATATAAAACACTGCTGAATGTGATAAATATTATAGTATATGTTGTCTGTGCTGTAGTAAACAAAAAGAAAAAAATAGGCGCTTTATGATTTTGATCATTTTATTCTTTCAGAAGATGCAAGTCTTATCATTTGACTAAAATCTGTGGTCTATTACCATTTAGAAAAGGATCATAATCCTCCAGATGTATTTCATTCATTATATGGGCATCAGTTTTGTCATCTGTGTTGTGTATCACCTCAACATCACCGGCCAGCCTCCTGGAGATCTGATGCCAGCTGTGCCAACTGTGCCAACAGTGCCACATCTTCAATAGAACCTGAAACAAAGAAATCACTGTTTATCAGGGATGGAAATTAGCACCCGCCACCAGCCAAATGCGGGTGATTTTGTGTTGTGGCGGGTAAACTCGCTTCACCTACCGGCCACCGTGGCGGGTAAATAAAAATTGCATACTGTTTCACCCGGACGGCGGACACTTTTAGAGGAGGCACACCTTCAACACACGCGCGCTTCTTCCCTCAAGGCTCCGCGCGGGAGCGCGAGAGGCGGTTTGCCCTCCAAAAGGAAGAGATAGCCGCGAGCGCAGAGTCTATTTTTAGGGAGGGGTAGCTCTCGTGTGTAGTAAAGAGCTAACCGCGCGAACATCTACCCGCGCGCTTATTCCATCGGGGCTCCCCAAATGAGAGCTAGAGAGAGAGAGAGAGAGAGGAGAGAGAGAGAGAGAGAGAGGAGAGAGAGAGAGAGAGAGAGAGACGCGACACGCGAGAGAGACGCGACAAAAGCGCGATCAAAGTGTGCAAATATTTATCATATCGCATTGATTTTCATTTCTTGTCCTCGGAGTCAGAGCACTAATCTGTTTATTTTTAAGTTACACATTCTACATTGATTAAAAAAGAGAATCAAATGTGTTTTTAATGGTAGAATTATTTTATACGGAAATCAATTATTTATAATTCAGATGAGAATAAAGTTAGGTCTTTTTGTCTTTTTATTAATTTAATTAAAGGTGCTCTAATCGAAGCGATGTCACGCCTTTTTAAGGTCAAAACATTTTTTGTCACATACAGCAAACATCTCCTCACTATCCGCTGGCTGCCTGTCCCCTGAACACACTGTAAAAAAACGCGGTCTCTGCGGACACCCCAGGGTCCACAAACGGCTACAAAAACAAACTCTAGCGACCCGCTCTACGAAAACATAACAAACTGTTCCAGCCAATAAACGACAAGAAGGGTTTGAGGGGTTAGTGCACGGATGAGGAGGAAGGAGGGTTTAGCTAGCCTCTGTTTTGTTTGACAATAGTTCGAACGTCAACAAGAAGTGATGTCACCCAGGATCGCTTAGAGAACCTTTAATAAACTAATTGTATAAAACTATTGTCAGTGCACTACAAATAAACTGGTTCTATGCCTTTATTAATAAAACGTATACAACTTAAAAATACAAGGCTTAAGACATTTATAAAAATGCCTTCTGCATTTTTGTTTTGCTTTTCACTCCATTGTACCGAAATCGTACTGAACCGTGATGTCTGAACCGAGGTATAAAACGAACCGTGACTTCTGTGTACCGTTCCACCCCTAATGCAATACAGTTTCATTATTGTTCATTATTATCCATACCTTACTATAAATAATTTGTGCGACTAAATCATGTTTTGCGCCAGTAACTGAAAAAGTTAGTAGCGCAAGTGCCACCAGTGGAAAAGGTTAGTGTAGTTCCCTGTCCAGCATAGAGTGTGGTTCAGCATCGGTTCAGTTTTTTAATCTGCCCAACTCATTTAATGAAATGTATATCAGTTCATGGTTTGTTTGTGTATAAGAGAGAAAGAGAAAATGTCAGTATTGCATTGAGACTTGAGATTAAATAAACTGCTTAAGTATTGTAGATCTTGTAGTATTAATTTTTACATGCAGTTACACATTGTCGGTTAAAAACAAGAAAGTGGCTGGTAAAAACATTGAGTGGCTGGTAGATTTTGAAATCCACCAGCCACAGTGGCCGGTGGACAAAAAAGTTAATTTCCATCCCTGCTGTTTATACATAGTTTCTGCATTGTAATAATATCACTTTCACAATATCAAAATGTAGATTTACTAAAATTACCATTTTTTTCAACTTATGCAAAGTGAAACTAACTATTGCGCAATAATCGTTTAAAATAATAGTTTATCAGATTGGTTGCTGTGCTTTCACATTTCAAACTAACTATAACTTTATCAAAAAATGTATATAAACATTGCTGAAAACTCATAGGGCTCTGTCACTTACCCAAACACTAACGTTAGTCCTCAGAATGCGCACTCCAGTCCAAACGTCTCCATATCCTCCATTTAGAGACAAGTTGTCAAAGCTCGCGTTTATAAATGCCATTGATGTTTTTATCTTTCTAGATGACATTGTAGAAATCAAACCGTTCATACACAATAATATAACACGCGATATTCGCGGATATTTCTGTAAACAGGGTTCACCCGGAAGTGACCGAGGGAGCGCGTCCGTCACTTCAGAATCCCGGTCTGTTGACTCATAGGCTGTGTCCGAAATCTCCCACTACTCACTATATAGTGGACTATATAGTGAGTTCGCCATTTTGTAGTGCTGTCCGAATGTATAGTGATGATTATTATACCCTATATAGTCCACTCAATGTATCCCAGAATGCATTTTGAAAAGTAGTGTACAACCGATGGTCACTAACCCAAGCCCTACATACCATCATGCATTGCGCTGATCGTAAAAATGGCGGATGGACGTCAAGGATAGCAGCGCGACAATACGAATTTGCGACAGTAATGCCGTAATCAACGGCGCCGAGAGACGATGGAGTAGTGTCCGAAAGTGGTGTTTCTATTATGTTGGTGAGCTCACTATATAGTGCTCTACTCCCTACCCCATACATAGGGGTTAGGGAGTAGTGGTTTGAGTGGAGATTTCGGACACAGCCATAGACATAATATAATACATAGACGCCCTATTGGCCGCTGGAGCGCACGTCAACGGCGCCGCCATATTGGGGATGGCAACTTTCCCATACCTCTCATACTGGGAATTGAGAAAAATGCCTGTTTTGTGCGCTGCTTGGGGCTGTACAAGTCGCCACACAATTGAAAACAGCTTCCGAGGAATTATCTTTCACAGGCGAGACTGAACGTTTGTTTTTGGTTGTATTTGGTCATTATTTAATTAGTAATAGTAACGTTCAGAGGATAAATTAAAAAATACTACTGTTATTGTGTCACGAAATGTAGTTTTAATAGTTTTTCAGTCGACAATGTAGTTGTTTAAAGCTTAAATATGTGGTTTGTCTATAAAGATAGCGCCTATTTAAAAATTTTATCTGACGGTTTCGGAGTTATAAGATGCGATCACCGGGCACTCAGCGCTCATTAAGCCCGCAGAGGACAGCCTTACCTCGGCCAGCGCGTCTGAAGTGTGCCGCCAGCTCGGATGTCTCTAGTCTAGTGATTAAACATGAGATAAAATTCGTCTTGTGTACGAATTAACGGGCGATCTTTGGTCTCATTAATCTATAAATGGTTCCCTGGTAAATCGTTTTGGCTGAGGGCAAAGTGAAGTTTCATAACTTTATATTTAGGCTTTTTTAACGTTGTATCCTGCTCTATTTTTGACTGAAGCTACTTCTGTTATAATGACTATTACTAATCAATAAAACTGAAATTTAACAAAAAGAGTTAAATATTAAATATAAGTCACTATTTAACTTGTTTTTTATTGTGTATATTCTGTAATTGACATTTCTTATTCTATTGCTATGATTATAGTAGCCTATTATTAATAAACTATGCTATTATCAATATTTTTATGATCGTATTATTGTATGATATTATATAATTATACACTATTCATTACTATTTTATTTGCTGTATACTATTTGTTTATTTTATTGACTAAACTATTTACTATTACTTCTCACAAATGTTATATTTAATGCATTGCACAGTAGTTGTACCATAACAAATGTATTAGCATAAAGGATCCATCAGTTATCTTTGTTATTGCTCAAATCTGGTCAATCACAGAAAATGCTTTTTCCACAATTAGAAAACTTAAATTATATCTCAGTATGGGGGTCTTCATCATTCTTATCCAAGAATAAAAAGCCAGATACATGACAAGCCTGAGCTTTGACCATTCTTTATTAAAACAAATATTTTACAAGTCTAACTATTGAGATTTTAAATAACTAGAGATGGACCTATTTGTACAACACATACAAACCACTGAAATCGGTTGATAAATATAAAAACAGTTTTTGTTTTTATCCAGAAAAAAACGCAGCTCACCCTTGATTACAGTGCAGTCTTGCCCTCCGCAAAATGGCGGACCCGTTGACGTATCGCAGCAACGTTCCAAAGCGGCCAATAGGGCGTCTATGTATTATATTATGTCTATGTGTTGACTGGCCGCGTCAGACATGTGACGCGTGCTTAGTTCCTGTTGAGATCTCTATACCATAACATAGTCTTTAGCATTAGCTAGAGTAAGCCCAGCGTCTGTGAATGTAGATGGCTTGCAGATCTGGGACCTGTTTCAGAAAGCAGGTTAAGTGAAAACTCTGAGTATGTTAACCCTGAAATGAGGGAAACTCTGGGTTTTGCGTTTCAGAAAGGGAGGTAAGTCAAACCTCAGAAAGCAGAGTAAGTCAAGCCCGTTTCTGAAAGAGAGGTAACTTATACTCAGAGTCAGTTACCATGGTAACTTACTCTGTGAACCTAACCTGGTCAGGAGCAGGTTTTCTTCAGTAAACCCAGAGTTTCTTGCGGTCTCCTCCCCTTTTTTAAAGAGGAAGTGGTGTTTAAACACCAACAATAATGCTAAAATGACACATTCTTTAAGGAATGTATATTGTTTGTCCATGGTTTAATTGACTAAATCTGTTTTGCAGCACTTTGCCAAAAAATAAAAGGATTAAAACGTTGGCTAAACATTTAATTTGATTACCACCGTTTTTGATAATATATTTGTATTAAATCATTAAAAAAAAATAAACATAATTTATAATTTAACATAATTTATTATGTTATGTTTATTACATCAAAAGTTATTAATGCTAAAAAATAAGATGTTAATCTAATTCATAATCAATTATTGAAATTAGTTGATTAAATATGTTTTATTGAACAAATGTTTAATTTATTTAACTGTCATTTTAACTGATGATAATAATAACTGTAATTTAATAATGCAGTTTATATATTTAATAATTGTTTAATACCATAAACCGTGATATTTTCTGAGACGGTTATCATACTGTGAAACTCTCATACGTTACAACCCTACATGGGAGAGTCCCCCCCACACACACACACACACCCCACCCCACCCCCGCTGTTAAACAAGTTACTCAGAAACTTTTACTCACATTTTAAATTAGCTACTTTTTACTTGAATAACATTCTTCCAGTTTCACCTCTGATATTATAACAGTAAGTTACTCTAAAATATTTATAGTTACTACAAATGACATCTTCAACAGTGTAATTAGATTAATGTGATAATTACTATCTTTAGAAAGAATTGGTCTACATATTACTAATTACTAAATCCTATATCGACCTCAATCACTTGAACAATACAAGGAGAGACAAGAAACTGCACTTTTAATGCTTTCAAATTAACAATATACAATTGCATGAATTATTCTTGAATTGATCAAAGTGTGTAGAGGGAGAAGGTTACATAAAAATACCTTTTAAAAATGTATGTTAAATCCACTATTGTTTTATACTGAATTGGTCTATAGTTTATGCAGTAGCATATTTAATGTAATTGCATCATATTTTATTTTAAATTACAGAAGAATTAAGAGTAATCCCTTTAATTAAATTACAATATTTAGATTACTTGGTAATTAATTACACCCAACACCTCTTTTTGTCTGGCGTTGTTGCCATGGTGACTCTTAATATCTGTGCTCCATTGATAATGTCTTTTTATAGTTGTGGTGCACGCGCTTAACTCAGAGTCAGTCAACTCAGAGTTGATTGAACCAACTAATTTCAGCTGTTCTGTAACCGAAAACTCAGAGTTTCCCATCTCAGGGTAAGTCAACTCAGAGTTCAAGTTTTAACTCAGAGTTGGTTGAACCTCCTTATTGAAACAGGCCCCTGGTGTGTTGCGCTCTTACGCGCTCATCGCGCGTCTCCCCTCAGTTCGTTCGATATGGATTTTCTCACCAAGGAAAGCTCACAGAAACGTGAAAATGGTCTCATTGAAAGATAACATCCTAAGCTAGAAGGTGATATAGATTATGTGGCTGTTTGCGGCTCACTGAAGCCGACATCGGAGCAGGAATGTGATACTTTTATCTGTCACCTCTTTTTGAATGTATTTCACTGTGTGATTGTTTTGAAGATATTTCGATCTATGATTGTCTCACAATGTAATAACCTACATCGACAGATTCCTTAGAATGAGAGCTTTATTGTAATATATGGTTTGACTTATTTGTGAAATAAATAAAAAATAAATATTTGTAGAAAGATTTCTTCGCAATCATAAAGCGGAAATATTTGCCTGGGACCAATGTATATTTAAGCTAATATTCCATTTGATATGTATCATAAA
Organism: Chrosomus eos; assembly: GCA_036326025.1. Taxonomy (NCBI): domain Eukaryota; kingdom Metazoa; phylum Chordata; class Actinopteri; order Cypriniformes; family Leuciscidae; genus Chrosomus; species Chrosomus eos. The sequence goes on along the minus strand of CM070818.1, from coordinate 17,515,825 downwards.
ACCGAAAGTGATGGTATTCTGTGTAAAGTATAGATTCTAAGCTTTCAAATGATACCAAGAATTACTTGATACCTTATATGGAAGACTATTAAAAGAACGTACGAAAATCATAACAAAGATTTTTTATCCCGGTACCGGGATGGTGGACTTAAACATAATTTATCAATTTGCAACAAGAATATTTCATATTCATTAGGCGTCTTTGGCCTTTATTTTGAAAAAGCAATAAACATGAAAAAATCATGAAATTGGTAGAAAGCTTAGTTTGTTTTCATACCAAGAGTTCAAAAAATAACACAATTCAATTTTATTTAAAAAAAAAGTCAGAAATCTTTTTTATATATATAAACAAAAATATTATGGATTCTCGATTTGTGATGCAGAGCCAGCTGTAACGCACATAGGCCTAAATGCTCGTTTTATGCGTTTATTAGAGGTTGAATTCAAATCAAATACTGCCAAACAACTCATACTACTTCTGAATAGGATTTCTACTTCATAAATTGTATGCAAATTATGGAAATACTTGGTTCAGATCACTCAAAGCATATATGAAAATGGAGGCGTCCTTATATGGTCAGTAAGGAAGCTTGGCCACCAAACTCAAGATGCGCAGTCAACGAACTCGACTTGGATTACTGCTTTTTAATTCTGAGATACTATAGACAGAGTCAACCGAAAAAAAGCTGGAATTTACTTTTACCATTTTGGTTAGCCTACTTTGTACGGAAGTTAGCGATAACTAGCTTATGATTTGTGTAAGATCTGCATGAACACCTGCAAGAAGGAATATGGCTCAAACACGTATGAATTGTTGTGGATACAGCAGATAGGGTTGCCACCTGTCCCGGTTTTACCGGGATTGTCCTTCTTTTTAATAACCTGTCCCGGGAAATTTTTGCACTCTCCCGGGACACTGAATGTCCCGGTTTTCGAAAGTTACGTGAATATGTATGTTCAAAATGAGAGACCTTGCGTATTTGTGCTAGTGTGCGTGTGTGCCTCAAGAAGCGCGTGCCCCTAAAAGTCTTGCATGCGCATGTAAGAAGCGCACGTATTTATCTATTTATCTATAATCTGCGCTATCTGAATTCTCTCGTCTACTACTTGTCTCTCTAGTCACTCTCAATGCTCTCAAGGTGACGTCATCCAATGCATTGTGTTGGAAAGGAGAATCGTTGCAAACCGCTGTAAGATAGTACATCGCCAGCAGCCATATCACCCTGTAGCCCAAGACTGGTTGCCCACTGAAGCTAAGCAGGGCTGAGCCTGGTTAGTACCTGGATGGGAGACCTTCTGAGAAAACCAGGTTGCTGCTGGAAGAGGTGTTAGAGAGGCCAGCAGGGGGTGCTATCCCTGTGGTCTGTGTGGGACCTATCACCCCAGTATAGTGATGGGGACAGTATACTGTCAAAATAGCACCGTCCTTCGGATGAGACGTTAAACCGAGGTCCTGACTCTCTGTGGTCACAAAAAATCCCAGGATGTCTTTCGAAAGAGTAGGGGTGTAACCCCGGCATCCTGGCCAAATTTGCCCCTTGGCCTCTGTCCATCATGGCCTCCTAATCATCCCTATATACTGATTGGCTTCATCACTGTCTCCTCTCCACCAGTAAGCTGGTGTGTGGTGGGCGGTCTGGCGCAATATGGCTGCCGTCGCATCATCCAAGTGGATGCTGCACATTGGTGGTGGTTGAGGAGATTTCCCCCCTTCAATGTAAAGCACTTTGAGTGTCCAGAAAAGCGCTATATAAAATGTAATGAATTATTATAATTATTATTATTATAGTACCTACGTTTTCGTGTTATATTCCGTTTTGTGATACCCAACAACATAAAATACAATGGATAAGAGTTTAAAGGATTATCATCAACAAGCAAATTGCACAAATTAGTTGAAAAATTAACCCTGCAACACGGCCTTTAAAGGTTGTGTAGGTAGAAATTTATAAAAAACTTTTTCCAAATTTGTTTAAACTTTTTATATATATCAATGCATAATTAAAATCTAAGTACTCTGAAAAAAAAGAGTATAAAAATCGATTGACTCTAGACCGTTTAATCTGCATTAAACACAGCTCATTATTTCGAACCGGGACGAAACAACGGATTGGCCTAGGCGACTGTCACTCTCTCGCAACCATGGCAACCACCCCTTCGCAACACAGGACCTGCCCTTTTGCGCGCACTCGTTTGGTTTGTGTAATTCAAGAGCCACGGAACCTAGGATTACCAAAACAATGGCAGAGAAAGACCAATCTAAGTCCACATTTGCAGTTTACGAAGGCAACCCAGTCAAAAAAAGGAAGTCATTTACATTACAAGAAAAGGTAATGAACAAAAAGTTGTTGGATAAACAAAGAAATAAAACTCGGGTGAATATCGGCGTGGCTTTCCAGCGTTGGCGAGAACTGAGGGACCTCAAGGGGCTGAAAAGTGACGCCTTGATGGCTTCATTTCTGCTGGACAGGTAAATCTTTCTTTTTGTATTTAGATCATACAGATTTTTTTGTTTATCTTTTCAAGAAGCATGCGTCATTAGCACACGTAGCTGCCTAATATAGCTAACATAGCATTACTCAGCGAGCCGTAGTAGAGACGGTAAATAATAGACTTAGCTCAAGATGATAGCTGTAGTGTTGAATTGTGCATAATTTTGTTTAGATAACTAAATGTAGGTTTAACAGATAGTAGGTCTAACGTTACTCCGCATCCTGGTATTTTTCTTAGTATTATATTTACCCTCTGTCTAACTCTTTTAACATGTTTACCATGATTTATCATTTTTTTCATCTTTGTTTTGTTTTATATTCTAGACGATGTTTACTGATGTCTTTATCGTGTATCTTTGTGTGTCGTACACACTATGTTGTATGTGTGTGTTAATATTTTGTGTTATAAATCTTACACGAAATTCTCTCATCACAGTGTAAATGATGGCAATGGAACAACGTGTATCACGCAACCTGTGTTTAGCTTTGCCTTATAGATAACTAGCTTGTTAGCGAATCAATAAATATATATTGTAAAGTTTACCAATATCAATATGCTAGTTTGATAGTGAGTAATAAAATACAACTTATTTGTTTAACTTCATAATGATAAAGTTAGATTTTTTTATTTACATGTGTGTCTGACATGATGTCACTACATGCACTCGTTCCTCTACTCTTCGCTCGTCTCAGGTAAATAATGCGTCTTCAGCTCAGCTGTCAGAGTTGCGCGTTCATGTGTTTTGGGGGTGTGGCTTTGGAAGGAGACCAGAAGGGAGGGGGTGAAGTGAATGGAAATTAACTGCTGTCTTAAAATTTTAATATATTAATTATCTTACCTTTGTGTTATGATTATATTTTTGTTAGTATATTTCCATTACTGTCATTGTCATTTGTATGTACACATGTATGTGCATGTGTGTATTGTGTGTGTGTTATGAATATATGTATCACTAGTTTGTTATTACTTTTATGTAGTCTAATGTTATTTGTTTTTTATGTTCTTTTTGATTTTAATGTAATTATATCTATAGGTGGAGGCGTTAAATAAGCCCATTTTGGGTTTTTGCCTCTTCCTGCACATTAATTGATTGTCTTATTTTGCTTATGTATTTTATGTCTTGTTTATTATTATTATTGTCTTTTTTATGTAATTGTAAAGGTGCAAATATAAATAAATAAAAAAAAAAAAAAGAAATAATGAGCTGTCTTTAAAACAGTCGTGAGAGGTCTACAGACACTCGATTTTTATACTTTATTTTTCAGAGTACTTAGATTTTAATTATGCATTGATATATATATAGAAAGTCTAAACAAATTTTGATTTTTTTTTAATAAATTTCTTACCTACACAACCTTTAATGCAAGTATCTAATCAACCAATCACATGGCAGTTGCTTCAATGCATTTAGGGGTGTGGTCCTGGTAAAGACAATCTCCTGAACTCCAAACTGAATGTCAGAATGGAAAAGAAAGGTGATTTAACCCTCTGGGGTCTGAGGTGTTTTTGGGGTCCTTGAGATGTTTTGACATGCCCTGACATTTGTGCTTATTTCAGCTACTTAAAACATACCATTTGCCAACATATAAATTTAGGGATGTCCCGATCCGATCAAGTGATCGGAAATCGGGCCCGATCACGTGGTTTCAGACTTGATCGGAATCGGACGTTACCTCCCGATCAGGACTCGGATATATATGTATATATTAGTGCTGGGCCGTTATCGGCGTTAACGTGCTGCGTTAACGTGAGACTCTTATCGGGCGATAAAAAAAATATCGCCGTTAATCTAAGTTGGGTAATTGGGATCATAAATAGCTTTTTCGAATATCGTTATTTTCGCTCAATTCTAATGTGTAGTATGACATAATTGACGCCGCGCCTACTGTCACAGATCGTGCAGCAGGGTATTTTCCTGTCAGGGACTCAAGGTGTACATTTACTTTGTTACTTTGCGCGACGTTTTTATTTTAATGCAATACGTTGTTAAATGAGTTTATTCCAAGCGCGCTGTATCCTTTGTATGGGCATGAGCGATGCACATTTACAAATGAATCACTCTTTTGAGTCGATTCTGTTCAAAGACTTCATCAAACAAGTTGTCAGATCTGTTAAATCGGTTCGCGAATCAGTTGATCTGTTCAGTTCCTCACGCACTGAAACGTCTGAAGCGCTTTCAATTCACACTCGAGGAGTCGTAAGTAACAGGAAGATTTAAGAACATCAAGAGCGTTGGATGAAGTGGCCGTGGATCTACAGTTTAGTCTAGTGAAAGCAAATCTGCAAATGCATCATATCTTTGCCAGCGATGAAGATCTTTATTAGTTGAACATCTTCGTAAACTGTCTGTGAATGAATGATTCCACAGGACGATACATTCGAGTTCATTTGATTCAGGTAATACATTTTAAAGCCAAACAGATTATTACGCCACGATAGCACTACTAAAAAGTATCCGGTTTTTGGACATACATTAATTTATAGGCTACAAAAAAACGCTTCAGAGCGTCGGCACACTGGTTAACAGGTTTAAATAAGCTACCATTGTCCACAGTTTATGAAATGAACACCCGCCATCCCACGGTAATGTGTGTGTATTGCGCAGTGGCATAATCACACGAATAGTTTACATTGATTGAAACTAATTTGTTTAAAAAGGAGGCTATTGCAGTAACAAGGCAGGTTCACATAAAATCATTATGACATATCATGACATTATTTTTTTATCTAACGAGCATTGGCGATGCAAAAACGGACTGTCGTGCGTATTGGTTTTTTCTTCTAATTACTGTTTAAAAAAACGAAGAAAACATGTTACTTGTTCAATTAATAAACAATTTGTTTGATGACAAATCGCTAAAGATGAAATTGGCCTCCCTTTCTGTCATTGCGTTTTTTTGTTTTGTTTTTTTAACGATATTCGACTTTTGCTCCTCGATTGTCGAATGGCATTTTTGGCAGAAATGCACATCCCTATGCGAGGCGAACTATTCTCAAAGACTTACTTTTATTCATTATTTGGGTAGCACATATTCTGAATGCCTTCGGGAGAATTCAAATGAGCCATTTTAATCTAGATTAATCTAGATTAATTTTAAAATTAATCTAGATTAATCTAGATTAAAAAAATTAATCTATGCCCACCTCTAGTATATATACATTCTCAGTATTTTGTAACACATCTATCTGTCCATAATCCTCTGAAGGGGTAGCATGCTGCCATCCTCAAAACGCGATGAACTATCAGTGAATCTGATGAAGAAACTTCGTGTTTTTTGGCATTGATCGGGGGGCGAGGGGCGTGTGCGATGCATAGATCACCCATTTACCATGTGAAAAGCTCTGAGGGCGTAGCGGCCTCAGCTAATTAAAGATAATGAAGGGAGAACGAAAAAACTGTACCTCTCCTTGGTTTCAAATGGATTACATAAACTGGAAATATTTATTTTTTTAATAAATTACTTCATTTAAAAGAAGACAATTTCAGCTTCATAAAGAGAAATCTCTCGTATCTCTGTGACAAGTATTGACAGAGTTACAGTTCATTTTTCGGACGCGATTCAGAATGGACTTCACTGACAGAGAGAACGCAGAACGCGAATCATGTTTATTTTTCTTTATTTGGCGAAAAGCACAAAACTTTGTTTTTATTGTGAGGTTCCACAAAAAAATACAAACTTAACAGGATCGAATGATGTATAACACTTATATGTAAGATCAAAATCAACAGAGTAATTTGAGTATCTTTTGCACTGATAAGGAAAAAAGTGAGATGGTATTGTTACATATTGCCTGTGCCGGCCCATGCATCAGTGAGGGGAGACCACGCGGATTAGTTGAATTCAAAATAATAAGTATTTATTAAAGACAAGAAATGAGCAACATAAAATAATTAAAGTCAGTATAAATGTACAACTCAAGACGAAAACAAATGAAATCAGGATATGTGAAGTGTCATGCAAAAAGAAACAAAATCAGCAAAACGGTGCGGGAGAGAAGGAGAAGCGGCGGCCTCCTTCAACCAAGTCTGGAGAGCTTTTAACACCCAGGATACTGGAAACAACCACACGCGGGTCCTGGAGCAATCACCTGCACTACACCACATCTGCGCTCCTCTCACCTATAGGGGAAACGTAATGAACAGACAAACCGCAAAGGAAGAGGAGCAGACAGGTCCGAGACCGTCACAGTATCGCCGGCGATAGCACCGACCCCAGAGGGTTAAGCAATTTTGAGTGTGGCATGGTTGTTGGTGCCAGACAGGCCAGTCTGAGTATTTCACAATCTGCTCAGTTACCGGGATTTTCACGCACAACCATTTCTAGGGTTTACAAAGAATGGTGTGAAAAGGGAAAAACATCCAGTATGCGGCAGTCCTGTGGGCGAAAATGCCTTGATGCTAGAGGTCAGAGGAGAACGGGCCGACTGATTCAAGCTGAAAGAAGAGCAACTTTGACTGAAATAACCACTCGTTACAACCGAGGTATGCAGCAAAGCATTTGTGAAGCCACAACACGCACAACCTTGAGGCGGATGGGCTACAACAGCAGAAGACCCCACCGGGTACCACTCATCTCCACTACAAATAGGAAAAAGAGGCTACAGTTTGCAAGAGCTCACCAAAATTGGACAGTTGAAGACTGGAAAAATGTTGCCTGGTCTGATGAGTCTCGATGTCTGTTGAGACATTCAGATGGTACAGTCAGAATTTGGTGTAAACAGAATGAGAACATGGATCCATCATGCCTTGTTACCACTGTGCAGGCTGGTGGTGGTGGTGTAGTGGTGTGGGGGATGTTTTCTTGGCACACTTTAGGCCCCTTAGTGTCAATTGGACATCGTTTAAATGCCCCGGCCTACCTGAGCATTGTTTCTGACCATGTCCATCCCTTTATGGCCACCATGTACCAATCCTCTGATGGCTACTTCCAGCAGGATAATGCACCATGTCACAAAGCTCGAATCATTTCAAATTGGTTCACTGTACTAAAATGGCACCCACAGTCACCGGATCTCAACCCAATAGAGCATCTTTGGGATGTGGTGGAACGGGAGCATCGTGCCCTGGATGTGCATCCCACAAATCTCCATCAACTGCAAGATGTTATCCTATCAATATGGGCCAACATTTCTAAAGAATGCTTTTGGCACCTTGTTGAATCAATGCCACGTAGAATTAAGGCAGTTCTGAAGGCGAAAGGGGGTCAAACACAGTATTAGTATGGTGTTCCTAATAATCCTTTAGGTTAGGTTATTTTAAAGGATGAAATTTTTGTCTTCAGCATTAAACCAAATACACAAAATAATGTTCTTTTTAGAACCATCATATGACCCCTTTAAATGAATGCTGTTCTTTTGAACATTCTATGCATCACAGAATCCTAAAAAAAAATGTTACATCAAATATTTACACACATATATATTAAGCAGTGCAACTGTTTTCAACACTGATAATGATCAAAATAAATTCTTAAGTATCAAATCAGCATATTAGAATGATTTCTGAAGGATCATGTGACTGAAGTGATGGCAGCTAACAATTTGGCATTGCCATTACAGAAATAGGCTGATGTTATTATTTGTACACTTTCGGTGTCTTTGTCGTTGATTTTACAAACACTGCACGTGGCCTGTTTAAATAACAATATGTGACATGTCTTGCATACTGTTTGAATCATACAGTGTATTCCTGACTGTACAAGTAGTTTTCTAATCATAACTGCAAGAATAATAAGGCATCTTCCTTAAATTAACAGGTTTTCTCTCACTGATTTTCCATTTAATTGCCTTCAAATTAATTATAATGTGTGTAAATTTCTGTAACTGTACAAACTCCATGAATATTTAACATTGCATGCACAGTGCTCAAAACTGGCCATTGAAACTGGGATAGTTCACTCAAAATGAAAATTCTGTCATCCTTTACTCACCCTCATGTCATTCCAAACCTGAATGACTTTGTGTAATTTGTGGAAAACAAAAGATGATGTTTTGAATAATCTGTCTCTTTAGTCTCTGTGAGTTTTTTCTTTTTTCCATACAATAAAGGTCAGTGTGGTCCAGTGTTGATTACCCTTTTGGCTTTCATTGTATGAAAACTAATTCTTCACAACACAAAATATCTTCTTTTCTATTCATATAGGGTGTATTCAAAGAGTAAGTCATACAGGTTTTAAACAACATGAGAATGAGTAAATGATGAGCACAGAATTTGAAATTTTCATCTAGGGTTAAAAGTCCCCTTTCAAAATGACAAGTGTAAAAAATGGGTTAAAAGCCCCCCAAAAAACTGTAAACTTCATCCTTCACCATGCACTGTTTTGTCGGACTGTCTTCAGCCGAGGTAGACAGAGCGGCTATTCTGCAGGAGAAGAGACAACATAATAACAGAGTGCAAAGAAAGAGAGAGCGAGACAGAGGGAGGGAGGAAAACGTACAAGACAATTATTCAAGAGCAAAGTTGTCCCTGTGGAACCTTCTCTGCATGTATGAAGTTTCACTTCCCATCTGTCCCGCCTTCTCGGTCTGAGATCCAGCTCCAGTTCTTCCCTCTGCAGAGAGAACCTCACACACGTATACAAACAGAGACACACATACGCACCCTGAAGAAAAAGGATGCTCTGTTTAGATTTATGCACCCTGGCTACTGGTTTTCTCATCATCAACTGTAGGATGATCAGGGAGGCAAGGTCTGAAGTAATCTCACAGCACACTTGCTCTTCATTGAGTCGAAAGGATGGCAGGAGCGCTCGCCAAAGGAGCCTCAGGAACAACACACGCATCCATCCATCAATCACTACCGAAGGATGTCCAAGAAAAGCAAGACTGAACGTCTGGACAGGCACTGGAAGATGAAGACAGAGAGAAGAAAGAAGTGACGAGGAAGATGAAAAAGATGATGGCAGATAACAAACTAAAGAAAAGAAGATACACAGACGTTTTATTGGAACTCAATGTGCTACTGAGGGGCATCCTACAAAATAAGCTTGTGTGAATCTATCACCATAGTTTTCTATTTGTTAACATTCCTTAAGGGTCTGATTATTAAAGGTATAGTTCACCCAAAAAGTGTAATTCTGTAATCATTTACCACCCTCATGTTGTTCCAAACCAGTATGACCTCAAAAGAGATTTTGAAAAATGTCTTTTTTTTTTCTTTTCCATACAATGAAAGTCAGTGGTGTACAATATTGGTGTACATGCCATTGACTTTCATTGTATGTAAAAAAACATTCTTCAAAATTATCATCTTTTGTGTTCTGTAGATGAAAGAATATCATACAGATTTGGAACACAACGAAAGTGAGAATTTGAGTAAATAATGACAGAATAAAAAAATTTTGGTGAACTATCTCTTTAATACTCCTTAAACACAGTAATTACAGTTTAGATTTCCTTATAAGAACCTTCGAAGTCCGGCTCCAAACTAGCCCAGCAGCCATTCCAAACATTCTTTTTAACAAAACTAATAACAAACGCCCCTTTCCCGTAAGCTGTGTAGACCGTTCAAACACAAAAACATGCTACAGCCAATACACTCTTTCCCTCTTATGCTGCTGTAAATTGTTGTTTTTCAGAGAGCCTATTTTTGGCAGTATGTTGATCTGACAGTATAGGGAGCTAAATATGGCTCTTGCTGATAAGAGCATGCCTGTGGTTTAACTTTTTGACAGTCACATTTCATTCTAGAGAGCTTAGCTGAATTACCACACAGTGTTTTTGGATGTTGGCCTATTATTTTTAGCCATTTTTAAAATGTGTTTTACTTACAACATTTTATATACATTTACAGCTTCTGTATTTCAGCCGTTTTGATAATAGACTTGATTTACAGCGCCGCCATCCCTTCAATCATGCGCCCCGTCTCCAAAATCCTGCCACCTAAAGACAGTAAACATGTGAGAGCGTTTCTGAATGGCTTAAAGATGTCAGCCTATTGTCAGGGTTAATTAGTTGGGATATTTGGGATATTTTATGTGTGGTATTAAGTCACAGCACCTTTAATATACTGTTTCTTGTCAGAAACATTGTCAGATGTTGAAATGAACATCAACAATGGTATTTTGTAACATATTTAATGGAGGAACTTCAAAGACTAAAGTAAGTATTCTGTAGTAGTTTGGGAGTTAGGATTGGCACAGTTAAAAGTGAAAGCTGCAAGAGAACTAATATTCAGAACTTCCTAAAACAAAAGGCCCAACTCTGCTCAGCCTATTTAGTCTGTATAAATTCTGTTCATGACTTTTTAAAGCCAGTGTGCCGTTTTATAAGTTCATTCTTGACCTCGGTGAATGCAATCAAAGCAGATATTAAAAACTCTTGTTAAATTACAACATTTTTTCTCACCAAATATACAAATACAGTCAGTTGAACTTGACAAAGAATGAGGCACTGAAATGAAAACTAGAAAATAACCAAAACAGTGTGTGGTGAAGACATAAGGCAGCTAACCTTGTGCTGTATTGTGATTTAATTACTTCCAAAGGGATTTTGTTGTTTGTAAGCTGGACTGATTGATAACCTTGAACATCTAAAGTTTTGGCCAAATGGATACACTAGACAGAAAGAAAATGAACCTCACTTCTTCTGAGCATTTATTTTCAGATACTCTCAAGCAGGGGTTCTCAACTCCAGTCCTCGCGACCCACTGCTCTGCATATTGTGTATGTCTCCCTTATTTAACACACCTGATTCAGATCCTCAGCTCGTTAGGATAGACTCTAGTTAGGATAGAGCAGGGGTAGGGAACGTCGGTCCTGGAGAGCCACAGCCCTGCAGAGTTTAGCTCCAACCCTGAAAAAAACTCACCTGATTGTAGCCTTAATGATCCTAAAGACATTGATTAGCTGGTTCAGGTGTGTTTGATTAGGGTTGGAACTAAACTCTGCAGGGCTATGGCTCTCCAGGACCAACGTTCCCCACCCCTGGGATAGAGTCTATCCTAACGAGCTGAGGATCTGAATCAGGTGTGTTAAATAAGGGAGACATACACAATATGCAGAGCAGTGGGTCACGAGGACTGGAGTTGAGAACCCCAAGTATATCCATCCATTTGAAAATCCGTGTTTAACACTATTACAATTACAAAGAATCTAATTTCTATTTTGATGTGGTCAATACAAATGTGATTAAATAGAGGGCAATGCATTCAATATTAATAAAAACACAACATTTTATATAGAAAATCTCGGCTGCGCTTCTGTTTACATTGTTGTAAAATGTAAACTATATTATCACCCAGCTCTAATCTGCTAAATGTGAATATTGTCACAGATTTGCCAGGCTCAAACGTCAATCCATCACAAGGAGCACTATCCCCTGAATTCTAATCATCCGTACACTGATTATCGCCTCATCAAGATGCACATATAAGCACAAACCATATTATAAGCACATAACCTGTTTACTCACCACCATTGTGATGATGTGTGTGCATCCCCATTGCATCTGCTCCACGATCTCTATCGGCATCTACAAAGCAGTAAAACTCTGTAATCATCCATTCGTCGTTGACAATCTGCAATAACTCGATAAATGAATTATTTACCAGCGTAGTCCATTTGCTTATTGTTGTTATAATCTCCGGTTCTCCAATAACACCTGCAAGTCTGCGATTCCCTAACAATTATAAGACATGAAGATATTAAGATATTCTAGAGTCTAGACCTTAACATCATATTTTTTGTGAACCTACTTTGAGACAATATGCAACGTTAAAAGTGCTGTACAAATTATTTTGACGTTTGCTGAATATGTGTAGAGTAAAACTATTAGATGTATATTCCTGCAATTTTCTTAAAGGTGCATTGCGCAACATTTCATGTTAAAAATACCCGTTTTTCTAACTCATACATGCTTAAACAATTGCCTGATGGGCTGAATGAGCCCTTCTCTGATCACTGTGATTGCCTCTATAATCCTGTACAGTAAAATAAATAAGAGGGATTCGGGACAGAATTTGAGACTGGGCGTGACGTCATATGCGTTCACGCTCACCTGGCTATGTCTGGCAGGTTTGTGTATTCGCCGCAATTCTCCGTATCAGCGGAGACAACTCGAGCGCAGACATTCCAAGTCTCCCGAAAGGTCTGGGAGTCTCCCGCATATTGATAGCGTCTCCCTGATGCCCGCAAATTAGTTCAAATCTCCCGGAATCTAGAATGCGAATGTGAGACAGAAAATACTGCGCGCGTAACATACATAGCACACGCGCACGCACGACAGAGGGAGAGAGCGAGAGACCTTGCGTGTGGAGGGAGAGAGCGAGAGAGAACAGTTCAACATGGAGATAGATGAAACAAAAACCGAAGTTTTGGCTGTTTGCATCCTTTTTTACTCTTCAAGTTTAATGGGTAAAAGACTGATTTTTTATTTAACTGAATAAAAAATAATTTTTACAGAATATTTATAAAATATTTAAGCCTAAATTCAATACAAACTGTTGTTTCCTACCTAAACTGTTAAAGTATGCACATCATGTCCTTCCAGTCATGCAAACAAAATAGTCAAATGCATATGAGAAGTACAGACTGTGAAGGCAAAAAAGAACTGCCAATAGAAAAAAAAGTACATGTACTTTAACAGATATTGGTTTTATTCATACATCTGTCCATAAGAAATGAAACTTTAAAAAATCTGTATATTTATTTAAAGGTGCATAGCGCAAGTCTCTGAGTTTTTGCAGAACTATGCCCCCTCTGGCAACAAGCGAAACTGCAACCAGAGGTGTGCACGCTCATGGACCACACGCACACTCACCCTTGCACGAGCAAGAACTGTTCATAACCAAAGGAGCATAAGCCGCACAAATCTTTTGTTTACAGTCATAATGTCTTCAGAGGTAATAAAGTTATAAATCTGTAAGTCATTTTAAATATATGAAATGAAAGGCATTTGAGTAAATTACACACTTATGTGTGAGGGGAAAATGGGGGTAGTAAAAAACTGAAATATTGCTTATATGGCATCTCGTAAATTGAGTTTTAAACTCCTTTTTAAAAATAGAATGTTACAAAGTATGGACTCAACCTTTCATGGCTCTAGGAAATACCAGCATACCCGTAATTTTTTATAATTATTTAGCTGGAAAATACTAGATACACTTCATAGAAAAGCATAGGATCAGCTTGACCTGAAGTAACCTTAATTTTGTAAATAAATATGTTTTATATAGATAACAGGCATGGGTTAATTCTTTAGATTCTAATGCAACTGTTACCAAGTTTACATTTACAATACATTTACATAATGTAGCAGAGTAGAAAAACCACAAGATGCCGTTCACTTGCAGAACACAAGTTTCTGGAGGGCACATAAGTCTGAAGTAGTGTGTTTAGGCACAGGGGTGCAAAGGTTGTTCTGTAGGCAATCATGAGTGCCTTGAATTTGAATATTAATTGGGCTATTGGCAACCAGTGCAAATTGATGAAGAAAGGTGTGACTCTCTTTGGCTCATTAAAGACCACTCTCGCTGCTGCATTCTGGATCAGTTGCAGAGGTTTGACAGTAGAGTACAGAAGGCCTGCCAAGAGAGCATTACAGTCGTCTAGTCTGGATAGAACAAGAGCTTGAGTAAGAATTATATAGCATGTTCCAGTAGGAAGGGCCTGATCTTCCTAATGTTGTATAAAGCAAATCTGCAGGACCAGGCAGTTCTAGAAATGTGGTCTGTGATGTTTAACTGATCATCAATCAAAACTCCAAGGTTCCTGACTGTCCTGGAAGGAGTTATGGTTTACAAACCTAACTGAATAGAGAAGATGTGAAGTGTTGGATTTGCCAAGACCACAAGCAGTTCTGTCTTTGCAAGGTTGAGTTGATGGTGGTGGTACTTTATCCAGTCAGAAATGTATGGCAGGCAGGCTGAGATCCAAGCACTGAGCCCTGTAGCACCCCAGTTGTTGTGACTTAGATATCTCGACCCTTCAAGACACCCTGAAGGAACTACATGAGAGGTAAGACTTGAACTACTGGAGGGCAGTTCCTGATGTGCCTTTCATCATGAGGGTTGACAGAAGGACAGAAGTGCCTGTATCAAAAGTAGCAGATAGATCCAGCAAGATGAGTACTAATGATTTGGAAGTTGCTCTTGTCAGTCTCAGAACTTCAATAACTGAGAGCAGGGCAGTCTCATTGGAGTGGATGCTTTTAAAGCCGAACTGGTTGTTGTCCAGGAGTTTGTTCTGTGTGAGAAAAGTAGAGACTTGGTTGAACATGACTCGCTCAAGTCTCTTAGCAATGAATGGAAGAAAGGATACCAATCTGTAGTTTTCTAAAAGTGCTGGATTTATAGTGGTTTTTTTAAACAGTGTGGTTATCAGAGCCTGCTTGAATGCTGTGGGAAAGGTACCAGTGTGAAGAGAGGTGTTGATGATGTGAATGAGTACAGGCACAATATTGTAGAAGAAAAAGTCTGAAGTAGATGACTGGGGATAGGATCAAGCAGACAGGTAGTATGGTGATTGGAAAGAAGGAATTTAGAGGAATTTATCTGTCTCTGAGAGCGGAGAGGAGGGGAGAGGTGTGTGCTTGCTGTTAAAGGGCACCTATTATGGCATTTAAAATGTTCCTAATATTGTTTTGGGAGTCCCCAACAACAATTTTACATGCATGCAATGACAAAGAACACTTTTGTTGTCTTATAATATACATTTATTTTTACCTGATTTGCTCACCGACTCCCAAATGATTAGTTCAATGACTAATATTTCCAGACCCCTCCTTTGCGTGACGCTAATCTGTGGTGATTGGTCAGATGACCCAATCAGTTATTGTTTGTGTTAGCCCAACGCATAAACATATTGATAAAGCACTGCAGTACTACAAGGTATTGCTCTATTCTTTATGACAACTCCAATAACAACGACAAACATTTCGCATATTTAAAAAAAATTGACATTGGAGACCTAGAAGCTAGCTGAGCGTAACTTACACAACACACACAAATACATATTGAGCATGCTACAAAACACATAAAAGCAACAATTATTAAAAATACTTACAGGTTGTGATTCAGAGGAGCAAGCTGATCCAAATAAACTTGGTACTGAACCTTCCTTCAGTATCAACCGGCTCGCGAATCCACATTTTATGTTTGTAAAGCAATCGTCATTAAAATGATGTGAACACAGCACAAGGTTGGGGCTATACTTGTGCAGTATAGTTGTAAATATAAAACTCTAGCCGCTGATTCTTCACACGTCCTTGGGCAGTGAAAAAAAAGGTCACTTTTGATTCGCACTTCAGAACACACAGCCTTGTTGTCGACATGATGTTTTCAAGTTTTTCCTGGTGTCTGCGCGCGCAATGAGTGGGTGCGGCCAATTTGATAATTTTTCGTCTTGACGTCACAACGAAAAGGAAAATGACTCATTGGAAAAACGATTCATTAAATTGACTCAGAGTCGACTCATATTTTTGAGAGACAATAATGTTTTTTACGGTGAACTTACATATATAAAACTTTGCAGGATGTTTTTGTTCACTTAGATCTATGTTACACACTACATGAAAGGTAATTTTCTAAATTCCAGAATAGGTGCCCTTTAAGATGTGTTTGTGGGTTGTGAAGCACTGGAGAAAAAGTAACACTGTGCCTACAACAGAAGAGAGCGGTGCGATGCGACACAACAAAAGCAAGTTGAACCCATTATAATCAGTGATGCTGTCTACATTGACCTAAGAGTTTAGCTCCAACCCTAATCAAACACACCTGAACAAGCTAAACAATGTATTCATGATTAGAAAGCTACAGGCAGGTGAGTTTTATTCAGGTTGGAGATAAACTCTGCAGGACACCGGCCCTCCATGCAGGACCAAAGTTATCTTTCCCTAATCTAGAGGAACTCTGGCAGGTTCTGAAAGCTTTGAGTCTAGAATGATTGAAGGCATGGTGAAGGTTTGGTTAAAAACAAGCTTCTTTTTGCCCATTTTGCCCATAAGACATGCATTTTCCTGGCAATGCTCCAGATTCACACAGGCCCAACAGTAGCCCTTCATTCGCTAACTCATTTTAAGTTCTCTGCAGCAGAGTGGGGCAATTTCCTGCCTGCTAAACTTTTCCTCCATCCTCTCTTTGGCTCAGTCTCGCCCAGAGATGTGGAGTAAGGGTCACTCACTGCAAGACTCCTGTTTGCCTTGGAGTCCCTGGGAGCGGTGAGTTGAATATTCAACCTTGTCTTCTAGGGGGAATGAATGAAAATACTGAAACAAAGACTAAATCAACAGTTGCTCTACTTATTCTCTCAGTGGTACAATGAAACACATTATGTTTTTCGTTTTCCCTCTCCCTCCTCTCCACTTTAGCGCATAGCATCTTGAGCTCCGTTGTCTCTTGCCATTGTTATGATTAAGATTCTTTTCTCGTGGTGAACCCAGAGCGCTGTGTGATTCTTGGATGCCACGCTGCCAAGAGGAACAAGAAATAAATCTCAGGTCGGGTTTATTTTGTCTGCCGCCTGCGGTAAAAGAAAACAGAATGCCTAATAAAAGACTTCCTTCTAGAGGGGAGCCTTTGCAAATTTGCAGGTTATGACATATATTTTTACGAGGGAAGGAGGCCAGGAGATTGTGGAGAAGCAAAGCATGAGGTGATTTGGGGGGCAGGGCAGTGGTAGTTCTAGAATGGGTTGTCTATAGACTGATGTTAACATGTATTTTATGTTTTAAAATGTTTTAAATCAAGCATAAGTAAGTATAAGCCTGCTGTTATTTATTTTTTTCCTCCATTTGCATGTAAACTCTTCCAACATTTTTGCTATAAACAAAAAAGTTTGAGTACGATGCACCCTGGGCGGTCTTTATTAAAAAACAGCAGGACTTTACAATCCGACAAAGAGACTTGGAGACTTGGAACGATCATAGCCATTTATCAGCAGAGTTGAGGTGAGCTCGCTGTTTCTGGTCCAAAAACAGTATTCCTGTGATATCTCTCCTTGAGAGTTCACACTTCTGAAAAAGGCAACGAACCAAATGTTGCAGAAATGTTTAAACATGATATTTTAAACATTTATAATACACTCTGGTCTTTAAATTTGATACCCCTTCTCCAAATTCCTACAAATGACAAGGCTCAGTTCAAAAATGGTGCAAATTTTATAAGCCATTTCAATGTTGGGCCACCCATGTATCCACCAAGAATCTATGCAAGGCTTCAATCACATATAACGCATCATCACAAAACTAGGGCATGGAGTCAAAAACATTTTTGTTTTACATCTCCCTGGGTTACTATGAACAGGAACACATCTTTCCAACAACCTGGTGGTTTTGTGTCCATGACTACTGAAGTTTTTTTTTTTTTTTTTTTTTTTAAACTCCTTTTAAAACTAAGTGTGAGTTAATATTTGATATTTAACTGTACGTGCTAATTTCCTCTAATTATTACATTTAGATTACCTTTTGCTGTCATGCAACACTCACTTACATTTAAATGTGATCTTAAGCAAATCTCAAAATGAATATCAATTTTTCATACTCTACATTATAATGTTAATATGCCTAAATTCAAAAAAAGTCACAATGGTCATAGCATCTCTGTTAGAATGATAAAGTAGTTAGGATTAAATCACTATAGTCTTTATTTGGATCTTCACCAGCAGAGCTCCATTCAAGTGCTTTTTCTACACTGCAGACATGCAATATGCCACTTGTCTTTTTTAACTCTTACCCCTAATGCCTGCGTAGTCCATTAGCCGATAGTTACCCTCTGCTCCCCTGGCCCCCAGAAAGAAAGAAAAAAAACCTTTGCTGTCCACATAGTGGAAACTCTTTGGATCTCCAAACTCCAGTCTGCTCCATGTGCTATGGTTTTACTCAATGGAGAAAAGAGGCCTTGATTGGCATGAAAGCAAAGGACAATGTTTAAAATAAACAGTTATAATATTTGTTTTAATCACCGGGTTTAGGAATAATTTATAATGACATTAAGAAAGAACGACATCAAGAGCTTGAGTCCCACAAGTTTGTGGCATTTGTGTATGTGAGTACGTGCCGATGATTGTTTAGCTTGCATACCTCTCATTCATTTGCTGTTTAGGCATTTCAGCTAATGTATTTTCTCTAGAGCCAGATGCTGTAAATTTTTACAGGATTTAATGATGGACACATTTATTTTCTTCCGATAAATATATAGCCATCTAATGGCTCTCATTTTAATTATAGTTGCTTGGTATATATTGGGTTGTTACTGTACAGGTTTAATATGAATATGTTTTAATATGAATAAAAAAAAAGTAAAAAAATATTTTACTGGATAAAACTAGTGTGATTTAAATATATATATATATATATATATATATATATATATATATATATATATATATATATATATATATATATATATATAATTTTTTTTTTTTTTTTGGGGGGGAAACTATAACCTGAAAATATATTTACATTGTGTCACTTTCACTGTAGACAAGACATTAAAGGTACAATATGTAGGATTTTTCGCCACCAGGGGTCGCTAACCTCTTACAATAACAAAGGCGTAATAATGATGCCGCAAAGCATTAAGCGTAATTATGGATCTTGTCGTCAAGCTGATGGATCTTTTATGGATGAGTGAGTACATTGATGTTTTTAACATGACTGTGGTGTGAAACAGGGCGCGATTGCTAATGAGAGACGTAACGTTATACCAGCGCCACACGCAACGCGAGTCCTGCGGATATAAAGAAATAAGGACATTTCATTCTACCGAACTACACGCAAGTGCTGAATTAATACTCACACAGGTCAGTTTACTAGACGAATGAAACTTGAGGTAACACAGCGCTGTTTCACTTGCTGTAACAGTTACACTATCACACTAAACGGCATTTGAGTGTGTTGAATGTTGTTGGTTAGGTTGTTTGTTGGCTATATGAGACTTGCAGTAAGCTAGATCAACATACTGTAACATACAGATCCTATTCTAACATTTCATCATGTTGAACTAAATAGCATTGATTAGTTTTATGTACATATGCTCACCTGTCTAATAAAGTACATGCAACACTCGCATCTCTGTCAAGTTAGTCGTGGACGTGGAGCTCTCGGCATCTCGAAAGATGTTGATCTTCGTTTTAGTCCTCTTTTTGTCTCAAAGTCTGCTTGTATGGTCCATAATGTTTAAACAAAACAACAACTGTGTGAGCGTCCTGCTAGGCATAACGGGCATAACCCAGTTGTCCACGTCTGTCGCCATGGTTACTATGGCAGTACAAGCAAACCTGGCGGAAACCGAGGTTAACACGTATATGATGCCATTGACTGGTGACTCCCTCACACCTGCTCACACGCCCCGTTTTCATGGTTAAAATCGCAATTTTCTCACGATTTACAAATAGTTGGAAACATTTGGGATATTGTAAGTAATCAACTAAACAAAATTGGTAACATTGCCTAGTGTTTTTTTGATATTTTACTGCAAAAATCCTACATATTGTACCTTTAAGTTGGTATAACATTGTGGTTGTAGATCCGTCTAGTATCTGAAAGGATCCGAACAATTTTATGATGTTTTAAAAGTCTCTAAAGCCTCATGCACACCGGGACAATAATCTCACGCTCTTATTGCCGAAGTTTAATGCCTCGTGACTAAACATGGGCGCCAATGTGAGTATGCACACCGACACGCAAAACCCAAGGTGTAATAAAAAAAAATAAAAAGCGCCTCTGGTTTGTTTATTTGACATGCCGCATTAAAAACTGGCCGACCTAGAGCTGCTGAAGTTACAGTACTCTGTGGCGCTCAAGCACAAAACCGTCTCGCAGAGCACACATTGATAGAAGACGATGAAGAGGAAGTAAGTAGAAGAAGATGCTACGAGGCAAGATGAATGTAGAGCTGCTGGTCTCTTTGGTATCTGAACACAAAGAAATTTATGACAAACACCACAGCGACTACAAAAATCTAGATAAAAGGGAGTTGTTATGGAGAGGAATTGCACGTAAATACTGGCTCTCTTCTGTGTGACTAGCGAGTGTCAGAAGCGGTTGTGCAGTGCCACCTTGTGAACCAGGGTATTTCTGTTTTTTTAATAAGCGCCATCTACTGTCAGGGAGTGAATTTGCATGTTCATTCGGCACATCGCCCGTGAAAATTACTTGTGTATGAACACAGACGCATCGACAAACGCCTCAAAAAACATTGGCAATAAGCGCGCGCGATAATCGTCCCGGTGTGCACGAGGCTTAGTATTAATTTGATCAAAAATAGTTGATAGTTACTGATAGTTAAACAGTAAAATTGTGAAATACTGTTGTCATAGTTTCCTTTCAGTCGCTCACGTTCGACGTAACATCGATGCGACGACATAATTGGGATCACTTCAGGGAGTCCTATCAACTTCGAGTGTCTACAGAAGCCAATGAACGTTGGCGTGCGTGAAAGCGCCACGCACCCCGCCCCACAGCACGGGTATAAACAGGAAGTGGGCGCACGCAGTCAAGCTTTCGTTTCGACTCTGAGTTTCTGCAGACTGCTGCTACGCAAGTGGCAGCATGTCTATTTGTCGCTCTGAGAGACTGTTTGAGTGAGTGAGTTTATTGACATTGGCATTACTCTTATGAATTAAAAACACAACATTTTTTAATACACAGTGAACCCCCTGCGATAATGTTTCTGGGGTTTACTGGATTGATTATTTGGTCAAGATTTTGGATGCTTTTCGGCTACCAGCTACAGGCACGACCAGCTCAATGTGAGTGTGCAGTGCTTTTGGAGAACATTGTTATGAATGCCGTAGCTGTGTGCATACCTGGATTTACTTTTTTGCTCGCTTTGTCTGCGTTGTGGGATTCCTTTCTCGGATTGACGCGGAGTGGAGAAACTTTGGTGTAGGCTTCCACCTTTGTGCTGCTGTGGGATGGGTGGCTTTGCGTATCTTCTTTGTATTGGATGTAACTTTGGAACGCATTGTTTATTTGCGGTAATTATTTTGTTTAGATACGCTTCCTGCTTCACGACATTGCGTCACGGGAGGACGCTGCAGAGGGGGCGGAGCTGGTGGTAAAAAGAGGATCCTGAGTTTTTAAATGAATATTGATCAAAATCCTTGAATTAAAATGGAGTTAAAGCCGTGGATGTTTCTTGCTGTGCTGTACTTCATAGCGCTGTGTGCCTCTATTGGAATCTCCCATCGTTGCCATGGAAACGTGTTGCTCTCATGTTCGGGTTGTTTACTCTGGGGCAGGAGCGAAACAAGCTATCAGCTGGTTGTGGTCATTCAACCTCAGCCTTTGCTCTTCACTTCTGGCACATTAGAAGTGCAACGTCTAAGCTGTCTTATGGCTCTGCAAAACCATCTGGGGTCACTAGGAGCACCCTTTTAAACTTGGCAGTAATTCATACCCACCATCATTGTAAACTGCCTAAACAGAGACTTTTGCTAATATTGCTGCTATTAATTTCTGGGAATATCCACCCAAATCCAGGCACAGAGCAAAATATGTCATATGACACTCCTGAAAGTTTTAAATGCAGAAAGAGCCTGGGATTTTGTCATTTGAATGTTCGTAGTCTGTTTGGCAAAATAGATATGGTTCGTATCTGGGCACTTTCAACCAATGCCGATGTTTTTGTTTTAAGTAAAACATGGCTTAACAAATCTATTTCTGATAAGGATGTGACTGTAGATGGGTACAACTTATTCAGAAGAGACGACTAAAAAGGGTGGAGGTGTTGCAATATATGTGAAAAAGTCATTTATTGTGAATGTGATTGTCCCAAAGTCAATAAGCAGACAATTTGAATTGTTGGCCCTTGACATAGAAGTTTCTAATAGTCTTCACATCACAGTTGCTGGTTGTTATAGACCTCCCGCAGCTGATGGTAGCACTCTTTCTTCTCTGAGGGAGTTTATTAACAAGTCTAAATTATGATTAAATAGTTTTTTAAGGAGATCTTAACTGGAACTGGCTTTTACCAATGTCTGATCATTTTAAATCATTTTGTGATTCTTTTAATCTTTTTCAGATTGTGAATAGCCCCACTAGACCAAACCAAAAACATCCAGAAAAATCTTCCATAATTGATCTTATTCTTACAGTTTCCCCTCACAAATACTCTTGTGTCTCTGTTTTTGCAAATGATATAAGCGATCATTGTCTTATAACATAGGTAAGGAACACAAAAATGTACCGTAAAAATCCGTAATGCTAAATCCGCTTTTTTTCCACTAACCACTCGATGAGTTGCACAGTTTTGAAAACGAACGTTAAGGGTTGTTTTAAGGACATGTTTGTGCATGCTCATAGACAGCCACTCTGAAGCGGTCAAAGGTGATTCTAAAATAGTCAAAAAGTCGAGACAGGACCCATTGTCAAACTTTCTGTGTCCACCACTCTAGTTTATCCATAACAAACTAGAAAATAGACTCAAAGTGCTAAATACCGGAATTATCCTTTAATATCTTGGACAATAAACAGCACTGTGCAGCACTGTTTATTGATTTGTCAAAAGCTTTTGACACAGTGGACCATAAAAACTTCTTCAAAGACTCATCTCTATTGGACTATCAGAACAAGCACTGGGATGGTTCAATAGTTACCTATCAGGGAGATAAGTTGACGGCCTCACTTCTGCCTCCCTAAATATTTTAAAAGGGGTGCCTCAAGGCTCAATCCTTGGGCCTCTTCTTTTTATTATTTACACAAATAACCTCTGCAATAATTAAAAAAATACAAACTATCATTTCTATTCTGTTCTTTATTGTTCTGGGTCCATATTAGGTCAAGCAATCACAAATTTACAATCTCCTTTCAACATTTTGCAATATAATTTGGCTACTTTAAAACTGGTTTTAAACTCTAAAAAAAAAACTTTACTCTGGGAAAATCAACTAAAAACTACGTCCCAAATATTTGTACACTTTCTGGTATAGAAATCGAAGAAGTGTCACATTACAGATATTTGGGCATTACTATTGATCAATCACTGTCTTTTACAATTCATGTCCAAGATTTGGTTAAGTTTAGTTTTGGATTTGGTTAAGAAGTTTGATTAGGTTTCTTCTTTAGAATTAAGTCCTGTTTATCTTTTGAAGCAAAAAAACAACAACTAGTAAATGCAACATTCTTATCTGTCTTGGACTATGAATATATTTTATACATGAATTCAACCTCTCAATGTCTTCATGCTTTGGACACTGTGTTTCATGGAGCCTTGAGATTCATCACAAACTTAAAATCTCTCACTCATCACTGTTTACTGTATTCTTGGGTAGGATGGTTCTCCATTCGGCGTTGGATGCACTGGCATATTTTTATTTATAAGGCAGTATTAGGACTCCTTCCTCCTTATCTGAACGCAAAAAGGCGTTTAATTTTGCATTGAATCAGATACAGAATGAGCTACAAATGAAGGAGTTGATTTCATTTTATTCCTTTAAAGGCTTTTTAAAGGATCTTGCAGAAAGGCAGTCTGTCTGTCACTGTTCTTAAATTAAATTGATTTATGACCTAGGCTTTTTTTATGATGACATTGTTGTTTGAATATAATGAGTGAAAGTGTTTCTATGTATTTACCTGTAAGCGTTTCTGTAACTATTTGTACGTGAGTTGCTGCCACTTGCCAGGACACTCTTGTAAAAGGAGTTTTTTTTATCCTGGTTAAATAAAGGTTTGAATGAATGAAAACGTTGAAGACTCCAAGAAACAAAGAAGAAACTCTGTTCCAGTGCTGGTGTGACGGCGCGATCAGCGGTGGCCGCGAGTATTACAGCTCACAACTGCTGTTTTCACAGAATTGTGTGTGTGTGTGTGTGTGTGTGTGTGTGTGTGTGTGTGTGTGTGTGTGTGTGTGTGTGTGTGTGTGTGTGTGTGTGTGTGTGTGTGTGTGTGTGTGTGTGTGTGTGTGTGTGTGTGTGTGTGTGTGTGTGTGTTTGTGTGTGTGTGTGTGTCTCGGTCTCGGTCTCGGTGGGCGTTCCTCTCTGTGTGTGTACCCCGATTACTCCGCGGCTATCCCTGGGTGCTTCTGTCATGGGGTGACTATATTCAGTGGGGGAGGAACGCACACCAGGGAATGGGTTTCCCTTGGGGAATTTTTTTAAGGTAACACCCAACAAAATGGCCACTTCCTGTGTCGATCTAAACAGTTTTCAATCTAGCGATCTAATAGACCAAATAGCTCCAGGTGTTCGGCGGGAAGAAACTGGCGATTGGTACTTATGTTGGGCGGGAGTGCTTTATATGCGGAATTTTGTCGACAGTATAACACAGCAGATTCGGGGGAGAAGACGGTACCCCGGAAGAAAGGCACCCGGCCGGTGATCTGACAAGCCCGTTTGTGCGAAGCCGATGAGGATTTGAAACGAAACCGGCATTTTGTGGAAACACGGCCCCGATGCCGTCAAGTTAAGTGCCGTTTTGTCTACTTTGAGAGTTCAATGTGGTGGGATAATTGACCGCCTGTGACTCCCCCAGACTGTACGTCATTGTGAGCTCTCATCTCTTGGTTTCTCTGCCTCACTCCCTCCGTCAGTAAAAACAAAAGCTTTCTCAGGTGTTCCCTTGGCCCGACTGCTCTTCTGCTCTCTTACCACAGCAACTAACCAGCCCAACTACAGTGAGACGTTGCCTAGATACTGTTGGTTTCCCTTGGTCACAGTGAGTTTACTGTTTGAAGTGTCTTGTCCCTTGAAGTGTTCACATTGGGAGACCTCTTGCTGTTTGAAGTGTATACACGAGTGCTTTGACGGGTTTTGTATTGTTTGGTCTGCACCTAGGCCACTACGGTTCCAGATAACCAGTCACCTGTGACTTGTGTGGGTTATGTTGACAACTTGAGTTAACCCCGAGTGTTATAAACAGCAACTGCTGAATGCTAACTAGCTTTCCATTATCAGAGCCCCTGCTGGATAAAACGAGAACTTGCTGTGTTGATGCTAACTAGACGTCGACGTTACGTCAAACGTGAGCGACTGAAAGGGAACGAGTGTTACATTAGTAACCAAGACGTTATGATGTTATGTTTCATTGTGTTTTTCCCTGTGACCCAGTGAACATTACAGTACGGCGAATTGGACTGAAAGATCAAAAGGAGCTGCAGAGCTGATAAGAAGAAATGGCTGGAGAACAAAGGCATCGAAGCTCAGGAAGGCGCAGATAGGAACGATATTAAGACCCTGTATCGCATAGTATGCGAGCTCGAAGTAGCTCAAGCATCCCGATCAAGGATAAATACGGGAAACTACTTCTAAGGAAAGAAAAGCAGAACGCCCGTTGGATCAAGCACTTCCAAGAAACCCTGAACCAGTCAGAACCAACATCCTCCCACAATTTCGACAGTGAGCCAGGGCAGCCCGAACTCCTTTATTTCAACTCCAGTTGCGAGATCAAGAACTAAACTGGGACCACCGACTTCTTTATTATCGTGACCGGTGTCCGGCAGGGATGCATTCTATCGCCATTCCTTTTCTTGATCGTGGTCGACTTTGTCATGGCGAAGGCGACAGATGGACCTGGTTATGGGATTCCATGGATTGATCAATCACGCCTGACCGACCTGGATTATGCTGACAATATTGCACTCCTCGCGTAAATGAGGATGACCACCTCTTTGGGCAGGGAATCGGGCAAAGTTGGGTTGAAGATCAGTGGACAGAAGACAGAGGTTAGGCAGGTCCACTTGCTACCAAGCTGAGGACCGTGCGTCTGATCGTGTGCAGTGGAAAGCTCTTTGTGTATATATTAGGGCCGGGACTCGATTAAAAAAATTAATCTAATTAATTAGAGGCTTTGTAATTAATGAATCGATATTAATCGCTTTTTAATTGCATAAATATTTGACCTGAGAACAGTGAGAAGTAATTTTTTTCACATCGATTTTTAGTATACCATTGAATAATGACTGAATACATAAGCTTAAGCAAAAAAATATTGTTTCTTTTTGTTCAACCAAGTCCAGCAGACCAGTGCAATTTTTTCCATTAAGTGTAGCAATAGCATATTGCTACACTACACTAATAGCAATAGCGAATTCCTTGTGGCATAGCTTGCACCAAAGCCCGTCTCTGCTTGCACACAACCATGCTCTTATCGACGTTTCCATCCTTTCGTTTTTATAACAAAATTTCCCATCCACCGGCCAACCAAAGCGATCTCGTCAGCTTCTTGGGCTTCTTCGTCATGATGAACGCTAGTTGGTGCGCCAGTATAATCGGTCCGCCGAAACTAGTTTCTCCAGTGAGTTTCCAGTGAGTAAAATTTTTGTGTAATTAATTAACGCGTTAAAGTCTGTAATTAATTAATCTTAATTAACGCATTAAAGTCCCGGCCCTAGTATATATATATATAATATATATATATATATATATATATATATATATAATATAAATATAAAATATATTACTCACCCCAAACCTTTGGCTGGTAGTGTATTTGAAAAATGTGTGCTGTTATGCTGTTATGGGAAGAAGCAGGCGGGAACCGGCGAACACTCAACACTTTTTAATAATTAAACAAAAAAAAAAGGATCTGCCAGCAGGCCCTCACGGACGACTGCTAACTACGCAAAACAAACAAAACACAACATAAAATCAGGCCTGTTCCTCTCTCCATCTTCTTCGTCGTTGCTCCTCCTCTTATGCTTCCGCTCCTCCGTGAGAGATGTTAGACCGGTGCGTCTCACAGGTGACGTTCATTACCACTCACGCCACCGGCCTTGCGCCGTTCTCTCATGTCCCTTGGCCTGCTCGCCACATACTCACTCATTCATTCATATGAAAGCAGTTTAAAAGATTAATTTAAGTCTTACCTCAAAACTAGATTCATAGTGTAAGAATGTGCTAATCGTGACAAGTCAGTTCTATTAATATTCACACGGAGGTGACAGACATATTCATAACAGTACTAGTATTGTTTCATTATTTCTTTGTGTATAAAATTCAGGAGCCAACAAAGGAAATTGAGTGGGGAGAATTCTAGGCCAAAAGTCTGCAGGCGAGTCCTGCTCCTGGCCATGTGTTTAGCATTAAGGACACGTCTCAGACAGCATTCTCTTCTTGCATCTCTCTACTCTCACTCACCTATGCCACATAGGCCACAGGAGACAGGAATGCTGATGAAGAGTCCAACTGATAACATCATCGTTGTCTCCATTTGATGTCATCCCTTGTCCACTCTTTGTTGGAGAGAGAAAAAAAATATTAAAAGCATAGTGAAGAATACACAAAGGCTTAAGAGAGAAAAAGGGTGTGGAAAACAGTTTAAAATCTGAAGGAGGAGCAGCGGCGACAAGACTAATAAAAAGAGTACTTTGGAACGAGAATGGGAAAGCGTTTTCAATGTTTTGATAGATGCTGTAAAGGAATATTTTCAGACCTATCATATTTGATAAAATGAAAGTGTTTAATCACTGTGGTGATGTCACATCCAGTACATCTACCATTTCTGTTTGGAAATTGGTGCTTATCAATCTGGGCCCGTATTTATCAAGCTTCTCAAAGTGCCATATTGATCTTAAGTGCTGATAATTCATGAAATTTACTCCTACTAGTACAAATATAAAAGCAAGTTATCAAATTTCTTAAGCCTAAGAATCATTCTTACTCTTCCAGTTATTTAAGATAGCTCGTGAGGTCTCTCAAGTGGTTAGGAGTTGCTAGTAGGGGCACTGCTTGTGGTGGCACTGACGTGTTAGATGTGCGCAAATATTTTAGGAGAGGAAGAATGTTTTTGAAATGTTTGAAGACAAGCAGTTAATCAAACGGTACCATTTGGACAGAGCAGGCATCATCTTTGTCAGCGCTAGTTAATGTTGGGCTGAACTTACCTTTAATGCTGCATTCTTTGTGTGTTGAATGTAAACTGCTCTCCACCATTCAAATGCCTATGTCGTCATCCAAAATCCCATTTGTGGTACAGCAAGTGTCATGAATCTTCTCTAAGACAGACACATCCTACACTTCACTCAAATTACGACTGAGATGCTTGATAACTAACTTTTAAGCTCAGCTTTGAGCCAAGAATCTTTTTACTCTTAAGTCATTTCTTAGCAGTGTTCTTGTGAGTAATTCTCAGAGGCTTGATAAATACGGGCCCAGATCCACTACAGTGAACCACAAAACTCTATGAGGAATTCAAGGAATTCCCAAATGTTTTATTGCTAGGACCAGTCCTAGGGTACAATTCATCTTGAGACCCACCAAAAACATTTTAGTGAAATATTTGTTTTCTGTTTGTTTGTTTGTTTGTTTGTTTTTTTATATTTAGTTAAATAGTTTATGGAAATAAACATACATTTGTTTTATTTCTTCCTTGAAATTGTATTACATTGAGCAGGCCTAATTATGAATTTTATTGTATTACCATTGTAGGGTTATGTTATAATTTCACTGAACTGCAAGTTACATGTAAATGCTTCAATACTTCACACCAATAAGCATGCATGCATGAATAAATGATAGAGTGGCAGGCGCATATGTGAGCAGCTAAGCATTGTTGTGGAACACGTGACGCTGCCGCAGGGTACCAAAACCTGGTAACGAACAACAAAGAAACAAACAAAAAAAATTGCACCAATTTTCCTGGGAACCAGTGGGAGCCGATTTCAATGGGGTGGCTGGTTGCATGCCACCCCTTTAAAACAGCTTTGTCGACCAGGTCTTGGCACTTGGCTTTTGTCAGTTGGTCGAACGTGGCTAGCCTCTCTTCCCAGGGCACCGTGAGCTCAACAACTATGATGATTTTCATGATCCTGGATAGCAGGACCATATCTGGTCGGAGGGAGGTCGCTTCCTCTTCAGGTCCACTCTCAACTCCCAGTCGGAGGCTCGTTGCAAGATAGAGGGTGGGTGATCTTGGCCTCCATGCCGGTATTATGAGCCTGGTCTCCTTCCCTCTCAAAGGTTATGGCTTTGGGCAGATGGGCCTGCTTGTTGTTGGCTTTGACTCGCTGCTGTTCCACCGACTTGGCAATTCCCGTGAGGACCTTGTCGTGCCTCCATCTGTACCGCCCTTCTGCCAATGCCTTTGGACAACCGGTCAGGATGTGGTTCAGTGTACAGGAGGTTGCTCAACATTGGTTGCAAGATGGCTCTTCCTCTCCGCCCCAGATCTTTATGTTTCTTGGTGTTGGCAGCAGGTTAGTCACCGAGCGCAGGAGAAAGCTCAACTTCCCTTGGTCGGTCTGCCACAGTTCCTTCCACGAAAGCGGTCACTGCTGTGCCTGGTCCCACTGTGTTCATCGACCCTGAGAGGCAAGTCCGATCGCTTTCACCTGGCGCTCCTCCTCTGATGCCTCGCAGACTCTTTGCACCACGAGGCTCTGGTATCAGCCCTGCTCTACCTCTTCTCACGGTAGTGTCCAAGGCCCAGCATATCACGCCCACGATATCCTGGTGTTTCCTGTGGGATTATGCTTCTATCACGGCTTGCTGGGGCTTCCACTTTCTGCCGCATTTGATGGTCTTGCTTGCATGTCTGTCTTTCCCGTTTCAGACGAGAGGAGTGTACTGACTGCCCTTGAAAAAAACAAAACTGTTGCATTTATAGTTTTGTTCAGTGTATTTATACAACAGCATCTTCTTTAAATCAAGCCTTAAAGCAACTACAGAACGCTTTTCAAGTACTGCAACACTCACTGTCGCAGTTAAAATTGGTTTTAAACGCAAAAAAGACTAAATACATGATTTTTAGTCGTGGTCGCTCTAAGACAACTGATATGTCAATTACAACTTCAAATGGTATACTTCTAGAAAGAGTTCTTATAAATGCTTATGCATATGGATGGATGAACGATTAGCTTTTGACGTACATATTGATAGTTTGTTGAAGATGCTTAGGCCAAAATTAGGTTTCTTCTATCATTTAAAAATTTGTTTTCCAAATGAGACCCGAAAGAAAATAGTATAGAGAGCATTTTTATCTATAATTGATTACAGTGATCTTTTATGCATGCAGCTACATCTCTACTTAGAAAATTTGATTCTGTGTATCACGCAGCTTTACGCTTTGTTTCTGGTGCAGAGTCACGGACACATCATTTTATATGATTCTTTAGCTTGGTTATTTTTACAATGAAGGAGAAATCTACATAATAGTTATTTATTGCAAAAGCTCTTTTAAGTAAATTACCCTCTTATATATAAAATCTTTTAATTTATTACACAAATAGTTATCGCACTAGGTCTGTTTCTCATATTTGGCTTAAAGTCCCAAGGGTATTGTCAGAATCTGAAAAGGTGCTTTTTCTTTTTATGCTCCTTGGGCTTGGAATGAATTGCAAAATGCACTTAATCTAGATGCACTTCCAACCCTTTTAAACGTCTCTTGCAAAATGTTTTAAAGGACACTTGTAATTGTTTTTCTTGATTTGCTACTATATATTTAGTTCTTGAATGTGTAAATTGTGGTATTGTTCATTTGGTGATTTTCTTATTTGTGAAACTTTATGTGCTGCCGTCTTGACCAGGTCTCTCAGGAAGAAGAGATAGTAACATCTCAATGTGATTCTCCTGGTTAAATAAAGGAAATAATAATAATAATAATCTCCAGAGAGTTACCAGTATCTCCAGCACCCCCTGTGTCTCCAGTGTCCCTTGTATTACCTGAATGCCCACCCAGCCTCCCTCTGGCCACCTCCTCAATCAGACAGTTCCTCCGCCCTGCCTCCACTGCTGTCCTTCAACCCCTCTGCAGCTCCCATATGTGTTGAAGACCTGCCCAGTGTCTTCAGGCCACCAGCTCCACCTAGACAGCATACCCTGTCTCTACCTCCAGCCTCTGGCCCCATCACTCCACCTCGTCCTGTCGACACTTTGGCTCCGCCTTTCGTCCTCCCTCCCTCAGCTCCTTTGGAAATCATCGGCCATACGGCTTCTCCAGGCTCCCTCGTCCCTCCGGCTCCGCCTTGGTCAGCCATCGACCTGCCTGCACCTTCGGCTCCGTCTGACTCTGCCTTTCCCCCGGCTCCGCCTTCGTCCTCGGTCCCACCGGCTCAGCCTCTGTCCTCTGGTATTCTATCTCCACCTCGAAAGCTCGTTGCCAGCGGTCTTTTGTGGGCTCATCGGCTATTCAGCTTCACCAGGTTCTCCATCTGTGTCGTCCCCAGCGTGTCGCCTTCCAGCAAGTCATCTACACCATGGCTCCTCCCGCCTTCGACTCTGCCCCGGGGCCTCGTCTTGGCTGGTCTCTGGCATGCCAGAGATGTCTGGCATGGCTCCTCCTCCTCCTTGCTCCCCACTGGCTTCTCCCACCATCCACTCCTCCATGGACAGTTTTTGTTTGTGCCCTGGACTTTTTGTTTTTTTTTTAGCTCCAGGGCTGCATCATGTCCATATCCTCTGGACTTATTTTTTACTCACCAGATCTGTATGTTTCCAAAGTGTTGAAATACAATACCTGCAAAACAATATTAACACAAATCAAACTGGTAAAATATAATATATATATATATACAAAGAAAATTACTGCAATCCTCAGAGGCACCAGGTGCCTGCAATATATACCGATGGTTTGAATGGGTAAGATTTCCAAATATCGGCATGTATTCGTGGATACACCAAACCGGTCTCAGAAGAGGCGAGAACGTAATAAGGAAGTGTTTGGTTCACCAGGCTGTTATATAGGGAAACAACCACTCAAGGTCAGTCATCTGACTTTGTTTACATTATGTCTCAAGGAAAGGCAGCAGAATGGCATCATTCAAGGTACCGTAAGACTATGGTAATGGTTCTGAGTGAGGTCGAAACAGATCTGCTGTCATATGAATGTAACTTGTTGATTGAATTTTAGAATTTTTCATTTTTGTCATGTCACGAATGCATCACCATTCTCACATTTTGCATAACCCACTGTTTGAAACCTGCCCTCCAAGGTACCTGGTAGTGCTCCTCTAATATGGCAAAAATTATAATAACTATTTTATATAACTATTTTGGTCAACATTGTTATCACGATTATTTAACACGATTATGTGTGGGCCATATGACAAAACCTCATATATATGTATGTATGAATGTGTATATATATATATATATATATATATATAATATATATATATATATATATATATATATATATATATAAGGTATAGACATTTTAGATACCAGTAAAATTTCACAATTCTCAATATCAATAACCAAAGCAGAATACTAGGCTAACTAATATAAGTAAATAAGTCCTCAAATTATTGTAAAATAAGTAAACAGTCAGTAATGCAATAAAAACAAAAAAGCAAAGTACAAACAAATGAAACAAAAAGAGCTGTAAGTCACAATATTCAGCTTACAACCCAGAACAGAAATTGAATAATCAAAATAAAATGAAACACAGCATAGTCTTCACTGTAAGAATTAAACTTGTTTTGCGGATCCAATATAGGCTACTATAAAACAGTCTATTTTCTCTCAACTGTTTACATTCTGTGATGAATCAGACATGTCAGGCAGATCCATTTGCAACAATTTAATTGACTGACTTCAGGCAAACATAAAGCGTTTCAGAAAAGGTGAACACAAGGCAGATAAACTTGAAAGGTCCAGTCTGGAGCCCAGGGCGGTGGACAAACTCAGGGTCGAAGTCAGGCTTGATTCGGGACGGGCAGCAGACGGCAGGAAGGTCGGAGACAGGCTATGTTCAGGGCGGGCGGCGAGAGTCAGAGTCCGGGTACAGGCACAGGTCGTTAGGCAGGCTGCAGACAGTCAGAATGGTTAGATACAGGCTTGAATCGGTAACACAGACAATCAGAATAACTTGAGAAGGCTCAGACATGCAACACGGGGTAAAACAATACTTCACACAGGACGCCGAGTTAATGAGGCAGATATAGTCTAGGGACAAGAGTTCATATAGAACAGGTGGAATGCAATCAGAGCATAATGATCCATACTGAGCTGAAGTATGAGACACTTAGTACTCAGGAGAGATAGCACGGGACTGAGAGTGCAGGGAATCACCAGGGCAGGACGCCATAACACATTCACTTAATGATGTTTTATTAACAAAGTTCGAGAGGAGCACATTCAGATAATCTACCCAATCAGCGCGAGGAGGCCTATATATAAATAGCCAATTGACCACTGTCTCACAGCAGTTGTCCAGGTTTTGGCCACATTCCGTGCTTAGAGTCCTCCCCCCAGACAGCACACCAAATACGCATATCCTTTATTCTATTGGATTGTAATTGTGAGCTTGTGAAAGACATAACCGTTTGGGTTTACGTAAATACTTGCCAAGCCCATTTTGACATATTTTTGTGAGTATTTGACTGTTTAGGCTTTCACCCAAATCTCAAAGTTCACTGTGCTTGTCCATGTTCAGCTCCATTTCTGAGTGCACAGAGAGCCGTCTGAGGAACAGCTCATGTTCTCTTTCATGCTTTTAATAACTCTTTTTAATATCAAGCATGTCCCATTTTATGGAAGCCACCTTACATAATTTTACTGATTTGCACATTCAAATTGGTCTTTTAAAAAGGAGTGAAAGCAACGGAATAAGACACGATAACCTTTTTTATCTCGATTATCGTATTTTCATAATCGTTTGAAGCTAAAATCTAAATCAAAACTCAAATTCAATTAACCGCACATCCCTAGTACCGGGCCAGTTGGATTTATATCTCGGATTTAGAACACCACAACTTTTCCAGGCTGTCTCAACAGGATATAGCACGGCTAATTCCACTAGAGTCCACTGCGCTTGGTTTAATTTATTGCTTCATTAGGATAGCATGTCCTCATCCAATCAAGTTACATTTGTCCGAAAATAAGTATCGATTTCACAAACTCATGGAAAACTCAGATCTTTGAGTATTTTGATTTTTCTTTAATTTTTCACTGTGTATGTAATGGCTTTCGCAGAAGTCCAGGACTACCATTATGGGCAGATGGAAAACGTACTCGGTTACTAACGTAACCTCGGTTCTCTCTAGAGAGGGAACGAGTACTGCGTAATAGCTTACGCTATGGGGAAAACTCTTTTCATCAAGATATTGAAGCCAAAAAATTATCCTTAATTTTTAATCAATGTAAAACGCTTTGCAGCAGCAAGCAGACATAGGCGAGACAGCTTGCGCGCCTATTGGCTGTCTTGCGGCAAAAGCAGCAGCCTATCGAGAGAGGCTCTGCATGACGTCATGACGAATGGGGGGACTTCGCTCCCATATCGTCACGTCCAGCCAGAAAGGGCGTGGTCTCGCCCTATAAACAAACTCGATAAGCTGCCATACACTGATTTTTCATCGCCGAAGCGAACCAGAGCGTATTCCAAGCACGGCAAGATACGCAGTACTCGTTCCCTCTCTAGAGAGAACCGAGGTTACGTTAGTAACCGAGTACGTTCTCTTACGAGAGTATCTCTCGTACTGCGTAATAGCTTACGCTATGGGGAACACAGTGTAACACGCCGTGCGGATAGGGATCCAACACCAAAGTCCCAGGGGCAAAGGCCCAGGGCTCATGTAGTGCATAATCACCATACATTCACAGAGAGTAAAAAAAGGAGAGGCTGGAAGCATTTCTCCTTATAGATAGACCCACAGGGGCTAACCATATGACCATTAAACCACGCAGCCAGGGTGAAAGCTTTCAGCCTAAACTGGGTGGCCCTACTTGTGCCAGTACTCATGGAGCTGCTGCATCGGTCTGAACGATGCGCATGCCAAACACTCAGCATCCGAGCCGCACAGCGGGCAGATAGCACTGAAGTCTAGATAGCCAAAAGCTTAGCTTGTAAGGCAGGCACCTCCAGGTTATAGTATTTTATAAATGTAGACGGCGAGGCCCAGCCCGCGGCCGTACAGATATCTTGCAGGGTGACCCCGCTAGACCATGCCCACGACGAGGCCACGCCTCTCGTGGAGTGCGCTCTGACACCCAAGGGGCACTGCAAGCCCTTGGAAGTGTAAGCCAGCGCTATGGCATCGACTATCCATCTGGATAGGCTCTGTTTCGAAGCGGCAAGCCCCTTGGAACGCCCGCTATACGAAACGAAAAGCTGCTCGGTCTGTTTGAACCCAGACGAGCGGGACACATAAGCTCTTAATGCCCTGACTGGGCAAAGAAGAGTCGCGTCGTCCTCCTCATTGAGAACCGGAAGGGCAGACAGGGAAATCACCTGGGCCCTGAACGGTGTGTTGAGGGATTTCGGCACGTAGCCGTGCTTAGGTTTGAGTATGACCTTTGAGTCATTAGGCCCAAACTCCATGCATGACACGCTTACTGAAAGCGCTTGTAAGTCCCCTACGCGCTTCACTGAAGCAAGAGCCGTAAGAAACGCTGTCTTGAAAGACAAGTGTTTCATGTCTGACGACTGGATTGGCTCGAATGGGGCACCTTTCATGGCCTCCAAGACCGTGGAAAGGTCCCATGTCGGGACTGAAGGGGGCCTGGGAGGGTTTAGCCTCCGAGCTCCTCTAAGGAAACGCACGACTAAGTCGTTCTTTCCCAGTGACTGGCCAGACACCGGTTTTGCAAACGTTGCTATGGCCGCCACGTATACTTTGAGCGTGGATGGGGTCCTGCCCTTATCCAGTAGCTCCTGAAGGAAGGAAAGCACTTCCGTAACCCCGCAGTCTACAGGTGAAAAAGCCCTGCGCTTGACACCAAGCAGAGAACACAGACCATTTCGAGGAGTAGAGCCGTCTGGTAGACGGGGCTCTAGCCTGCGCGATCGTGTTTAACACTCCCTCTGGGAGGTCAGCGGGTACCCGTTGATGGCCCATGCGTGCAGGGACCACAAATCCGGGCGAGGATGCCAAATCGAGCCTTCCGCCTGAGAGAGGAGGTCTCTCCTCAACGGTAAAGGCCATGGGGCAGCGCTGGTCAGCTGCATCAGGACAGGGAACCAAGACTGGTTTGTCCAGAGCGGAGCTATGAGTAGCACTGGGCATCCCTCCCTCCTGATTCGCTCCAAAACCTGAGGCAGGAGTGAGACAGGGGGAAAAGCATATGGGGGGCGGCGGGGCCAAACATGGGCCAGCGCGTCCCGGCTTTTCGAGAAGAATCTCGGGCAATGAGCGTTTTCTTGGGACGCGAACAGGTCCACCTGCGCTTTGCCAAACGTTTCCCACAGCAGCTGGATCGTCTGCGGGTACAGCGACCATTCTCCTGCTGGGACGTTGTTTCTGGACAGCCTGTCTGGCCCCACATTTAGGTGACCACGCACATGCGCCGCTCTCAGCGAGAGCAGGTTGTGCTGAGCCCAGACCAGGAGGCGTTCCGTCAGCCTGTAAAGGTTTCGGGACCTGACGCCGCCCTGGCGATTTATGTACGCCACCACTGACATGTTGTCTGATCGGACCAAGACGTGGTGGCCTTTTATCTGGGGACAGAAGCGCCGTAGCGCTCTGTCGACTGCTATTAATTCCAAGCAGTTTATGTGAAGGAGCTTCTCCCGTACTGACCACAGGCCAGCTAGCGGTCTGCCCTCGAGCAGCGCTCCCCACCCCGATGTGGAGGCGTCCGTAGACACCACCTTCACACCCGAGGCGATCCCCAGACTCACACCTGACTGATACCAGTCGGTCACTTTCCACGGTTTCAGAGCTGAAACGCACTGAAGGTCGACCCTGAGGCGAAATAGACCCGCGGTCCACGCCCTGGGGGAACTCGTGCTTTTAGCCATAGCTGCAGTGGGGCGCATGCGGAGCAGGCCCAACTGGAGTACGGAGGCTGCTGAGGCCATCAGACCCAGCATTTTCTGAAACCTTCTGAGCGGGACTATAGAGCCGTGGCGGAAGGATTTTGCGACGTGCTGAATATTTAATCCGTGCTTCGGTAACAGGCGTGCCGTCATGGATAGCGAGTCCAACACTGTTCCCAGAAAGGAAATTTTCCGACTGGGGAGCAGTGAGCTTTTCGCCCAATTGACTGTAAGGCCCAGCTCCTCGAGGTGCTCGAGTAATGCGGCCCTGTGTTCTATGAGCTCTGTTCGTGAACGAGCTAGAATCAGCCAATCGTCCAAGTAGTTCAAAACTCGCATGCCCCGAAGTCTCAGGGGGTGAGTGCCGCGTCCATGCACTTCGTGAACGTACGGGGTGCTAGGGACAGGCCAAACGGCAGGACTGTGTATTGATATGCCTGGCCCTCGAAGGCGAATCTCAAGAATCGCCTGTGATGGGACGCCGTTTATATTTGGAAATAGGCGTCTTTCAGATCTATTGACATGAACCAGTCTCCTTGGCGCACTTGCGCGAGGATTTTCCTGGTCGTAAGCATTTTGAACTGGCGCTTCACAAGCGTTCTGTTCAGCAGTCGCAGATCTAGAATGGGTCTGAGCCCTCCATCTTTTTCGGTACCAGAAAATATCTGCTGTATAAGCCCCCTTCGCCCTGAGATAGAGGTTCTATAGCCCCTTTTCTCAGTAGTTTCGCTATCTCGGCTCGAAGTAGATGAAACACTTCGCTTTTCACCGTAGTTTCGACGCGCGGCGTATAACGGCGGGGGCGTCGAGCGAACTGTAGCGAATAGCCTCTCGTTATAGTGTTCAACACCCATTCTGATACCCGGGAAGCCTTGGCCACGCATCTGCGTGAATAGCTAGGGGTAGAATGAAATCTGGGCTCTGGCCGCGGCAGGACGGCCGCTTGAGAGCCCCTGTGTACTGGGAATACAACACCGTGTTTACAGCGTTCGAGGCGGGGGGGCGCGCTGATCACAGCGGGCAGCCTGGCCGCGCTCAGCTTCTCTATGGCGGGACGCGCAGAGAAAGCGAGCGGGGCGAATCCCGTGGGATTCGGCGTGTGTGAGAGAATGTGGGCACATTTACTACACTGAGAATACTGTCAGCTCGCGCGACTGAATCACTGTTGTTTACAGCGTGCGAGGTGGGGTGCGCGCTAATCACAGCGGGCAGCCTGCCCGCGCTCAGCTTCTCTGTGACGGGTTGTGCAGAGAAAACGAGCGGGGGCGAATCCCGTGAGATTCGGCGTGTCTGTGAGAAATGCGGGCGCGGGACAGCGGGCACATTTACTGCACTGAGAACACTGTCGGCTCGCGCCGACTGAATGTGTGTTAGTTTCGTTTTTACAGTAACCAAGGGACACGCATCGTGTAGTGTAAGCGGGCATTGTATGGGCGCGTTCACTACATTTTCTGCACAACCGACCTGAGTCGGTTTTATTTGTGCTAGCCCTGCACCGTGGCGGGCTGTGTCTGGGTGTGGGAATGGGCACTGGGACGTGGGCATTCTTACAACACTCGTAACACCATCGGCCGTGGCCGGAACACCAGAAAATGCACTCTTTATTGGATTTATCTGGGTAGCCATAGAAACGGCTTTTGTGCGCAGGCAAGCGGGCTGAGACACCGGCTGCTTCACTGCGAAATACACTGGGACAGTCACAACGCATGGAACTGAACAAGCGAGAAGTTTTGGTGGAAATCCGGCCGCAGCGGGCTTTACCTCAATCCTCGGCCGGGGCCCGCGCTGAGGGGGGCGGCGTCCAGCAGAGCGAGAGCGCGGTGTTTGATCTCGGGCCTGGCGGCGCTGTTGGTTAGCCGAAACGACGGCCTTTGTGCGCAGGCAAGCGGGCTGTGGAACCAGCGTGCTCACTGCGAAATACACTGGAACAGTCACATTGCTTGGAACTGAACGAGCGAGAAGTTTTGGTGGAAATCCGGCCTCAGCGGGAACTGAACACCGTCGCTTTCCTAGAGAGACTAGGAAGGCCTTGAGACCTCGGGCTTTATCTCAATCCTCGGCCGGGGCCCGCGCTGAGGGGGGCGGCGTCCAGCAGAGCGAGAGCGTCGAGGAACACGGAGCGCTCAGCTTCCGTCATCTCGGATAGCGTTAGCCACAAATGTTTCTCACCTTTCAGGGAGGAAGGGTCTCGACTGTGACGGAGCTTCGTCTTCGTTGCGCGTTAGTTGCGCGGGCGCCTTTCAGTCGAGGCCGATGTAATCCATGGCTTGAGAGAGCGGACGCATCGGCTCAGTTTCAATGCCGGCTCCGGTAGGTTCGTCGAGCTCAAGTGCGGACGCGCCGGCAGACGGCGGCCGTTGTCCGTTTGGAGCGATTCGAGCGAAACCGGCGAAGCTGGCGGGCGAACCGGCGAGCTTTGGCGGGCAGAAGATAGCTCGGGAGCGCGCTGGGCGCGGCGCTTCTTGCGGCGCGGCATCACGGTGGGCTGGAATGCGGGCTCGGAGAACGACGCCAGGCGAGTCCGCAGAGTAACCATAGGCAGCCGCTCACAATGATGGCATCCGCCATCAGCGAGTGCGATGGCCGCGTGATCCTCACCCAGGCAGGACACGCAGATGACGTGGCGGTCCTCATCGCTGAGTGGGGCTCGGCAAGAGTTGAAAAATCAGTGTATGGCAGCTTATCGAGTTTGTTTATAGGGCGAGACCACGCCCTTTCTGGCGGGACGTGACGATATGGGCGCGAAGTGCCCCCATTCGTCATGACGTCACGCAGAGCCTCTCTCGATAGGCTGCTGCTTTTGCCGCAAGACAGCCAATAGGCGCGCAAGCTGTCTCGCCTATGTCTGCTTGCTGCTGCAAAGCGTTTTACATTGATTAAAAATTAAGGATAATTTTTTGGCTTTAATATCTCGATGAAAAGAGTTTTCCCCATAGCGTAAGCTATTACGCAGTACGAGAGATACTCTCGTAAGAGAACCACATTTACTTAGTTGTAGCTCGCGTTCCTTAGGCCTTTGAACACTGGTCAGAAGGAAGATAGCAAGGGAGTACTCTAGCCCTCATCAGGACAGGCATATTCAGGGGATTGTCAGTCACGGACCATGTGATCTGAAGTCCGCACAAGGAAAAAGCAGAGAAAAATGAAATGCGTGAAGTTGAAAATGAGGAATGCCTTGGCAAAAATAAAGAAGTCAGGGAATTTTAAATCTCTATCAGCACCTGACATTTGGTTGGATCTATCCCAAATGCAGGCTCTGGGGAACAGCTTAGTCAGGCTTGTGAAATAGTTCCGGGAGAAGGAATGGAAGAAAGAATGGCACAGTCAGGGTTTTATTTCAAGAATTCAAATCTGAGGCAGGGAAAATGGCTCCAAGCCCACACCGCAGAGTGACGAATTTGAGAAGCTCTAATCACAGTCAAAGAGACATGGAGAGTCCGCATTCGTCTTTCCCGAGAAAGCGTCCGTCCAGCCTGTTGCGCGTTAGTTGCGCGGGGCGCCTTTCAGTCGAGGCCGATGTAATCCATGGCTTGAGAGAGCGGACGCATCGGCTCAGTTTCAATGCCGGCTCCGGTAGGTTCGTCGAGCTCAAGTGCGGACGCGCCGGCAGACGGCGGCCGTTGTCCGTTTGGAGCGATTCGAGCGAAACCGGCGAAGCTGGCGGGCGAACCGGCGAGCTTTGGCGGGCAGAAGATAGCTCGGGAGCGCGCTGGGCGCGGCGCTTCTTGCGGCGCGGCATCACGGTGGGCTGGAATGCGGGCTCGGAGAACGACGCCAGGCGAGTCCGCAGAGTCACCATAGGCAGCCGCTCACAATGATGGCATCCGCCATCAGCGAGTGCGATGGCCGCGTGATCCTCACCCAGGCAGGACACGCAGATGACGTGGCGGTCCTCATCGCTGAGTGGGGCTCGGCAAGAGCCACAGGAAGGCATCTTTAAAAAGACGCAGCTCTTTTAGAGGTAGTGGGAGAAAAATGCAAATATAGCAAACACACACTCTCAAGGCAGAGGAAAGGATATGTACGCCGGAAAGCGCAGCAGGTACGGCGGCTGAAGGCGGCGAGGCCAGCGACTCCAGCTCAAAGGCACGTCCCGCTGAAGGCTACAGGTCGACGGCGCGGCTTCTCATCCGGATCCAGCGATGCCGTAGCTTCGCTGAAGAGTTGAAAAATCAGTGTATGGCAGCTTATCGAGTTTGTTTATAGGGCGAGACCACGCCCTTTCTGGCGGGACGTGACGATATGGGCGCGAAGTGCCCCCATTCGTCATGACGTCACGCAGAGCCTCTCTCGATAGGCTGCTGCTTTTGCCGCAAGACAGCCAATAGGCGCGCAAGCTGTCTCGCCTATGTCTGCTTGCTGCTGCAAAGCGTTTTACATTGATTAAAAATTAAGGATAATTTTTTGGCTTTAATATCTCGATGAAAAGAGTTTTCCCCATAGCGTAAGCTATTACGCAGTACGAGAGATACTCTCGTAAGAGAACCACATTTACTTAGTTGTAGCTCGCGTTCCTTAGGCCTTTGAACACTGGTCAGAAGGAAGATAGCAAGGGAGTACTCTAGCCCTCATCAGGACAGGCATATTCAGGGGATTGTCAGTCACGGACCATGTGATCTGAAGTCCGCACAAGGAAAAAGCAGAGAAAAATGAAATGCGTGAAGTTGAAAATGAGGAATGCCTTGGCAAAAATAAAGAAGTCAGGGAATTTTAAATCTCTATCAGCACCTGACATTTGGTTGGATCTATCCCAAATGCAGGCTCTGGGGAACAGCTTAGTCAGGCTTGTGAAATAGTTCCGGGAGAAGGAATGGAAGAAAGAATGGCACAGTCACGGTTATTTCAAGAATTCAAATCTGAGGCAGGGAAAATGGCTCCAAGCCCACACCGCAGAGTGACGAATTTGAGAAGCTCTAATCACAGTCAAAGAGACATGGAGAGTCCGCATTCCCAGTGGTCTGTCTCCAAAGCGATGACCCCAAGAACTTTGGTCACAAGAAGGAAAGTTTGGCTGAATCCGGTAAATCAAATCCATCTTTTGACAAGTGTGATCTGTGACGGAGAACTTGCAGGCTTACTTTCCTTGTAGCATCCCCATGTTCATAATTACTGCTGGAGGTGGATTCGAGTGGGATTCGAGTGGTGATGAGAAAAAAAGCTTTGATGATTCCATAATTATTTACTGAGCATTCAATAAAGAACTGGAATATAACAATGTCACACTATGGCAGTGGTTTCATCATGTTTTACTGGCAGCACATGAAGCCGATTGTATCATTTTCACATGGCAGAGATGCAGGCCCACATTATACTAATCGAGACTGACCACCTACTGACAGAATAGGCAGCTACATTGGCTGGAACAGAAGAACTGAGAGAGAAATTGTCCAATTCCAGTCAACCCCTCAGCATTTTGGATCAGGCATTGCCTCTGTTTATTTAAATTTTAAGTCAAATACATCTGTTTCAGAAATCATATTATCTTAAAGTAAGGTTTCCAAATCACTATAGCTTACACAGGGTTATCCAACAATTTTGGCGTCCCTAAATAGTAACAGTACACCCCAAAACAAAAGGAATGTTTCATGAATGTCTGTGACTGTGTGCACTCTACCAAAATCTGTCTTGGCAGGACTGAAATGCAATGTTTTCTTCCTGAGACCCCAATAATGTCTAGACTGGCAGAAAGTTGATGTTACAAGAACACGACTGGGATTGAAAAGGCTCAACTTCTTCTCTCCCAGTTTTGCTTATGGGGAACATCTTAAACTTCTAAATATTGTGCGTATGAGGCCTTAAAGGGGTGGTTCGGAATTTTGGACATCGGGCCTCATTTCCAAGTGAGCCTTAGTGTTATCTATCAGTAGAGACATTTTTTTTAAAAATTCACCCAGTCATCCCAGTTGCGTAGTTGGCCGGTGCTAGGCTAGCGCGAATCAATGGGACCAGCTTTAGCATGCCATTAAAACAGTTTTACCCACTCCACAGTACACAAAAAGCAAATCAATTATAACGCCAGACTTTCGATGTAAATGTCTGTTGAGAGAATAATGTTAGAAATCAAACTATCCTTTTCATCGCATTGCAATAGTTATATTGTTTTACCTATATTTATTAGCAGTCTACAGCAGCGGCAGAGTGACATGTTACCTAGGCAATCGAGAGAGTCGGTCCACACGACAATCACGCAAGTGTATTTACCTGCCGCTGACACTCATCACTACAGAAGCAGAGTATAATTTATGATATATGTAATAGCAAGACAGAGGACTATGGCAACGTTTGAAAGCAATACCATTGTTTCGGACTTTGAAGACGATGAAGACAAAGAATGTGAGTTATTCAACGAACCATATATGTATGAGCCAGAATACACAGATGAAGAATTACTCGAGATGGATGCTAAAAGGGCAGAAAGAGAAAGAATGTCTGTAGAGACAGCAGCCAGTGGAGATGCCGTAGAGAACCGGGACAGAACATCGGGAGACTGGTAATGCCAGTGCAGAAAATGTATACAAATGCAGACGGAAGACGAGTGTTTTTGCTGCAAGGAGTGGAACGTATCACACAGATAACAGAACTGGAGCTAGACACTAGTTTCCAAAATTTAAATGTAAACGGGCACAGCCCCTCCAGTCCCGAGACAGACCAATGTGCATAACGGAGCACCAGTTG
This sequence comes from Chrosomus eos, assembly GCA_036326025.1. NCBI lineage: Eukaryota > Metazoa > Chordata > Actinopteri > Cypriniformes > Leuciscidae > Chrosomus > Chrosomus eos. The sequence continues at coordinate 17,472,091 of CM070818.1, read as the reverse complement.
TCAGTGTCGATCTATCAGTTATGTAAGGGCTAGCTTCATTAGCTAGCTAGAGTAGCCTAACAAAAGTTATTACCTGTACATCTGTAGCTGTTGGTGCATCTGGAAAGACGGCTGGAACTGCATGCCTTGTCATAAACCTGTGACCGTTCTTTAAAGTCGTCTGGTCTAAAATGGTCACTGCAAATCCCTTTTTAGAGTCCAAATTTAGAGTCTCTGTCGGTGTCTCCTTGTCCAAGCCCGAAGGAATAATCCAAAGTTGAATTCGTTCTGGATCTTCAAAATGAAATTTGTGAAAACTTTGCAATGAACATTTATTAGGTTTGATTTTGCAATTGCGAAATGCACACCGAATCACCATGTTGCCTTTGTTTACCTCAACAAATATTACTAAGCTAGCTAGACCTCCCGACTGTCGTGTGCTTCGGTTCTGTTTACTTATGACGCAGTAACGTTACTACTAACCGGAGCGAAGTATAATTCCGCTGCTGCTGAGAAACTAGTTCCTGTAAATGTAATGCAATCATTAAGATGAAAAGGATAGTTTGATTTCTGACATTATTCTCTCAACGTACACTTACATCGGTAGTCTGGTGTTATAATTGATTTGCTTTTAGTGTACTGTGGAGTGGGTAAAACTGTTTTATGGCATGCTAAAGCTGGTCCCATTGATTCGCGCTAGCCTAGCACCGGCCAACTACGCAACTGGGACGACTGGATGAATTTAAAAAAAAATGTCTCTACTGATAAATAACACTAAGGGCCCTATCTTGCACCCAGCGCACGATCTGAAACGCAAGTGTCAAAGCGCAAAGCGCAAGTAACTTTGTGGGCGTATCCCAGCGCTGTTGGTATTTTCCCGGCAGGATAAATGCCTCTTGCGCCTGGCGCAAATCTAAAAGAGGTTGGTCTGAAGTAGCTTCATTATTCATAGGTGTGGTTTGGGCGTAACGTGAAATAAACCAATCAGAGCGTCATCCAACATACCCTTTAAGAAAAGGTGCGCATGTTGCATGGCGGATTGTTATTGGCGCATTTACCAGGCGCGCGCCAGGAGCGGTTCACAGCCGAGGAGATCGTTGTTCTCGTCAGGGCCGTAAAAGAAAGAGAATTGACATTGAGGATGGGACAAACCCACCCAAATCAATAGAAAAAAATATGAGAAAGCTCAACTTAACTGGTAAGTTAAAGAGTAAGGTTTTTAATGTACTTACATTATGGTAAAGGTGATTTTTTTTTCCTAGTTCTTGACGGACAAAATAATTTTTCAGATGTCCTTATATACATATGTGTCTTGCCAGTATTGGGCAAACAGGTCTGATCCGTCATTACTACAATTTGCCTGAAAAATTACCAGTATACACTGGTAAATGTGTAAGCTAGATTTATGCCTATTTTTTTCACATCTTCATGGACACCACAATGATTTCCCTCGTGTGGTAATATTTGTCCTGATTTGCAAAAATGTATGATTTGCAAAAATAAAAACTGCTGCATCTGTGTTGATGAGAGAATCAAAGTGTTTGCGCGTTGTGCACCCCCTACATTATGGCCAAGCACGCACGCTTAAAATAGCATTATGAACAACGCGCAACGCGCCACTGACTTTAGACCAGGTTTTTTTTGGTCAGTGGCGCAATTGTTTTCTGGAAGTGCAAAATAGCACTAGGGAATGTTTGCGCCGAAACACGCCTCCTTTTTGCGCCGACCCGCCCAGGGAGCGCAAGTTCATTTCCTAGTTTACCGACGTGCGTCTGTGGAGGGAAAAGCCCGCTTTGCGCGGGTGCAAAATAGGAATGATACATGCGTCGGTGTACAAAGTCATTAGCGCCGGGTGCAAGATATAGCCCTAAGGCTCACTTGGAAATGAGGCCCGATGTCCAAAATTCCGAACCACCCCTTTAAAGTTTTCATACTGTATGTCATCTATGATGCACATATTCTCACATAATCCTGCTCCAAAACTTGGATGACTTTCTTTTGTGGAACATAAAAGAAGATACAATGGCCCTCATTTATCATTGTTGCGTAGAAATGGGCGTATATCTTGGCGTAAGATTATGCTTACACTCCTCTCACCGCCTGATGTATGAAGCTGTGCGTACCTTTGAAATCTAGGTGTACGCAATACCTGTCCTTGATAAATGCAGCGGCTGAAAACGATTGTCATTAGAATAACACGCCTCTAAATATTCAAGTCTCCGCTTCCCCCACGCCCTCATTTTTCGCCATGGACACACGGAAGACGGCAAAGAAGAGAAACCTCTCCGATGTGGAGATCAAATGACCTATCACAATGCATTATTTTACAGCACGTGTTTTGAAACAATTAGCATTTAATTTCGTATCACGTAGCCTACAATAGTGATGATGATGATGTGTGGAGTACCATTCATTCACATTAATAATTGCATGTCCATTGGTAAAATTCTTATTCTTATTATTATTCGTGTTCGCATTTATGAGGAAAAAACAACGATATGGACGTGAGCGCTCTGAAAGCAGCACTAAAATATATTTGAAAACTTTCACAGAGACATCAGAAAGCAGAAAGCACAAAACCTTTCTTTAAACTGAATTTCGTTTTGTATTAATTGTATCGTAATTTTACTTTAAGTTTCATCAACCAATTAACTGGATTTAACAAATAAGAAGTAAATAGCAGATGATAGATAATCATGAAACGGAAGACGCGTGAACTGAGCTCATCTCATAAATGAACCAGCGTATAGCCTAAGGCCTAAGGTACTTGCCTCAGACATGTCTTTTAAACAGAACAATTCAAAACGAAAGAAAAAAAGAAAACAGACTGCAGACTGCTCTCTGCTTATGTAATCTGAAATGTGCATTTCTCTCTGGCGCGTTCACTACTGCGAAGATCGCGAGTCAGCATCTCAACTTCATCTTTGCAGCCGACACAAAGAAAACACTTCTTTATTAATAAACAATTAAAATATCTCCTTGCAATATTTTACATATTCATAATCATTACTTTTGCCGGTTCTTTGTGACAGATTTTTACACTGAAGTTTATAATTAGGGGCCAAGCACCGAAGGTGCGGTGGCACCTATTGTATCTGTTCCGGTTCTTATTAGGGGCCAAGCACCGAAGGTGCGGGCACCTATTGTATCTGTTCCCGTTCTTATTAGGGGCCAAGCACCGAAGGTGCGGTGGCACCTATTGTATCTGTTCCGGTTCTTATTATTCTTCCGTTTCTTCTTCCGACTGGGCGTCTATGGCAGCCCATAGAACCGTTTGCGGGAAAGTTATGAAATTTGGTACACTGATAGAGGACAGTCTGAAAAGTCACCAGAGCAAATTTGGAGTCTCCAACTCAATCCCGCTAGCGCCACCAACTGTCCAAAGATTTACTCATGTTTATGCTTATAACTTTTGAACCATATTGGCTAGAATCACAAATCCTTTGTCCTCTTATTCCTTGGCTCATGCCGATTAGATTGCACCCTATGACGTCATTTTCCGTCACGACAATTTGTCCGCCATTTGTAATTATCCGAAAAAGCTACTTTTTCGAACTCCTCCTAGGCCGTTGTTCCGATTCTCACCAAAATTGAACCAGATCATCTCCAGACCGTGCTGACAAAAAGTTATGGAATTCATAAAAACGCTGCAAGTTGTTCTCGAATACCACGCAAATTAATTTTAAGTAGCGCTTGCAAAAATAGACATAAGGCTGTATCTCCGCAACGCTTTATCGTATTCAAACCAAACTTGGTACATGTCATTACAAGCATGACTTGAGGCTACATGCTGCGTTTCGGCGCAGCGCCACCTACTGGTCCGGAGATATGAAAAATGGCTATTTTTGCTCATAACTCCTGAACGGTTTGTCCAAAAATCATAAAAGTGGCCTCGTTAGATTCAGGGCGTCATACCGAGTCGACTGATATCCAATTTTTCCAGATCGGCCATTTTGTCTGTCGGCCATTTTGAATTATGTGCTAAAATGCTGTATTTTCTGAACGCATGAATGAATTGTTACGAAACTCGGTATGGGTCATCAGTACGATGCCCTGAAGGAGCCTGAGAAGTTTCGAAACAGCGCCACCTAGTGGTGAACTTTTTTTTTCAAATGCTTATAACTTTGGGTGTGGTCGACTTATTTTCACGAGAGTCATCTTTTTGAGCTCCTGAATCGTTGCCGAGTCCAACGATACCAAACATGCTGGGTTTTGTCTTACGGTTTGTGTAGCGTTGCGATTTAGCGAGAAAAAAACATTTGGCTATATCTTCGAAACCGCTTGTCCGATCGAGACGAAACCACCGCCAGAAGTTTGGAAACATAGGTCGATAGGCTAAACGCTAATGCCCAAATGCAAAAATATTGATAGTAAGGGGTAGTAAAATTCAAACAAAGTCACGTGTCAGTCATTTTTTACGTGTTTTTTCATATAAGTGTCTATAACTCTGAAGTGAATTGAGATATTTTCACCAAAATTGACACACATACGTATGGGCTCACTCTGAGGACACATAAAAAAAATTGTGGGACTGAGCCTCTTGGTGGCGCTATAATAGAACAAAACATGAAATTCCCATTGACTTCAATAGAGTTTTGTGAAATAAAATGCTATACTAAACAAATGCATTGATGTAATATTAAGAAACTCAGAATGTGCCAACAACACCATCCCCTGAAGGTACTAAAAATATTTCGAAACAGCGCCACCTTGTGGTCAAAAGTTATAATAAAATTTCCAAAAAGGCTAATAACTTTTGAATAAATCTGCCTGTTGAAATGCCACTGGTCTTAATAGATTCCTTGGGTCAAGCTGAGAACATAGATACCAGGTTTTCCTTATTTGGCCGAACTTCCTGTCCGCCATCTTGATTTTCAGTCAAAACCTACTTTTTCGAACTCCTCCTAGACCGTTTTTCCGATTTTCACCAAAATCGAATCGTATCATCCCCAGACCGTGCCGACTGAAAGTTATAGATTTCGTGTCGATAGATGAAACCGTTTTCGTATACCGCAGCAGCAAATTTGAGGCATGCTGCCAAAATGACTATTAAGTGTTTAACATTGCAATGCCTTGACATTTTGACACCAAACTTTGTATGTGTCATTGTCACCTCACCCTGACCACATCACATCAATTTGCTAACTGCGCCACCTATTGGTCGAAAGTGATACTCCATTAAATCATATTTTTATTTAGAGTTTCTATGATTTTTCAGCCATTTCGCCTACAATTGTCTTTAAATGTCTTTAATTGCTCATTTTTTCAGTTGGTCTGACACTTTCAGCCATGTTGGCATGTCTTATCGTCTTCTACTGCTTGGCCCCGTTTAATGGCTGCTTGCAGCTATATTTATTATTATTCTTTTTCTTCCGACTGGGCGTCTATGGCAGCCCATAGAACCGATTGCGGGAAAGTTGTTTTGGTTTGACATTCTGATAGAGGACAGTCCCAACATTAAATACACCAATTTTGGTGTCTCTAAGTCATTCCCTCTAGCGCCACCACCTGTCCAAATTTTCACTTTTATTATGCTAATAACTTTTGAACCGTAAGGCCTATCATCAAAATTCTTTTTTCCCCTTGTTCCTGAGCTCATGCCGATTCGATTGCACCCTATGACGTCATTTTCCGTCATAATAATTTGGCCGCCATCTTGAATTTTCAGAAAAAGCTACTTTTTCGAACTCCTCCTAGGCCGATGCTCCGATTTTCACCAAAATTGCACCAGATCATCTTCAGACAGTGGGGACAAAAAGTTATGGAATTCAAGTTGATTCGCTTAAAAGTTTTTGAATGACGTGCAAAATAATTTTACGTAGAGCTTGCGAAAACAAACTTAAGGCTGTATCTCCGCAACGCTTTATCGTATTCAGACCAAACTTGGTACAAGTCATCACAAGCATGACCTGAGGCAACATGCAGCGTTTCGGCGCAGCGCCACCTACTGGTCCGGAGATATGAAAAATGGTTATTTTTGCTCATAACTCCTGAACGGTTTGTTCAAAAATCATAAAAGTGGCCTCGTTAGATTCAGGGCGTCATACCGAGTCGACTGATATCCAATTTTCCCAGATCGGCCATTTTGTCTGTCGGCCATTTTGAATTATGTGCTAAAATGCTGTATTTTCTGAACGCATGAACGAATTGTTACGAAACTCGGTATGGGTCATCAGTACGATGCCCTGAAAGAGCCTGAGAAGTTTCGAAACAGCGCCACCTAGTGGTGAACTTTTTTTTTCAAATGCTTATAACTTTGGGTGTGGTCGACTTATTTTCACGAGAGTCATCTTTTTGAGCTCCTGAATCGTTGCCGAGTCCAACGATACCAAACATGCTGGGTTTCGTCTTACGGTTTGTGTAGCGTTGCGATTTAGCGCGAAAAAAACATTTGGCTATATCTTCGAAACCGCTTGTCCGATCGAGACGAAACCACCGCCAGAAGTTTGGAAACATAGGTCGATAGGCTATACGCTAATGCCCAAATGCGAAAATATTGATAGTAAGGGGTAGTAAAATTCAAACAAAGTCACGTGTCAGTCATTTTTTACGTGTTTTTTCATATAAGTGTCTATAACTCTGAAGTGAATTGAGATATTTTCACCAAAATTGACACACATACGTATGGGCTCACTCTGAGGACACATAAAAAAAATTGTGGGACTGAGCCTCTTGGTGGCGCTATAATAGAACAAAACATGAAATTCCCATTGACTTCAATAGAGTTTTGTGAAATAAAATGCTATACTAAACAAATGCATTGATGTAATATTAAGAAACTCAGAATGTGCCAACAACACCATCCCCTGAAGGTACTAAAAATATTTCGAAACAGCGCCACCTTGTGGTCAAAAGTTATAATAAAATTTCCAAAAAGGCTAATAACTTTTGAATAAATCTGCCTGTTGAAATGCCACTGGTCTTAATAGATTCCTTGGGTCAAGCTGAGAACATAGATACCAGGTTTTCCTTATTTGGCCGAACTTCCTGTCCGCCATCTTGATTTTCAGTCAAAACCTACTTTTTCGAACTCCTCCTAGACCGTTTTTCCGATTTTCACCAAAATCGAATCGTATCATCTTCAGACCGTCCCGACCAAAAGTTATGGATTTCGTGTCGATAGACAAAACCGTTTTCGTATACCGCAGCAGCAAAGTTGAGGCATGCTGCCAAAATGACTATTAAGGCTTTATATCTGCAATGTCTCGACATATTGACAACTAACTTTGTATGTGTCATTGTCACTTCACTCTGACCACATCACATCGAGTTCATAACTGCGCCACCTATTGGTCGAAAGTGATAAACCATTAAATCATCTCATAAGTTACTGTATGCATGATTTTTCGACCATTTGCCGAAATTCCTCTTAAAATGTCTTTAAATTGCTCATTTTTTCAGTTGGTCTGACACTTTCAGCCATGTTGGCATGTCTTATCGTCTTCTACTGCTTGGCCCCGTTTAATGGCTGCTTGCAGCTATATTTATTCTTCCGTTTCTTCTTCTTCTTCTTCCGACTGGGTGTCTATGGCAGCCCATAGAACCGTTTGCGGGAAAGTTATGAAATTTGGTACACTGATAGAGGACAGTCTGAAAAGTCAACAGAGCAAATTTGGAGTCTCCAACTCAATCCCTCTAGCGCCACCACCTGTCCAAAGTTTCACTTTTATTATGCTAATAACTTTTGAACTGTAAGGCCTATCATCAAAATTCCTTTTTCCCCTTGTTTCTGAGCTAATGCCGATTCGATTGCACCCTATGACGTCATTTTCCGTCACGATATTTTGTCCGCCATTTGTAATTATCTGAAAAAGCTACTTTTTCGAACTCCTCCTAGGCCGTTGTTCTGATTCTCACCAAAATTGAACCAGATCATCTCCAGACCATGCTGACAAAAAGTTATGGATTTCATAAAAACGCTGCAAGTCGTTCTCGAATACCACGCAAATAAATTTTACGTAGAGCTTGCGAAAACACACATAAGGCTGTATCTCCGCGACGCTTTTTCAGATTCAGACCAAACTTGGTCCATGTCATCACAAGCATGACCTGAGGCTACATGCTGCGTTTCGGCGCAGCGCCACCTACTGGTCCAGAGATACGAAAAAGTGCTATTTTCCCCCATAACTACTGTACTCTTTGTCCAAAAATCATAAAAGTGGTCTCGTTAGATTCAGGGCGTCATGCCGAGTCGTCTGGTATCCAATTTTCCTAGATCGGCCATTTTGTCTGTCGGCCATTTTGAATTATGTGCTAAAATGCTGTATTTTCTGAACGCATGAACGAATTGTTACGAAACTCGGTATGGGTCATCAGTACGATGCCCTGAAAGAGCCTGAGAATTTTCGAAACAGCGCCACCTAGTGGTGAATTTTTTTTTTCAAATGCTTATAACTTTGGGTGTGGTTGACTTATTTTCACGAGAGTCATCTTTTTGAGTTCCTGAATCGTTGCCGAGTCCAACGATGCCAAACATGCTGGGTTTCGTCTTACGGTTTGTGTAGTGTTGCGATTTAGCGCGAAAAAAACATTTGGCTATATCTTCGAAACCGCTTGTCCGATCGAGACGAAACCACCGTCAGAAGTTTGGAAACATAGGTCGATAGGCTATACGCTAATGCCCAAATGCGAAAATATTGATAGTAAGGGGTAGTAAAATCCAATCAAAGTCACGTGTCAGTCATTTTTTATGTGTTTATACACATAAATGTATATAACTCCAAAACTAAATGAGATATTTTCACCAAATTTTACACACACTTGTATGGGCTCACTATGAGGTCACATAAAAAAAATGGTGGGATTGAGCCTATTGGTGGCGCTATAATAGAACGTAACATGCTATTCTTAACGAATGCATTGGTGCAACATTACAAAACTCAGCATGTGCCATCAGCACCATGCCCTGAAGGTACTCAACACATTTCGAGACAGCGCCACCTTTTGGTCAAAAGTTATAACATAATTTCTAAAAACTTTTGAATAAATCTGCATATTTTAATGCCACTGGTCTTAAGGTTTGTCATTGTCACTCGATTTAGTAACTACGCCACCTATTGGTCGAAAGTGATAATTCATTAAATCATATTTTTAGTTAATTAGTGTGATTTTTAAAGCCATTTTGCCTAAATTCATCTGACAATGTCTTAAATTGCTCCTTACTGCAGTTGGTCTGACACATGTTGGCATGTCTTGTCGTCTTCTTTGCGCTTGGCCCCGGTTATTGCTGCTTGCAGCTATATTTAGCCTATGTTGTTGTTGTTGTTGTTGTTTTTGTCATATGTTTTAGTTTGTCAGTGCGTTTTGTGGTGTTAGGAATTGTTTTTCTGCGCATTTCCGCACTAACTCAAACGTGCGTACACCACCTCCCGAGCTGGCGTAGGATTTGAGTGTGCCGTACGCCAACGTCCATATTGATAAATCTCAAAGTCACCGTGGTTTTGGGTGTACACCAGGTGTACGCTCGAAATTTGGTGTACGCACTTTTGATAAATGAGGGCCATTAAGAGTAAGTGGGGTCTCATGTTGTTATAAACTTCACTGTTGTTAATTGAATAGGCCAAAACAGTTGAAACATTCATTAGAATATCTTCATTTGTGTTTCACAGGACAAAGAAAGTCATACATGTTTGGAACAACGAGAAACATTTTCATTTTGAGATGAAAGAGTTTAATGTCAAAGCTGCTTGCATTTGCTCAATCATATACTGTTGCATGAGCAATAATGTTGATCACTCAGCACAGTCAAATGTTTTTTCCTCAGAGTAAGAACTACAGTCTTTGACATTTGTTTGAGATCTTTCAGGGACTCTTTAGAGCGAAGCATGACTTGCGGTAGTTGTTTAATTGTTGTTGTCTCCTGGCTCCTCTGACTTGGCTCTGTTGGAGAAAGATCTGTTATGGTGTTCACTTCCCGGCAGAGCGGTGAGCCCGCAGAAAGAGTCGGCAGCTTGTCATCCAGATTCTGGTTACACTGTAAAGTGATTCATTAGTCTGTCTAACTTTTTCTAACCCCCAGACTGTTGGGTACTTAGAGAAAATACCAAGGATGGACTATATCAAGTCTTGCACGTACTCTATTTCAGCCTCATTTGTGATCAGAGGCTGACTAACCGTTTTCCTCTTAACCATAATCTTCCTTTTCTTGCAGGTGTGGTTTTACAGTCACAGTCTGGCATCAGCATGACAGTGCTTGTGGTGAAATATACTACGCAACCTATAATCAAGCAATTGTTGTATTACTCAATAAATGTATCATGGTTTCTGTTTAGCACAACTGTTTCCAACACTGATAATAATAATAAAAATAATAATAATGTTTCATTATATATTTTTTTGCATATTACAATAAAACCTGTAGCTGTAGTTTTTTGCCAAATAATTTTGTCAGATATATATTCCCTAAGTCTAGCATTTTGTTTAAACTTGTAAGGTCATTAAAAAACAAATAGCCCCTCTGGATATCACTTTTGGCCTCTGCTGTATAAATTGCATCACCATGACAGTGCTTGTGGTAAAATATACCATGCAACCTATAATCAAGTAATGTTAATGAAATTCATCTGAATAGATAGAAATTAATCTAATAATAATAATAATAATATTTACAATTAGGGGTGGGTTAAACATATTGATTTCTCGAATTTAATCTATTCTCATTTTGATGAACCGATATCTGTCTTTTAGATGCTGTTTTCATGTGATGCGTGGACATAACTTCAATAAAACATTATTTCTACCATCCAATAAATCATATTAGGCTTTGTGCATTTTTATTTTTTAAATTAAACAAATTCTGTACATTTTATATTGAAATTCAAACAATAAATGCCCTTTTGGCACTCTTTAATGTGATGTGACAGATCGCTGTATCGCCTCAGTTCAAGCGAAGCGGCAGTGCAGACTGCACATGACTCGATCATCTCTTCCGCATTACTACTAGTGTAAGACATGAGAAATTATAAAATGCCGGGCAATCTGGTTGAGGAATGACCACTCCCCAAGAAGAGATATCTTGCTTACATAGGACAGGAGGGTGTCTCTTCCAGGCAAATGGCATCCTGCTCTCAAAAGGTAAACTCTGAATGCAAATTCCCATTGTTAGCAAATGTTTCCATGTGAAAGGAGTTTCTGCTTCGGTCTGAGTAAAGAAATGTCTCAAGAGGCTCAGGGCGATTTGTAATGAGATTGGACCGTAATGCTGAGCCTTATGTAATTCCTGTGAGTCAGAGGTTGTGAGTCAGGTACATATTTTACTCTTTAGGCTTGTTCGACTTCATGCAGCTCTGCGCAGACCGATCGGTGGCTGACTTGAAGCAGTGCATGCCGGTTAGAAATTTTGTCCGACTTGATGCAGTGCTGACTCCACATGACTGTGACGTGTGCTAACAAAACACCGCGAGAGCGATTCGAGAGCAGCCGCAGGATTCAGCCAGCGCAGATTCTCAAGAGCGGCTGCACAGGTTCTGATGACGACACACCTGATCCACGATTGGCCGGATTCACTGCATGACAAAGATCACGTGTGTTTCGTGTTTATTCGGTTTATTCTCAAACGTCTGTAGTTCCACTAAAGCTCAGAAATCATTGTTTTATAACAGTAAACACTCTTTTCATGTAGTCGCGATGTATTGTATTATGTTTATCAAAATAAAACTGATTAAAAAACGTTGATTCCACTTCATTGATAGTAACTGTAGACTTATGTTGAACTTTATTCTTGTTCAAACAGACGCTGTATGAAGCAGTACATAAAGTATTGAATGAAAATGTCTCTGAAACATCTGTGTATTTTGCAAATATTGCATTTATTTCACTTCAGCTGTGGTAAAGTATACAAACACCACGTGAGCGTTCACTACGGAACCAGAAAGTGTCCGACTTCACGTCTCCGTTTGCAGCTCCTCCCCGCCTGCACGCGGCTACTCTCGCCGATCGCTTACATCCAGCCGCAGCCGATGTCGAACACACCTTTTATCTCTGAGCATTTTATGTCATTGTATTGATTATCTTTGAACTGATTATGTAATTGACCCTCCGCTAAGCCCCGCCCTCCCTAGTTACTGCCTGTCAAGCTTTTGCGCCTGGCACGTCTATTACAGTGTGTATGCACCGGTGTCAGACATTCCCAATTAGATAATTAGTCATTTTTGGTGAACATGTGAAATATCTGAGAAAGCAAGACAAAGGGGACTGTAGTATGCATTCGAGGGATATATCCACGACATAGTATGCAACCGATTGGAGAATAATTTCATAAAAATTTAAGCTGAAGGCCTATAGTCCCAGCGCAAGCAGCAGCCGCCTCATACGCTGACCATTCAAATGGGAAACACACAAATTGAGGAACAGCTATGTTAGTGCACAGCAGGTAGTAAAATGTGAAAATAATCTAATAATTATAAATCAAACAGCTTATCCATAAATCTTTTCTGGAATAACACATCCATATGCACAACGCTTCGGCATGTTTTGCTCGCTCGAAAGCTTGCCAGACCTCCCGCGCCTAGTTACGGTTGCTAAGACATGATTGGCCAGTGGCGGTTTTCCAGCGTGGCTTAGCAAAGGGTCAATTGGCATTATACATTTACCTGACATAATAAATGGCTACTTTGGGATTTATTCTGACTTACTCTGAAATTATTAAATTTAGTAGATTACTTTTATCCATTGTTACCTCAAATCTGCGTCCAGGGTTAAGTACATACTAGATCTCACGTTAGATGGAGCATGGGACACATCTGGTGAGATTCAAAATTCCTGACTAACTGCTTGACTTTAACTAAGTTGTTATGCAGTCGCATTACTATAGGGGACTAGATAAAAAGATCAAGCGTTGGAGCCCATTATCTTAATGTACTAGCCATAACCTCTGGTTATTGTTTGGGCTTTAACTAAGTTGTTATATAGGCGACTGTGTGTGTGGGGGGGGGCTACATTATCGATTAAACTGACGAGTTTGTGATCGTGGGCCCACATAATATGAACTTCGGCCGGTGTGAGGACCCTGAGCGACTTGACTTGGCACACGAGTGAATGAGGATAATAAGAGTAAAGAGTTAAATAAAATAATCAAATGTGCTGCTAAACTATTATGTAAATGACCAATAACAAATTGGCATTCTAACATAAATTCAAGGTTGTGATAAAATGGAGTCAGATAAAAGTTGAATTGGAATTAAATTACTTTGCCACCATGAAAAGACTGAAACACGCAGTAAACTGAATCGGTTACCTAACGTAACCTCGGTTATCTCTAGGTGAGGGAACGAGTATTGCATAAGCTAGCTTACGCTACGGGAAAGATTCATCTTTTCTTAGATATTGAAGCCAAAAAATTATCCTTAATTTTTGTATCCATTGTCAACGCAGTGCAGCAGCTGCAGACCTTGAGCGGGCTAGCTAGCGAGCTCATTGGTTGCTCTGCGGCAACTGCTGCAGCCTATTGACAAACTTGAGTGAACTGGCGTCTAATGAGAGGCGCTCGCGCCGTCATTGTATCATAGCCCGCCAGAATGGGCGTGGCTAGAGTGTATATAAGCGAAGTTCGTAGGCTGGTTCGTCCCTGGTTTTCATTGAATGAAGCGAAAGTCGCTCGTGGCGCGAGCACGGCCGGCTACGCAATACTCGTTTCCTCATCTAGAGAGAACCGAGGTTACGTTAGTTAACTGATTCCTTCTCTTACGAGAGGTTCTCACGTATTGCGTAAGCTAGCTTACGCTACGAGAACCCATTGTCAATGCCGTGCGCGCCAAGCATCCACTGCATGAGCCCCGGGGGTGGGGGGACCCCGGGGAGCCTTTATGGGTGGGGGAATAATATTTGGCCGGCAAGAGTGCGGACCAGTGTGTGTGCAATACATAAGCACATAGTGGAAAGGGAAAGACAGAGTGACAGTGTTGGTCTGTGTGTGTGTCCCATCAGTGCAGCGGTAGCGTATTAAAGGGCACCTATTATGGCATTTAAAATGTTCCTAATATTGTTCTGGGAGTCCCCAACAACAGTTTTACATGCATGCAATGACAAAAACACTTTTGTTGTCTTATAATATGCATTTATTTTTACCTGATTTGCTCACCGATTCCCTAATGATTCGTTCGACGACTCATTTTTCAAACCCCGCCTTTACGTGACGCTAATCTGCGGTGATTGGTCAGACGACTCAGTCAGTTATTTTTCGCGTTAACCCAAAGCTTAAACATATTGATAAAGCACTGCAGTACTACAATACGCTCTATTCTTTATGACAACTCCAATAACAACGACAAACATTTTACATATAAAAAAAAAAAAAATGACATTGGAGTCCTAAGCTGCGCTGAGCATAACTGACACACACACATACTTATTGAGCATGCTACAAAACTCATAAAAGCAACAATTATTAACAGTACTTACAGGTTGTGATTCGGAGGAGGAAGCTGATCCAAATAAACTTGGTACTGAACCTTCCTTCAGTATCAGCCGGCTCGCGAATCCACACTTGAAAGCATTTATGTTTGTAAAGGAATTGTCATTAAAATGACGCGAACACAGCTCAAGGTTCGGCTATACTTGTGTGGTAGAGTTGTAAATATAAACTCTAGCCACTGATTCTTCACATGCTCGTCCCTGGGCAGTGAAAAAAAAGTTCGCTTTTGATTCGCGCTTCAGAACACAGCGTCTCGTCGACATGATGTTGTCAAGTTTCACTGGTGTCTATGGCGCGCGCAATGAGTTGGTGTATCTTATTCAAATAACTTTACAAGTTGACGTCATCTAGAGAAAAAGCATCGTTCGTCTATCAATTCATATCAGCGACTCAGACTCGACTCTTACTTTTGAGAGACAATAACTTTGTATACAGTGAACTTTCATATTTAAAACTTTGCAGGATGTTTTCGTTCACTTAGATCTGTTACACACTACATGAAAGGTCATTTTCAAAATTCCATAATAGGTACCCTTTAAACCGCTAGTAGTTTTGCCTGCAGGGCGGGCACTTCCAGATTGTAAAATCTGACAAAGGTGGAGGGGTAAGCCCAGCCCGCTGCCACACATATGTCGTGAATGGAAATCCCACTGGACCATGCCCACGAGGAGGCCATGCCTCTAGTGGAGTGAGCCCTAATGACTAACGGGCATGGCAGGTCTTTTGACGCGTACGCAGCAGCAATAGCGTCCACTATCCATCTAGACAGTGTCGGTTTCGAGGCGGCGAGACCCTTAGTGCGCCCTCCGAACGAAACGAAAAGCTGCTCAGAGCATCTGAAAGAGGCAGAGCGCCCAGTATACAATCTCAGTGCTCTAACTGGGCAGAGGAGATTGGCGTCGCATTCGCTATCGGATGCTGGCAGAGCCGATAGGGAAATGATCTGTGCTCTGAAAGGACTACCGATCACCTTGGGGACATCCAAACTCAAGACACACAGTGCTGACAGACAGCGCGTGAAGGTCTCCCACACGTTTAACTGATGACAGGGCAGTCAGAAAAACGGTTTTGAGTGAAAAGGATTTCAAATCCACGGATTGAAGTGGTTCGAAAGGGGGGGCTTTCATAGCTTCGAGAACTACAGAAAGATCCCAGATAGGAACCGATGGGGGGCGCGGGGGGGGGGGGGGGTTCATCCTTCTAGCTCCCCTGAGGAAGCGGATGACCAGCTCGTTTTTTTCCCCATGACTGGCCATGCAGGGGTTCAGCGAACGCCGCGACGGCCGTCACGTATACTTTGAGCGTGGACGGGGACCTGCCCTTATCCAGCAGCTCTTGTAAAAACACGAGCAGCGACGACACCCCACATGTCTGTGGGTCCAAATCTCTGCCGGTGCACCATTTTGAAAACGCAGACCATGTGGATGCGTAGAGTCTTCTCGTGGAAGGGGCTCTAGCGTGTATGATAGTGTTTAGTACTCCTTCTGGCAAAGCGACGGGTAGTCGTTGATCACCCACGCGTGCAGCGCCCAGCGGTCTGGGTGGGGATGCCAGATCGTGCCGCGAGCTTGAGAGAGGAGATCTGCTATCACTGGAATGGGCCACGGGGCTGTCAGTGACAGCTGCGTAATCTCCGGGAACCATGTCTGATTCTCCCAGCGCGGGGCTATGAGGAGCACCGAGTGGCGCGTTTCCCTGATCCTCTGTATTACCTGTGGCAATAGCAAGATGGGAGGGAAGGCGTAAAGCGGGTGGTGGGGCCAGTCTTGGGCCAGCGCGTCCTCGCTTTTCGAGAAAAATAGTGGGCAGTGACAGTTCTCCTCTGACGCAAAGAGGTCTATCTCTGCTCTGCCGAAAATGCGCCATAACTTCTGGACTGTTTGAGCGTGCAGGTACCATTCCCCTGGGGGAATATTGTCTCTGGACAGTCTGTCTGGGCCGTCGTTCAGGTAGCCTGGCACGTGCGTCGCCCTCAGCGAGCGCTGATGGCACTGGGACCAACTCAGTATGTGTTCTGTCAGATGGAAGAGGTTCCTGGATCTGACACCGCCCTGACGGTTTAGATAGGATACCACAGATCCGTTGTCCGAGCGGACCAGGACGTGGTGACCCTGAATGATCGGGAGGAAGACAATTTATGTGAAGGAGCTTTTCCTGAACTAACCATAGGCCAAAAAACGGTGAGCCCTCGCAGACCGCACTCCAACCCGTGTTGGACGCGTCTGTCGAAATGACTTTTCGGCGAGATACAGCTCCCATCGTCACTCCCGATACCATCCGGCCACTGTCCAGGGCTGCAGAGCTGAGATACAGGTCTGAGTCACTCTGATCGGCTGGCGGCCCGTGGCCCAAGCCCGGCGAGACGCGCGGGTGTTTAGCCAATGTTGAAGCGGGCGCATGCACAGTAAACCCAGCTGGAGTACTGCTGCGGCTGAGGCCATGTAACCTAACATTCTCTGAAAAGTTTTCAGAGGCGTGAGGCTGTTCATCTGAAAAGATGCGCGCGCTGTGTTGATAAGCGAGCCGTCATAGCCACGGAGTCTAGTTCTATTGCAAGGAAGGAAATCGCCTGACTGGGCTGTAGTGAGCTCTTGGTCCAATTGACTGCAAAAACCAAGCTGTTCAGATGACTGAGGAGAACTGCCCTGTGAGACAGAAGCTCCGTATGTGATTGTGCCAAAATCAGCCAATCGTCCAAATAGTTCAGGATTCACAAGCCCTGACTCCGCAGGGGTGCGAGCGCCGCATCCATGCACTTTGTGAAAGTACGGGGTGCTAAGGACAGGTCGAATGGAAGGACCCCTGGCGCACATGTGCGAGGAGTTTCCTGACTGTAAAATAACGTCTGTAAAACCCTGACTCGCTCAGAGAAGGCGGCACTCTCTCTATGGCCCTTTTGCACAGAAGGTTTGCTATTTCTGAACGAAGCATGCAGGCTGCTTCCGTGTTCACAGTAGTTTCGAGCCGCGCTCGGAAGCGGGGAGGGCGGCGATCGAACTGTAGCAAATAGCCCTGTTTTATCGTGCTTAACACCCATTTGGATATCCCTGGGATAGCTTCTGATTGTGTGCGCGCGCTTACTGTCCTTATGCATGACTGCTCGCAGACAGCAGGGACAGGCTGTTCTGTGAGTGACTTCCCGATTGAGGTGAATGGGGAAAGAGTCACATCTGTTAAGTGATGTGCGAGCATAGTCACGGGCACGGGACTTACATACGAAGAGGTGTTTGCTGGCCGTGTGACAGAGCGGGCAGAGAAGGGGCGAGCGCACGGACTCGTGGGCATGTTTATTGACTCTAACATTGGATGCAGCTATGATATGACGGCGCGAGCGCCTCTCATTGGACGTGAGTTCACTCAAGTTCGTCAATAGGCTGCAGCAGTTGCCGCAGAGCAACCAATGAGCTCGCTAGCTAGCCCGCACAAGGTCTGCAGCTGCTGCACTGCGTTGACAATGGATACAAAAATTAAGGATAATTTTTTGGCTTCAATATCTCAGAAAAGATTAATCTTTCCCGTAGCGTAAGCTAGCTTACGCAATACGAGAGAACCTCTCGTAAGAGAACTTCACCCGCTTATCGGAAACTGTTGTTGGACAATTTGGCAGGCCTTACACTAGTTATAGCATGAAATAAACATAAATGAACACCAGAAGGTAGACTATGTTGCAAGAAACAGTACTTACTGAAATCCATATCATGTCACATGTAATCACTCAATCAGTGTTTCAAGCACGTAAAGATGTCAATAAAACAGCTTGCAATCATTATGTCAGTAACGTTAAATTTACTTCAGAATATCTTTTCCATAACTGGATATTTATTTATAAAAAATCAACACTAGAGAGGAGCATTTTGCTAAATATATGCACTATATCAAATATTCATCATATTTTTATGTAACCTTATTTACCACCATAATTATGTCATTATTTATTATTAAAACGTCCTTGTGCTCAATTTAAATGTTTGTTTACAAATCATTTATTATTAATTAAGGTTTGTTTGTTTGTTTGTTTCTTCTACTTTTTTTTAATTGACATGTATTGTAACTCCAAATTAATCTATATCGAATTGAATCAAATAATGTTTCTTGTTCCCAAATCAGCATATTAGAATGTTTCTATATATATACTGTATATATATTCCCCAAACATTCAAACATTATAACTGTTTTGGCTATTGATGTTATTATGAATATTAACTAGGCGATATAGTGTTTGCCCATAGTATTCATAAATTGTTGCCTAAAAAAAACAGTGTTAACCATATTACGATTAAAGTAACACTATGTAGTTTTTCAACCTTCATAATATATTTCCAAGACCCTTGTGATGGTACATCGGCTTAAATGAGTTAAGTTAACATGACACTTCTGCCATAGCCTGACGTGGTCTGTATCGCTTTTACTGGCACTATGTAACTTCGGGTTTCGGGTAGGAACCCGTGCACAAAAAGAACTACAAAATTCGACTGCTTTACGTCAAACGCTACAATAGTCATTATTTCGTTTTTCTTCGTTTCTGATGTCACAATACATCATCCTTTCATGAAATCATGTAACATACATACTCTACCTTGTCTGTGGACATCGTTCATTCTAAAGCCAGTGCTGGATAAACAGCGAGCGTGCGTGCGACAGTAGGCTAAATTATTTACGACAGCGGTAATGGACAATTTCGTTTCCAACCGATAGGGCGACCGAAGAGGAAAAGTTACTTGGTGTTACTTTAAACTTTAAAATCATTCAGTCATTCAATTGACTGCTAGTGCAACCGGTTTCCAGAGGCTTCGGTTTAGTCTGAAAGCTTTTTTTTATGTGTCCACTAGTGTAAGAAATTATAGTCTGCTCCGATCCAACTTCCACTCCAATATATATTGTCAATGTTCCTTCACTAAAAGAGCTTATTTATCATAAGAGACAATTCATTCCAATCTCATTAATATGTAAGTAATATGCAGAGTCACGGTTATCACCTATAGCATGGGGAGCGACAGCAGGCAATCAAGAATCATCTTGATTACAGGGACTTAAAATAAATGTTATCACCTTAACATTTGACCGTTCTACACTGAAGTGATGTACATTGTGTTTTGCACTTTACAGTTGTGATGATGATGATGTCACCTGTTAAGCATGAGAGTTCTGCCAGTAAGTTAAATGAATCAGTTGGGTTGATTGGATTATCATCAAGATGTGAATGAGACTGTTATGCTGATGAGATCAGGACTGTGGAAATGGGCTGACTCCTGTACTTCAGTTACATACTGAGGGGGGAGACGAATGGGATACCGCATAAAATGTTTGAGCTGAGATTATTTAGGCAAGGTGCTTCGTGTACCTTGCCACTGCTATGCTGTAATGAACTTAATTTTTGAGATCTTCGACGTCTGCATCATTTTTTCTTACACTGGTAAGCACTAAGGAGTGTATAACATGTTTTATTTAGTTGGAGCTTGTTGAGGTTGAGATCCTGTGTTCTTTAAGCCTTTAATTGATTTGCTCATTCATTTCTTCATTAGTTTCATTCAGATGCCTAAAAGTGAACTTTAGAATGAGGGTCTGTTTTTATTTTACGTTTTTTAAAGTGGATGCTGTTGTACGATGTCTAAAGATCAGGATCATGATGTCACAGTTATCTTCAGGTTGTCTTAATTATTATGGACTTTTAGTTTCTTTTCATTCATTCTCACATGTTCCTTTGTTTGAATTTCCTTCCACTCCTTTGTTTCCATGGTCACCACCATCATTATGAGTTTGTTTGGTTAAGCTGTGTTCTATTAATAATCTTGTTTGACTCATTATTTAAGTTCTGTCTCACAGTCTTTCATCGTTTGGTCACGTTTACATTTAGTGTGTGTTGCTCCCGTCTGTTTGCCTGTTCTGAGGATTATTGTTATAAAACTCGTGTTGGAACCTTATTCTTCATCTTTGTCTGTTTACCTGCAGCCACCCGTGACAGATGACCGAACCAAATATGGAATACCCTGCAAGATATGCTGCAGTGGCTCAGATGAGCCACGATGTCTTCAGTTACATGGAACAATTTTGTCATCTTGCCATCACAGCGATGACTCTACGACGACGAGACCCTGAAGTCCCTGTTCTAGATCGGGGGGAAATTACCATCTTTCCTTTGACCGCACCACCGGACTGAACTGGAAAGAAGCCATAATCCAGTGTCTGGAGAGCGTCCTTCCCCGATCCAGGACACAGCCAGACACAGTGCACAAATCACATCGACCGCGGCAAATTCGTGTGAGGCCCCCGCAGGTGGAGAGCACCCGCCACGAAGCGTCAGCCAGAGCCCAAAGAGAAGAGGACAGAGCTGACCCTCATCCCGGAAGTGGAGCTTCATCGTGAGTCTGAACAGGGGTGTGAGCCTGCGACATCCGCAGACAGGGGAATAGAGAAGATGGACAATGAGGACTGGCTGATAGATTTCAATGAAGAAGTACTGATGCCCACCCTATCCCACCCGGGACCTTCATCATTGCTGTTTCTGGACAGCACTAATGGCTGTATGCACTATGATTCATTCATTTAACCAACCTGCATGGACTGTGTTATGCTCACCGTTATTTTGTCAGAATTCGTATTGCCACCACCACCGTGAAGCTCAACCAGTCCTCCAGCCCCGCTGCGGCCGGTCTACTGCGCTGGCTCCCTGTGATGTCGAACCTCTGCTCTCTTCGCTCCATCTCGGCCTGTCGACCTGTCGGCTCCGCATTAGCTCCTCATCTTTGGCTCCACTGGAGACACTCTGCCTTGTGGCTCCACCGGGTTCCCTTGTCCTGCCTGCTCTCCCTTGGTCAGTCGTCACTCTACTTCCACAACAGACTTACGGGCCATCCGCTCAGCTTCGCCAAGGACTCGAGTGCCATTTTCCTGCCACTCCTTTGTTTCCATGGTCACCGTCATTACGAGTTTGTTTGGTTCAGCTGTATTCTATTAATCATCTTGTTTGAGTCACAATTTAAGTTCTGTCAATGTTCGGTCAGGTTTACATGTAGTGTACAGTATGTTGCTCCCGTCTGTTTGCCTGTTCTGAGGATTATTGCTATTAAACTTGTGTTGGAACCTTATTCTTCATCTTTGTCTGTTTACCTGCAACCACCCGTGACGCATGCATTCTATTCCTCACAGTAATAGAGAAGCCGGTCCAAATATTAGTGGTGATGCAGACAGACTTGTGGAGACTCGTTTAATCAGAACCCATGTGTGATTTAAGATTTAAGATGACCCAAAAGAACATGGCTTAGACGGATGGAACCTAGACAGATAAAAAAGTTTCCTGAGCACTGATTCAAAATCAGAGCATTTCAACACATGCATGTGCATGCATATGCTGGTTTAACCAAATCAGAGATCAAACGATAATCATTTTGACCAATATTGTTGACTGTATTTTTGTCACGATTCCTGTCTTGTGTTCCCCTTGTCTTGTGTAGACTTTTGTTATTTCCTGTTTTGTGCCATGTGTTTGTAGTCATTTGTAGTTTTCCTGTTGATTAGTTTTATGATTGTTCTCAGGTGTATCTTGTTTCCTCATTACTTAGTTAAGCTTGTTTGTCCCTGTTTATTTATAGCCCTTGTGTTTCACTTGTTACTTTGTCAGTTGTTGCATGTGTAATGGTTGCCTCTGTGATCCCCTGGTTTTATTCCTTTATTTTTCCAAGTTCTATGTTATTTGTTTTATGTGTTACTTTATTAAATCACCCTGCATCTAGATCCTTGTCTTCATCTGCTTTCCTCAGCTTCGTCACAATTTTACACTTTTCTACTGAATCGGTTATCTTTTTTACAATTACAATCCTACTGTGCATTCAACAGAAGTAAACAATGGTATTCACTGGTGAATAAACAAACTCATTTAATGACAGTGTCGTAATCTGTATGAATTATTCAACTTTTTACGTGCAGTACACCCACCAGATGTGGAAATATATGAGTGCTGTTGTATGAGTGTCTGATATCCATATAGTCTTTTTAGTGCTGGACTGGCTGTATGGATGGTAAACTATAAACATAAATAATTAAAATAATGCAAAAGTTAAAATATTTTTGTAATAGTATTAATTCTATATAATGCTAATAATTAGTAGTACTAATAATTTTTATTAATTCTAATTAATTAATTGTAATATGTAATGTCTTTGACAAAAACAAAAAATAATTAGTTTTGATTGTATGAAAATGATTATGCACAAAGCTTTTTTAATGTAAAACATATTGTCTTGACTTTAACTTGTAATCAAACATTTATTTCATTTCATTTAATTATGACAGTTGTATTTTCTACAATCTTTATAAATGTCCAATCTAGTAGCAAATTATATAGTCAATTCGAGTAGTAAGGTTCCCCAGTAGCACAAGCTGGTTAAGCATGAAATGCATATTTTGGCAGTAGGAATTACTCAAAGACTGTGCTTTATGATGCCCTGTTTAATTTGCTGGCTAAATTGTAAGGCATGTTCATGAATGGGAGTGGAGAACGTCTCAGGTTACTATTGTAACCATAGTTCCCTGAGAAACAGGGAACGAGACGATGCGTCGAACGACACGGTGGGAATGCCTCTTGCGTGATTGCGTCTGAAGCATCTATGCCAACTAGTCCAATGGAATGAGAGAATGAGCGTCACGGGCGGGTGACGTCATGAACCAGGAAAGGATAAGAGCACTTCCGCTGCTCGCCGGCATTTAGCTTCGACAGTTGCCGAAGCAAGCCGATCGCAGGGACGCAGGAAGTATGGCAGGGGGACGCATCGTCTCGTTCCCTGTTTCTCAGGGAACTATGGTTACAATAGTAACCTGAGACGTTCCCTTTATCGAAAAAGGGAACTTCGAGATGCGTCGAACGACACGGTGGGAACGAGAATACCCAACCCGCCATAATTACAAGTACCTGAGTGTCAGTCTGTTGATCTAAGCACTCAGCACCTGAGAACCTGGGGCAGCATCCAGGTCCAAACTGTAAAATCTCACGAATGTGAGCGGAGAGGACCAGCCCGCCGCATCACAAACATCTTGAAGAGATACCCCCTGCAATATGGCTTTAGAAGCCGCCATACTCCTGGTCGAGTGAGCTCGGACCACCAAAGGACAAGGCTGGCCCGAGTACTCGTATGCTAGTGAAATAGCCTCGACTATCCACTTACTGACTGTCTGTTTTGAAGCAGGAAGACCTTTCTTAGGTGATCCAAAGCAAATCAGTAATTGGTCGGACTTTCTGATTGAGGACCTGGGACACAAAAGGTGCAGTCTTTCCTGGTCCGCAGTTGCAAATGGAGGAGGACAGAAAGCCTGCAGCACAATAGGCCTCGGAGTCAAGGTTGGAACCTTAGGGACGTATCCCTGTTTTGGATATAGGAACGCCTTGACCATCCCCGGTGCAAATTCAAGGCAGGTGGGGGAGACCGAAAGAGCCTGAAGGTCACCAACTCTCTTTAGGGACGAAATAGCTAGCAGAAAGATAGTCTTGAAAGTCAGGAATTTTTCTGAGACCGAATCTAAGGGCTCGAATGGGGCCCTAGACAGGCCTTCTAGAACTATAGTCAAATCCCAAGCTGGCACCTTAGTGCGAGTTGCAGGCCTCAGCCTCAAAGTGCCACGAAGGAAACGTGTAATCAGGGGGTCTCGACCCAAAGATATACCTCCCACCATAGTATGGTAAGCCGCAATGGCTGCCACGTAAACTTTTAGTGTGGAAGGACAAAGACCTGACACAAAGCGCTCCTGCAGGAACTCGAGTACTGTGTTGACAGAACAGTTAACTGGATCCCAATGATGTCGGTGACACCACAAGGAGAAAACTCTCCATTTAAGCGCATAAAGTTTCCTCGTAGCCGGAGCTCTGGAGCTTAGGATGGTCTCAGCAGCCTCAGCTGAAAGACCACTATCTATAAGTTGGGCCCCCTCAGAGGCCAAACCCAAAGATTCCATATCTCTGGTCGAGGGTGAAATATTGTGCCCCCGGCCTGAGACAGAAGGTCCCTCCTCAAAGGGATCTCCAATGGAGGCCCGTCTAGCAGAAGGATCAGGTCCGCAAACCAGATCCGACTTGGCCAGCGTGGTGCTACTAGCAGTAGGCTTATTCCATACCGACGGACCCTCTCCAGAACTCCTGGGAGCAGAGCAACAGGGGGAAAGGCGTACAGACGTAGCCTCGGCCACGTCTGCACCATGGCGTCCAGCCCCAGGGGGGCTGGGTGCGTCAGAGAATACCAGAGAGGACAGTGCGTCGTGTTCTGAGACGCGAACAGATCCACCTCTGCCTGACCATATGCCTCCCAGATTTTCTCCACCGCCTCGGGGTGGAGTCTCCAATCCCTGGCCTCAGCTCCTGCCTCGACAGGATGTCTGCTCCTATATTCTGGTCCCCAGGAATATACACTGCCCTCAGAGAGAGTACCTTCCCCAGAGACCACAGGAGGATCTGGTGCGCCAGTTTGCAAAGCGGACGCGAGCGCAGACCCCCCTGGCGGTTCAGATAAGAGACCACTGATGTGTTGTCTGTTCGAACGAGCACATGATGGCCTCTTAGGTCCGGAAGGAAATGTCTCAACGCATTGAAGACGGCCATCATCTCCAGGCAATTTATGTGCCAAGAAAGATGATGGCTCTTCCACAGACCCTGAACCGAGCGGCCTTCCATTACCGCTCCCCAGCCGGTGAGAGAAGCATCTGTCGAGATCACTACTCGATGGCAAAGAGCTCCCAACACCGGACCCTGGGTTAAGAACCAGTGTTTTTTCCATATCTCTAAGGCACGAAGGCATCGCCGCGTAACCTTGATCATACGAAACGGGTTTCCCCTCGGGGAGAACCCCCTGGTTCTGAGCCACCACTGTAAAGGCCTCATGTACAGCAGGCCAAAAGGTATCACGTTGGACGCTGCTGCCAGTAGACCCAACAGTCTCTCGAACTGTTTTACAGTGCGTGACTGACCTAGCTTTAGCTCTTTGATGGCTGACAGGATAGCAGCTACACGAACGGGCGACAGGCTGGCCCTCATCGTCACTGAATCCCATACCACACCAAGGAAAGTGGTTCTCTGTACTGGAGAAAGTACACTCTTCTTGGCATTGAGCCTCAACCCCAACATTCGTATATGAGCGAGAACGACACCTCGGTGTCGAACCGCCAACTGTTCTGATTCCGCTAGAATCAGCCAGTCGTCGATATAATTCAAAATGCGTATGCCCTGAAGCCTGAGAGGGGCTAAAGCTGCATCCATGCATTTCGTGAATGTGCGGGGTGACAGAGCTAGGCCGAAAGGAAGAACCCGATACTGGTATTCTTTGCCCCTGAAAGAAAACCTTAGGAACTTCCTGTGCTGAGGGAGGATGGAGATATGGAAGTATGCATCCTTTAGATCTATCGTGACGAACCAGTCCTCGGATCTGATTTGGGTCACGATCTGTTTGATGGTCAACATCTTGAACTTGAGTTTCTGAACTGACCGATTCAACAGGCGAAGATCTAAAATGGGACGCAACCCCCCATCCTTCTTTGGAACAATGAAATAACGGCTGTAAAAACCCGATTCTCTGTCGGGAGAGTACACCTGTTCTATAGCTTCTTTTGCTAACAGGGCCTTTACTTCTTGCTCCATTACCAGAGCCTGCTCGGGATGCACCACAGTGGGCAGCACCCCGCTGTAACGAGGAGGACGAGAACCGAACTGGATTCTGTACCCTATCTCTACAATCTGAAGGACCCAAGGAGAAATATTCGGCAGAAGCTTCCACGCTGCCAGAAAATTTACTAAGGGAACCAGCCTCTCGAGGCTGGTCTCTGGTGTTACTGAGAGAGCCAAATCTGGAGCCTGAAACATAATGGCAGGAACTACCTGACCTGACTGCTCTAAAGCCCCCCTCAGAGGGCGCGAAACCGATGCTGTGCCGCAACACAGCATCATCGACTCGCTGGAGACCACTGCGCCCTGAAGCACCGGAGGTGGCAGGGTTGGCAGGAGGGCCTCGTGAGGACCCCGAAGTGGAACGGGCACCGTGTGATGAGGTGAACACCACTCCACTTCGGTCGGGGCTGTCCCCACAGGCCTGGTGCCTAAGCATCAGGACCTTTTTTTTTTTTTGAGCCGAAGCCTTCTTCGCCTGAAGAACGGTCCTCAGATCCGGCTTAGGCTTAGTCGACTTCGGTTGAGAGGGCTGCGTCTGTCTCCAGTATCTACGTGGAGGTGCACGAGACGCAACACTCTCTTTTTGTTGCACACGATATGATGAGCTATGCGGCTGGGGCTGCTCACGCCCAGCATCCCCAGGGGGCTGGACACGGCGAGGGATAAACTTTTTAAATGCATCAGACTGTTTTTTAGTCTCCTGGAACCTTTCCACTGCAGCGTGGACTGCGTCACCGAAGAGACCAGAGGGTTCAAGAGGAGCGTCTAATAAAAAAGTTCGATCTTTATCTTTAATCTCAGAAAGATTCAACCATAAGTGCCTCTCAGTGGCTACCAAAGCTGCCATAGACCGCCCAATAGCTCTAGCGGTCTCTTTAGTAGCCCTGAGAGAAAGATCGGTAGCCCTACGAAGTTCTCGAACATCGTCATGACTAACACCCTCACTATTATCCAAATCCCCCAGCAGGTCAGCCTGATAAGCCTGGAGCAGTGCCATGGTGTGTAAACACGCTCCAGCTTGACCTGCCGCCGCATAAGCTTTGCCCACTAAAGTGGATGTAGTTTTGAGCGGTCTAGTGGGCAAAACTGGGGCTCTCATAGCCGATGCTGGACCAGGCGCGAGATAACTCGCTAAATTTTGCTCAGCCTGGGGCATCGACTCTTGAATATAATTCTTGAATAAGTGGTGGTTTGAGGGCTAAAAACACGAGATGAATATGGTTTATTCCAAGATCTAGATATTTCACTATGTAAATCAGGGAAAAATGGGAGCCCTCGTGGTGGACATAATGTGGCTGAAGAGAGAAATCGCTCATCTAACTTGCTTTTAGGGCGAGTGTTTTTATTCTCAGATGGCCATTCAATATTTAACTTCTCTACAGCTCGTGACATGACATCCACCAGCTCATCATACGCCGGGGAAATAAACTGTGTATCCCTTTCCCCCGTGTGTGCATTCTCACTTTCAACACTCATAACATCAACTTCCTCAGAAGAAGAACAATGCAGAAAGGGAGAGCTTCTCTTCCCGGGCGGGAGAAACCGCAGAGCGTGCTTCCGACACCGGGAGAGGAGAGCTAGATCTCCCAGGTAGGGAAGGAGAAAAGGTCCGCGGACCCGTCTCCAACCCCTCCGAGAGATCTAACTGCGATCCCCAAGAATGCATTCTCCGCGTTGCCTCGGCAGACGCGGGTCCTGATCCTTGTGGATCGCGAGCCTGACCACTCACACTATCAAAGAGTGACAGGCGGGAGCGAAGCATGCGAAGCGGTAGCTTCTCACAGTGTTGGCACTCAGCCCCCTCGAAGGCTGAGGCCGCATGCTCCGCACCCAAACAAATCACACAAAGCTCGTGTGTGTCCCCACCCGTTAAATAACGCGGGCAGGGAGGAACACACTGCTTGTAAACTTGTTTCGCCATAACGTTTCCAACAATATTGTAACAGACAACAATAAATAGACAGAGACAGTTTGACACAGATCGCTTGCTGAGGCAACAGAAGCTAAATGCCGGCGAGCAGCGGAAGTGCTCTTATCCTTTCCTGGTTCATGACGTCACCCGCCCGTGACGCTCATTCTCTCATTCCATTGGACTAGTTGGCATAGATGCTTCAGACGCAATCACGCAAGAGGCGTTCCCACCGTGTCGTTCGACGCATCTCGAAGTTCCCTTTTTCGATAAAGGGAACAAAAGGTTTTTTGTTAGCACAAAACAAGAAAAAAAAATATTTTGTGCTTATGGACAGATGACTAGAACGGACTCATCTCGCCATTTCCGTACTTTCTCTCTCTTTCTCACTAAGCTGTTATTTTGCTCTGCAATCACAGTCATGTTTGAGTCTGGGGACCAGAAGTCCACTGCCATGAAATTAAATTAGTCTCTCCAGATCCACAGGCCTCACCTTCTTTTGATTACAATTCTTTTTCTTCTTTTGAAACTCTTTTGTTCTCCATTTGTTCTCTCATATCTTCTCATGAGGGAAGTGTGCAGTCTAAAGCGCACTCGCACAATGTGCAGGGACCTCAACGTTCCCAAGATTTTTTCTTTCTGCTTTTCTTTTCTGAAGCCGAGAATGTCTGAAAGCACTGTTAAACCACATTGTCATTAGTTGGTTACATCAGAACAGAGGGAGACTGGAGGAGATTTTCTTCAATCACAGGCCATCTATACCCGGCAGACATGCTGACTGCAGCTGTGCTTGTCTTCATCTGGGAACCGTTTTCACGAGCACCGCTCAAGCCCTTGCGCCCTAATAGGCTGATAATCCATACACAGTCATACAACATGTGATTTGGCCTCTCGCTGTGTGTTTATTATTTATGATTTTTCTGGGAAAGGAGTCACACCGCATAATGTGTTGTTAAACTTGTGCAGATGGAGGGGTTCCTGTGTTTCAGCATTGATTACTCTTGCATTGATTGTTTAGCACTGATTGAAGTAGAACCCCATGCATGGTGACCTTACTTTCAACTCCAATAAACAAACTCTGCATGTGTTTCGTAAAGCTTTCAGCCATCATACTCTCTGATGATGGAGGACTGTTTCTATCCCGGTACATTAATGTTGAATGTTTCCAATGCTTCCTCTAGAGGAAACTGTACAGTGCTACATGTAAGGTGCTGTTCTCTCAAATAGGTAGGTTGATGTCAAACATTCAAAAATGAGATAGTTAGATAGATGTAAAAATGTTAAAAATGTATGATGGTCTTTCACTCTAAAAGTGGCTTCATGATAAATTGAGGGTTCCTATGAATAGCAGGTTGACATTTTACCGCAAGTTCCAGCATTCAAAAGCAGAATTTTAGAACCCCTCGGTGAAAGCCAAAAGACAAACACATTTCCTTTTTTCCAGCATACTTTCCAAAGTGCAGATGTTGCAGAAGTGTCACATTACGAGAATCTTACCTCTGTTTTTAGGGATGTTGCAAAGTGTGTGTGTGTGCGTGCGTGCGTGCGTGCGTGCGTGTGTGAGAAAGGAGAGAGAGAGAGAGAGAGAGAGAGAGAGAGGAGAGAGAGAGAGAGAGAGAGAGAGAGAGAGAGAGAGAGAGAGAGAGAGAGAGAGAGAGAGAGAGAGAGAGAGGAGGAGAGAGAGAGAGAGAGGAGGCCAAAACGAGAGGTCTTAAAAAGTTCACAGCCTGCAGTGGAAAGTGTTTCTCCATCTCCCACAGATATCCTCATTCTCTCCCTCCGTTAGCTACCGAGCTGGAAGCAATTTGGTTGTTACTGAAAATCAGTTGACGTGGGATTTCTGACAGTAACAACACAAATATTCAGGAAACAACCATTCCTGAACTTAACAAACATTTGATAAAGAAAAATCTGACATGGCCAAGTTTAGGGCAACTCCCAGTCTGTTTAATTACCTTGATATATTTAAATACAATATAAATGCATGGCATTGTGAGAGATATCCTTGAAGGGTGTGCTCACATCTGCTCAGGCATATGTTTTTTCATGGTGAGGTCCTACTGTAATGTTTTCCGTGTCTTTATTTTGCCTGTGCTGACATGTTTATCTATGCTGGCTGTTTTCTCAGTACACTCTAACCTCTGGCTGTCCCCTTGCTCAGTGTTACAGGTGGAAAATGCTGTTTGTGTGTCCATCTCTTTCCCCTGAGTCCCTGAGCAACCTCAGCCAAGCTGATACATCACATCAGTCCTGTGGGCCATCTTCTCTCTCTCTCTCTCTCTCTCTCTCTCTCTCTCTCTCTCTCTCTCTCTCTCTCTCTCTCTCTCTCTCTCTCTCTCACACACTCACACACACACACACACAAACACAAACACACACACACACACACACGTATTAAGTACTGTTTCATGATGCGGTTCCACATTTTTTTCTTTAAAGCCTCACAATTTATCACAGTATCTATCTATCTTTAAGGCTTATAAACATTCTGTTTCAAGAGTTTAGCACGTGTAACCCAGGTTACTAGAGCGCACACCAAACCTATGAGAGAAGGAAGGAGAAAGACAGAAGTTAGGTTTATAAGTAATTTATTACTTTTATTTTGATGGAAAAAAGGTTGAATGTGAATAATAAAACATGTAAATGTGACAAACTAAAAAAGTAATTAATTCGATTAATTCGAATTAGCCCCGCCCTCAACTGCCGCGTCATGACTAGCGCGAGAGTGAAGTGAGAAAGAAGTTGTCACAGAGAAAGCGCGAGTGAAACGTACTCGGTTACTAACGTAACCTCGGTTCTCTCTAGAGAGGGAACGAGTACTGCGTAATATCTTACGCTATGGGGAAAACTCTTTTCCTCAAGATATTGAAGCCAAAAATTATCCTTAATTTTTAATCAATGTAAAACGCTTTGCAGCAGCAAGCAGACAAGGGCGAGACAGCTCGCGCGCCCATTGGCTGCCTTGCTGGAAAAGCTGCAGCCTATCGAGTGAGGCACTGCGTGACGTAATGACGAATGGGGGCGCTTCGCGCCCATTTCGTCATGTCCCGCCAGTAAAGGCGTGGTCTCGCCCTATAAATACCCTCGATAGCTGTATTTCCTCTGATTTTTCAACGCCGAAGCGAACCAGAGCGTATTCCAAGCATGGCAAGATACGCAGTACTCGTTCCCTCTCTAGAGAGAACCGAGGTTACGTTAGTAACCGAGTACGTTCTCTTACGAGAGTATCTCTTGTACTGCGTAATATCTTACGCTATGGGGAACACAGTGTAACACGCCGTGCGGACAGGGATCCAACACCAGAGTCCCAGGGCCGAAGCCCGGGGCGCATCTAGTGCACAATCACCACAACTCTCACAGAGTAGAGGAGGAGAGGCTAGAAGCATCACTCCTTTATAAATAGTCCCGTAGGGGTATCAGACCCGTAAGGGTACCACACTCATGGAGCTGCCGCATCGGACTGAGCGATGCACAGGCCAACACTCCACACACAAGCCGCATGGCGGCCGATAAGCCCGAAGTTCAGACCGCCAAAAGCTTAGCTTGTAAGGCGGGCACCTCCAGGTTATAGTACTTGATAAATGTAGACGGCGAAGCCCAGCCCGCAGCCGTACAGATATCTTGCAGGGAGACCCCGCTATACCATGCCCACGACGAGGCCACGCCTCTCGTGGAGTGCGCTCTGACACCCAATGGGCACTGCAGGCCCTTGGAAGTGTAAGCCAGCGCTATGGCATCCACTATCCATCTGGATAGGCTCTGTTTTGAAGCGGCAAGTCCCTTAGAACGCCCGCCAAACAACACGAAAAGCTGCTCGGTCTGTCTGAACCCAGCCGAGCGGGACACATAAGCCCTTAACGCCCTGACAGGGCAAAGGAGACTCGCGTCCTTCTCCCCATTGAGAACAGGAAGGGCAGACAGGGAAATTACCTGGGCCCTAAACGGTGTATTGAGGGATTTCGGCACGTAGCCGTGCTTCGGTTTGAGTACGACCTTTGAGTCGTTAGGCCCAAACTCCATACACGACGCGCTTACAGAAAGCGCCTGTAAGTCCCCTACACGCTTCACTGAAGCGAGAGCCAAGAGAAACACCGTCTTAAGGGACAGGTGCTTCATGTCCGACAGCTGGATCGGATCGAACGGGGCGCCTTTCATGGCCTCCAAGACCGTGGAAAGGTCCCAAGTCGGGACTGAAGGGGGCCTGGGAGGGTTTAACCTCCGAGCTCCTCGTAGGAAACGCACGACTAAGTCGTTTCTTCCTAGCGACTGGCCAGACACCGGTTTAGCAAACGTTGCTATGGCCGCCACATAAACTTTGAGCGTGGATGGGGTCCTGCCCTTATCCATCAGCTCCTGAAGGAAGGAAAGCACTTCCGTAACCCCGCAGTCCACAGGTGAAAAGCCCCGGGCTCGACACCAAGTAGAGAACACCGACCATTTCGAGGAGTAGAGCCGTCTGGTAGACGGAGCTCTAGCCTGCGCGATCGTGTTTAGCACTCCTTCCGGGAGGCTAGCGGGTACCCGTTGATGGCCCATGCGTGCAGGGACCACAGATCCGGGCGAGGATGCCAAATCTAGCCTTCCGCCTGAGAGAGGAGATCTCTCCTCAATGGTACAGGCAACGGGGCAGCGCTGGTCAGCTGCATCAGGACCGGAAACCAAGCCTGGTTCGTCCAGAGCGGAGCTACAAGCAGCACTGGGCATCCGTTTTCCCTGATCCGCTCCAACACCTGAGGCAGGAGCGAGACGGGGGGAAAAGCATACAGGGGACCGCTGGGCCAGACATGGGCCAGCGCGTCCCTGCTTTTTGAGAAGAATACTGGGCAGTGAGCGTTTTCGCGGGACGCAAATAGGTCCACCTGCGCTCTGCCAAACGTTTCCCACAGCAGCTGGACCGTCTGCGGATGCAGCGACCATTCTCCTGGCGGGACATTGCCTCTGGACAGCTTGTCTGGACCCACATTCAGGTGACCAGGCACGTGCGCCGCTTTCAGTGAAAGGAGGTTGCGCTGGGCCCAGACCAAGAGGGGTTCCGTCAGCCTGCAAAGGCTTCTGGACCTGACGCCGCCCTGGCGATTTATGTACGCCACCACTGACATGTTGTCCGACCGGACCAAGACGTGGTGGCCTTTTATCTGGGGACAGAAACGCCGTAGCGCTTTGTCGACTGCTATCATTTCCAAGCAGTTTATGTGAAGGAGCTTCTCCCGCTCTGACCACAGGCCAGCCAGCGGTCTGCCCTCGAGCAGCGCTCCCCACCCTGTGGTTGAGGCATCCGTAGACACCACTTTCACCCTTGAGGCGGTCCCCAGACTCACACCAGACTGATACCAGCTGTTTACTTTCCAGGGTTCCAGAGCCGAAACGCACCGTTGGTCGACCCTGAAGCAACACCAGCCCGCGGTCCATGCCCGGGGCGGGACCCGTGCTTTCAGCCACATCTGCAGTGGGCGCATGCGAAGCAGGCCCAACTGGAGTACAGAGGCTGCCGAGGCCATCAGGCCCAGCATTTTCTGAAACCCTCTGAGCGGAACTATAGAGCCGTGGCGGAAGGATTCCGCGACGTGCTGAATACTTAGTACGCGCTCCGGTGACAGGCGTGCCGTCATGGATAGCGAGTCTAACACTGTTCCCAGGAAAGAAATTCTCTGGCTGGGACACAGCGAGCTCTTTTCCCAGTTGACTGTCAGGCCCAGTTTCTCGAGGTGCTCGAGCAGTGTGGCCCTGTGTTCTATGAGCTCTGACCGCGATCGAGCTAGAATCAGCCAATCGTCCAAGTAGTTCATAACTCGCATGCCCCGAAGTCTCAGGGGTGCGAGAGCCGCGTCCATGCACTTCGTAAATGTACGGGGTGCCAAGGACAGGCCGAACGGCAGTACTGTGTATTGATATGCCTGGCCCTCGAACGCGAATCTCAAGAATCGCCTGTGATGGGACGCTATTCGTATTTGGAAATAGGCGTCTTTCAGATCTATTGACATAAACCAGTCCCCGTGGCGCACTTGCGCGAGGATTTTCCTGGTCGTAAGCATCTTGAACTGGCGCTTCACAAGCGCTTTGTTCAGCTGTCTCAGATCTAGAATGGGTCTGAAGCCCCCATCTTTTTTCGGTACCAGAAAATATCTGCTGTATAAGCCCCCTTCGCTCTGAGCCTGAGATAGGGGCTCTATGGCCCCTTTGCTCAGCAGTTTCGCTATCTCGGCTCGAAGTAGATGAGATACTTCGTTTCTCACCGTAGTCTCGACGCGCGCCGTATAACGGCGGGGACGTCGCGCGAATTGTAGCGAATAGCCTCTCTTTATAGTGTTCAGCACCCAGTCTGATACCCCGGGTAGCTTTGACCACGCGTCTGCGTGAATAGCTAGAGGTAGAATGCAGACCGGGCTCTGGCCGTGACCAGGCAGCGGCTCGAGAGCCCCGGTACCCTGGGAACACAACGCCGTGTTTACAGCGTTCGAGGCGGGGGGCGCGCTGATCACAGCGGGCAGCCTGGCCGCACTCAAATTCTCTATGGCGGGACGCACAGCGAGAGTGAGCGGGGCGAATCCCGTAGGATTCAGCGTGTTTGCGGGGGGATGTGGGCGCAAAACTACGGGCACATCTACTGCACTGTACACGCTTTCGGTCGGAGCCGATAGACTGTGTATCGGTTTCGTTTTTACAGAAACCAAGGGACACACGGCGTGTAGTGTGAGCGGGCATTGTATGGGCGCATCCACTACATTGTCTGCACAATCGACCTGAGTCAGATTTATGTGTGCTAGCCTCGCACCGTGGCGGGCTGTGTCTGGGTGTGGGAATGGGCACTGGGGCGTGGGCATTCTTACGACACTCATAACACCATCGGCCGTGGCCGGTACACCAGAAAATACACTCTTTATTGGATTTATCTGGGTAGCCATAAAAACGGCTTTTGTGTGCAGGCAAGCGGGCTGAGACACCGGCTGCTTCACTGCTAAATACACTGGTACAGTCACATCGCAAGGAACTGAACGAGCGAATCGTTTCGGTGGGGAACCGGCCGCAGAGGGATCCGAACACTGTCGCTTTCCTAGAGTGGCTAGGAAAGCTTCGAGGCCTCGGGCTTGAGCTCAATCTTCGGCCGGGGCCCGCGCTGAGCGGGGCGGCGTCCAGCAGAGCGAGAGCGCGGTCTCTGATCCCGGGCCTGGCGGCGCTGTGTAGCGGCGGCTGCGGGCGATGCAGGCTGAGGCTGAGAGCTGCGAGCAGACGGCTGTTTAGAGCGACCTGCAGCGGAGCTCGAGCGCTTCGGGAGGAAGTGCTTCATGGCCTGCGAAGTCTTCTGCACCTCAGAATATCTGTCCGCGAAATCTTTGACGGCAGATCCGAAGAGGCCCGCAGGGGAGATGGGCGCGTCGAAGAAATACAGAGCGCTCAGCTTCCGTCATCTCAGACAGCGTCAACCACAGATGTCTCTCAGCAACGGTGAGAGAGGCCATATTCCGCCCCATGGCCTGAGCAGCGGCTTTAGCGGCGCGTAGAGCAAGGTCCGTAGCGCCTCGTAAATCCGCCACACTGACAGCCCCGGGCCCTTCCTCGTCCAATTTAAGGAGAAGGTCAGCCTGGTAAATCTGCAAGACCGCCATAGTATGCAGCGCTGAGACCACCTGTCCAGCGGCTGTGTAAGCGCGCCCGTGCAGCGATGACGTCACCCGGCAGGCTTTGGAAGGAAGCGTCGTCTGCACGCGCCGTCCCGCAGAGGGCGGGCAGAGATGCGACGCAACCGCCGCCTCCACAGGAGGAATGGAGAGATATCCTTTATCTCCTGCGCCGACGACAGAGGAAAAAGCCGCAGAGGTGGAAGTGCGCAGCCTGGCGGAGAAAGGGGCGGTCCATGACTTGGCGACTTCGTCGTGAAGCTCAGGGAGGAAGGGGGCGGCCCTAGACCTAGACGGGGTTTCGTCCTTTCTGAGAAAGCGCCCGTCAAGTCTGTTGTGCGGCGGCAACGCAGGCGCCTCCCACTCGAGGTCGATGCACTCCACGGCCTGGGTGAGCAGACGCATCAGCTCAGCCTCAATGCCGGGTCTCTTCCCAGAGGGTTGGCTAGACACGTCAGCGGGGGGGAGGTCCACGGAGCTCGCCCCAATCCTCGCTGTCAGAAGCCACAAGAGAGCATACCTCAGCAGGTTCGTCGAACTCGGGAGCGGATGCGGCGGCAGACGGCGGGCGCTGTCCGTCCGGGAGCGACTCAAGTGAAGCCGGCGAAGCAGGCGGGCGAACCGGCGAGCTTTGGCGGGCTGGAGAAGGCTCGGGAGCGCGCTGGGCGCGACGCTTCTTGCGGCGCGGCACAGTAGACTGGGACGCGGGCTCAGAGAACGACGCCAGGCGAGTCCTCAGAGTCACCATGGGCAGAAGTTCACAGTGAGGGCATCCACCATCCGCGAGCGCGATAGCCGCGTGCTCATGACCCAGGCAGGACACACAGATGACGTGACGGTCCTCATCACTGAGTTGGGCGCGGCACGAGCCACATGAAGGCATCTTTAAAAAGACGCAGCTCTTTTAGAACAGAGAAATGAGTGTTGCGTCACGTAAGCAAACACACACTTGAGCAGAGTAAAGGATATAGTACGCCGGAAAGCGCAGCAGGTACGGCGGCTGAAGGCGGCTGGGCCAGCGACTCCAGATGATGGCACGTCCCGCTGAGAAGGCTACAGGTCAACGGCGCGGCTTCTCACTCCGGATCCAGCGATGCGTGAGCTTCGCTGAAGAGTAGAAAAATCAGAGGAAATACAGCTATCGAGGGTATTTATAGGGCGAGACCACGCCTTTACTGGCGGGACATGACGAAATGGGCGCGAAGCGCCCCCATTCGTCATTACGTCACGCAGTGCCTCACTCTATAGGCTGCAGCTTTTCCAGCAAGGCAGCCAATGGGCGCGCGAGCTGTCTCGCCCTTGTCTGCTTGCTGCTGCAAAGCGTTTTACATTGATTAAAAATTAAGGATAATTTTTGGCTTCAATATCTCGAGGAAAAGAGTTTTCCCCATAGCGTAAGATATTACGCAGTACGAGAGATACTCTCGTAAGAGAACGGCCGCGTGAGTGAAACGGCCGTGTGAAGAGAAATGCATGTAGATTCTGACAAAAAGACAATATTAGATAAGAAATCCTGCAGATTCAGCAGAGGATCGCATCTGTCCTAGTTTCCTAGCTTGTCTAGGATTGCTTCCGATTGATTAACACCCGTTCTTGGTGAGCGAATTATTAATCAGCCATAATATACATTGTTCTGTGTTTTATGGGTTTAAAAAATACTGTGTTGTAGTTTTTGAGAAATATGTTTAAGAAATGTGTTTTTAAAGTGATAAATTGAGAATTAATCTACTGCTAAAAGTGGTTATGGTTTTTCATTTCATTGACGTAATGAGTGTAATGTAGCTCACGTGGAGGTTTTGCTAGCCATGCGGTCTGAGTTATAAGCTAACCAAGTGCACGTCATTTTCAAAATGTCGTTTCTCCACTTTATTTCACATTTGTGGGATTTATTTAAAGGTAAATAAGCCATAAGCAGTGACATGTGTATATATTGCTTTTAAAGGATTTGTTAATGAGAAATTGGTCAAGTTGAAGTGTTAATGTGTGAAAAAGGGAATTGATTGTGACTAATTGTATCTTTCTGCCTTGTGTTGCAAGGTTGGGGTTTTTTTTGTCTTGTTTTGTTTGTTGTCTTGCTTCTTCCTTATGTCGAGTTCCTGTTGTGATGACTTGTGGAATCGAACGAGAAGCTTGAGCTGAAATCTGTCTCTGCCGTCAACGAGGTCAGCTTGGTTGTTGGTGGATTCTGGCGAGCCAACCCTGGTTTTCTGAACTTGGACATCTCTATACACGTTCATCGAGGTGGTAGGACCACACGTGTATGCCTTTGTGTTTTGTATTTTCAAGGACATCGTTGCATCAGTGAAGTGGGAAGGAGTTTCCTATCTCATTTGTTCACTTTGAACTGCCTTGCGGTTCATAAAGGACACTGAACGAGTGAACTGAACATTGAGTTGAAATTTACTCATTTGAGTCAATCCTGATACTATTCAGTGTGTCATTGAGCATTGAGTATTGAAGTATATTGTTTATTTTTATTTATTTCTATTTGTTTTTGAAATTTCCTTCGAAAAGAGTCAACAGAGTTATTAAGTTAACTATTCACTTGGTTTTGAGTGAAACTGATTTCAAGATATTATTTTAAGGGGTTTCCTGTGTAATTTACCTTGAAACTATTGTTTTATTTTTGTTGTTTTTGTTTTGTCCTATTTTCCTCAATCTGAACTAATCATTTCAAAGTAAAAGAAAGAAAAATACTTACCATTTTATACTACATCTGTTTCATGTGGTTCTTTCCCTCTATCTTGCTGCAACACAGGCTTTCGAACGTAGTCTTCTGAATCTGGTCCGAGATATA
The DNA here is from genome assembly GCA_036326025.1 of Chrosomus eos. Taxonomy (NCBI): domain Eukaryota; kingdom Metazoa; phylum Chordata; class Actinopteri; order Cypriniformes; family Leuciscidae; genus Chrosomus; species Chrosomus eos. The sequence continues at coordinate 17,433,739 of CM070818.1, read as the reverse complement.
GAAATTAATTCTGTGCTAAGACCGCTAAGCGCGCGTGTTACACACGTTTTTCAGAACTTTCAAACAAGGCTTTGTCAAGATTTGGATTTGTACTATTATTACATTCAAATTTGAATTGCTATTGTGCATCCTGTTTGCTAAATCAATTCTAAATTCTGTTCTGAATGACGCACAACTCTTGTAGCAACACTGTCACCCATCTATGCTACAAACAAAACCAAAACTAGATCTGTTCCACCACAACATTTAGTTAATGTGAATGGGAGTCATGTACTGTAGTTTTGCTGCGTCGTGTAACAGCATACTCGTTTGAAGATTTTGATCGGAACAAACTCTTTCTTTTATGCCCACCCTTACAAAACCACCGACCCTGTTCAATCCTGCTGCTTCCTTCTTCCAGAACCTCAAATTAAACACTCTTGTTCCAGATCGTGGTAAACACCCTGTGTGTTACCCTGTGCTTTCCCTCTCCCCCATCTTTTTCTTCCACCACTCTTTATTCCTTTATTCTCTATCTATTTCATAAATATACACACACTCACCTGTTGTCTTTGTTATACAACACAGTTGAGCCATTGCATTTGTTTGAGCCATTGCATTGCATTGCATATCTGATGACTAACTTTTGGGGCAAACTGCCACATGTGGCTTTCAAGCATCTTTTGGTCATCTGTGGCCTTACAGGCCAGTGGCGAAGACCAAAGGTATGACTAAGGTGTTTGTTTACAGTATCCTTTCCTCTTTCCTGCAAACATGCCCTTTTCCGCCTTTTACTCTTTCAAAACTCTGTTTAAACTCTCACTTTCATTTTTTGCCCACTTTGCCTTTCCTCCATGTTTCTCTCATTGCCATTCTCTTTGAGAGGGGATCAGGTTTATGTCTCCAGTCAGACTTTTAGTCAGTCATTCCAGTATGTCTCCAATACCTAAATCCAATTACATAGTCTGAGAAAAAAATTTAATAAGGGCCCTTAGAATGTTGGTTCCTCATGAAAGAAATAAGCACTTAAGATGTTTTATTCAGATTTTTCTTTTTATATTCATTTTTGTCTGTATAGCCCACACATGGGAAATTAATTCAACAGATTATTAAAAACAGAACCATGCATAAACTCCATACACTGGAGATCAGTAATATAGTACGAAATGACTTAACACCAAGCACCAAAATGTATTAGTATTTCATATTAGTCTATTTGTAATGGTGTATGGCACTGCCAAGCAACAAAAACGTTCCTGATAAACTAGAGTCACAAGCAAGAGAATGAGGCGGAAAGGGTAAAGGGTTTTGTTTATGAGCTATTTTTTAGTTGAAAACAAGTTTGACAAGTTTTACTGCATTATTTTATGAGTATAAGTTAACAAATGATTTATGATTACTAAATGTTTCTACTAAAAGTTGACTGGACAACACTTATCTACATTTCAGTTTTATATTATTAGTTTGCACATTTATTCTGAGTAAAGTCCATAATAAATTTTAACATAACATAATAAATCAATTCACATTATGATCATATTCTTTCAACATCCGCACTGTACATATAGTAAGGCTACAAAAATACTTTTTGAGTAAATTCAGCAATCTCCAACTAGTTTAATTTTTTTTTAAGTTTAATCTACTTGCATTTTATTGTACTATAGGATACAGATGTAAATAACTGCTAGACTGTAATTCTCTAAGATAATGGCAGAGCTAAAAAAAATGTGCCTTTTTACAAGACAGATTTTTTTTCAGAAACGATTATAAGGCAAAGTTTCTGTATATTTTTTTAATTAAATCTTTTTTTCCATGCTGTTATGTGACCTTTGACATTTTCTATTGAAGAGCCTCTCATTTAAATGATGTGGTTCGTGTGTGACATAAGATTTGTGTTGTGTCTCGGTATCTTCCCTCCCTTTTCTCCTTTATTGTTGGTGGAATTCAACCAATCCCCTCCCATCCCATCACATCCCAGAGTCCCCAAAACCAGAGCATCTGGTTGTGCCTCAGCACCCACTTCCGACCACAGTTTTTCAAACAGGCAGAGAGGGCCTTCGTTCCCGAAAATAACTTGGAAAGTGAGAGGCAAGCATGTAGCTCAATAGCAATAGCAGTTTCTATCTCAGACACTACTGTAGTGTAAAGAGTGTGAAAAGGACATCTTATGCTTCTGTTACATTGACATATGACCTATCTTACTTACATATTATTTTCAAGCTTTTGGTATGAAATGAACATGCATTACATTCTAAGGAAATTGAGAGAGAGGAACAAACAAAAGGAAAGAATTCATTAGCAAAGCGCTGTAATCATACTGATGGTTTGGGTGTAGTCAGTGGCCTAAACACAGTCTATACAAACAAAACAAAGTTTAAAAAGCCTCTGTGCTAATATAAATTCATAAACATAAAACATCTCACATTTTCTCTTTAACTTCATATGTAGCTCACTCAAATGTATTTATTTTATCTACATAAAAGCTTTTAATGGTCGATACGTAAAGCTTTTAAAGCAGCATGGCTGCCAAGCAACTCAAGCCGACCCCAAATCTCTCTAACAAAAAGACATAAACACATATGGAGAAAACTCTCGGCATCGCTCGCCTGTTTATTTGGTTTTTGAAATCAAAAGAATTGCACAAAAATATTGAGAGCAGAAATTTCTCAACCATATCTTCAGCTGTGCCATGTCATCTTGTATGACACGTGTGTAACATGCAAATGTTAGAAAATATTGACTGTATTTTTCTTAAAAAGGGCACAAACTTAATCCACAAAAACTGAGAAGAAAGTGTGTCAGTAACACACATTGAGCAGCTGTAGCTAGCACTTAATGTGAGATAGATGGAACTCAACCCCCCAGTAGGCAATTCCCATGTTGGTCCACTCAATACCTCTGTCCCTACCACAGGGTCATTAGGCTTTCATTTACCGTTTCCCCAAACGACTTTTTCTTAGGTCAGTTTGGGGTCAATCCAATAGTCAGCAGAGGCTTGGGGAGAACTGTAGTGGATCTGAATGGACAAACCAGATCAGATTTCAGTCACTGTACTCCACTTCCCCATCTCATCAAGTACCCCTAGAGAATGAGGTCACACAAAACTACATTCACATATATGGCTGTTTCTATATGGGGACTTTGGCCTTGTGGACTTCAAAAAGAAATAAAGTCTCATAAAACACTTTGCACACTTCAAATAATTTATTTTATTTGGCCACAAAAAGTTAATACTAACAGTATTTTTCTGAAAGTAGTGAACATTTCCATCCATCCATCCTCTGTAAAATAGCTTCATCCTCTGAAACATGAAAGTGTCCAAAGTTGAAGAAACACCGACTATATAGGCTATGCAACAAAACATTACTTAGTAATACTGCTACTAATACTATGTTTAGATGAGATGGTGTTTTTGAGTTTCCCGCAGTCTGTTCTACAGCATTCTGCTTATGTTCCCAATTTCCACGTTATTGTATTTTATAATATCCCTTTCTGTGGGCAGATATTCTGCTCCCTTTCAAAAGCTTTACGAGGGAAATGAATGGTGTTTATAAGGTGTTAATAGCCAAATTTGTTTTTGCCCAATTTTATTCATAGCAGTCTCATTAAAAATCATGTACAGTACATCCACGAAAGGGCATTAAACAGGGGTGGAGTGGGAGATTTAAGTCTTGGCATGTGTGCTCGTGCCTGTGTTTTCTCTGGCATCCTCAAACAGCCACTTGTCCTTCACAGCATTGTTATTCACATGAAGTTCAGGGCCATTGTTTGAACTTTAAACAGTTTCTGGTGGCTTCGCCCTGTGGCCGTCTGAACCCTGGGTCTAATTTCAAACCTCTGCTCTAGCGAAATGATGTAGTAGCCTTGCTATGTTGCGGTTTTGCCCTATGCGTTGAAAACATAAGCTCGTAAAAAACAACACGGGTGAGAAGAAAAGAGCTTCCTGGAAGGAGGACAATAGTTACCTTGAATAAGTCCCAGGTCTCAGAAGCTGGGCAGTGTGTGTGTGTGTGTGTGTGTGTGTGTGTGTGTGTGTGTGTGTGTGTGTGTGTGTGTGTGGTGTGTGTGTGTGTGTGTGTGTGTGTGTGTGTGTGTGTGTGTGTGTTTTGCATGGCTATCTTTGTGAGGACCAGTGTGAGTTTTTAACCTTTGGAGTGAGGACCTTTTTGCAAAGTGAGGACATTTAGGCCGGTCCTCACTTTGTTTTCACTGCAATGGCCTCCATTGGCTATTTAAAGGCTTCTCTCAATGTTTCAGAGAGGTCCTCAGATAGATAGAAAAATGAGAAAAAAAGTGTGTGTATGACCCTCTGCATACACACACGGTTTGCTCTCTATCGCCCCCTATTGTTTTTCCATGTTCACTGCGCCGCATATATAGTCAAAGCGATATCTCAGGAACGCCTTGAGGGAATTTCTTCAGATTTCTTATAAATGTTCAAAATCAAGGATGAACTGAATAGAATTTGGAGATCAAAGGTCAAGGTCACTGTGATCTCACAAAACATGACTTTGGCTGTAATTCAACTTGTGAACACAATAACTCAGGAACGGTTTATAGGCATTTCTTCACATTTGGCACATATGTTCACATAGATGCAAAGATAAAGTGATTAGATTTTGTTGGTCAAAGGTTAAGATCACTATAACTTCCCATTCTTGTAAATGTGGTAGATCAGGAACATTGGAAAGAATTTCATTTAATCTGGACAAATGTCCAACAAGACAAAATGATTAGAATTTGTGGTCAAAGGCAAAAGGTGACCTCACAAAAAACTTTTTGGCCCATAACTCAAGAATTTATTTGATAATTGACTAAATTTCAAAAAGGTCAAAGGTCAATTTCACAGTAACATTATAATGTTCTGCAAAAACATATTTACAGTTTTCTTTGATGAGCATACCCTTTAAAAATGATTAAATATAAACCATATATAACTACAAGAGTTAACCATAGATATTATTGAGATAATATTTCATGGTTACTACTAAAACCAAGTTCCCTTGGATACTACAGTAATGATGTAGTAAAACCGTGGTTAATCATTATCATAGTTGTGTTTACTAGTGATGGTTACAATATTACTGCAGTAAATCCATGGTAAGTTTTCATAGAGGTATGATTTATTAACAAGGATTACAGAACATTATCAATGTTTTAACAGCTCTGAATTTAAACAAACCTCTGAAAATTGTCATACAAGACTATTGTAATACAATTCAGATCTATGTTTGTTATAATTCCAGATAATGTTTCATTACCTCAGCTGCTCCCTATTTAAACGAGCACTATGACTTGTTTTGACTTAAGGCATGATAATTTGGCAAACATGATGTCACAGATGGGTACCTTGGTTTGGAGCTCCTTAGTTTTTATTGTTGGTCCTATCTTTAGTCACTTTTGTCCAATAACTTTTACCAGGGTAAACTTGCTGGACATATCTGTCGGTCTTTTGCTGTTTTTTGATTATTAAAGAGGTGGTTCAGTATGATTTCTTTTTTCTTTTTTACTTGTAGTTAGTGTGTAATGTTTGAGCATAAACAACATCTTCAAATTTACAAAGTTCAAAGCAAATGGAGATATTTGTTTTTAAAGAAATTCCTTTTTAAGAACTACAACAAATGCCTGGAAGGAACTACACAGGCTTCCTCCTGGGTTAGTGACATCACCAACGCTAGAAATTACATAAACCCCTCCCCCATGAACACGATTTATAGATTATCATGACAGAATATGCTAATCAATGACTAGAAGATAAACTACACATAAACGACATAAATTCATCAACTAACCATTCAGAAATGTCCCTGTTGCTTCTACATATCGTCACTTCTTCAGTCTCTCCATCTTTGTCCGGTTTGAACATATTAGGCTAAACGTTTTTGAAATGTTCAGTGTATGTCTGTGTGAGGTAATCGGAGCTGCTAACACACACACACCACACGAGCGCTTGAAGCTCCGCCCTCTGGGAGCAGAAGCTCATTTGGATTTAAAGGGACACGCAAAAACTTTTCTTTTTAACATGCTAAAAAAATATCTGTGGGGCATTTTAAGCTAAAACTTCACATACACACTCAGGGGAAATCAGCGACTTATTTTATATGTTTTGAAAAGGGCATTATAGGACCCCAACATTTACAAACAGGACATTTTTACACACTTTTTACACAGACAGGCTTTATTGCTGAATATTCACCTGGTGAATATACGTTTCCTTGCCAACAAAACAAACAATAATTTGCTGAATAATGTTTAGCAAAGTTTGGTGCACAGGTATACAATTTTGGAAAAGATGTGCGGAGTCTTGCAAACTCTCTCTGCAAGAGTTTTCCTTGTTCATGCTGGTGAATGTTTACTCCCCGTCTCAAGCCTGCGTGAGCACAGCACTGCAACAGCTAGCTGATCAGGATATCGTCATGAAGCAACAGCACCCTGACTCTGTTATTACCCGACTCACTATTTAAGTCTCCCTGTGGTGTAAATCCAGCTTTTAATGTTGTTCATAATGTGTCTATGTGGTGTTTTTAATATGCTATAAGACAAACCATGTGTAAATTCATAAGTCAACAGCATTGCTGAGTATTTTCTCCTTAAAACTGCAGTCTCAAAAACACGGTTTGAAATCGCTGGCGTTTCTGACGTCACAAACGACCTTCGTGTCACAAGGGGGGCTTTAGCATATCTTTAACTATTATCTGAAGCAGCAGAGTCTCAAGAGAAGCCAGGTTATCCAGTATATTTTTCTGTTGATATGAAAAATCAGGAACATTTGGCAATATAGGATACGAGTTATGTATATGCTGTATATTATGATGAACTATATGCCTTTCTCCACTGATGTTCTGAGATGTTCAAAGCGTTTCTAATGATGCTGATTGTTAGAAGGGAGCTGTCTGACTCTGAGATGACAAATGGGAACATGGTTTGTGTAACATTAGCAACATATTATTGGCTGTTTAGTCAAAAGGCTAATCATATTTAAGATTAATCTTTATGTTTTAAAGAGCGATACAATTGTGCAGCGTTTACTACAGTAAAGTTGAGCAAGTGGATCTCTGAGCTCGTGTGAATGAGTGGAGACGGGGCTAATTTGCGTATTCATAGCACTGTGTAGAGTTACATTCAAGATATTTTAAGACATTAAGAAATTTATTTCACAGGAAAAAACTTTTAAATATGTTATTTTGGTGATCAAAGATGAGTTTCAAAGGGATAGTTCAACCAAAAATGTAAATTACCCCATGATGACTTCTTTCAGACGAATACAATCTGAGTCATATTAATAAATGTCCTGGCTCTTCCAAGCTTTATAATGGCAGTGAATGGCTGTTTCTGTCTTGAAGTCCATAAAAGTGCATCAGTCCATCATAAAAGTGCTTCTTAATAAAGGTTAATAAAGGCCTTCTGAACAAAGCGACGAGTTTGTGCAAGAAAAATATTCATATTTAACACGTTACAAAGTAAAACACTTAAACAGTTAAATAAAAAACATAATTAATTTAACTAAGAGTGATTAGAGTGATTAAATCATGGGGTAATTTTCATTTTTGGGTGAACTATCCCTTTAAGGGATACAATTATTGACTACAGGGGAACTTTAAGTTTTTCAGATTACCTGTATTGTTCTAGAATGATCTGACCAGCTTTTAACTTTAAATGGTGATTGTCTCTGGGGTCTCCTGAGTGTCATATTAAGAATGCGTCTCTAGAATGAGGGGAACGTTTTTTCTAGCTGGTATGCAAGAATCACTCGCATACGCTTCTGTGTCTCATGCCCATACTGAACCAAGTCAAATTAGGGTTAGGGTTAGTCCTTTTGTGTTAGGGTTAGTCATTTTGGGTTAGGGTTAGTCATTTTGGGTTAGGTTAAGGTTAGTCCTTTTGGGTTAGGGTTAGTCCTTTTGGGTTAGGGTTAGTCATTTTGGGTTAGGTTAAGGGTAGTCCTTTTGGGTTAGGGTTAGTCCTTTTGGGTTAGGGTTAGTCATTTTGGGTTAGGTTAAGGTTAGTCCTTTTGGGTTAGGGTTAGTCCTTTTGGGTTAGGTAAAGGTTAGTCCTTTTGGGTTAGGTTAGGGTTAGTCTTTTTGGGTTAGGGTTAGTCCTTTTGTCCATGTGTAATTTATTACATGGGGGCTAAATACATGGTCCATGATGACATTTTAACTTTTAATGATTGATGTACTTTGATTAAACCCCCTTTTCTGGCAGTCTTCACAATCAAATTAACATTTTTCTAACTAATATATCAGTGCAGTTTGCCTGAAAAATTACTGTCAATGCCCTACTTTGGTTATGTTTACTTAGGTTAGGTTTATGCATAAATAAATAATTGGTTAGATTTAGGCACACAAACTACTTGGTAAAGTTTAGGGAAAGATCATGGTTTGTCTATAGTCTCATAGTGTCCTGTATGTTCAAGCCTACCCTGTGCAATGAAAGCTGTGGGTCCCATTTCTATCTTTTAGTCACTCACATGAGTGATTAGTTGGATCTTATAAGAGTCTCTGTGCTTACACAGTAGCTGTAACGGCTAAGTGTACATCTATATTGCTTTGTATTTTAGTTAGCTTTATATTAGCCTACAAACTAGTAACCCAGTGAGCCCATGCAATGAACCTTAGCATCCTCACCACGGACCATGTTTTATTCATGGTAAGTGTACTATTATGGATACAAATGTTTATCATGGATACAAAATATTTACATAATATAAACATTAGTGACAGAAAGTAATAGTATAGCAATATAGCATAATTCAAATTAGCTCCACCTTTACAATCTGGGATTTAAAAATTATTTTAATTAATGCATCAATCCAGTAGTTTAATTATTCTGAATTGGGCATAATGAATATACTTTTGGTTCAAAGTATATTTTTCTGCTTATACTTTTGTATTTTTACTTAAGTTAAAATGTAAATGCAGGCCTTATAACATAGTTTTATTACACTGTGGAACTTTTACTAAAGAAAATATCTTCACTAGTACTTCACTATGGATGTACATACAGTTAAAATGTAGGTGCATTGTTAAATTCTACTTTTAAGAGAGAGGAATTTTGGTTTGTTAATTAATTTACGGATAACTGCAGTAATAAATGTCAATTTAATATAGTTACTATTTAATTAATTTAATTATTTAATTATTAATATTAAATGTAATACTGGGGAATATTGTCTTTGAGGAACACTTATTTGAGCTGCCTTAAATAAAACCCTAAACCCCCCACACCAACAACTCTGAGCTGGTTTCAGCGCCCAAAACTATCGTTCTTAATTGATGGCCACGCCCCTTGCCCGCCACCTGCACTTTCGCTCGAGGTGCTTCTGGTAAAGAGTGATGATGGATGAGAGCAGCAGCAGTGACCTGGCCCGGTTCAAGAGAAGAATGGAGCGACTACGATCTCATCACAATCGATGCGCAAGCTTTACAGTGCAGGTAAGATGTTATGATCTTTAAGATTTCTATTATTTTTTTTAACTGTCGTGATTGGGTGGGTGGGTGTGGGTGTGTGGGTGGGGGGGTTATTTGTTAGAGATCGCGCTATATGCACAGTTTGCCGAAATGCGCATATTAATATATATATTCTCATAAACATTTACAGCGCAGGAATGATTTTATGATTCCTGACATTTCTTTTCTTCGGAACTGTCATGATTGGGGTGGGGGAGGGGAGGCTGAGTGCAGGTCTACGATCTCAGGCCTCGTCCTCTAGTCTTTAGCCGTCTAGCGCGTGCAAGTTCGTGTTCGGGATGGGGGAGGGGAGGCTGAGTGCAGGTTTATCTCAGGCCTCGTCCTCTAGTTTAACGTGTGCAAGTTCGGAATGGGGGAGGGGGCGGGAGGGGGCGGGAGACATCGCGCTGGTGGCTAATTCATGTATATAATGTAATAATTTACATATAAATAGCCTATAGTAAGTTTTAAGAACAAATTAAAATCGAGTAGAAAACGTAATAAACTACATAATTACTAATGACGAGTGAACTTGAACAGCAGAAGTCGGAGGGCCTTTATCTTTGAATCAGCTTCTCTATGACCAAATGATTGGTACGTTGTCAATTATACAGATTAAGTTATACATGTTTGCAATTTTTTATGTAGTATATCACTATACTTAAGGTCTCTATCGTCCAAAACGACTCGGTCTCTCTCGCACGCTAGTGTCGAGCGCTCTCTCGTTCCGACTCGGCTATTTTTTGACAGCTATGTCAGCACTCTTCATCGGTCACACTAAGTGTCCTCTCGGCACTTGCGGAGCACACTTCTCTCTTGTCCACACTCATGGCTTCTGCGCCACTGTCAGTACGCATTACTCGTAAACATCGGGGTTTTAGGACAACACTTCTTCGGATCACATCGTTATTACCGACTGTCAGAACAAATCTCACAGTACCTGAGATCCTCTTTCGGTCACACCGTCAACTAGTCGAGCACTCTTTACGACACAATAATGGCTGTACTTAGGTCGTTTCACTCATCAGTCACGTCGGTCCTCGGCACGGTCGGCGCTTCTCTCGAACTACACTCGGTTCTGTCGGACACGCTTCGGTCTCTCTTTAGGACACACTCGAGTCTCCTCGCGCGAACTAATGTCGAGGACCTTTGGACAGCACTCGTCTTGGTCACAGACGTGGTCATTTATCTTGCGACATCGAGCCTCAACCCTCGGAACTCAGTCTACTACGCAAAGCCACCGTCGTAGCACCTTTTACGACACACTCAGTCTTTCGTTGCTGCCATCTGTCTGAACACATTCTCGCTCTCTCGGTCACACTCGGTCTCTCTCTCGCGCACTGTCGAGGCTCTCTCGGTCACACACTCGGTCTCTCTCTTGCACGCACTGTCGAGCGCTCTCTCGGACACACTCGGTCTCTCTCTGCCGCACTGTCGAGCGCTCTTCGGACACACTCGGTCTCCTGGCACACTCGGTCTCTCTGCGCGCACTGTGAGCGCGTCTCTCGGCACACTCGGTCTCTCCGCAGCGCACTGTCGAGCGCTCTCTCGGACACACTCGGTCCTCTCTCGCGCGCACTGTCGAGCGCTTCACTCTCGGTCCCCACAACTCGGTCTCTTCGCGCGCACTGTCGAGCGCCTCTCGCACACTCGGTCTCTCTCGGACACACTGTCGGTCGCTCTCTCGCACGTGACCGCTTCGACACACTCGGTCTCTCTACCACTCGGTCCTCGCCGCACGGCCCTTTCAGACCCTTCTCTCTCACACACTCGGTCTCTCTCTTGCACGCACTGTCGAGCGCTCTCTCGGTCACACTCGGTCTCTCTCTTGCACGCACTGTCGAGCGCCTCTCTCGGTCACACTCGGTCTCTCTCGCACGCACTGTCGAGCGCTCTCTCGTTCACACTCGGTCTCTCTCTTGCACGCACTGTCGAGCCTCTCTCGGTCACACTCGGTCTCTCTCGACGCACTGTCGAGCACTCTCTCGGTCACACTCGGTCTCTCTCGCGCACTGTCGAGCGCTCTCTCGGATCACACTCGGTCTCTCCGCACTCGGACATTTCGAGTCGATCACAAAACTCGAGTAACTTGAACGCAGTCGGACCTGTTCGAATCAGCTTCTCTCATGACAAAGTTGGTACTCTCTTCGGAACATCGGCTTCTCTCGGTAACACTTCTGGCTTCTCTCTAACTCCGTCAATGCTGATGCTGCTATCATTTTGTGATCATTCATGTGTTCCACACAGTGTCCTGCGTTCACTGGGGGTCACACACGGTCTTGCTCACAACTTGACACTACTCTCTCGGACACACTCAGTCTCATAGAGTGTAGACGTCGAGCACTCTATCCGATCCAATATATATGTCTTCTCACGATACTTGAGCCTTTATGATTCAACACACTATAGGTCTCCTCTCACAACATTTCTATGGTCTTTTCACGGCAATCGGTCGCCCCTTCGGCGTTCACTGTCGAGCGCTTTTCTGGAACATGACACTCGTTCTCTCTTATCGGTACACACTCTTCTCTCGGTTCCACCGTCGAGCACTATCTTGGAACACTCAGTCTTCGCAGCGGCATTTATCGACACACCTCCCGTAGACCAACTCCAGTTCTCACCGCTGTGCACCTGTTCGAACTACTTCTTACCTAGTCATATCTGGTTTTCTGCTCTCGCTCTGCACATTCTCGCTCTCTCGGTCACACTCGGTCTCTCTCTTGCACCACTGTCGAGCGCTCTCTCGGACACACTCGGTCTCTCTCGCACGCACTGTCGAGCGCTCTTTCGGTCACATTCGGTCTCTCTCCTCGTGTGACACACTTGGTCTCTCTCCCTCGCACTGTTGAGCGCGCTTCGGACACACTCGGTCTCTCTCGCCGCACTGTCGAGCGCTCTCTCGGACACACTCGGTCTCTCTCTCTCGCACTGTTGAGCGCTCTTCGGACACACTCGGTCTCTCTCCGACACACTCGGTCCTCTTCCGCGCGCACTGTTGAGCGCGCTTTTCAGACACACTTGGTCTCTCTCGGACCACTCGAGCGCTCTCTCGGTCACTGTTGAGCCGCTCTCTCGGACCCCACTCGGTCCTCTCTCGGACACACTCGGTCTCTTCCGCGCGCACTGTGAGCGCTCTTTCAGCACACTGGTCTCTCTCGTACACCACTCGGTCCTCTCTCGCACTGTCGAGCGCCGCTTCGGCACACTCGGCCTCTCTCGGACACACTGGTCTCTCTCGCGCGCACTGTGAGCGCGCTTTCGGACACACTCGGTCTCTCTCCGCGCACTGTCGAGCGCTCTCTCGGACACACTCGGTCTCTCTCGCCGCACTGTCGAGCGCGTCTCTTCGGACACACTCGGTCTGTCTCGACACTAGGTCTCTCTCCTCGCACTGTCGAGCGTGCGCTTTGGACACACTTGGTCTGTCTCGGAACACTCGGTCGTCTCTCTCGCACTGTCGAGCGCGCTTTCGGACACACTCGGTCTCTCTCCCGCACTGTCGAGCGCTCTCTCGGACACACTCGTGATTCTTCTCTCGCACTGTCGAGCGCGCTTTTGGACACACTCGGTCTCTCCCGCGCACTGTCGAGCGCTCTCTCGGACACACTCGGTCTTCTCTCGCACTGTCGAGCGCGCTTTCGGACACACTCGGTCTATCTCGGACACACTCGGTCTCTCTCGGACACACTTGGTCTCTCTCGCGCACATGTTGAGCGCGCTTTCGGACACACTTGGTCTCTCTCGCGATTCTGTGGCGCACCTCCACGAATTAGTTTATGTGTGGGAAACACTTCATAAAAGTCACGCCGAACTGCTCGGCTCGGTACTGAGGGCTTAGCATAGTTTCTTAAAGGATTAGTTCACTTTTTAAAAAACTTTTGCTCATAATTTACTTACCCCCATGTCATCCAAGATGTCCATGTCTGTCTTTCTTCAGTCGAAAAGAAATTAAGGTTTTTGATGAAAACATTCTAGGATTTTTCTCCATGTAATGTAATACAGTGGCAGCCAAAGGGTTCAAGGTCCAAATGACAGTTTCAGTGCAGCTTCAAATGACTTTAAACGACACCAGACGATGATAAGGGTCTTATCTTAAAAAACGATCGGTCATATTTTTTAAATTAATAAATAAAAAAGTAAGTTTATGCCTTGCTCTGTTCCTTGGTCCGCGTCTTGTCTCTCCTGTTCGAACTCGTTCATCAAAATGAACGAATCTTTTTTCGAGTTTTTTCGTTCATTCAACAAACAGAATGAACGAAATGACTCGGAAAAAAGACTCGTTCATTTGCCACGGATTGCCACTGGTAATACATGCCACTGTATTACATTACATGGAGAAAAATCCTAGAATGTTTTCATCAAAAACCTTAATTTCTTTTCGACTGAAGAAAGAAAGACATGGACATCTTGGATGACATGGGGGTGAGTAAATTATCAGCAAAAGTTTTTTTAAAAGTGAACTAATCCTTTAAGTTTTTCGCTGACGAAAGCAGAGCCGTACGTGGAGAGCCGCTTCGCCATGCTTTCTTGTGTTGATGCCGTCATTGGAGCTGAAATGACTAGAGGGGTTGTGTCGCCCAGATTGACATTGACATCCCTATACTCAACTATATATTTACATTTTTCTTAAACTGTTATTGATGTCTTGATTATTTAATGTATGTTATACTTTTTTTTTATCCTCAAACTTTTAATTATAACTGAATTCATTTAAAGACAGAAACACAATTTGTTCAGTAAACCACTGTTTAAAAAAAAGAACCAGCAATTTTATGTTTAGTCTCCCCCTTTAAAGTTTGGTGATTTGTTGTGTACACTTGGCACATCCAGTGGGAATTAAATAATCAGACTATTATTTGCTAATGTGTATCTTCATACGAGTCATACATTATCTGAAGATTATCTGTGCATTAGTTAAGCATTAATTAAGGCACATTTGAGTACCTGTATTGTAGGTTGAAAGACAACATTACAGTTTCATGGTGTCCATGCACATTAATACAGTTATATAAGCTATTTTGATTAATACTTAACTCCAAATAGAAGGCTAATTGTGTTCAACAATTGACATTTATATAGCTATGTAAATGTAGCTACCAAAAATGTGATTGCTGAGAGACCATCTCCGGATAGTAGAAGACGAAGCAAGGGGGGAGCTGACGCAGCAAATGAAGAAGTAGTTCACTTCAGAATTAACATCTCCTGATAGTTTACTCTCTTCCACGTCATCCAAGATGTTCATGTCTTTCTTTCTTCAGTGGAAAAGAAATGAAGGTTTTTGAGGAAAAGACTCCAGGATTTTCTCCATATAGTGACTTCAATGGAGTCTGACGGGTTGAAGGTCCAGATGTGAGTTTCAGTGCAGCTTCAAAGTCTCGACATGATCCCAGCCGAGGAATAAGAGTCTGATCTAGACAAACCTTCAAACCGTTTAAGTGTTTTCCTCAAAAACCTTCATTTCTTTTCGACTGAAGAAAGACATAAACATCTTGCAAGACGTGGGGGAGAGTAAAATATCAGGAGATTTTTATTCTGAAGTGAACTAAATCTTTAAGAGCATACAAGGTAGTAAATTAGACTGTAGGGTCTATCTGTAGGGTTGGGTATCTTTTGAATTTTAGCAATTCCGATTCTGCTTATCGATACCGATTCTTATGAATTCCTAGTTTTGATTCCAATAAGGTAAAAAAAAATACATTTCATAAAGATATCATTCACATTTTTTCGATGTCTTTTTGCAAAACATTTTGTTGTAGCATGAATAAAAATCAACAGGCTAGAACACTTAGACAAACTTCTGCCTGTGGTTTTAACAAAAATACCACAACAAAAACAACTAGCCTAACTAATATAAATTAAGCATGAGTTAGAGTTAGTACGTCCGTTCAAGTGCAAAAAGACACGAAAGAGAACTCGGTTGAGTAGCGCTCACCATACAGTATGAGAGGCGGCTTTCTGTGCGCACGCTTTGGATGTGTGCGCAGCTCATAAAATATCATGCAAGTCGTCTTGAACTTGAATGGTTTAAATTCACATTAAAATGTGACACAATGGAATCGATAGAGGATCCGATTCTTGACCTTAAGTATCCGATTTCATAGGTCATTAAAACTACTCCTTTAAACTGCAGTGTAATTTTACAGATTTCGCAAGTTTGTAGCTGCCTTTGCAACTGAAATATGTTTGCAAAAGGAAACTAAAATGTCATATGGCCATTTTAGTAATGTACTGTTATGGTATATACATTTACAATTTACCTAATTTAGTATCAGTAATTCAGAAATAATTCAGTCCATCTTCAAAACTATGATGATAAAGTGGCTCTATAAAGTTAAACTCCATCTCATGATGATTAATACTTTTAACTTGCAGTCAGAAGATGTTCATGAGGACCCAGAGAGTGACTCTGAAGTATCCAGCTGTGCTGGGCTAGACCCAGATTACAACCCAAATGACAAGAGTGCATCATCATGCAGTGAAGAATCCGTGAAGAGCCCTGCCAAAGGTGCATCATCATATAAGAGTCTGTCCAGTGATGAAGAACATGAAGGTTCAGACAGTTTGAGTGAAGACGAAGACCCGAGAAGAGGCAAGTGCACCATTAAAAAAAAAAGAACCCCATAACTTATGTTAAAAGACACAATAAACATCACAAGATAAACAAAACAACTAATGCCAAATCAACTGTGACCCTAAAAACCTGTACAAAAAGGGATGACTGTAAACGTGCATGGGACAAAAAACATTATTGCCTCTACTGTAGACAAGCTCAGTCAAAGATCTCAAGGCATTTGGAAAGGAAGCATTCTGAAATCAAAGATGTTGCATATGCCTTAAGCTTTCCATTACGTTCAAAAGAAAGAAAGAATCTTTTGGAACAATTGCGCAATAAAGGGGACTTTAAGCACAATGCAGAAGTTCTGGAAAAAGGCAGAGGAGAAATAGTGACATGGAAACAGCCCTCTGATAAAGCTGATGTTAAAGATTATTTGCCTTGCCCGTATTGTTTCGGTATGTTTAGGAAAAATGACCTGTGGAGACATCAGTCCTCATGCAAAACCAAGAAATTATGCGTCAAAGATGACATAAAGAGTACACGAGGGAGAGTACAGAGTCGTGCTGCATGCCTGCTTCCAATATTAGCTTCCTCAGATGGATGTCAGAAGATCATCAACAACATGAGACAAGATAATGTGTCGTTTCACATCAGAAGAGATTCACTGATATGCAAGTACGGTGAATCATTGTATGCCAAACATGGCCGTGTCAAGTCGAGGCACCAGTATATCGCTCAGAGGATGAGGGAACTCGGACGTTTCATGTTGGTTGCAAAAGATATGGACAAGACTGTCAATGGTCTTGAGGATTTATGTGCACCTTCCAAATTTCAGCTTGTTGTCAATATTGCTAAACGTCTTACACAGTTTAGTCCAGGTAAAAATGAATATGGAAAACCTTCAACAGCAGTCAAAATCGGATTCTGTCTTAAAGGGGCTGTGGAGGTCATGATTGGAAAGGCTCTTATGAATGATGATGATCTGGCAGAGAAAAAAGCAAAGAAATTCTTTGAACTTTTGGAGAAAAACTGGAGGAACAGTGTTTCTATCACCGCTCACCAAACCATACAAGAAAAAAGATGGAACAAAGAAGACGACATCCCCCTCACCAAAAATGTGATTGCCCTGAGAGACCATCTCAGGATGGTAGAAGATGAAGCAAGAGGGGAGCTGACGCAGCAAATGAGTTTAAGAGCATACAAGGCATTAAACGAGACTGTTCTGGCACAGGTCATTATTTTCAACAAGCGGCGTGAAGGGGAAGCGTCCCGATTGACACTTGAGATCTACAAGAAAGCAAGCACAAGTGCCATTAATAAGGACATCTATGAAACCTTGTCACAGTTAGAAAAGGAGCTAAGCAAGTTATTAACCCGCATAGAAATCAGGGGGAAAAGAGGAAAGAAGGTTCCAGTTTTCTTGACAGAAAGAATGAAAGAGTCAATCGATTTGTTGGTTGAAAGGAGAGAAGAAGCTGGTGTACCTGCTGAAAATCCCTATCTCTTTGCCAGACCTGGTGTGATGACAAACATACGTGGATGTGACTGTCTGCGAAAATATGCAGAAGAAAGCAAAGCAGAGAACCCCGAACTCCTGAGGTCAACTAAATTGAGAAAACAAGTTGCTACACTCTGCCAACTCTTGGACCTTAGTGAACAAGAGCTGGAGCAAGTTGCAAGGTTCATGGGTCATGACATCAGGGTTCACCGTGATTTTTACAGACAGACTGACAAAACATTTCAAATTGCCAAGATAAGTAAACTTCTGTTCGCAATGGAGCAAGGCACCGAGACCTTAAAAGGGAAGAACCTCGATACGCTTCATCCTTCAGTATGTGGTATGTATGCACTCTGTTTTATCGCCAATTCTATTGTGTAGTCCACTGGAGTAATTTTTAAGAGAACACCATTGACTTTTTTTGGAAGAACAATCTTCTACAGCTGGAGAGTAAAACTCATTTAACATCAGTTAATAGAAACACATTTTAAAGGTGACCATAGACACGCAGTACACCTTATGAGCTGTTATGCTCACTGCTTTGTACCTCAGTTTCCAGTAGTCGTGTTTAAATATGCAAATATGCAACTTTGTTTAAAAAATCCAAACAAAATTAGCAGTCTTTCTGCTATATGCTTCATAATTCTAACTGGAGTAGGATTTGTTTAAGAATGTTTTTGACTCTGATAAAGGAACACTTGGGCATGTCATTTCTGGTAGTAAAAATGGTGTAAAGGCAACAACTGACAACTGGTAAAATGTATTATTTATAGCTCTTAATCAAAAGTATGTACTTATGACTTTTGGACAGTCAAGAACTAATATTTGATTGTTTTTAATCTTTTATAGGTGAATGTCCCACATCAACTTCTGTTTTACAGAGACAAACAAAAAAAGGACGAGCCAAGAGAGGAAGAGAAGTCGATGAGGGTAAGATTTAAATGTTACATTTTAAACTTGTCTAAATAAACAGTTGTAAACTTTGTTGTTTAAAGCACCTCCCAGTAAAATTGTTCAATACAAAACCACCACTATGACCTACTACCTAAATAGTGTTTTTCATTAAATCTACAAAACCTCCTGCCTTTTCATAGTCACAGCATTAGTTAAAAGTAGCTTTACTCAAGTATACTGTATGTACTGCAGTTCTTATCACTTTTTCTTCATCTTATTTTATTAGATTTGAGATGGGTACACATTAGGGGTATAACGGTTCACAAAATTCACGGTTTGGTTCGATACGATACACTGGTGTCACAGTTCGGTACGTTTTCGATACAGCAAAAATAAAGAAATGCCAGATAAATTTCCTTGATTAAATTTATTTATTTATTAAAACTAACATAAATTATAATTTTTTACTTTGAGCAATGATGGAGCCATAATTGACTCATCTTATGAGCATATAAAACAAAAACAGCTCCTTGCTCCTTGAAAAAAAAAAGAAATGTAATATTATAGTAGTTTCAGATTAACATTTGAGGGCAGCAATTTTATTCATAATGTCGAAATAAAACCAACGTTACTTGAAAGCATGATAGCCTACTATTCCTGCCAAACCTCCATGGTTACAGTGAGTGTTACTACAGTAAATCCATGGTGAATGCTGATCTGTGGACACTGAATAGTTCATTCATGGCACAATTTCTCTTCCTGGTTTCCACGTCAGCGCTGTTTGATCCGGTAATAACGGAGAATGTGATGCTTCTCACTAGACCTCGCAGTGATGTTATTACTTCAGTCACAGTGGCGAATTCAAATGCTTTCTTAACTGGATCTCTTTGCGGTGTGTAGTAACAGTGCTGCTTAATCAAGATCGGCTCGCGCTGCATTGATCCAAACTCATAAACGGTCCATGAAACACAAAATAACGGGTAGCGCAGTTTCGTTCCGCTTTCATTACGTTTGACATTTGATGTTGGGCAATGTGGTCGCGCCTACATTTGAAATAACAAAATGTCGGCAGGAAAAATGGTCCAACGAACCGTTTGTTTTGTTATGCGTACCGATTACCGAACCAAAAGCCTCGTACCGAACGGTTCGATATGAATATGTGTATCGTTACACCCCTAGTACACATACACCATACAGATTTAGGCATTGTTAGATACTACTTCAGTACCAAGTGGGTACTGAAATTTTACAAAAGTGACGCTTTGAGCGCTGTTGAGCGGATTCTTAAACGCCTCTGATTGGCCATTGTGTTCACAAGATCCTCATATCTGTGATTGGCTGCAATGATCAGCGCTAGGGTTGTGCCGATAGACGATAGTATCGTGTATCGACGATAGTCTGAGATATAGCCGATGACAGATGCATTTGACGATATCAATACGATAATTGGCTGGTTTTACCATTAACGTATTAAATTATTATTATTATAAAGCTAGTATTGTTATTAAATTA
Source organism: Chrosomus eos (assembly GCA_036326025.1). Lineage (NCBI taxonomy): Eukaryota > Metazoa > Chordata > Actinopteri > Cypriniformes > Leuciscidae > Chrosomus > Chrosomus eos. The sequence continues at coordinate 17,413,851 of CM070818.1, read as the reverse complement.
ATATTAGGAACTACAATTAATTTGCCTTGCCTAAATTCATAACGCAATAACCACATAGCCTAATGACAGCACCAACATGTGCGTAGAGGACTCCTCTAAGAAAATGTTTTTAAAACAGACTGAAAAACTACATCCCACATCAAAACTGAATTTAAAGGTGATCCATTCACAAATTATCAAGAGTGCTTGTTTTAACAGACAAATTATTCTTATACATATCCTAGATGAAAACGGCATCGTTGTTCGTCAGTATTTTGTTTCCATAGCACATTAACAAAACGTTTAATGACCCTAATAACTAGTAAATAGTTGCTATACCGTTATATCCATCGTCGTCTCTGAGAGAATGCAGCATTAATGCAGCGACAGATGCCGAAAGCTCAGTCCGTTTTTACTTTCACTTTCAGGGAATGAGCGCGTTCTTAACCCGATTATGCTGAAGAAACTGACAATGCATGTGGTCAAGTAAACGCATTAACCCGTTTTCCTTTATCGGAGTCAAGTCATAAGTATAAACTGATCGACTCGGCTGATTTTTGCCCCTAGGCTCTGATTTCCCCCGGCATTTTAAACACATTAATCCACGTTCTTTGTGCTTATTGAAGTGTGCATGTGAAGTGCATCCAGACAGAGAGAGCACAGGAGGACATATATCGCAAACTCCGACTCTTTCTGACCCAAGAAATTATTAAAACGTGTTTTCATCTCGCGCAGAAGTAGGCTACAGTCAATGCTGCATCTGTAACAGCATGAGAGGATAATGTGTGTCCGTAAATTTCCCGCTGACATGTTGAAATACTCCGAGTCGGATACAAAAATGATTAGGATCTTTTTTTTACCTCATTATACAGGGAAATAACCTGATCTAGCCTAGTAATAAACACTCCACCTTTGCTAGCAAAATAGATAAATAGTATCGTATATAAAACGAAGTAATAAAAAGCACATTGAGTAAATAATCAAGTTAATAATCAAATAAGTAAGCCCCGCCCCCTCACGATAATATCGTATATCGCTGATCTCACAGGCTGACGATAGGACGATATGAAAATGGAGCATATCGCCCAACACTAATCAGCGCTTCCAAAACATGTTGTAAATAGACAGTTGCTATCAGCGTATCCCTATATATCTGCTGATAGACGGATCCGCTGATAGACACTGCTTTCAAACGCTCCCATGTGTATCTGTGTAAGCGCTATCTGTGCATGTAATGTACATTAAATTACTGTACTAATACAATTTGTAAAAAGTTAATCTAACAGTCCATCAAAAGATGGTGTTCACACATTTGTGGTTGTTTAATCTGTTGAAATGGGGCTTGGATCATCTGAGAAAATATCGTCTCTTTTTACAGATACAGCCAGTGTTTTCTGTATGTCTTTCTTACACTGCAGAAGATCAGGGTTTCAATTTTGTTTTTCAGACGGATGTCCTGACCTCTTTTCCCCTCAAAAATCTCCTGCCCAATGCAGTTCGGATGGGGTTTCTGATGTAGATGGTGAGTCAAAAAGTGTTTTTCATCAAGACAAAATAATCATTTACGAACACCTTCCTTTAGTTATAGGACCCTAATGGTTGATGTTCATATTTTAACCAGCTATTTACTAATCAAGGATATGTTACAGTAAAGTTGATCATTTAAATTTTTCTCTACCTTTTATTTCATGTAGCTTAAAGGAGCTGTATGTAAGAAATGTTTTTCAATTAATCATAAAATGGCCCTGATATGTCACTAGACATTAAGAAATCATGTTAATTTCAAATACTTATATCACTGACAACAGTAGTCCGGCCAGGATATTGTCATTTAAAAAGTGGAGTTGCAGCCCTCAACTGATGTTGATGTTGTCATGTGGTGTTTTGGTCTGATGCTCCACCCTCCACCTATCTACCAATCACGAAGTCAGTAGTGTTGCGGCATCTGGGTTGCCAGCTCTGCTCTAGTTACCACAGCTGCAGCTACACACACTCCTGCTGGATCCTGCAGCCTATCTGGCAACCCCGAGTCAGGGAGGAGGGGGAGGAGATACACCGCTCTACAGTCATTTGAAAGTGATTGCAGTACCAGTTTTGGCCACAATCTTACATACAGCTCCTTTAATGTGTAACATTTGAGGATAAGGATTTGTAAAATATGGTTGGACTGGAAGGCACACTAGAAGACCTTGCAATGTTCTTCGGTGACACTCCGGTGATCCTCTCCCTATAGCTGTATTGTAATGTTCAAGGATAGTCTGCTGCGTACAGTTGGGAACTCTGTCAGGTTTTAGTAGTCAGATTTTACTGTAAACACTTACAATAACAGGTACTTATGCTTGTCTGTTGCAGATCACAGCCAGGAAACAAGCCGGGCCACAAGGCCCTCACCGAAGAAGAAGAAGAAAAGTGGAAAACAGACAAGCAAAGTAAAGGGTATGTTCTTTTAAAGTATTAGCTGCTTTCTGTTACTGTCTACTGGAGCCAAATATATACACTGATGAGCCAAAACATTAGGTGAAGTAAATATTGTTGATCATCTCCTAACAAAGCTACATAGTTCTTGTGAGCAGTGTGTTGGGTACAGGAGAAATGGGCAATGGGAATTAAGATCTGAGCGACTTTGACTGATTGTTATGGCAAGGGAACTGAGAGTATTACTAAAACGGCAAGCGTTGTGTCTCGCTCCCGGTCAGCAGTGATGAGAATTTATCAAGTGTCCAAGGAGGATCAAACCACAAACCGGCGACAGGGTGTTGGACTCATTGATGCACTCGCAATGAAGGCTATCTCGTCCTGTCCGAGCCAACAGAAGGTCTACTGTTGCACAAGTCAGACAACATTTAATAATGCTTATGGGTATACTGAATATAACCAGACTGAGGTAGAGGTGACCAAATCCAAACAGGTATTTTTTGAACATTCAATGCAGAAACAATGCATGTAAGTAATAGAACAGCCAGATAGTTCAGCGACAGATATGTCAAATAGGGTCTGGTCTGTTGCCAGGTTGTTGTAGCTAAATATGGATGCAGATGGAGAGTAAGTACAATAAGGGGCACACCACAGAGAGAGCATCAGTATCAGGTAAGTATCTTTCCACACAGGCATTGCTGGAGTCTTTTGGGGGAATATAACAGCAGAGAGCTTGGAGATTGATGGAGATAAATGATGGAGATAGCTGGAGACTTGA